>OZ005683.1:38636860-39886026 GCA_963930675.1 Gnaphalium uliginosum
TATAAACACTCGATGGAGGTAACTGCGTTAAAGGTTACCTTGCCACAAGAAGTGCACTCCCTCCAACCGGCGTCATCTCTGTGAAATAGTTCACAGAAAGCTTGTTGCTCATATGCAGTACTAAAACAATACACGTAGTTGAATGTCAAAGAGATGAACTAAAACAACAATAAATCAAGTGTGTGCATTTAGATAAGGGTCCTACTTTGTCACACCAAACCGCTCATAGTTGTCGCTGATGTATCATCTCATATATGGAAATCACATATCACACATCCATGTCATAGCATGTATCATATGATAAGGTACATGAAATTATGAAATGAATAAAGATACCCTCTCTTCACTTCCAAAAATCCAACCTTATCTATGTAAAGTTGTCCTCTACAAATACGCAATGTTCCTGTTTGAAAAAATCCTTACTAAATTTTACATATTTGCTCATTTGCAGCAACATTTGCAAGACGGTTACGATCCATAATGCTTCTTAAGTTTGATTGATTTAAGGTGTACTTTAGAAATTTGTTAGTTTAAAATGTGCCAAATCAAGGGTGTCTACGACATGGTTTTACTCTAAATATTTAGGGCAACTCGATGGAACATAATGTATTTATAAGTTTGGTGCTAAAATGTAAATAACAGAAAGTACAAGAATGTAGTTTGTAATTCAGTTAATTAGTTTGTTAGACGGGTATTAAGTAGTTAATAGCAGTTGGTTAGAATACTACTGTACATATATGTAAGCTCTCATTTTTCCTGTAATCATATATGTTGTTGATGTAATAAATTAGATCATCACAATTGTTATCAAATTACTGCAAAAGCTTCTTCTTAATATGGTATCAGAGCCAAAGGCTCGTTCAATTTCGTAATTTCAACAGATTCATATCGCAATTAGCGTCAATTTGTTACAAATTACTTCGTGTTTCTTTGATTAATCGATCGATTGATCAGTTTCTGTTCAATTAGGGTTTGATTACATCAATTCTATTCAATTTACAAGCAATTTCGTTTTCAATTGATCAATCACTCGATTGACCTAATTTGATGACGAATGCGATGCCAGAATCCAGTCAAACCAATACGGAAACAAACGCGATGAATTCGATTCACGATCCATTACATATTGCTGGTTCAAATCATCCAGGTATGATCTTGACTAACACTCCATTTAATGGAAGTAATTTCTTAGGATGGAGTAGAACTGTTAAAATGGCTTTAGGTGCAAAGTTGAAGTTAGGGTTTATTGATGGAACTAGTCCAAAACCTGCTGTTACCGATGATACATACCAGAGATGGACAAGATGTGACTATATGGTTACTTGTTGGATTCTCATTTCAATGATAGCAGAATTATCCGAGGCTTTCTTATACACACAATCTGCATATGAGCTGTGGAAAGAAATAACAGAGAGATATGGTCAAAGTAATGGACCATTGGTTTATCAATTGGAAGGGGAATTGAGCAATGTCACTCAAGGTAATTTTAATATTGCTTCATACTTTAACAAGATGAAAAGGTACTGGGATGAGTTACACAATCTCAATGGAATTCCTACATGTAATTGTGGAAAAATAAGAGAGTGTACTTGTGGCATTACTGAGAAGTTCTTGGACATTGAAAATCGTTCAAAGCTAATGCAATTCTTAATGAAATTGAATGATGACTATGAGAGTGTTAGGAGTCAAATCCTCTCAATGGATCCTCTACCCACTGTGAATAAGGCATACTACATTGTTCAACAAGTTGAAAAGCAAAAGCAAGTTACCACTCACATTGCTGAACCAACTGCTTTCTTTGCTAGCATGAATTCTAGTAAGCCTTCACAAAGCAGAGAATCCAAAACTGTGAGAGTTGATAATAGAAATGACAGCTGGACTGATAAGAAGTATTGTACTTATTGTAGAGAAGATGGTCATCTCTATGAACAATGTTTTGAACGACTTGGTTATCCTGACAGGTATAAAGGGAAGAGAAACAAAAAAAAGGACCTCTAGAGTTGCTGCACAAGTTACTGGGTTTGATAATTACATGGGCAAAGACACTCCATTTGATATTGAATGTGTGAATGAAATATATGTGGAAAATAAGACTGATTTGGATCAAAGATTGGTAGCAGCTGTATGTCAAGAAATGTTAAAGATGTTTCATGGAAAGGGTCCTACACATGAGACTAATGCTAGTGTACACCATGTAGGTATAAGATTTTGTACCTATTCTAATGCAATATCATGTCTTGAAAAATCAAGTCATCATGATATGAAATATGATTGGATTATAGATACAGGAGCTACAGATCACATGTCTCCACATTTGCACCTTTTCAACTGTTATGACTTTGAAACATCCAATTAAAGTTACTTTACTTGATGGTACTCATAAATATGTCACAACAATTGGACATATTGTACTTAATCCTTCTTTGACTTTGTTCAATGTCTTCTATGTACCTGATTTCAAACTCAACTTACTATCAGTTGGTAGGTTACTCAGAACTCAAAGATTTGTTGCCATTTTCCTTCCTAATTCATTCTTTTTCCAGGACCTTTTAACTAAAAAGGTTGTGGCTGCTCGAAAAGGGTTCAAAAATCTCTACACTTGCAAGTCTGGTTCTGCATCACTTCCTTCTCCAATCCATGTTGCTTTACCTTCTTTTGTCAATTAATTTGTATCAAATAATAATCTAGATATGTTAGGACACACTTCAGTGTCAAAAATGCAACACATTAGTGATTATAAACAGTTTCATACTTCTGATTTCTTTGTGATATTTGTGCACTTGCAAAGCATCATAGATTGTCTTTCCAAAGAAGTACAATTTCATCTCTTGTTCCATTTGAATTGTTACATGTAGATCTTTGGGGACCATATTGAACCCCAGCACTCAATGGTGCAGACTATTTTTTCACTATTGTGGATGATAAGACCAGAACTACCTGGACTTATCTTTTGCATACTAAATCCCAAGTGTGTCCAATTTTGTTTTCTATTTGAGTAACCATTATCAAACAAAATCAAAATTCATTAGGTCTGATAATGGTACTGAATAGTCAACAAGGAATGTCAATGCCACTTTCAATCTCAAGGCATTGTACATAAAAAATCGATGACTTATACGATACTGCTAGAGCATTAAAGATTCATGCTATGTTTCCTGATAGCTTTTGGGGAGATTGCATAATTGCTGCCACATATCTTATAAATAAAATGCCACTGCCCAATCTATCTTGGAAATCACCTTTTGAAGTTTTACATGGCAAACCTCCTTCATATGCTAATCTTAGAACCATTGGTTGCTTATGTTATGCTGCAATTACTAAATAGAGCTACCAAATGTGTTCTTTTAGGATATCCTCCTAATCAAAAAGGTTACAAGCTCTTCAATTTAGATACAAAAGAAATCTTTTGCATTAGAGATGTTATTTTTTAGGAACATATGCTTCCTTTCAAAAATATACATCTTTCTACTGCTTCTTCTACTCCTGTTTCTCATCATACATCTCCATTATATGATTCTGATGATGATGTTCATCTTGCACCTCCATCTTCCACTTCCGTTCCAATTGTTGATCCAGTATCTCCTATTCCATCTTCAGTCACATCTGATCATTCTCAATCCACTCCTGATTCTACTTCTAATCCTTCTCCACCTGTTTTGAGAAGATCAACCAGACCTACTAAAACCCCTGCTTTGTTACAGGACTTTATTACTCATGTATCACAAGCTTCTGCAGCTCATACTGTTTCATCTATTCCTGTATATCCATTGTTTCATGATCATGATTTTCATAATTTGCCTAAGGGCTATGTGGCTTTTCTAGCCAATGTGTTCAATACTTTGGACCCAACTAGTTATGCTCAGGCTAGTAAGGATGACAAATGGGTTGCTGCCATGAATCAAGAACTTGATGCTTTAGAAAGGAATCACCCTGGGAACTCACTAACTTACCATCTGGTTTTAAGTTTATCTCTTCCAAATGGGTTTATAAAACCAAATATAAAGCAGATGGCACAATTGAGAGGTTAAAGGCTAGATTGGTTATTAAAGATATTAATCAAAAAGAGGGTCAAGACTACAAACATACCTTCTCTCCAGTAGCAAAGTTAGCTAATGTTAGGGTCCTTATTGCTATTGCTACTGCCAAAGGATGGCCTCTACACCAACTTGATATAAAAAATGCCTTTCTTCATGGTTATCTAGATGAAGACATTTACATGAAACCTCCTGATGGTTATACAATGGCTTTTCCAGTTTGTAAGCTCAAAAAATCATTATATGGCCTTAAACAGACATCAAGGCAATGGAATTTAGAGCTTACTAAGTTTTTAGTGTCTCTAAGATATGTCCAATCCAAGCAAGATTACTCTCTTTTTGTTAAAGTACAGGGTGATACTTACTGCTCCACTTGTTTATGTAGATGATGTTCTTGTCACTGGCAATTCTGTCAACAAAAGCTTCCTTGCATTCTAAGTTCACTATTAAAGATTTGGGCTTAACTAAGTATTTCATGGGTATTGAGATTTGTTCAACTCCTACTGGTACCTATTTGAATCAAAGAAAGTATATCCTTGATTTACTTCATGATGCTGGTTTAACTGCTGCTAAACCGGCTCTCTTTCCTTTGCCACAACATCTGAAATTATCCCTTGATCAAGGTGATTTACTCCCTAATCCAGAGTCTTACATAAGGTTAATTGGAAGGCTTCTTTATCTGACAATGACACGTCCAGATGTTTCTTATGTTGTCCAACACTTGAGTCAGTTTGTCTCTAGCCCAAAGGTACCTCATTTTCAAGCAGCTACTCATTTGTTAAAATATATCAAACGTACTGCCTCCAAAGGTTTATTTTACCCGGTCCAGAAGCAATTACAAGTCACTGGCTTCTCTGATGCAGACTGGACAACTTGCTTGATAACAAGGAAGTCTTTAACAGGTTATGGTATCTTTTTGGGGCACTCACTTGTTTTCTGGAAAACTAAAAAGCAACCCAGTGTCTCGTTCATCTACTGAAGCAGAGTATAGGAGTATGGCTGCAATCACATGTGAACTCATTTAGCTCACCTATCTACTTCAAGATCTGCACATTCCTGTTAAGCTTCCAGTTACTTTGTTTTGTGACAACAAAGCAGCACAACCCATGTTACCATGATCGTACAAAGCACCTGGATATAGACTGTCATTTCACTCGTGACAAGGTTCAAGATGGTTTTTTACAAATTTCTTATATCCCTTCTAACTTGCAGCTAGCTGATTTGATGACTAAAGCATTGAGTCACTTGCAACATTCCACTTTAAGCTTCAAGTTGGGTCTATCTGAACCTCCAACTTGAGGGGGGGATATGGAACATAATGTATTTATAAGTTTGGTGCTAAAATGTAAATAACAGAAAATACAAGGGTGTAGTTTGTAATTCAGTTAATTAGTTTGTTAGTCGGGTATTAAGAAGTTAATAGCAGATGGTTAATATACTACTGTACATATATGTAAGCTCTCATTTTTCCTGTAATCATGTATGTTGATGATGTAATGAATAAGATCATCACAATTGTTATCAAATTACTGTTAATGCTTCCGCTTAATAAACTCTAACATATATACAGAGCAAAAGCAATGGAAATAAATAACATAACAATTATTTAATGAATTAAAATGCATACTAAGATCTATCTCATTCTATATATTAACAATCATTCACAACTTGAAGAACAAATTTCAAGCATTGCCAACTTAATAAACAAGATTGAATCTCAAAAACAGAACAAACCAGAAAACACCATAAACTCTGTTGTTATAAAAAAGAATTAAAAAATAAATATATAAAAGAATCAGATAGAATGCTAATAATAACCATATTCCCATTTGTACGATACAAGTTTTCTTACATAAAATTATCCAAAGAATTTGAAAAAGAATCAAGTAAATGACACAATAGTACCAAACACTGTTGCATTAACAGAGATACTTTCCTAATTTCAATTAAATTATGCAAATTTCACATAACTGAAACGGTATGTGATTATACCTGCATCTATCGCAAAGATTTGCAACACCACCAGAATTCAAGTTCCAACCTTTTTTAGTATCACCACCACCACCACCACCTGCTGCTGTTATTGTTAATGAAGCACCACATGATTCATTCATGCATACTTCAGACTCCATTCACCAAAAACATCAGTTGCAGAGTACCCTAAATCCTATTTAAATTAAAATTTTCATCCAACAGGTGAAATCAGAAATTTTTTTTTTTTTTTTTTTGGGTCAACTCAGGTAGCAAAAAGTGACAGAATTTTAATAAAATGAAACTAATTGCAACAAGTAGTTATTTACATGTGTTTGTATTCATGTGTAAATATATAGTAAAGTAAGAGTAATATTAGTAATAACAAGAAATGCAGGATGCTTAAAGGCTCAGCAAACCAACATGAACAAACACTTGTACTTTATTATTACTTTTTTCTTTTTAGTTCTTTCTGTGTATGATTTCTATGTGGAAAATTTTCACCAAATTTCTGCTTTTATATTTATTTTTCTCTTCTTTTACTTCCATTTTTTAATATGTTTTATACATGTACATAAAACTATGCATATACAGTTTTGGTGGTATCAAAATCGATGTGACCATTTCACAACCTTGTCATACCTTTGAAATAACATGCGATTAATGTCTACACTTCATTAATATATTATTAATTAATAATTATTTGATGTTTGATAGGTAGTAAATGTCTTTTGGCGATTGTAATGAGGTATGCATGTTGTTAATTGCATTGAGTTTTCAAACTTTTTATGACATTTATCCAAATACCCATTCAAGTACATGTCTTTTGGTGATTAAAATAAGCTATGCTTATTTTTATCAAGTGCATTGTGTTTAAGGATGTGCACACATAAATGAGATTATAACTAAGATGGAATATATCTAAAAATATTCTATTATATTTTTTTTTAGAACAATGAATTTTATTAAAAACAAGAACTCTCTAGCAAGGAGTTAGAAGAGAAATTATACAGGCTTGTTTAGCCAAGAATTTCAACAATTAACTTTACGACCTCTACATTTAAGCCAATAGAAAGAACATATATGAATGAATGTCACTTTTCCTCACAAGATGAGAAATTACACAGGTTTATTTAGAGAAAATATTCTATTATATTAGTTTGGTATTTTATTTAATATATAACCGATGGATAGTTCTTGATCAAATCTCGTTTTTCTAAGAGTACCGACGATCATAAGAGTGGTATAAGAGAAGAGAACAGAATGTAACGTAATACATACCTCTCAAAGTCAAAGACGGATCTACAATGGGGTAAGGAGGTCATGCAGCTGTCTCCTCAATAAATCAGTAATTATTTAAAATTAAAAAATGTAAGTGTATTAATAATATATTTAAACTTTTACCTCATATATGATATCCTAGCTTCTCCGGCATTACTAGAAGTAGTTTAAACTTTTAACGGAAAAAGAAAAAAAGATTATCACTTATATTCTACTTATCATCATATCTCAATTTACAAATTTATAAAACAGAATAAATATATGTGTGATTTGACGCGTTACCACTAATTTTGTTATTTCACTCTCAAGAATGTTAACGGGTATTGCTTTCATAATGATTAAAGATAAAGATAGCATTAACATCACATGTAGATATACACTAAGGTAATAACTATTTATGGAATTGACTTTGCTCTTGTACCACGCGCTTTTTAAAATTCCATTATATACGAATAATATTATAAGAATTGACGCTTCTCTCAACAATTTTGAATATTATCACGTATACTCACATCACTCTCACTGATAGATTACAATAACAAAATTCCGTCATTATTGAATCAGTGAGACCACCACACAGGACGGAGGGAGACTCACTAATCGACTCTCATCGAATCTCTCTTTTTTTCTCTCAACCTCCTCTCTTTTAACCCTAACTCAACTCCAATTTAAATAAACAACACGATAACTTGTCCATCAAGTTGATTTCCCCCTAAGTAAACTTGATTTTCAAATCCCACTAATTTAGAAAACCAAATCAAACCACAAGAATAATGTTAGGTCACTTAGGTCCCCAAAACTTAGATACATATTAAATTGTAAGAATTTAATATACTGTAACAATAGTTAAGTTAATCAAACTCTTAATATTCTTGGCGGAAACAAGAATATATTAACACAAGTTATGAATGGTATGAATATGTTTTATTCACAATCCAAAGTATGTATCACAGATATTATAACTGTATTCAACCACACTGAGTAGTTTAAATATGATCCAAGAAATATTCAACTGATGAAGATTTAATCTAATATCACTAAGACTATTATTTAGCAACTAGAATGCTTAGATTACTTGGATTTCTTGGATGCATAAGTTTGTAGTTTAAGCTTGGTATTTAGAGGCTTAGTACGCATGCAAGGTACTAGATCTATTATCCAACTTAAACTGTTATCCAGAAGATAATTTAATCTTCCAAGAAACAAACATGCACGCCCTTTTTGATTTACTTCTTGGAATCAGTAAAAGCAAAAAGGTGAAGGTTTCTTTTCTGTAAAAGTTGACCTTCTTCAACTTTTATCAATGTTTGACTTTCGTCAAACATCACTTCAGTTGTATTTTGCCTTGAAAATGAAGAATTTTTTCTTTAATCTTTGTTCTTCAGTATGTGCTCTTAAGTCTATGTTCTTTAGTTTGTATCTTCAGTCTGTGAAAATCAGTCTGTGAAGTCTTCAATCTTCAGTCTGTGAAATCTTCGGTCTTCAATCTAAGCAAGACTTGAGTCTGTATGGATTTATCAGTCTGTAGCACAGACTCAGAAACACTTAGTTTCTAAAATACAACTACTTATATTTTAACACTTCAGATTTATAACTTATATTTGATTATTGTTTTTCCCAACAAATAATTTGCTTTAAAAAGTAATAATTAAGCATATGGCTTCGTTTATAAAATTTGTTAAATATTAATAATTTTATAATATTTTGGTTTTAATAATTTTATAATATTTTGGTGTCGGTGTTTAATATGAAGAAAAACTATATCCGAGTTTAGGAATATGAAAATTTGGACTTACACCTCAAATTTATAAATCGTTGAAACTCTGCATATCATAAAAGTGGTGCATATATCATAGCTTATTTTGTTTGTTTTATCTTTATTTTAATTGAGATTGAGATTGAGATTGAGATAGAGATCTATATGTATTACCATGATCTTTTGAGTTTACAATTTGTTTTCTGAAAGGACCCGAAATCGTATTCGATGATTAGGTGGAGAACGATACACCTCGATTCGATGCAATATCAAACCTCACTAGTTGTACAATTGCATATTTTAGAAGTGGTCAGAGAAAGGGTTAGATACGATCACGAGAATACCTGATTAGGCCGCATATATCTAGATAGAAAATTTTGCCCTTCACGAATAACCTGAACAGAAGAAATCTCGTTCGTGTTTACTCGTTGAACTCGTTTATAGTTTGTTCTTTTGTATATTTATTTAGGACAATTTTGTTTGCACCTTAAGTAATGAAAATTAAAAAAAAAATGGAAGATAAATTGATTTGCACATTAACATGTAACTTTTTTAAAAGGTCAATTATATATATGCCCCTCACAAACCACATAAATTACATATGTATCGAAACATGTATTGAAATCATTCTACAATATACATTGAAATTTGTATTTTGAAAAAAATATGTAATGCAAGTAGTTTTTTTAAGGGACATATGTAATTTTCCCTTTAAAGGTGAAGGAAACATTCTGTAAATTACTAAAATTTTAAAATTATTTCTATTTAAACCTTCTTAAGTTTTTACTTACATAAAATTCTTCTCATTTACCTTTAAACTTGCACAAACTTACATACTATTAGTGTTACGAATAATTTTCCATTTAAAATTGTCACATATTACAACAAAAAGAACTGCAACTAGTTTTCAAAACTTCTTACAAAAGAATTACTTTATTGCTTTATCTATACTATCAATAGATCATTTCATATCCGAACTCTACATGCGAAAGCAAACTACCATTATTGACTTATAATAGTGATATATCAGTAAATAATAAACATTATACATCATTATTTACGATAAAATAAGAGTAAATTTTATGGATCAGCCCTAATTTATATCAAATTGCAACAATCATCCTTATCTATTAGTGTCAGTAGAGTAAAATTTTGTATGTACCTTCAACACACATACATTGAAGAGGAAAAACTTGCAAACTGAAGGGTTTGAATTACAATGTTCAAAATTACAAGGTCCTTTAAATCAAAATGTGCTAAAACAAAGAAAACCAAAATACCAGAACAAGAAAAACCCCTTATCCAACAAGAGTTCTCGAGGGTGGGTTTTGAACCTCCTCTGAATATGGTTTCTGGGTGAATTATAAAAAACTATCCAAAAATAACAACATAATCACACACACTACAAGCAAGTTACAAGAAATCGTTAATGGCTAGTATGATGGCATTCAAGTTATCTCCTTTTTCATCTGGGGTTCCACCAAAACTTTCACATTCTTCAATTTCATTTTCTTCAAAGAAATTATATCTTCCTATCAAGTTTTCTCCACGCCGTTCTACATTTCCAAGTATGCATTTTATTTTTAGTATTTATGTTTGTATTTTAGGGTTTGTATAAGGGAATATGATAAAGTTTTGACTTTTTTTTTGGATATTGCAGGAATTTATGCATTTTCTAGTAATGATATTAAAGTGGGTTCTAACATTGAGGTAGATGGGACTCCTTGGAAAGTTATAGGTAATTCCCAATTGGTATAATTTGTAAATTTTGTGAAACTTTGTGTACTGTTGACTTGGGTACAAAGTTATTGATGCATTTATACTTGTATTATTGAAGTTTTCATGTATTTAATTTGTTTTGTTACTCCAAATAGGACTACAAAGCAATATGATATATGTTAATTATTATCTCAAATTTGTAGAATCATTAAAACTCATTTATGGATTCTAGAACTGTATAGTTTGATCGTTTGACTATGCGAAAGTGAAACTTTACAATGTAAAGATAGTGAATTTTTTGCAAGCATAGTACTGTAATAGATATCGACTATTCAACACACATTATGTAGTGAGAATATTGAATGCTGACTATTAGACATTGCTTTGATAGTTTGTAGATGAGCAAGTCTTTATTTTTATGGACATGAAGAAACATAAAATGCTGTTATGAAAATCTTTAAAAGTTGCAAATTGCAAAACCAAGTACGCTTAGGGGGAATTTGGTTCAATAGAATACAACAGAATTCAAGGGAATGGAATTACATATAGCATATCATGTTTGGTTTCAATTCTGATGGATTCCACTGAATTACCGTATACAAAAGAATTTGGCAATCCTTGATCGTCTATCTGGAATGTCCAATTCCTTCAACTTGATGTTTTATGTTCTACTCTTGTGTAATTGATTCTTTTTTTTTTTTTTTTTTTTTTTTTTTTATATTTTTATCATTCAATAGAGGAATCCACTTTTACTTAATTTTTTGCATTTATTCACAAGTTGTGTTGCTTGATGTTTAGAGTTTCTTCATGTGAAGCCTGGTAAAGGGGCTGCGTATGTGAGGACTACACTACGGAATCATATTACAGGAAACTCTGTTGAGAAAACTTTCCGAGCTGGAAGCAAGGTAATTAAAAATCCTTTTTTTTTCTTTTTTCTTTTTGTTATTATTATAGTTTTCTATTGCTGTGCAAAACAAAAGGCTAAGATTGATGAAGATTTTGTTACATGTTAATTTAAGTGTTGAATTAGTTATTTAGATACAAAACTTCTAACTTATTTCATAATGCTCTTGTCAGATTGAACAAGCTGAGATTTCTAAGGAGACGAAACAATTCACGTACAAGGACGGTTCACAGTTTGTCTTCATGGATTTGGTATCTTGATGTTCTTTTATATATAAAAATGTTTCATGTATCTTTTCGTAATTTCATACTGAACAAAAGCAACATCGATCTGTTGACATAAGTAAGTCGAATTGATACATTTATTAGGAACGTAGCTATTGTGAGAAACTCTATTCTTTATTTATGCTCTGATTTGGGCATATTATATTGTAGACTTCATATGAGGAAGTCCGACTTAACGAGTCAGATATGGGAGATAAGACCAAATGGCTAAAAGAAGGCATGGATTGCATTTTGCTATTCTGGAAGGGTAAGGTTATTGATTTCGAGCTTCCAATACAAGTTAAGGTGAAAATCACTGAGGTTGATCCTGGTTTGAAAGGTGACACGGCTCAAGGTAATTTCATGCTATTCCTTTATCTTATTAATCAAATGCAGTATGCCTAAACAATGGTATTACTGTTTGGATGTACTTCGGCTATTTGAAGTTGCGATTAGTCGAATGTTTGGCAATTACTGACTATCGGATTATCAGTATTTAGATTAGATGGTTTCCGCTTGTTTTACCATAACTAATTATCCGATTATGATTATTCAGTATCGCATAATCACTTTTAAACTTTACATCCAAACACCCCCTCTATAGTACATCCCAAGATAGAAATTGTCACAATTGGATGCAATCAGTACATTTTTCCTTGGTAAACTCAACTTTATAATCAGAAGACATGGTAATGTAAAGTCTCCTATGATTGTGCTCAACTATCTATCTAATGTCTATAATACGCTTCAATAATCTCTGAATTAATCTCTACTATAACTGGCATATTAGAAGCCAAACTCAAAGTGGCATCTTAAAATTTATTTTTGTTGGCAGGTGGATCAAAACCTGCAACTGTGGAAACAGGTGCAGTTGTGAATGTTCCTTTGTTTGTAGAAAGAGGTCAAGAAATTATTGTGGATACCAGGACCGGGCAGTACGTGAGTCGTGTATGAGTTGCTGTGAATCATTCCTTGACAGTTTTTGCAGAATAGTTTTGATCAATCATGTCTGCGAGTGTTTCTATTACTTCTTTAGATTCTAGAAAGGCATGTTAGTAAATTTTCTGTGAAAGAGTTCCAATATACATATTGTATGAGTCATGATTGTACTCTTCAACTAAACCCGAAATCCACTTATATTATGAGAAACTTCATAAGTTTATGATGTCTTCAAGTGTTACTCCATGCCCCTTATCTTCTACAATCCTTTTTTTTTTTTTTTGCTAAAGAGGACGGTACGTCGGCAAAATATTATAAATTATGAAGAAATAAAAAAGTTACAGACAATTGGTTATCTGGTTTTAATATCTAATTATCACTTTATATTCACATCCAAATGTTCCATTAGTGGTCTTATTCTGATAAACTGTACTCCGTATCACCTTGCTCTAAAAATAACTCACAAGCAACTTGTAGAACAAATGGATTGAATCATTACAATATGAAAAATGATCTCATTCTACATATTCTACATATATTCAACAAAAGGGGGTCAAAAATATAAACTACTTGGATCATACAACAATTCATCGTCTAGGTTTCCTAAGCGGGATCACTCCATTTTTCAATGCAACACAATATACACAAGTAGCGTTTGTAACCATGCCTTGTCGATTCATCTCTTTAATCAATGCATCAAATGCGACCCTGTCAAGCATTTCACTTCTTCTTTTACAAACCGAAACCAAAAGTAACATCGCTTTCTCAACCTTCCCCTCAACACAAAGCCCTTTAACCACGATGTTGAATGTAAAAGTTTTTGGATACAAACCCATCTTTATCATCTCACACAAATTAACAAAAGCCTTATCCATCTCATTCCCATTACAAAATGCTTCAATCATCAACTCATAAGCACACGGGTCAATATCACAACCTCTCTTAGACATTTCATCGAACACCTGGTACGCATCTTTCAACAACTCTTTTTCCTTCCTAGACTTCCTACACACCCCTCTCAACAATGTATTCATCATTCTTACATCAACCCCAAATCCCAAATCCAACATCTCATTATAAACCTCAACCCCAGCCCTAATTTCACCCCATTGTAACAACCCATGTAACAATGTACTATAACTCACATAATCCGGATCACAATTTCGCTCTTTCATTTGTTTCAACAAACCAAAACCATCCATTGGTCTACCTTCTTTAAAATAGCCATTAAAGATTGTATTATAACTAACTATACTTGGTGTTAACCCCATTTCAATCGCTTCATTTAACAACTCTAAAGCTTCATCTGACCTACCCACTTTACAAAAACCATCCATCACAGCAGTATAGGTATACACATCAGGCTGCAAGTTCACACCTTTTTCATCTTTCTTGATTTTTGACAACATTTCATAAGCTTCTTCAGTTCTACCCACATAACACAACCCTTTTAACAAACAATTATAAGTATAAATTGTGGGGTCACATTTAACCTGACCCATTATCTCAAACACTTCAAATGCTTGCTTTACCCTACCTTTTTTGCAAAAAGTATTGATTACTTGAGTAAAGGTTTGAACTTTAGGAGAATCAAACCCATTCCCAATTATAAAGTTCAAAATTTTTTTAGCTTCCATTGGTTCATTTCTCTTGCAGTGAAAGTTAACAAGAATTGAAAAGGTCAAACTATCCGGTGAAAAGTCAAAGTTTGATAAATTGGTGTACAATTTAAACGCAAGGTCTAATTCATCTTTTAAAACTAAACTCATAAACAGATTATTGAACTGGGCTATGGTTTCAATGTTACCTAGTTTGATTGTTTTTGCTAAATCTTGGATATTTTTGCTTTTGTTTTTGGTTTCTTGAAATGGGATTGGGACTAGGGTTTTGTGTTTTAAATGGGAATTGAATTTATGAGTTTGTGTTGTTGTTGTTGTTGCAGAGATGATAAATTTGGTTGGTTTTGGAGGGAGGATGAAAAGAGAAGATGGAGGGAATTGAAAGGGAGTGTGCGGGAGAGAGTTCATGTTGGCTAGTGACAATGAACACTGGAAAGCCGTTGACAGAGTGAAGATCATGTAAATAAAAAAATATTAATTAATTAATAAATAGAAAACAAATAAAGTTCGGAATTAATAAATTAATAAATAAAATAGCATATCATTACATATGTCAAACACGCATTTTTGAGCATACATTAGGCTCGATGTTAAAATGACTATTCCCTCTATTTCACAGTTATTTGTCCACAAACAAAATATGCACTTATAAAAATTGCAATTATTACATTTTTATACCAATTATATTTTAACTTTACCATCTAATAAAGGCTTTTTGATTGTCTGAAAATGTCAAAATGTAAATATGAGCAATAGATTCGGGATGAAATGAGTATCACACAATGGACATTCTACATAATTAAAATTTGTTAAAGTATCTAGTCTAGTTTATATATTTTGATATAGAATTTTGATAGGACCAACAGATTACTTAATCAACTCCTTAAAACCAACTTGTTTGGGCTTGAAATAAATCTATCATCCAACTAGTCCAACAAGGGATACTATTTTTTTTAAGGGCAATAAGATATATATTAATAATAAAAACTAGCAAGATGTTAGGAATTACAATACCACAACAACCACCTATGGTTACAATTGCAACGATTTTAAACCTTGATTCTCAAATCGACTTCTAAAACACGATTCAAAACAACATGACCCTAACAATAACAACCAACTACAACGCACCAACTTTAACGCAACAATTTCAAAACTTGTTTCCGCTCACATCGACTCTAAAACATAACTCCAAACAACACGACCCTAACACCAAAGGAAAATCAAACCATCGAAGGAATACCCCACATTATCCAAATCCAAAACACAATACATAACCTCTTAAGGGCAGTCACCCGACAGAAAGCATGGAAACGGGTAAACACCGACCACGACCATGACCCTAACAACTGAGACAAAACTCGCTGGAACCTTAAACCAACCAGTTCCGGCCACACTATCAGATCGAATGGTGATAATGTAACATGTGGAGATGGTTAACGAAGAAACAACCCACGATTGTTGGAAGACCTTCACCGGGTGAAATGCCTAACACAACCTAATACCACTAGAATCGCTAACCTGGAACATGAAAACCACGAATGAAAAAAACTTCAGCCATTTCAAACCACCGATGTTAAACGACCTGAGACCACCACCGCGTACCACCCGAAACCAAAGATTGGGACCACCTACGACCACTTGAAACTAACACATGGAACTAATGACTCCACCTACCTGGAATCAACAAAGTCCGGAGGCTGCTGACCTGCCCACCTGAAACCACCTGAGATCGCTGACCGGCGCACCTGAAACCACCAAAGACCACCTAACATGACCTCCAACCACATGAAACTACGACCCTGCAACAATGAACATATGAAACCACGAACGAAATCGTCTATACCTGACTGAAATGACCCACCGTACCGGCACACGACCAAAACCACCTAAAGTCGCGATCCTAAAACCACCTGTAACAATCCACCGGTACTACACAATACCACTGAATCGTACCACCTGAACATTCGACCAAAAATGACCTAAAAATCGCAGATTTGAACCATTTGTAACCACTGATTTAAACCACGACCTGAAAGTGAAGAAACATTTGAATGACGCGAAAGAAAATATATACAGAGCATGGGAGGGATCGGAGAGGGCCACCGGACCGCCGCCCAAAGTCAGCGGCCTGAGAGGGTGACGAAAAGTTGCAGCGCTTGCTTTAAGTTTCAGTGTTTTAGAAAGAGAGAATTTTTGGACCATTTTAGTAACAAGGGATACTATTTGCAATGGCAAATTATTAGGCCTGTAAGCGAATCGAACGTTCAGCAAACAATTCGCGAACCGTTTGGCGGGAAGTTCATTTATGTTCGTTCGTTTCGTGATATGAACGAACATGAATAAAATTTTACATTCGTTTATTTATATGAACGGACATGAACATATGTCTTATTCGTTTATTTACGTTCGTGAACGTTCGATGACATATTCATGAACGTTCGTTAATATGTTCGTTAACTAATATTGACTATATTAACATTTAGCAAGGCTAAATTCAACTATTCCTTCAATATTTGATGAATAGTATATATATATATATATATATATATATATATATATATATATATATATATATACATATATATATATATACATATATATACATATATATATATATATTAATAAAAAATAATTATTATTATTTGAATTCTTTTTGTTCATGTACAAATGGTAACATCGTACACTTAAATGTTATGAAATACTTTTTTGAGTAAATGTTAGATTAGGTAAAAGAAATGTGAAGTTAAACAAACATAATTTGAATTATGTAAAATGAGAATAGTGAATCAATTAAGAAAAAGATGACGAAATTAAGTGGTAAATGATTTGAGGAGAAGGTATATATGATAATTAATAATTTCTTTTCTTATTATATACTAATAATAATAATAATAATAATAATAATAATAATAATAATAATAATAATAATAAAATTTTTGGTTTTAATTATACAAGATTTTAAAAGGTGAAGAATTTGATATTTTAACAACGTGATGTGGAACTTTTGTTTTAAGGAAATATAAAAAGATGTCACCATCACAGATTAATTTTTAGTTAGATGAATTTTTACTATTTTTAACTATAGAAAAAGCATTAAAGTTATTTTTTATTTGATAAATAATAAATGATATTTTTATATTTAGTTAATTTATAGTAATAATTTGATGTTGGTTATAGTTTAAAACATTGACATTTTTTTATATTAAACTTTATAATAATTTGTGAAAGATTATATATATTTAATTAAATATTTATAAACACCATAGCTTAAAACTATAATTCTTTTACATCCCGTCGCAATGCGGGGGTTAAAAAAAATCTCGTTTAACTGAATTAATAGATATTTATTTATTTTATTTTATTCTCATCTAAATTTTATTATACTAGCATTAAACATTTAGATATTTTCATTCTAAATATAATTGTATTAACCATTTCAATATTTTTACCTTTCACATTTCCTCCCACATTTCCCTTTAAAATTTTCCCTCCACGCCTACATACCTCCACTTGGACCTCTCCATCCACTAGTTTTGGTCACCTAGATTTTCCTTCCATATTCGTTCATTTGCGTTCGTTTATGTTCGTGAAAAAATGAATTTTCTTAGTGAACAAACATGAACAACAAAATCCGTTTGCTTATCCGTTCGTATTCCTTCGTTTGTTCGATAAAACCTTAATGAACGAACACAGACAGGTTTCGTTCGTGTTCGTTCGATTTGTTAAATCCATTAATGCATATTTTTGGTGGATTTATCAAATTGGATGGTAAATCTATCATCACTCCCTTGCAATAAGTGAACAAATACAGTTTTAGTCAAAGAAAATGTAAATTGGGATTCTAAAGTGAATGTTTCTGTTTTTTCCTTTCCTTTTGCATGTAGATTTAGAAGTTTATGCATTAATTAGTGTTTATTATGTAAAAGGAAATGGTTAGAGGTGATACAACTAAGCAAGGCCGTTTTTGAGAATGGGCATGATGGTTGATCATCCAGAACCTCCGATTTATAGAGACCACAAAAAGATACAGAACTGTGAGAACTTTTAAATAATAGAGATTTTAACATGTTTAATGATTCAATCACATGTGAACATCGATGTAGATTAAGGTTAAGAGCAAAATAGTTTGAGAAAATATCAAAATAACCTTTAAAATCAAATTTATATTTTTCTTTCACATGTGCACTATTTGATATGTGAACATGTGAACACCTCATATATTTTATAGTTTAACATATATTTTGTTATTTTTAACTTTTGTTTGTCAATAATATGAATATTAAATAACATTTCTATGTAATTTGTTGCATTTACATATATAAAAATAATGTAATATAAAAGTTGTCGCAGTTCTGTACCTTTTGTGGTTCTTGTTTGAACCTAATCCTTATATATATATATATACATACATATATATATATATATATGTATATATAAATATATATATATATATATATATGTTCATATACGAATTGATAAATAGATAGATTAAGGTTTCGTATTTATCTAACACCCTAAATTTTGTAAGTAAATATTTGATGTTATAGTATTATTAATTATTAAATTTTATATGGTATTAAAATATAATTGAGCAATTAGTTGTGTGACTTGAGTGTGAGTTTTATTGAATACAAATGCAATGAGATGGGGTTAAAATATAATTGAGCAATTAGTTGTGTGACTTGAGAGTGAGTTTTAATGTCTTAAAGGATTAAGGTGCAAACTGAAAGTGTTAGAAGGGTTAAATTATTAAGTGGGAATACTTGAGGACTAGAAATAAAATTGATTAAATATATACTTCCGCTTAGTAAAATCTAGAAGTAATAAGAAGAACTAGTGTGTATGAGAAGGGTGTTTGGGGCTGGCTTTTGAAGAAACAAGGAGAGAAAAAGAAGATTTACAAATTTAGCTTGTAATCTTGTGTGTTTGAGACTAGTAACCCTTAATCCATCCATTTCGAGGTAATTAAAGAGTTAATTGAGACATTTTCTTGAGTTAATATAACCAACCATTGTGCAAGGTAAGTAATGGGAAAGAGGATTTACAAGTTGACAACATTTAAATTCTTGAGTGATATCCAATTGTGTGTCAACTAGAAGTGGACATTATGAGTTTACATTGAGACATTTAAGTATGTCCAATGTGTATATTAAAAGGTAGAATTCAAGTGTAACAATGAAGCTTGAGAAATCTCATTGGTTATGCCTTGACACCATGAGTTGCGCTCCTTTAAGTAGGAGTCAAATTGAGTTTAAATTAAGGATCCTTAATCAAGAGTTGTTATCATTTTGTTGCTATTGTTGTTGATTGTATTTTTCATTACTTACTAAGCGTTTAGCTTACCACATTGTTGTTGATGTTGTTTTATAGGTAATCCAAGCGGGTCATGGGGTAATTTGAGTAAAGAGTCGAAGGTCGACTAGTGGTGGGACTTGCTATTGTGTTAGTAAGTCAATATCTTTTTTTTTTAAATCATACTCATGATATATATATTGAAGCCCCATTTTGTGAAAACAAATGATCATTTGAGTATGATCATATTTTGTTGTTGAAACTCGACCCATTGTTGATACTGTGATTTAAATGAGTTTGATGTAAATTGGGTCAAGTAAAAGTTGATGTATAAATTGTGTAGAAAGTTATGGTAGTAAGAAGTTTGTGTACATTATAATGTAACTTTGATTGTATATTTGTGAAGATTTTAATTGTCAAAATCTGGAACTTGATGTGAGTTGAAAGTTGTAAAATCTGCAGGAAATGCTGAGTCAAAAATCTGAGTTGTTGCACCTGTAGGGTTACCCGGCGGGTACCCTTATATCCGGTGGGTAAAGGATGTAGCCGGTTGAGTACCTGACGGGTATAGCATGTCCAAACGGGTACTTTCTTCTATAATTTGATCAGAAAATTTGGTCTTGTGATCTACCCGGCTGGTACCTGTCAGTTTTTAGGATTTTGTTGTTTCAAGTCCAAATTCAATTATGTAAAAATAATAATTAGTCTATATTGTTATGTTAATGCAATGGGACACTATTAAATGAGTTTTTAAATTGAGCATAAAAAAAAAAATCCGGGCGTCTCAAGTTTGTAACAGAGCTATGGTTTTAGGGATTCGGGTATCCACCATTATTGGACATTTGGACTGAGACCTTTATATTTGTTTTATCAGCATGATTTAGAGATACTAGTTGTAAGTTTTATTAATTGAATAGTTAATGGATCGTCGAAATCTTATGAATCAAGATGGTATGTGGTGACTTTTGTGTTGTGTGATTTTATGTGACTATTATTACGCCTTGCCAACGTGATAATAATCACATGACATTGGATAACACTTTGGAAGTCACATAATGTTGAGAGGATTAAATCAAGACGATTCCTAACTAGTAGGTGGTTAAGAGTCGAATTATATTTGAGTAGTTGAGTTATATTAACCGAGTATTGTTTACCTCTTATAATAGAATGAGCGAGAGAAGAAATATGGATATGATAGGCAGGTCAAGTGAACAAGACAAGACCAACGATACTAACCCTGAGAATACCTCTTATGAACAAGAGACCCCACACACGTCTAAGACATCTACGTACGAACTAAAAGAGTTGATATCCGAGGAGGTAGCTAAAGCTCAAGAGAAATCTCTTCCCCTACTCATAGGAAGGATTACCGAGACTATTAGAGAGGTGGTTGCGTTTGAATTTTAACGAAGAGAAGAGGAGTTGATTGCTAATAGACCACCACATGACGATGTAGTCAATGAGGAACAACCGATTGTAAACGTCCGTGAGGAAAGACAAAAGCTTGCTTATAAGGATTTCATGGTTTGTAAACCACCCGAGTATCATGGGGAATCTGACCATATTAAGTGCTACGGGTGGCTTTTCGAAGTTGAGGGGGAGGCTGATGTGTCTGAATGTCCTAACAGATTGAAGGTGATCAATGCTGCGAGTTTCTTGAAGTCACGTGCAAAAGAGTGGTAGGATGTTCAAAAGAGAACAATGGGAACAGAGATCGCTAATGGTAAGTCATGGGACGAGTTCAAGAAAATGTTTGAGACGGCTTTTTCCTTAAAAGCCGAGTTGACAAAGATTCGTCGGGAATTCCTTTATATGAAACAAACTAACGAGACAGTGAATGAACTTGCTAGAATATTTCTTGAACAGACACGTTTTTTCCCCGAATATATGTAGAATCTTAGGAGGCTTATGAATCATTTCCACGAAGTGTTGAAGAAGAATATTCGTCAATTTGTTGACCCGGACCATTGGATGAAGTTTGAGGACTTTGTCAATGAGGCGCGAAAAAGAAAGATAGAGACAAATAGAGAAGATGATAATTCTTACAAGAGGAAAGCCAAGCAAAGTGCGGGGTCGTCAAAGAAGTTTAAATCTAACGAGAGTGGAAGCGGTAGTGGAAGAAGAGATGATAGAAGAGAGCCTTTTGAATGCAAAAAGTGTCACAAGAAGCACTTTGGTGAGTGCCAAGCGGGGAAGAAGACATGTTATCAATGTGGTCGGGAGGGCCATTTTGGGCGTAATTGCCCCGAGCCCATTCGATTTTGCTTTAATTGTCTAGAACCGGGACAAATGAAATCCGAGTGTCCTAAACTGAAGAGTCTGGCCGCTCTCCCCTCACCAAGAAAGAATACCGATAAGAAGACGGCTGTCACACCCCGCTAAAGCGGAAACGCGAGGTGCAACAGCTAAGGGATTCACAACACAAAGATATAGCAACAATACCATCATTTAGAGGTAGTCTTAAAACAACTAAAGGTACATCAGTTTATACAATTGTTATAAAAGTATTGTTACAAATAAATATCGTGAAGGTTTTCTTCAAAATATCCATGTATTAAAGCTTGATTAATCATGATTCCATGCACTTGCCCACATACGATCCATCCTTACCTACGTTCTCCTGAAAAGCATGTCAAAACAAAAGAGTCAACTATGGCCATAGTTGGTGAGCACACAGTTTTATTACCAATAAATCAAGTAGTTTGTCCAATCGGGGACCAAGTTTTGTCCAATTCAGGGACACGAATACTGTCCAATCGGGGACATAATACTGCCCAATCGGGGGCATAAATAAATCAATGTGAAAAGAATTGGAGAAATAAGTAAGTATATGTTTATGCCTTGAGGCCACTACTAATCCGATTATCCGACCGAGGTTTGCCCCTATAGCTCCATGTTCTTCAACTAACATGAGTAAAGGTGATATTATGCACCCACGTTGAAGTGTGAGTGAGGGGTGGTCTACCCTAAATAGCATGCTACCCATAATACCCACGGCTCGTAGCCACGAGTTAATTAGTAGTGTGAGTTCCCGGGGACTTTGCAATAACACTCAAGCATAACAACATGACATACTCCAATTCGCATAAAATTTGTATAACAACGATTTTTGTAAGTGAATAAAGAGCAAAACCAAGTTGGTAAGATGTATAAGCATGCTTTTCAGCCCCAAAACGGAAATCAGAAAAAGGGGGACAGTGAACTCACCTTGTGAGTTGAGTTAACGGGTATAATCTGTGAGCAAATTACAATCTAGAATGATCCCTTAACCGAGACCTAATCCAAGTGAGAAAGTGTCCATTAATGTCTAGTGATATGCTTTAACACGTACGAGTTGAAACAAGGTGGTTACCCACTAAGTTAGACAATGAATCTGCCCGGGTTTGGTTGTTTATTCCGTGACTCTTTTATTAAGACTATTTCCAAATTAACAATCAAAACCTTTTTATGAAGATTGGATGAAGATAGGGTTGTCCAAAGTTAACTTAAAATCTGGACAGGAAGTTGTCCAACTTTCTTATTTTACCAAAAACACATAACTTCTTATAAACCCGGATGTAAATATTTTGAATAGTTTTTAGGAGTGTTTTTATACAGAAAACATTATAAACTTTCAGGTATAAAACCCTAATGCACTTATTTAGTGAAGAACAGATGTAAAGCGAAATAGAAATAGTTGGGTTAGTGCGAGATAAAATGTAAACATTTTGCACTTCATGATTACCTCTCCTACCAGGAAATGTGGGTGTTGAGTGATGAGTTTCTGTCCACCGAGAGTTGAGATTGAGCAAGTTTTCTGGAGTGATCGATTTCTTGGTGAGAAGTGGTGAATATGTTGGGTGTTATGTTAAAACCGGATATAAGTGTTGAAAGGGTTGAGAGAAATGGGTGAGAGTGTTTTAAGTATTTGTGTGTGTGTGTGTGTTTAGTTCTGCCGTTGGATACAAAAGGAATAAGTGGTAAAGTGTATATGATTAATATCAAGGAGTTTGATTGGGTGAGGGTGGAGGTGATTTATGGGGAGTGTAAGTTAATTGATTTGGTTTTATGGAAAATAGGTTTGCTGGCCGTTTTTGAAAGAAAAGAGGTAATCATAACCCTTTTTGCGTGCACGGTTATCCTTATTTAAAATATTAATGTTCCTTTTTACAGAATGCATGCACGGTTACTTCCCATTTTGTACAACTTAGATAACTTTAGATTCGGGCAAGATGATTTACAGAGAGTGTGGGTAACACTTGGTTGATTTTAGAAATGGGTTGAGCATATCACTAACAGTAGGAACTAGCAGTGGTAACATAAACCGTGGTAACAATGGGGGCAGTAGTAACTCGACTACCAGTAGAAACTGAACCAGCAGTAGAAACTTGTGCTAGCAGTGGAAACTGAAATACGTGCTAGCAGTAGAAACTAAGGAATTGCACTAGCAGTACTAACTGAGATATTTGTGCTAGCAGTGGAAACTAAGGAATTGTACTAGCAGTACTAACTGAGGTATTTGTGCTAGCAGTGGAAACTAAGGAATTGTACTAGCAGTACTAACGGAGGTATTTGTGCTAGCAGTGGAAACGGTGACAATTGCACTAGCAGTACTAACTGTGATAACCTTAGAGACTTCGATTTTTACGAAAGCAGTAGAAACATTACTAACAGTAGAAACTCCTACTAGCAGTACTAACCATATTAACGGTATTAACTTAACTTGTACTGGCAGTATTAACCCGGTAAGAGGTATAAACCTCTAACCAACAGTACTAACTACGGCCATCAGTAGTAATTTTTGTCTAGCAGTATTAACTTAGTCCTTAAGAAAGTCAGGTCCAGATTTAGGTGAAGATTAAGTTAAGAGTTAACCTGATATTTTTTTGGTGGTTGTTACAGTATCTCCCCGTTGAAAAGAATTTCGTCCCGAAATTCAATTCGTTCCATTGGTTGCCGATGTGCTAGGAAATAGGTGAGGGTATTTGTGTCGAATATAGTCTTCACGTTCCCAAGTAAATTCAGGACCTCGTCGTGAGTTCCATCGAACTTTAACAATGGTTATCTTACTTCGTTTTAAACTTTTGACCTCTCGGTCCATGATTTCGAGCGGCTCTTCTACGAAGTTTAGATTGTCATCTATTTGGATATCATCAAGAGGGACAATTAGTGTTTCGTCGGCTAGACATTTCTTTAGATTAGAAACATGGAATGTGTTATGTATGTTGCTAAGTTCCTGGGGTAGTTCTAGTCGGTACGCGACCTGACCAATCCTTTCTATTATCTCAAAAGGTCCAACATACCTTGGATTTAGTTTGCCTCGCTTTCCAAAGCGGATTATACCCTTCCAGGGTGCCACCTTCAAAAGTACTTCAAAAGTAAGTTGAATTCCGTATTGATTTCATACCCAGGGCAACCCCAATTGCCAAGACTCCATATAGACTTGCACCCTCAGAAATGCAAGATTTTATGAGTCAACTACAAGAGTTACTTGATAAGGGGTTTATTCGTCCGAGTAGTTCACCGTGGGGAGCTCCTGTATTATTCATGAAGAAGAAGAAGGATGGAAGCATGCACATAGCTATATGCTAAATTTTCCAAATGTGAGTTTTGGCTTCGAGAAGTTCAATTTCTCGTTCATGTGGTAAATGACCAAGGCATTATGGTTGATCCATCAAAGGTAGAGGCGGTAATGAAATGGGCTCCAAAATTGCAGGTTATTACCAACGTTCGAAGTTTTCTTGGATTAGCAGGTTATTACCAACGTTTCATTCAAGATTTCTCCAAAATTGCCACTCCTCTTACCAAACTTACACAAAAGAACATCACGTTCGAGTGGAATGATCAACACAAGCAAACTTTTCAAATTTTAAAGGAGAAACTTAGCCAAGCGCCTATCTTGGTGCTTTCCGAGGGTAACGAGGATATGGTAGTGTATTGTGACGCTTCACATAATGGTTTGGGATGTGTATTAATGCAACGAGGAAAGGTTATCGCCTATGCTTCTCGACAATTAAATGATCATGAGAGGAACTACCCAACACACGATTTAGAGTTGGCGGCGGTTGTTTTTGCACTAAAATTTTGGATGCACTACCTCTACGGCGTTAAATGTACAATCTACACCGATCATAAGAGTTTGAAGTATTTCTTTGACCAACGAGATCTTTGTTATGGGCTAATTTTTATGTTTAGAATGCAGGTTCCCGAACGGCAGTACGATTGTATTTTTCAGGTGTTCAAGATCTTGTACGCTCAAGATCCCGAATATTCAGTATCTCGGGATCATATGCTCTTGATTTGTGTTTTATTTTGACCAGGTCATATGAAGACTCGAACGTGACTTACTTGCTCCGTAATATGTAGATCGAGACTTCTTCAAATTCAAACGGAAACAAGAGAGAGCGTGTAGAATAACAAGTCCTTGTGGAATCTTGGCAGATCCCGGATATTTCGGGATAGTCAGCTGAGTCTCTATGGAAGACCGGAAGATCCCGGATATTTCCGATAATTAGTTACTTGTGTTTAGCTATAAATAACGATGCAAACGATCGAATAGGACACTTCACGTTCACTGCTAACACTGATTTACTTCTCTACTCACGATCAAACACACTTTTTTACTTATCTTTTTCACAAAGTTCATCACACACACACACACTTTAGTTCGATCATATTGTGCTCTTAGTTTGTATTATCCTGATTTTAATTTATAGAAGTAACAAAGGCAAAGAACGATTGTTCCTTCCTGAGGTTTTATGCCGGCGGTCTAACAAGATCAAGGGCTTTCCTCGTATATCCATGTGTCCTTTACATTTACTTTTCATCAACTTTTCATCAACTTTTCATCACTTATTAATCTGATTATCTCGAAATCGATTAAGCACTCTACCTCACATAACTAATTTGATCACGGAATTATACTTGTTTATTTTTTATCAAAACAATTTGGCGCCCAACATGGGGCAAGTGGTGCTTTTTATCATCAAGTTTTTGTTAACATCGTTGCTTAATCACTTTTTCCAAAAACTCTTATAAAAAATATTTACTCAAGGACGATCTACATCTTCTGCTATGACATCTTCGAGCTCTGCAATGACAAGTCTTCATCATCGTACCATAGGCCAGAAAATGCTTATAGGAGGACGACTTCTGCAGGATCTACTTTTTCAGGATCCGGGGTATTTGATCCAAATCCTGTCATAATTTCTAACCAGGATATTATGTCTATGTTTTCTCAGGTCAGAGAGCAGTTGGGACGAGTTGAACGCAACTATGAAGTCTTAAAGAAGGATATAGAGAATCTAAGGACGAGGGTCAACATCCCTACTCCTCCAATAACCACTCCTATAAGGAGCAGGGTTTTGGATTTTGATACTTCGCCTTCTGGAAATCATCGAGGAGATTTCATTGCTATGCAAAGAAGCACATGGATTCCAGATCCTACTTACTCAATCGGGATCTCAACCATTCGGGATCCCGGGCATACTGCAGGATCCTCGTTCCTGACGCCCAATATCGGTAATATATCTGGTGATTATTCTCATGGTACTAACATTTTGCAGGATTTAGGAATCAGCCCCGTCATTGTTAAGGAACTGTATAAGCTTAAAGAGATGATCTCGAGTGTGCCCGGTGTGGTGCAACCCATACCAGAAGTGGCTCCATCTACTCACAGGATCTCAAGATTTGCACCTCCAATATGTGACGTTGAGATCCCAAAAAGATTTCAAACTCCGAGCATGAAGCTGTATGATGGAACTACATATCCCGAGGAGCATGTGGCGCAGTACCGAGAAAGAATGGAGATCATTCCCATCTTTGCAGATCTTAAAGAAGCTTGTTTATGTAAAGGATTCGGGTCCACTCTGACAGGATCCGCATTAAAATGGCTATTGAATGTTCCACCTTACTCTATTACGTCTTTTGCTCATTTAGTCAATTGATTTAATAATCAGTTTTCCTGTAGTAGAACATTTGAAAAATTAACAATGATCTTACAAGGTGGTACAAAACTCTAACGAGTCTCTTAGAAATTTTGTAGGCAGATTTGGACGAGAATCTTTAGACATCCCAAATCTGGATATGGCAACAGCAATACAGGCCTTTAAGATGGAGATAAAGAGGGATTCACAATTTTATCAAGATCTTGTAAGGAATCCTTGTAAAAATCTAGACGAAGTAAGAAATAGGGCCTTGAGGTACATCAGGCTTGAAGAAGACACCCTTATCCAAAAGAAAGCGGAAACACCATCAGCATATGATCGACCCAATTGGAGGACAGAATCAACCTCCTACAGATCAAATAGAAATAAGCCATATTCCAGAACTAAAGATCATGGAGTCAACGCAGTTGAGGAAAACGATGAAGAATATCCCAAAATTAACGAATATTGTTTCTATGTTGATACTACAGGTCTCTTGTATGCGATGCATAATTTGGGAGACAAAGCACGATGGACAAAAAGAACGACAAAAACACTAGATGGAAAGACAAATCTAAGTGGTGCGCCTACCATGAAGATTTTGGCCACATAACACAAGATTGTATAGCGCTAAGGAAAGAGATTAGCCATTTGCTGAGTAAGGGATATCTGATAGAATTATTTAGCAAAAAGAAGGATTCCTACAGGGATTCTGCAAGAAATCGGGATCCTGAAGCTCAAGATAATTCCAATATCCCGCAAAGAGCAGGATCACCACCATCAGACGCTAAGGTAATTAACTTCATATCTGGAGGTTCTGACATCTGTGGTACTTCTTATTCTGCAGTTAAGAAAACGCCAAAGAAGCAAAAACTGAGAAGGGACTCAAGCCCACCAGGATATCGACTCTGACAGAACAAAGAGTGATCTCTTTTGATGAAGATGATAGAGAGAATGTCCAGGATCCTCACCATGACGGTTTGGTTATCACCTTGTATGTGGCCAATCATTTCGTTCGCAGGATCCTGATTGACGGAGGAACCTCTGTCAACATCATCCGCTTAGAAACTCTAAAAAAATGAACATACCAGAAAAGGAGATCATAACGAGATCTACGGTGCTAGTTGGTTTCAGTGGAGAAGTCAAGAACATGGTTGGAGAAATAAAATTGCCATTATATATCGAAGAAGTAAACTCTCTTCAAAAAATTTGTGTAATAGATTCACTGTCTTGCTATAATATTATTCTAGGTAGGCCCTGGATACATGAAGGCAGTACCTTCGACGTACCACCAATGTGTGAAACTGCCAACTCCTTGGGGAGTAGTAAAGATAGACAGTGACCAGTGTAATATCAAATAAGTACATATTTAATTAACAATATTTTCCTATTTTTAATACATTTATATAGAATTTAGATGGTTTTAGATACTTATTTCGTTCGTATTTGCAATTAGGTGTAATTATGGCTTGAATCTGAAAAAGAACGGAAAATGGGCTAGAAATGAAGAAAATCAAGCTAAAATTGAATATGAAGCTAAATGAGCTAGGAATGGCCCAATAATGAAACCGTAGCTGAAGATTTATGGACTTGAAGTCCAACCGCCGGTTGGCTTTGCTAGCCGCCGGTTGGGGTTGTGGGCTTTACTTAGACGGAAAGAAACCCAACCGCCGGTTGGAAGGTCCAACCGCCGGTTGGGAGGTCGGCCAAAAAGTTTATAAATTGGACTTTAAACCCCAGAATTTGAAGAACTTCTCTAACCCTAATTTGACAAAGGAAATTTTCTGAGGGTTTTAGGAACGAATTAGAGACACGGCATTGCAAGGATTTGTCTACGATCAAGCTTTCGAATCTCTTTGCGATTCAGGTTTTCTTAATCTAATTTCGTATTCAATTTAACATGTCGTTTCTTTGGATATCGTTTCTGATTTTGTATAACTTAATCATGAACTAATTTATTGGGTGTTTACTTATATAATAATACCTAGATGATAGTTTGAATGTGTGTTTACATTGGATATTAAGTTTATGAAGTTTATTGTGTTTATCCGAAAGATCCATCTTATTTAAGTGATCTTTAATTGTTACTTAACGTGATTAATCAACCTTTTCTATAACGCAGTCTTGTCTAGGTTTATTAGTTATTTGCAATTGTTTAACTTGTTAAATAATTGTGGCTTGAAGCTTTAATCGGCGATAGGTTAAGAGTAATAATAATTACTCAACATTATTTAATGTGACAATTGTCAAACGACAATTAGTAGATACTTGTTGATTCAAGGTCGCTAGGATAAATCGCAATAAACAGTTGAAGTGCTTAGTTAAATAAAGAATAGGTAGACAATACATAAAAAGGATTTCTTGTGTATTCATAACGAGTCTTATGTCTCATCTAAACTTTATAGGAATTGTTAATCGAATAAAGTTACTTTCTACAAAAGATTTATTCACAATAAAATTATCCAATGGTGTAAACATACATGATAACTGGAATCTAGGGAATAAAAGTCTAAGTAGATACATTCATTTATCCATACTTGTCTTATAAATTGCTTTGTTAATTTAAGTTTTATTAGTTTCTTAAATACGTTCGTACGGAACTAAAACGCCTCCCTTTATTATTTACTTTTTATTAGTTTAATTCTAAATTCCAATTGAATTAAGTTAAAACACCGTTCCCTAAGTTCGACTCGGACTTACTGTAACTATATTATTATATGAACGGGTATTCTTGCCTGGCTTGTGTGATAATTATAATTGTAGTAATATCCATTTGATTATAAATATTTTAAACACGTGTCACACGACATCAACCAGCAGGAAGCAAAAGATTATTAAACGACGTCAATTGATAACGTTGAATAATGTCTTATTTATATTATAATATACCCTTATTTATAAGCACTTTTATTGCAAATTAGTTATATATATTATTGATTTTGTTTATATTTGCAGAAAGATGTTTAAATGAAAGAAATAAAGAAAAGAAGCGAAAACGTGCTGAAAAGTGAAGAAAATAAAGAGAAGAATCAAGGCTAAGAATATTGGGCTTTGCATGAAGAAAATCTCAAAGAAAATTAAGTAATTGGGCTAGAATTAAGGAAGAAATCCGGAGCCCAAAAGAAGAAGAGCCCAAGAAGAGATCCAGCCCAGCTGGCAGAAGATTCTGGAATGCAAGTTCAGCCGGCGGTTGGAATTTCCAACGGCGGTTGAACCCAAATCAGGAAGGCGGTCGAGCGGTTGAAAAATCCGGCTTATCGGGTTAAATTCCAACCAATCGGCGGTTGAAAAATCCAACCAGCGGTTGGATTCGCGAGCCAGAAATCTATAAATAGAGGCCATTCTCAACCTTAAACCACACACTTTTACAAACGAATTAAGTCATTCTTAATTCGACTTTAGGGTTTAGAATCCGACTTTGAGGGTTATTTAGAGGCTAGGAAGCTAGGGTTTGAAGCTTTTCAACCCTAACGAAGATTTGGTTCAGTATCTTGGGTTTGATTCTTATTCTTTTCTATTTACTATGTTTCATTACATGTTTCTAGATTTGGTTAGGTTTAATTCAAACATGAACTAATTCTTTTATTATATTTACTTAGATGAATGATTAATAGATAATGGTTTCATGATATGTTTATGTTGATTTAAATTATGAATGGTTATTAAGTTTATTCGAAAGATCCATATCGATTGTGTGTTTATTAATTGTTACTTAACGTGGTCAAGAGACTTATGCTAGAGCTAACGTTTGTATGAGTTGATTGATTATCTGCAATTAAGTGATCTATTGGTTAATTGTGGCTTGAGACTGTAACCGGTAATAGGTTAAGACCAATAGCAATTAATATAACCTAATTGATGTGATAATTATGAAAACCAAATAATTATAGACTTGTGTTAACACGATGTCACGCAGTAAATCTTAATGATCTGTTGATAGGAATAATAGCATAAAGCTTATGTTAATAACACGCCTCAGTGTATTTAAGAGAATCTAGTATTAAGGTAAGTTTTACTAGTGATTAATTAACCTTAACAGGAGGCTGTCCATATAAGTTGAAATCACCATAATAAACAATCAACAATTCAATAAACATATCTGAAACCTGAATCTAGAAATAACTATTCTAAGTAAATACATGCTTATCTATCTGATTACTTTCAAGTTAATTTTATCTCCTTAATTGTTTAAGTTTTATTCATTTTACTTTACTACGTTCATACGGAACTAAAACGCTCCCCCTTTATCTATCTGTAACTTATAATTTTAAGGTTTAATTAATTATTTTAATTTACACCGTTTCCCTGAGTTCGACTCGGTCTTACCAAAGTTATACTATAATACGAACATGTATTCTTGCCTGGTTGTGTTTAAGTTAACTTTAGTATTTCCTTTTTAATTTAAAACTTGTATTTTTAACGACAACTTAACACGCATCATCAATAAAACCGACAACTAAACCAACGCAAGCATATCAACTAAAGAAACAAGCACGAGACATCTTGGAAACTGTAGAACAGGATGTCAAATAAATTATCTTCAACTCGCAGGATCCTGAGAAAAACGTGCTTGTAGGTTTGAAGATTCCTAATGATCTTGAAAGGGATCTCGTACATTTCCTAAAGAATAGAATGACGACTTTTGCATGTAAACCCGAAGACATGACAGGTATATCTTATGATATTATAACACATAAACTTGAAATTGATAGTAGTTTCAGGCCAATACAACAAAAAAGAAGAAAATTTGCACCGGAGATGAATGCAATCATCCAAGAAGACGTTACAAGGTTACTAAAAACTGGAATGATAAGAGAAGTAAAGTTTCCAAGATGGTTAGCAAATGTGGTAGTAGTTCAAAAGAAGAATGGGAAATGGAGAGTATGCGTGGATTACACTTATCTCAACAAAGCATGCCCCAAAGATCCTTTTCCTCTACCACACATTGATTCCATGGTGGATGCAACGGCTGGCCATGAAATGCTGACGTTCATAGATGCATCTTCAGGATTCCAACAAATTCAAATGGAACCATCTGATCAGGAGGATACCGCATTCATGACTCCAACAGGTATATATTGTTATATTGCAATGCCTTTTGGTCTTAAAAAAGCAGGTGCAACCTATCAAAGGTTGGTTAATATGATGTTCAAAGACCAACTGGGGGACACCATGAAAGTGTACATTGACGATATGGTAGTCAAATCAAAGAAAGCTGAGGATTATCTTCGGGATCTTAAAGTAGCATTCGATATCCTAGACCAATTCAACATGAAGCTAAATCCTGCCAAATGTCATTTTGGTGTGGGGGCAAGAAAATTTATGGGTTACATGGTGACTAAAAGAGGGATTGAAGCAAGTCCAGAACAAATCAAAGCCATCCTGAATTTGAATTCCCCAACAAGCCCAAAGGATGTACAGAGGTTAACCGGAAGATTAGCAGCACTGAATAGGTTCATTTCAAGATCCTCGAATAGATGCAAAGAATTTTATGATATCCTGAAGAAGAATAAAAGGTTTGAGTGGGGTGAAAGAAAAGAAGGAGCATTTCAGGAATTGAAGACTTATCTCTCATCTGCACCACTATTGATGAAACCAGAAAATGGAGAACCTTTTATTCTTGTATCTTACAGTATCCCGGAATACTGTAAATGCGGTGCTTGTCAAGGATTACGAAAGTCAACAACATCATGTATACTATGTTAGTAAGAGTTTACTAGACGCGGAAATCGGGTATTCTCATCTTGAAAAACTCATTTTAGAAATAGTTATGGCTTCTACTAAACTTAGACATTATTTTGAAATACACCCTATCCACATTAAGACTAATTACCCTATAAAATGTGTATTAAGGAAGCCAAATATGTCAGGTAGGATGGTGAAATGGTCTATAAAATTAAGTGCCTATAACTTGGTATATGAACCTAGAAGTGCTATAAAATCCCAAGCATTAGTAGACTTTGTGGCAGACTTTAGTAGTGATCTCCAAAATGAAGTAGACTTAGAAGTTCAATAATTAGAGGAAGTAAAAGAAAAATGGATACTATATACAGATGGTGCCTCTAATATAAAAGGAACATGATTAGAGATCATACTAAAATCGCCACATGGGGACATAATACCCCAATCTATTAGTTGTGAATTTCAAGCAAAAAATAATGAAGCTGATATGAAGCCTTGATTGCAGGATTACAATTAGCTAGGGATATAGGAATTAAAAATCTTCAAGTATATGTCGATTCCTTACTAATTACTAATCATTTTAATGGTTCATATGATGTAAAAGGTGAAAGATTAGTATTATATTTAGACATATTGAAAAAGCTTGCTAGTAGTTTCGATATATTTAACATTGAACAGGTGCTTAGAGAGGATAATGCTGAGGCTGTCAAAGGCACATCAATATTCTTCATACAGAACCTATTCATCCAATTATTTCTCCCTGGCCATTTATGAAATGGGGAATGGATATAGTAGGCAAACTGCCAACAACACCAGGAGGAAAAGTCTTTATGTTGGCAATGACCAATTACTTCTCCAAATGGATAGAAGCTGAAGTCTTTGTTCAAGTTAAAGAGAAAGAAGTAATATCTTTCATTAAACGCAATATCCTGACAAGATTTGGGATCCCATCAGAGATAGTATGTGATAACGGATCTCAATTCATTGGCAAAAGAACTACAAACTTTTGTGCCAGTTGAGGGATCAAGATGATAACCTCAACACCAGTACATCCTCAAGCAAACGGATAAGCGGGGTCTAGCAATAAGATCATCATCAACAACTTGAAAAAGAGATTGAGTAATAAAAAAGGAAGATGGGCTGAAGAACTACCTTTTGTTTTATGGGCAGATCGAACAACAGTAAAAGAAGAAACTAAACAAACTCCTTTCTCATTGGTGTTTGGTACTGAAGCTGTAATTCCGACGGAGACGGTGATCCGTACTTCAAGATCCCGGTTGCAGACGATCGGAGATAATGATGGAGCTCTAGCTCATGATCTTGATACAATAAATGAAGTCAGAGATGCTGTGAAAATACGGATAACGTCATACCAACAAAGGATTTCGAAATCCTATAATAAGAACTTGAGGATAAGAAGATTCCGAATAGGAGATTTGGTATTAAGGAAAGTATTTCAAAATACTAAGAATCCTGCTGATGGGAAATTGGTACCTAAGTGGGAAGGTCTATACTTAATCGATTCGGAAGCTGGAAAAGGAGCATATTGGTTAGCTACAATGGAAGGAGAACTACTTCCAAGATCATGTAATGCAATCCATCTAAAGCTCTATCACATGTAAGCCGAGATCATATGTTAATATGAAATGGTACGTTTACTATCCTTGCTATCCTTATTACTTATTATTTATTATCCTCATTATATATTTTTATCTTCATTAGTATATTCAATGTTTAATATCAAAATACTGACTTAAGCATCGGAGGGGTGTTAGCCAAAACTAACACCCACCATCACCAAAGATCTTGTGTTTTGTAGGAGAATTACGTAAAGATTAGAGGCTGGCCACCTCTCTAAGTTTAAGGGTCTTTAAATCCCTTCTAAGGTTTAAAGGTTTCCGAACGGATAAACACATTTCTATGTTTTGGGTTAATACACCCCGCCTGGAGTGCACAATGTTCAATTATAGATTCAGGAGATTGGAATCGGTGTTGCCTCTGATACCCGGCAACTTCATGATCATTGAACTATATATTGAACTCTTAAAAATTGTTATCACCGTGTGCATTAAGGTGTTAACCAAAAAGATTTTTGACGTTTTTGCGTCATTAAAACGACAGTAAGATTTTTATGTTACTCTAAAACTTTTAGCATATTCATGTCATAATAAGTTTTACCTAAGTATCCTGAATTCAAGATCAGGATAAACGCAAATCGGGAAATATCCCCAGTATCATCGAGAAATATCCCTAGTATCATGAAAAGATCCTAATATAATATAAGCAAAATGTCCTGAGAACTATATGCCTCAAGAATAAAAGTTCAAAAAGTATCCATAGTTGAGTGGCCAACATAAACCACTTAAAAATACCACCACGGCCAATCATACCAAATTGACCTAGCCCCCAAGTTAAATTGTTTGATACATCACAACCCTTAGCAAATAAATTTTAAACATCTAAAAACCTGGGCTCAGGCTTGGTCAATGTTACTTTCATCGCCCAAGGGAATTTCATCACCTTCCTTCTCCTCCATAGCCACCAAATCCTTCCCTTCTGCCTTATCTCCACCCACCGGCATTTCCTCCGCTATAGCCTCTGTTGCCTTGCTGCCTGCATCTTTTCACCAATGGGATCTTCGCCCTTTAATGCTGCCAACTTGTCCTTCCAGCCCTGGATTTTCCAAACAGAAGCATCGCAGCCGTTGGCAATTGTCTCCGTAGCCATCAGGATCCTGGCATCAAGGATAGCGACAGTAGCATCCCTTTTTATGTCAGTAAGCAGCATCTCCTTTTCTTTGGCAACTTTTGCATCAGCCTCTGCAATTTTGGCATCGGCTTCTGCGAATTTCTTGGCAACACTAGCTTCAAGATTCTTCATCTTCTTCTTAAGCTTGGTGATCTCGGCAGCATTTCTCTCCATAGCTTCTGACTTGGCGGCAGCAATCCTCTTAATATCTTCAATAGTCTCAAGATTCTCTTTAAAATACTTAGCCGTCTGCTCCAAAGCCTGCATAAGATAATTCCAGTTAAATGTAACAGAGTTATTTATGATTTATCTTCGGGATCAGGGATCTTGAAATATATCTAACAAGGTTAGGATCAGAGATCCTAACATTTATTTTACAGAAAGAATGAAGATAACTTACTTGATTGCACTGGTTCATAGCCTTATTGAAATCAGCACGAAAATCATCTACTTCAATCACCTCATCAGATTTCCTCTTTTTGTAGGATGCTCTAGAACAAAGATTGGGGATACGAGGTTTTGGAAGATCAATGGAAGCTTTTTCAGTCGGGAGAGGTGTCTCGGCATCAATGTCAGAAAGAGAGAAATAAGCAACAGATTTTTTAGAAGCTGGATAACAAAGGAAGCAAGATTAAGGAATGATTTACAAAAAATTAGTTGGAAAATGTATCTTACCTGACATGGCTGGTTTGATCTCTTGAGACCCTATGCTTTCTGAACGGAGAGAGGGTTGGAAGGTTCTTTTAGCTTCAGGGATTTCTAAAAATCCTCTTATCTCGATGAGGAGGAGCTAGTTGTGCAAAGTTTGCTGCAAAAGACAGAGTATACAGGTAAGTGTAAAATCCCAGATTTAAAACACAAAAAATTATTATTATCCTACCCTTAGGTATCCAGGAAGAAGGAATAAGGTCACCGTCAGGAAGAGATTTGTTGGGAAAAACAATGATCAAACCTAAGTTATAAATCTGAAGAGTCAAAATCTAACTCAGTTGTATTCAGGAAACTTAGTGAAATTCCTGAGTCTGTGTTTCTGAGTCTGTGCTACACAGACTGAAGAATTGTTTCTGAGTCTGTGCTGCACAGACTGAAGATCCTCACAGACTGAAAGTCATGCTCTTTCTGAAGACTTATGAATTCATCATCTGAAGAATGTAGAATGAATACAGAAGGCTTCACAGACTGAAGTTCACAGACTGAAGTTCACACACTGAAGATCACAGACTGATGAGCACAGACTGAAGAGCACAGATTGAAGAATGAAAGTACAAATGTACAGGAGATATTCTTCTTTCCTTAGGCTAGATACAACTGATAAGATGTTTGAGAAAGGTCAAACATCATATAAAGGTTCTCTTCTCAGCAAAGAAACCTTTTACCTTTTTGCTTTTTCTATTTCCAAGAAAAGCAAAAAGGAAGGCGTGCAAAGTTGCCCAAGATGCATCTGTTATCCCTTGGACAACTATGTAAGCTGGATAATATAGAGTTACATCCAACTCTATAAATAGCAGTCCAAAAAGCACTGCTATTATCCAAGAAATTCAAGAGAATTAGTATACTAGACCTTTGAGCTTAGGCTAAAGCATTACCACACTTACTGTGAAGTTTGTAGTGATAACTGTATCTTTGTATACTACTTGGATCGTATTCAAACCATCTGTGTGGGTTTGAATACCTTGTCATCTTTGTGAGACAAACACTTTATTGTGAATAATACTTTGATTCATAATAAACTCTGTGCCAAAATTAATCTTGTTTTCCGCCTAGATTAATTTAAACTTGTTTGATATAAAACTTGGATATAAACTAACACGTTGAGATAACTGTTATTTAATCTGTATCTAAGTTTTGGGAACCTTGTGACCCAACAACTGGTATCAGAGCAAATAAAGATTTAATCTTTAACGATCAAAGGAACCCAGTTTATCAAACAATCATCTAAACCCATTTTTCTCTACATTTTCTCTTTGAAAAATGACTTCCTCTATTGCTATGGCTGAGAAGGGAATTCCAATCTTCAATGGTGTAAATTTTACCCACTGGAAATTGAAAGTTGAATGGTTTCTTGCTAGCATTCATGATGAAATGCTTAGAGTCATTCAGGAAGGACCCATTATTCCTGGCAGAATAGTTCCTGCTACTTTAGATGCAAATGGTACTATTTTGACACCTGAAAAATTTGTTGAGGCTGCCAAAAGTACCTGGACTGATCTAGACAGGCAACTATATGCATTAGATTTTAAGGCCAAGTCCATACTGGGCAATGCAGTTACTGAGCCTATCTTTGCTAAGATATCTGGCTGCAAAACTGCTAAAGCCATATGGGATATGCTAACTGACCAATATGATGGTGTAAGTTTAGTACAATCCCAAAAGAAGAAGAATCTCATAAGAAATTATGAGAACTTCTCTGCTGGTCAAGGAGAGTCATTATCTGATATTCATACCAGATTTCAGATCTTAATCAATGATCTTGAAAGGTATAATATCATCAAAGGACAGTTTGAAATCTGTGCAAAATTTGTTGATGTCATTCCAAACACTTTTTCTGAAGTTATCACTTCATTAATTGTAAGTGAAAAATTGGAGACATATGATCTATCTAGCCTGTTTGGACTTTTGTTAAATTTTGAAGAAACCAAAGCCAGAAAGGATCTAAATGCCAAAAGGATTGCAAAAGATCCATCTGCTGCCCTTGTTGCAACAACAAGGAAAAATAGAGAACTTTTCTCTAGAGCAGATTACCATCTTACTCTTACAGACTCAGAATCAGATGATGAAACTGAGTCTCTAGAAGCTGAAATGGCATTGCTAGCCCAGAGGTTAGAGAAAGCAAGATTCAAAGGTTCAAAAGGAAGGCCAACTTTTGATCCTAAGAAAGCTACTTGCTATAAATGTGGGCAAGTTGGTCATATTTCTTCTGACTGCAGAGTGAAGATTGCAGAATCTTCAAATTCTGATAAGTGGGAAGAAAAGGCCAAGAAGTACAAGAAAAAGTACTTCAACTCCAAGAAAATTGGAGAGAAACAGCAACCAAAGAAACTAGAGAAAGCTTTGGTTGTTGAACAATGGATAGATGAAGAATCTTCATCATCTGAGGATGATGAAGATATGTGCTTAATGGCTATCACAGAGAGCCAGTTTGACAAAGATGTCAAATTTGCAGAAAAGGCATGTGTTCATCCAGACTGGGACAGAGGATCTGCTTACAATGTAAATCATTTTAAACTTTACTATAGTGATGCAGAAAAACAGAAAATGTTTGAACACATCTATGTAGATTTTTTGAAAAGACTGGAGGAAATACAAGATTTAAAAACCAAACTCAGTCAAGTTCAAAAAGATCTACAATCAAAAGTGAATAAAATAAACCAAAATAAACAGTACAAACTTGAGCTTGATGCTCAATATGACCTTCTCAAAAAGATCAAGCTAGAAAAAGAAGCTTATAAAAACAAAGCTGATCATTATGAAAGGATCTGTAAATCTTGGTGTATTTCATCACTTAAAAATGTGGACTGTTTATCCAAACAGATTCCAGCTCAGATACAAGCGATCATAGGTGATGAGTTTGATCTTAAAAGTCACATAAATTCAGAAATAAACTCAAAACCTACTATATTTGTACCTGAGATTTTACCTCATACTTTTAGTCATACTGTGGGAGACAAAGTTATATTGACAAATGCTTTTGTTAGACCAAAAATAGTTACTAAAGAACTAGTATATGAGACAGAGCCAGACTCTGAAGACACAGACTCAGAAATCTCAGTCTGTGAAACTTCTCAATCTGAACAGCCTGAACTTATAATCACTAATGAATCTTTAGAAACTATAGAACTTGAAAAGAAAAGATTTATAAAAGGCAAAGTTAATATTCCCACAGTACCATCTTTAAAAAGACAAAAAGAGGTAAAAGGAATCAAGAATAAACAGAAAGGTTACAATGTGTTTGAACCTTCCACATCTTAGTCTGTAACTGGTCCAGACAATAATATGCCAAATGATAAATCTAAAGGCATAAAACCAGTAACAATGGAGTTAAAAAGATCTCAGTCTGTGAGATCTAACTGTCAGTCTGGAAAAATAAATTTTCAGTCTGGCAAACTTAACTCCAAATCTGTTTGTGTTAACACTCAGTCTGACTCTCAAAAGTCAAATCTTAACAACCAGACTGAGACCATTAAGCTGCTTAGTGAAAACTTAATGAAGTTAACCACAGATTTTAAAACATTTGTTGAGTCAAAACAAGAGTTTAACAGAGGATCTAGTGCAAATAATAACCCAAAATCCAAAAGGACCATTATGTTGAACAGAAAATGTTACAACTGTGGAAATCTGGGACATGAAGGTATTAAATGCACAAAGTCCATTCTTAAACAGCCAAAGGCTGCTTTGATCAAACAAATGTCGTCTACAAACAACAAAATCAAAAATAGAGAGGTTAAAAGTCAACTTCACAGACTTAGCACCAAAACTGCTAAAGAATTGACTTCAACCAACTCTAAAGAACCCATCAAAAGATGGGTTCCCAAAAGTAACTAATTGATTTTGTTTGTCCTGTGCAGGGTAACAGCAAATGGTACCTAGACAGTGGATGCTCAAGACACATGACAGGTTCCTTGAAGAATCTGTCAGAGTTTGTAGAAGAAGAAGGACCTTCTGTCAAATATGGTGACAACTCTGTTGCCAAGATAAAAGGTTATGGTGTGGTGAAGGCTGGCAACATCAGAATAACAAAGGTGGCCTATGTTGAGGGATTAAAGCATAACCTGCTTAGTGCTAGCCAGATTTGTGATGATGATGGTGAAATCAGAATCAGAAAGAAGGCTGCTGTTATCTATAATTCCAAAGGCAAACCTATATTAGTTGCTAAAAGAGAAAGAGATATCTATCTCTTGGATCTTTCTTCTGCAGACAACAATGTAGAGACCTGTCTCTATACTCAGTCTGTGCCAGAACTAAGCTGGCTATGGCATAGGAGGTTATCCCACCTGAACTTCAAAAATATTAATCTCCTGTCAAAGAAGAAACTGGTTAGAGGTCTGCCTGATGTTACATTTGCAAAAGACAAACTTTGTCCTGCATGTACACTAGGGAAACAGACCAAGAACCATTTTCCATCCAAATTGTTAGCTACAATTGAACAACCACTGCATATGCTCCATATGGATCTGTTTGGACCCATGAGCATTAGCAGTTTGGGTGGAAAGAAGTATACACTTGTGGTTGTGGATGAATACACAAGGTATACTTGGGTCATCTTTCTTAAAGCTAAAAGTGATGCTCCTGAAGAGATTATTAATCTAATCAAGAGAGAAGAATTGCAGAAAGATGCACCTGTCAAGCAACTCAGGAGTGACCATGGTACAGAATTTAAGAATTCTACTCTCATTGAATTCTGTACTGACAAAGGCATTATTCAAAACTTTGCCTCTGTCAGAACTCCTCAAAAAAATGGTGTTGCTGAGAGAAGAAATCGTACACTCATAGAAGCTTCAAGAACCATGTTATGCCATGGTCAAATGAAGGTTTATTTTTGGGCAGAAGCAGTTAACACTGCCTGTTATACCCAAAATAGATCTATTTTGGTCAAAAGGCATGGCAAAACTGCATATGAGTTGTATCATAAGAAGGTTCCAACCATCCATTACTTCCAGACCTTTGGTAGTAAATGCTATATTCTCAATCAAAGAGATCAATTAGCTAAGATGGAACCTAAATCTGATGAAGGAATTTTTGTTGGCTATTCATCTATCTCAAAGGCCTACAGAGTCTACAACAACAGAAGGAATAAAATTGAAGAAACCATCAATGTCACCTTTGATGCTTCCTCTGCTAATGATGAACATGTTTCTCAGTCTGATGTTCATTTGTTAGAAGATTTATCTGTTGTGGGATCTGAATCTCAAATCCCAGTTGTTGTTAATCAACAACAGGACTCTGAAAGTGATAATGAAGATGATCAACCTGCTCATTCTATGACAATACCTTCATCAACAGAAGATGAATCTGTGTCCAGAGATTCAAACTCTTCTGATACATGTGTTCAGTCTGATAGTTTTCAGTCTGTGAACTCTACAAACTCTGACTTGCCCTGTGTAGAAGATGATGCAGAACTCAGTCCTGCTATTCTTCCACCAAATGAGAATGATTTACCATCAAATGATGAATCACTTCTAGAAGTCAAAGAACACAAGTATCATCCAATTACCGAAATAATTGGAGATTATGTTTCTGGTGTTCAAACAAGAGCTAAAGTGTCAAACTTATCTACTGCAAATTTCTGTTTCTACACAAACTTCCTGTCAATCATTGAACCAAAGAATGCTGAAGAAGCCTTGAAAGATGATGATTGGGTTGAAGCAATGCAGGAAGAGTTAACAGAATTTGACAGAAACAATGTTTGGACCCTAGTTCCTGCTCCAAAAGGGAAAACCATTATTGGAACAAAATGGGTTTACAGAAACAAAATGGACAAGGATGGAGTGATAATCAGAAACAAGGCAAGGCTAGTTGCTCAAGGCTACAAGCAGGAAGAAGGCATTGATTATGATGAAACATTTGCCCCTGTAGCCAGAATTGAAGCAATAAGGTTATTCTTGGCATATGTTGCATTCAAGGACTTCAAAGTCTATCAAATGGATGTCAAGAGTGCATTTCTGAATGGCAACTTACAGGAGGAAGTCTATGTGAAACAACCTCCAGGTTTTGTAAGTTCCACTTTTCCAAATCATGTCTATAAATTGCAGAAATCACTATATGGGCTAAAACAAGCTCCAAGAGCTTGGTATGACACCTTATCATCCTATCTTCTTAGTAATGACTTTACTAGAGGATCAATTGATAAAACTTTGTTCTTCAAAAGGAACAAGGCAGATGTCATACTAGTCCAAATCTATGTTGATGATATTATATTTGGGTCTACTGATGAAAAATTGTGTAAATGGTTTTCAAACTTAATGTCAAAACAGTATCAAATGAGTATGATGGGTGAATTAACATACTTTCTTGGTCTACAAGTACATCAGAAACCTGATGGTATCTTCATCAACCAAGGTAAATATGTCAATGACCTACTTACTAAATATTCTTTAAAGGACTGTTCAATTATGAAAACACCAATGAGCACTGCAGATAAGTTGGATAAGGATCAGTCTGGCAAGTCAGTCTGTCAAACCACTTATAGAGGTATGATAGGATCTCTATTATACCTCACTGCAAGTAGACCAGATATCATGTTCTCAACATGTTTGTGTGCTAGATATCAATCTGAACCTAAAGAATCGCATCTAAAAGCTGTAAAAAGGATTTTTAGGTACCTAAAAGGTACTCCTAACCTGGGTCTTTGGTATCCCAAAGACTCTGGTTTTGATCTAATTGGATATACAGATGCAGATTATGCAGGTTGTAAATTAGACAGGAAAAGCACTTCTGGTGGATGTCAACTGCTAGGTGGCAAACTAGTCAGTTGGTCAAGCAAGAAACAGAATTCTGTTGCTACATCCACTGCAGAAGCAGAATATGTGGCTGCTGGTAGTTGTTGTGCTCAACTGCTATGGATGCAACATCAACTAGCAGACTATGATTTGGTGTTTACAAAAACTCCAATCATGTGTGATAACCAAAGTGCCATTGCCATCACTGAGAATCCTGTATTTCACTCCAGGACAAAGCATATTGAGATCAGACATCACTTTATCAGAGATTGTGCTGAGAAAGGTAAAGTGATTCTCAAATATGTGCCAACAAATGACCAACTAGCAGATATCTTTACTAAACCTCTTAATGAAGATAGATTTTTGTATCTGCTTGGTCAACTAGGAATGCTCAACCCCTAGTAAAACCTTGAATCTGTATGATTCAATTCTCAGTCTGTGTCTGCTTTTCAATCTGTATAACTGTATTCTCAGCTACATACAATCAAAAAGCACAGACAAAGAGATGTTTTTGTACATACTTTCTAAGAAAATACCAAAAAGATTTTATACATTCTGTTATTTTCTCTTAGTATGTCTGCTATATGGCTCAATCTGTGTGACGTCACCCAGACTCATTGCACAGATTGGTTTTATACACTCAGACTAAATGTTTTTTTTTAATATATTTATTTATTTATTCTATTTTTTTTTGCATAAATAAACAACAATATCCTTGCATTTAATGCTTTAACCATTTTTATGGTAATAATCATTAAAAGTTTTGGCGCTTGTTGTCTATTTATCTGCTCAATACAAAAAGTGCACGTGCCTCAGCGCTACTGTTGCAGAAACAGGGATAAACCGTCCAAGTGGGTCCCATTTAACGGAAATTTAATTTCTACAAATACCCATTTATGTTTTCTCCCTTTCTTCTTCATTCGTACTTGCACATCAAAAACAAACAGAGTTTCTAAACCCTAAATCGCTCAACCACTTTCAAAATCAATTTCTAAAATTTCTTCAATGGCTGATCAATGGGTTTACACGGCACCTGCCAACATCGCTGCGGCTAAACCCTTCAAACAAGGGAAACAGGTAAAACTCTGTATCAACAATCAAGTAGCTACCATTTCCATCCCTGATTCGAAAAAGAATAAAGGGTTTGAGGAACTAACTACTTTTATGTCTGCTCATCCATTAAGGGGAGCGTTCTTTAACACAGTTCCTCAAATATACCCACATTTTTTAATGGAATGGTGGTATACTTGCTCCTCAAATAGTACCAATACTGCAATTACTGGTACTATTGATCATGGTAAACGGGCAGTTACCATTGATCAGGTGTTAATTAGGAATGTCTTAGACCTGCCTTTGGGAAATAATTTTGAACCTATTCCAACCAAAGAAGCAGCAAGGGCTTCTCTTACTTTGGTTGGATATACCAAAGAAAAAGGCACAATTTTGATGTCAGGATTCACCCCCAAATGGAAATTTTTAAATTCTGGCATCATTAGGAGTCTAGGAGGTAAATCTGGTAGCACAGGGGAGCTAAATGAGTTTGAAACTCAGCTGTTGAGCTCATTCATCACTGGTTTAAACATCAACTTTGCAGAGTTGTATTTTCAAGAAATTTTAAAACTGGTGAATGAGTCAAACAGAATTTTTAATGTACCTTTTATAAGGCTACTCTCCATGTGCATCCAATTCAGGTTAACTGGGTCTGTATATATGTCCTTTAATAATAAAGTGGCAGATATACCTGTTCCCATGCTCACATATAAAGTGTTTAACCATCCGGTTCCACTTTCTGGAGCACCTATCACTGCTGCTATGCAGCACTGGATTGATCACCCATATGTTGCTTCTGCATCCATGGAGGGTGATGATTCAAGTGATAGTATGGGTAATAAGACCCAGGCTGTTGAAGATCGTGTGGTTGAAGCAGAGCACACAGACTCCGGGGATACAGACTCAACTCAGTCTGTGCACTTGGAGTCAGACTCAAACATTCCTGAGTCTGTTCCATCTTCAACAGAAGATGCAGGTAGTACTTTTTCTTCATCTGAGGACATGGATATAGATCAACCTTCTTATCCTAGCCCATCCTCACCCACAAAAGAGAGTCCCAAACAAACCAACCCAGATGAGTCACCACTCACTCTGGAGGAATCACCAGACTCAACCCCCAAAAGTATAGCACAAATGGAATCATCATCCATGGAACTGGATGTCAACAGAACACCTTCCAGTGCTGAAGACCATTCTATTACAGCTCTGCTAGAGTCTGTGGTGCCAATGGCTACCCAACTGACCCAACCTACACCTAGTTTAGTCAGCTTGGATACCCACATTGCTGCTGCTACACTGACCCCTGTAGTAAGCATTGAAGAAGATGCTCCAATCTTGAGCACTACCAACCCCCTCTTTACCCCACTCACAATGGCTGGACCCATATTGACCACTAGTCCTGCACTAGTTCACACTCCGGTGAGTCTTTTCTTACACCCCTTTGCACAGATTGCCAATGCCCTAGTCATGTCACAGACTGAGGTACAGATCTCCTCTTCTTTGCTCCATGATCTACCATCTTATCACCAGATGGTTAGTGAGGGCATACAAACTTCAACATCAGTTGCCAGTGATACTGTTCCATTACACCAGGAGCTGTTTGAGGCAACAGGTGCAACACAATCATTTCCCCGTGATATCTTATCCTATCACCGGATTAGATCTGAGGGAACCACTACACCACTCAATGCCTATGATCGCTTTTCCATGCACAGGACACAGAGTGAGGCAAAGAGTGCAACACCAAAAGATTCCAGTGATCTTGCTCAGTTTCAACATGAGTCAAGTGAGGAACACATACCATCACCCAATTCTAACCCCTCCAACCAGACCCAGTATGTGCCTTCTAGTACACTTAATGATGTGCTTTCTGCCATCAACAAGTTGTGTGAATGGGTACAGACTGAGTTCAATAATAATAAGAAAGAGCTAGAGAAGATGAAGCATCTAGTTTCTACTATGGTGGATAAAGTGGATATGCTGGAGGAGAAGGTATCCAATAGGTTAGATGAAATGCAGACAACCCTCTCAAACTTGGTAGATGATGTCAAAAAGGGGGAGAAGATGAAGCATGGGTCTGCAGAAGCTAAAACCTCAAAAGATAAAGATTTAAATAATAAATCCTTAGATTTAGGGGGAGATAGCAGTGAGGGAGATGATGGAGATGATGGACCCGAAGGTGCTAGGGTGAAGTCTCAGACTGAAGCTCAGTTTGTGCCACAGACTGAAGATATGAGTGCACAGACTGAGGGGGAGCAAGAGAGATTGCAGTTAGGTGAACATGCTGAGATGGTTGCACAGACTCAGGGGGAGTCATCCATTGTCTTACACATAGACCCAATTGCAACTATCTCAACCCATGGTCAGCTGGAGTTGAAAAGACCAAGGGAAGAAGAAGAAGAAGATGTTCAACCTCTGTTAATCAAGAAAGCCAGGAAAATGAAAAGAATGGCCAGGAGGATTCCTGAAAGGGATATCTTTGATTCCCAACCAAAAATGAAGGGGATCAAAACCTGGGACCAGTTCTTAAAGCTGGCAGAAGAACAGGACAATGACGGTGATGATGATGATGCCATCAATCCTGACTGCAGTTCTGAGTCTGAAGTTTTCAGAAGATCAGATGATGATGAAGATGATGCTACTTTTGGAGGTGTAGGTGAAGGAGCCTCAAAAGTCAAGACTGGAGAGTCTCAGTCTGTGCCTTCTAAACCTGCACAAACTGAGACACAGCATCAATCACAGACTAAGAGCTCAGAGCAACCAGCAGCAAGCACTGATGTTCTAACTATCAGTGCTGAAGCCATTCAAGCTGAAGCCTATCCTGCTAGACCAACCACATCAACCAGAACACTGCCTCCAGGTAGAAGTGAGATTGAAGACAGAATGCAATGGAGAAGTGCTCATCTGATAAGCACTTATCCTGGGTCAAGCTCTACCATGGAAGAAGTAATGGATAAGGGTAAGGGCAAGGAGATTGCCTTATCCAAGCAGGAAAGATTAAGCAAGATCAAGAAGATGGTGGATGATCATGCTGCTGGAACAAGAAATCCTGAACTATCAAATCTACAGGATGAGCTCTTGCAACAAGAAGCTACTGCTCAAGGTATGACCTTAACCGAATACTTAAATGTATTATCAATTGAAGAGCAGAAGCTGAAGGAAGCAAGATTTGTTGACATGCTCTCCAAAGAGTTAGAAGATGAAAGTTGTTCACAGACTCAGATCAGAATGAGTAAAGTTGAGCAACAGATCAAAGAAGATGAAGAGCTGTCAATAAGATTACAGAAGATAGAGAGCCAGAAACCAAAGCTACAAGCCACTTTCCAAAAGTCAAAGCTCAAGCAGAAGATCAGAGAATGTCATCTGAACAAGATTGGACAGAAATTAAAGCTGGAGCTGACTTTGACCAAGAGCAAGAGGATGGTATGGGTGGATGAACTGTACACTCTAGGGCTTAAGGAATGGCAATCCATTGCCAATCTTTTGAAGAGTGCAGCTGACAAGGATCTGAAGAAAGAAGTTCTGGATGAGCTATCTTACCTGATTGAGCTAGTTCTCAGTCTGGGGCTCATCTCAGAAGAAGAGTACAAGTTGTTTTGTATAGCAAACAATTTTGTAATCAAGAAGAAGTCAGCTGGGTTATCCACAGAGAATGAGCAGAGAAGGGAGCATCCTCTACCCAAAGGTATTGTTTTCATAGATAGATCTTATGTACAGACTGACAACATTGAAGGTCTGTGCTATAGAGATATCAATGGGATAGAGTGCTTCCAGGATCAAAATGGACTATATAGAGAGTCTCTGCTACACTGCATTGCTCTGTTGAAGGAATGCAAACATTCTCAAGCCAGACCATTCAGAAGAAGACTGATCAGCTGGTTATTCAACAACCTTTCCCAACTCAGGATGATGATTGGACTTGAAGATATCTGCAAGAAGATCATCCTAGAGTATCAAGAATTTGAAGACAAATCTGATAAGGAAATGGAAGAACTGTTGAAGAGGAAAGTGGAAAAGATGAAAGAGATCAGGGCTCAGAGAAAGGATTGAAGATTGTTAGATTTTTGATTTACAATCTTATGTAATAATTGTAATATTTTTGTGAACTAACTGTGATTCTGACTTTATATATATATAAGTCTTGATCCATATGTTACGATTCACCTTAGTATTTATTATTTCTCTATTATCTTTTGTAAATAGATTTTGACATCATCAGATAGGGGGAGATTGTTGGGAAAAACAATGATCAAACCTAAGTTATAAATCTGAAGAGTCAAAATCTAACTCAGTTGTATTCAGGAAACTTAGTGAAATTCCTGAGTCTGTGTTTCTGAGTCTGTGCTACACAGACTGAAGAATTGTTTCTGAGTCTGTGCTGCACAGACTGAAGATCCTCACAGACTGAAAGTCATGCTCTTTCTGAAGACTTATGAATTCATCATCTGAAGAATGTAGAATGAATACAGAAGGCTTCACAGACTGAAGTTCACAGACTGAAGTTCACACACTGAAGATCACAGACTGATGAGCACAGACTGAAGAGCACAGATTGAAGAATGAAAGTACAAATGTACAGGAGATATTCTTCTTTCCTTAGGCTAGATACAACTGATAAGATGTTTGAGAAAGGTCAAACATCATATAAAGGTTCTCTTCTCAGCAAAGAAACCTTTTACCTTTTTGCTTTTTCTATTTCCAAGAAAAGCAAAAAGGAAGGCGTGCAAAGTTGCCCAAGATGCATCTGTTATCCCTTGGACAACTATGTAAGCTGGATAATATAGAGTTACATCCAACTCTATAAATAGCAGTCCAAAAAGCACTGCTATTATCCAAGAAATTCAAGAGAATTAGTATACTAGACCTTTGAGCTTAGGCTAAAGCATTACCACACTTACTGTGAAGTTTGTAGTGATAACTGTATCTTTGTATACTACTTGGATCGTATTCAAACCATCTGTGTGGGTTTGAATACCTTGTCATCTTTGTGAGACAAACACTTTATTGTGAATAATACTTTGATTCATAATAAACTCTGTGCCAAAATTAATCTTGTTTTCCGCCTAGATTAATTTAAACTTGTTTGATATAAAACTTGGATATAAACTAACACGTTGAGATAACTGTTATTTAATCTGTATCTAAGTTTTGGGAACCTTGTGACCCAACAAGATTCTCGGTTGACAAAAAAGAATCACCCTTTCCACTTAGGGTCATTCTGAGTGATTCGATGAATGAGATGTTGTTTTTTAGGTTTGATTTGAAACAAGAAATATCTAGAACCGTGGCTTCTGAGGTTGTAGGTTTGTGCTAACTCGGATACACTAAAATCAAGATTATGAAAATCAATAACAGTTTGAACGATGAACAGAGTGCGCCAGATCATTGACATGGTTTGGGCATAACATAATCTAGTATTAGAAAAGAACTCAGCAAACGATGGTGGAAAAGGGAAAGTAAGACCTAAACTAAAGGGAAATTCTGGGAAGCAAACCCATTTTTGCGAACAGAAATCAGAGTGAAGCGAAGGATCGTAAGACCTGAAGATCGTCCCAAGAAGAAATGCTTGCTTGGATCTTAACCGATCAATATCGATGTCAGAGAAAGCGCAAGGTTCAGGATTGTTTAACATTTTTTGATCGATGAATTCCGAAATGTTACCCTCATCGATATTTAACGGAGAATGGAGAACTAACGCCATTACAAGATTTGAGAAAATAAAAATTTTTGTAAAAGAGTAGAGAGTAAAAAAGTTGTACCTGGTAAAATTCGAAGAGATGAATGATAATGAGAAGCGACATGAGGTAGGTGTTTATCAGAAATCCGATCATTACTCGGGCTCGATTATCGATAAGCTTAGTATCTCACCTACTTTTATTAGCGATAAGAAATCTTAGAAGTTGTATCGCCTTCAGGATCCTGACAGCGGTACAACTTGGGGGCAATTGTGATGGGCTAATTTGTATGTTTAGAATGCAGGATCCTGAATGGTAGTACGATTGTATTTTTCAGGTGTTCAAGATCTTGTACACTTAAGATCCCGGGATCATATGCACTTGATTTGTGTTTTATTTTGACCAGGTCATATGAAGACTCGAACGTGACTTATTTACTCCGTAATATGTGGATCAAGACTTCTTCAAATTCAAACGGAAACAAGAGAGAGCGTGTAGAATAACAAGTCCTTGTGGAATCTCGGCGGATCTCCGATATTTCGGGATAGTCAGCTGAGTCTCTATGGAAGACCGGAAGATCCCGGATATTTCGGATAATTAGTTACTTGTGTTTAGCTATAAATAACGAGGCAAATATCGAATAGGACACTTCACGTTCACAGCTAACACTCATTTACTTCTCTGCTCACGATCAAACACACTTTTTTACTTATTTTTTTCACAAAGTTCATCACACACACAGTTTAGTTCGATCATATTGTGCTCTTAGTTTGTATTATCCTGATTTTAATTAATAGAAGTACCAAAGGCAAGGAACGATTGTTCCTTCCCGAGGTTTTATGCCGGCGGTCTAACAAGATCAAGGGCTTTCCTCGTATATCCTTGTGTCGTTTACATTTACTTTACATTTTGGTTATTAAAATCGTTTTACATCAACTTTTCATCATTTATTAATCTGATTATCTCGAAATTTGATTAAGCACTCTACCTCACATAACTAATTTGATCACGAAAATTATACTTGTTTATTTTTTGTCAAAACAATCTTAATATGAGATAAAAGAGGTGGCTAGATTTGGTGAAAGACTATGATTGTGAAATCCTATATCACCTGGGAAAGGCGAATGTGGTAGCCGATGCGCTTAGTAGAAAGACGACACATGTGTTAATGGTCAAATCGCTTAGAATAATGGTTACTCCCAATCTACTTGAGCAAATAAAAGAGGTTCAACAACGAGCGTGGCAAAAAGGAGACATTAATACGGAGCGCATCAAGGGTCAAGTTCATGACCTTGTGGACGATTCACGTGTCTAAAGGCTCGTTATGGTAGAACTTAAATTCCAAACTCGGAGGAGTTGCAAAAGTTGTTACTTCATGAGGCGCACAAATCCAAATATTCTATTCATCCCGATGCCACTAAGATGTACCACGACTTAAAAGCCGATTATTGGTAGCCGGGTATAAAAAGGGAGATTGTAAAGTATGTTGAACAATGCCTAACATGTTTACAAGTGAAGGCGGAGCATCAAATGCCTTACGGGAAAATTCAACCTTTGGATATACCCGTTTGGAAATGAGAGCACATTACTATGGATCTTATCACCAAACTACCGAGAACTCAAAAACGACATGATGCAATTTGGGTGATAGTTGACCGGTTGACCAAGAATGCGTTATTTATACCAATTAGAGACGCATCTTCTTCTGAGGTATTAGCCGATTTATACATGAGGGAGGTTGTGGCGAGACATGGAGTACCGGTATCCATTGTCTCCAATAGAGATAGTAGATTTACATCAAGGTTTTGGGCGAAATTTCAAGATGACATGGGGACTCGTCTTAATTTGAGTGGTTTATCATCCCCAAACTGATGGTCAAAGTGAGCGGACGATTCAAATTTTGGAGGACATGTTAAGGGCATGCGTTATTGACTTTGATGGTAGTTGGGATACTCATTTGCCATTGATCGAGTTTTCTTACAACAATAGTTACCATACGAGTATTGGTATTGGTATGCCACCTTACGAAATGCTTTATGGGAGGAAGTGTAGAACTCCAATTTGTTGGGGTGAAATTGGCCAAAGAGAATTGGCTAGCACCGATATTGTATTGAAAACTACCGAGAAGATAAACCAAAATCGAGAAAGGTTGAAAGTGGCTCAAGATAGACAAAAGTCTTATGCGGATAAGAGGAGGCGTCCAATCGAATTTCAAGAGGGAGACCGAGTTATTTTGAAGGTGTCACCATGGAAAGGAATCATTCGATTCCGAAAATGAGGAAAACTAAATCCAAGATTCATTGCTTAACACCTTTAATATGTTTATCAGTATTCATTTGTACTACTGTTTGTTTAGTCTTTCTACTATTGACTTTTGTAATTAGTGTTGCTGCTATTGGTTTTACTGCAGCAGCATTAATCATGTTAGCCTTTGCATTACATCTTCTAGCAGTATTAACAGAATTGAAATTAGATTTAAAATTTAATTTATTAATTCTGTTGAATGCTGCAACTCCTTTTTTATTGTTAGGATTGTGAAAACAATCATGTTGAAGATGATTCTTTAATCCACAGAAAAAACAAGCTTTTACTTTCACCACAATAAAATTTCGTCCCAATTTTTGTGAAACCATTTGATTCGAATTTCTTTGATTTCCCCTGGGACTTGATTTTAACAGTTTTTGTGATGATTTGAAACTTGTTTTGCAGTTGCAGGTTGCACAAGTATTTTTCACAGTTTCAACTTTTTCAGATTTGTTCATAGATTTACTTACTGCAGCCTTTTCCTTTTTAAAATACCCTAGTGCATTCCTAGAGTTGCTAAGCTTGGTGTTTATTTGCTCTAAATTCATCCTAGCCTTTTCTTGGAATAATCTTTTACCCTCTGCAAATTTATCAATTTTTAATTCTGATATTGGCCCAGCATTATCCTTTTTATCATTCTTCTGACTAGAACTAGATTTACTGCTTTAAAAATCACTATCATCATCCTAAGAGGTCCAGTCTCTTATTTCTACTTTATTAAAATTATCCTTATAGCTTTCTACTGGATCTACCTTTTTAATCTCAACTGACATTTCTTCTTTAATAGAATCTGTATCTATTTCAGATTTAGAAAAATAGTTGTTATTATAAGGTGGAGGTACACTAACATAACCTAATCCAGTTTTAAGTTTATCGTGAATCTGAGACTTGATCATATTTTGTACACTTTGAGATGCATGTTCTAATTCTTTAACTTTCAGTTTAATGCATTCTCTTTCAATGGTAACATATTCTAATTGCTTATTTAATTCATCTAGTTTATCTTTCAAGCAATCCTCTTTCCCATCTAGCATACTTTAAATCATAATCATATTGACTTTCATTTGTTTGATATGATTTGATTTGTTTTTCAAGAATTTCTATTGCAGCAGTAGTTGTTCTACTCTTAATATCCCATTGTTTCAGTTCATCACACACTTTAAAATTACGATCTCTGTATTGTTTTACTGTTTTCTTGCATACATTTGAACATAATTTTAGTTGTACCTCATATGGAATATCACTTGTAGATTCTGACTCTGCAATTGCCATCAAAGCTTGATTCTTCACTTCCAGCTCTGCTTGATCACTCCAATCAAAACTTATACCATCTTGAGATACCAAAGCTGTTGAGTTGGATGCACTTTGAATAGGAATATTTCTTCTTTGTACCCCAGAATAGTTTCCAAACCTCTGATTATTCCCTTCCTGAGTGTTTGAACCTCTACATTCCCTGGCAAAGTGTCCTAACTTATGACAGTTGTAACATTCTATCTTACTCTTATCAAAACCAGCTCCATCCTCTCTTCTATAAGCAAAATTCCCTCTACCGGTTCTCTGCATGAACCTCTTAGCCCTCAAAGTTATCATGGCCATTTGCCATTTGATATCCATCTCCTCTAAATCATCAGGGTTCACCTGTTCTAGATCTCCATTAGTCAGTGAAGAGTTCACATGACTAACAAAGAAAGCTTCTAAAGTTGGATCATAAGATTTTTCTGAAGTTGATGATCCATTACTTGTTGATGCTATACCATACCCTTTAGAGTTGTCATTCTGATGTCATCCCATTGACATGAATGCAGCATTATGAGTGTATCCAGTTGATTGCTTTTTGTTTTCTACCTCAGATTCAAAAGATCTAAGATCATTATACAGATCATCTAGCTCTTTATCATCCTGATCATCTCCTTGCCTTAGTGCAACTGTATACATAGTCCATTCTTCCCCTAGAGATCTTAGAAACTTTCTATTAAGATCATCTTTGTCAATCTTGACATCATGATTCTCAAGATCACCTACAAGTTTACTGAATCTGTCAAAAGTTTGTGTTAGTGTTTCTGTTTTTAGTGAACAGAAATTTTCAAACTGTTGTTTAAGCATGGATCTCTTTGTCTTTTTGGTGCTTTCATTACTCCCAAACCTCTTTCCTATAGCTTCCATTAGAACTTTAGCATCTTCACACTTTTCAAACCTTCTTTGATATTCATTAGGAATAGCCATTAGCAATGTACTAAGAGCTTTCATCTATGTTGCCCTTTCTTTCCTCTCAGCTTCAGTTGTTGGTGGTGCTCTAGGTTGTCTGACTCCATCACTATCCACAGTATACTTTGGTCCATTAACCACTACATCCCACATCGTATAACCAGTAAGCAACATATGTTGCCTAATCCTATTTTTCCATATATCATACTCATCTGGTTTGAATATGGGGATCTTGGTTGCTTGAACTCCATCTGATGTTTCTGAAGTCATCTTGCTAGATTTAATTAAATCAAAAAGTCAATACGATAAAACAAGAATTTTGTGATCTTCCTGTATACAAAGCTTTCCAAGCTCTGATACTACTTGTCAGGATCGATAGATCTAGTCAAGAATTAAGCTTTGAACAATAATCAAGAAATTGCGGCATAATACTTGATTATAACAATCACAAAAATAAAAGAACGGTAGAATTAAATCACAAAAAGCTTCAATATTATTAAGGATAATAATACGAATACACGGTTGTATTAGGGTTAAACCTTGAAGCTATCGTTTTTCTATTCTAGATTCTGAGGATCTCTATTTATACCATATAGAGTCATGTACATGTTGTCCTATTTTTGTGGAAGTAAATACATTCCATGAAACGCCCCAAGTTTTTTTTTTTTTTTAATGTTACTTTATCCTGGAACCCTCCTGGGATCGCGTACTTGTGCATAAAATCGTACCAGAAGGTTTCCTTCATTGTTACGCGATCCTAGCGATCTTCTGGGATCGCGTACTTGTGAATGAATTCATATCAGAAAACTTTTCTTTTATATTACGCGATCCTAGCAATTTCCTGGGATCGCGTACTTGTGCTCAGACCCAGAACTCAGCAAAACTCAAGTTTTTGACTCAAATTCGTACGTGCATAACTTTTGACTCGTTTAGAATCAAGACACAAAATTTTGCAGACATGTTTCATATGGCATGATGAAGGTTTCCCAATTGGCACTTTTCCAAAATTTTCACTAACGACGGTTTTGGACTTAAATCCGAAAAGTGGCTATTTTGACACTTTTTAGAAGCAATTATTGCAACAATTTTGATTCAAATTTCTTACCACTTTTCAACAACTCTATTTGCATATTTCAACATAACAATACACACCAAAACGTCCAAACTATCATTTCAACTAGTTTTAACAACATGACCCGTTAGGAAACCCATTTGGACACTTTCAACCACTTGACATGACCAACACTAAATCAACATTTACAGTGGTAACTTCAACCCAAAATAACCTTTAACATCATTCTTTACAAACGATTTCATAGTTACCTACTTCATTACAAAAGATAGTTTCTTTTAAAAATCAATAACCTTACAAGTTGAGCGTTTCTACATATCAAGAGCATGATAAAAAGGGATTACTTACTACTAGCTTGTAGCAAGTCCACCTCTATTCTCGTTTGGGCTTTTTACTCAAATCACCCCGAGTCTCACTTTTCTCACCTACATACATCAACAACATAACTATAAGCAAAATGCTTAGTAAGTAAAGGAAGATATAACATTAACATTAACATAACAACATAACATGAATTAAGGATCATTAATCTCTTATCAGTTTGACTCAAAGAGTCCCACCTTATGGTGTCAAGGCATAACCTTTGAGGTTTCTCAAGTCTCAAAGTCACCCTTGAATTCCACCATTTAGTGTGATCATTGAATACTCTTGTATCTCAATGATCACACTTTATCCACAACATACCAAAGAGCAAATACTTGACTACTCAATGTAAACCAAGCATTGCAATATAAATCATACTCATCCATTACTTACCTTAAATTTATGATCAACAAACTCAAGCAACTATTTCTCCACTCTTGTATCACCTAAGCATATCAATACACATATATGAATTACTCACAATTCAATGAACTCACAATCAACTCTTTTACATCCAACTAGCTAGAATCCAAGTGTTTCACTTCTAACACTAAATTCTTAACTAGTCACAACACTTACCTCATAACAATACTTATAGGTGAATAAGTTGCCATCTAACAACAATAGCAACCTATAATCACCATCATCTCATTTCTTTACTTGTTCATTTACATACATACTAGGTGGCATTTCATAATCATTTTGATTTCATATTTAGCTCTTTAACACTCAAATCATGAAATTTAGGTTCACTTGTTAGTTACTAACAAGTATACATCAATCCCCCACCTTAACCAACCATTTTTCTTAAACCCCAAACTAGAGTTCATAACTAAATCATGAAATCAAAGATTAGAGGGTGTTATTCATACCTTGTTTAGCTTGAATTAGATGATTAAAGGTTCAATTTAACAACCCTAGCTTAATTTTCGATTTTTTTTCATCTCCTTCCTCTTGGCTTCTCTCGACCGAACACACACAACCCAGGGACAGATTTTTGTGTCCAGAATTTTTGAGAAGGAAGGGTTTAATTAAGCATTTTTCATTTCTCACCCTCAATTTCAGCGTTTATCACTTTTAACCCCTCAACTAATAACTCTATTACATTCTTAACCCATAAACTATATTTGTATTTATCACCAAATACAAATATAAGAATTTAAATAACATACATTTATATAAAACTTACAAATTTTGGGGTGTTACATTCCATTTACAACTCTGTTAATCGAATATTACACAAACAGTAGTAATATTGATAAAACAGTGAACATCATTAACTATTTACACTAACAGTATTAATAATGTAAACTACACTAACAGTACTAACTACTACAACCCATCTAACAGCACTAATAATGTTAACACACTAACAGTAGTAATTCTGGTATTCTTCAAGCAGTAGTAACTTCAACAGTAGAAACACTTGAATTCTTCAAACAGTAGAAACACTGATAGCAGCATTAATCTTCAACAGCACAAACCATACTAACAGTAGAAACAACTTGGAGATTTTCAACCCAACATATTATTAATTACTAAATTTTATTTGGTATTAAACACAAATGAAATCAAATGGGGTTAAAATATAATTGAGAAATTATTTGTGTGACTTGAGTATGAGTTTTAATGTCTTGAAGGACTAAGATGCAAACTGAAAGTGTTAGAAGAGTTAAATTGTTAAGTGGGGAAACTTCAGGGCTAGAAAATAAATTGATTAAATATATACTTCCACTTAATAAAATCTAGAAGTAACTAGAAGAACAAGTGTGTGTGAGAAGGGTGTTTGGGGCCGGCTTTTGAAGAAACGAGAGAAAAAGAAGATTTATAAATTTAGCTTGTAATCTTGTGTGTTTGAGACTTGTAACCCTTAATCCATCCATTTTGAGGTGATTAAAGAGTTAATTGAGACATTTTCTTGAGTTAATATAACCAACCATTATGCAAGGTAAGTAATGGGAAAGAGGATTTACAAGTTGACAACATTTGGATTCTTGAGTGATATCCAATTGTGTGTCAATTAGAAGTGGACATTATGAGATTACATTGAGACATTTGAATATGTCCAATGTGTATATTAAAAGGTGGGATTCAAGGGTAACAATGAGGCTTGAGAAATCTCATTGGTTATGTCTTGACACCAGGAGTTGTGCTCCCTTGAGTAGGAGTCAAATTGAGTTTAAATTAAGGATCATTAATCAAGAGTTATTATCATTTTTTGCTATTGTTGTTGATTGTATTTTCCGTTACTTACTAAGTGTTTAGCTTACCCCATTGTTGTTGATGTTGTTTTATAGTAATCCAAGCGGGTCACGTGGTAATTTAGGTAAAGAGCCGAAGGTCGACTAGTGGTGGGACTTGCTATTGTGTTAGTAAGACAAATCTTTTTTTGTTAAATCATGCTCATGATATATATATATATATATATATATATATATATATATATATATATATATATATATATTGAAGCCCCATTTTGTGAAAACAAATGATTATTTGAGTATGATCATATTTTGTTGTTGAAACTTGACCCATTATTGAGACTGTGATTTAAATGAGTTTGATGTAAATTGAGTCAAGTAAAAGTTGATGTATGAATTGTGAAGAAAGTTGTGGTAGTAAGAAGTTTGTGTACATCATAATGTAACCTTGATTGTATATTTGTGAAGATTTTAATTGTCAAAATCTGAAACTTGATGTGAGTTGAAAGTTGTAAAATCTGCAGGAAATGTTGAATCAAAAATTTGAGCTGTTGCACCTGTAGGGTTACCCGGCGGGTACCTTTATATCCGGTGGGTAAAGGATGTACCCGATTGAGTACCTGACGAGTATAGCATGTCCAAACGGGTACTTTCTTCTGTAATTTGATCTGAAAATTTGGTCTTGTGATCTACTCGGCTGGTACCTGTCAGTTTTTAGGATTTTGTTGTTTCAAGTCCAAATTCAATTATGTAAAAATAATAATGAGTCTATATTGTTATGTTAATGCAATGTGACACTATTAAATGAGTTTTCAAGTTTAACATAAAAAAAAGAAAAATAATAATAATAAAATCGTGTCAAGATTACAAGAATATATAGGGAAAACACGAAACTCCAATTACATATTGGGTCAAGCCCTCCCTGTCGTGCTAGTATATCCGCTTACGTTTTTTTTGTGTGCATCAAGATGTCAAATTTGACCAATCAGAACACGATGTAAATACTGTAGTCTGTCTACATTTTTTACCTCAAAATTCAAGAAGAACCCGGTTTACTCGATCCTTCATTATTGATCATAAGCATAACATAGTAATAAATGATGATGAATTTGGTTAAACCGGTTTTATGTTCATTTCTTGTTAATCTTAACGTTGTGGATGTTTAACCAAAGCACAAGATGTATGTGAAGAATGATGTAGTTGATAATGCTAAAATCATGTATATATATGATGTTTTTTTACTTGGTGGGATTTAAAATATAAAGACAAATAAGCAAGAGGGAGTCAAAATAAAGCCTTGTATAATTACTTAATCTATAAAATATACATGATAATAATAATTTAATTTTTTTTTTCTTTTTTTTTTTGTTTTTGTTAAGCTTTGATATTATCAAAAGTAGTTTCATATTTGTTAGAGTTGAGTGAAATTACTAGTAAAAGTAAAACTTTGGTAGTTGATTGCATTAAAGAATGATTCGATTTATTTATTTAGTGGAAAAGACTTTCGATATGTACTTTGTATACATGACCAAATGTAATAAATAAGTAAATAATTTAAAAAGAATTCTAAATGTTTCATAAATGAAGAAAACCATTAGTAAAGAATGTACTATATTTCTTGGTTATTGCTTGTCATTAAATAGAAAATTGAATAGAATGTTTTTTTTAGAAACAAAATAACTCATACACTCCATCACAAATATAACATATTTTTTTATGAATATACACATATGTCCACCCTTGAATTTGAACTCGAAATTCATAGTCAAAGGGTCACCTTGATACCTTAGTCCAATGCATTTTCGTAACTGAATGAAATGTTTAGTATAGTATTTGCATACATTTTTAAAGGCATGAATTACTCATGAGTTAGTGGACTAAATAATTGTTGTAAACATAAAAACATTCCAAGCAAACATTCAATAATAACCATCATTACTAATCTTAAGAATGTCAAGAAATGATTATGAAGACACCTACCCTCTCATATTTAAACTTTTTTGAAAATACTATTTCAATTCCAAAAAGACTGCGCACTTGTAAAAAATGACTATAAAAAATTATTAAATTCTTATATTGACCCTCATTTATTATTTTCAGTAACTCATTCAAAAGTATTTTAGTCAAACTTACCTCGAATATAAGGACAAAACTTATATTTATGTATTATATTATAAATTATAAAAAATTTGTTGAATTATAATTTATTTGTAACGGAGAGAGTAACTAAATCATTGCTCTTAATAAACATATATACCATAAAGGTTACACCATGTGAACTATTGTGAAGTGGTCTTGACTCTTGAGCTCATTGATTCCTTTGGCCCCCCACTCTTTCTAAGCTTCCACTGCCATTTGATTGTATCCATTGACTTCATATTCAAGCATCAATTATTACACTAGTACTGAGAAGGTTAGAAGGGTTAAAACGAAACGCAACTAAAACGATAATAGAGTCGAGTCGAATTCGAGCTCGACGGCTTTCATGAATCGTGCATGAGCTCGGCCTAAAAATGTTTCAGGATGATTCGAGCTCGACTCGATATATATTTTAATTAATTAGGCTCGAAAAGCTCGAACTAGACTCGATATATATTTCGAGCTCTAAATTTAAGCTTGAGCTCATGCTCGCACTCGAGAAAAGTTCAACTCAACAGAGCTCAAATTCGAGTTGCTCGATAAAAACTACACTCGTTTACAACCCAGCTAAAATTATTAATGTTAATGACACATTTATCATACTTTATTTATCGCTACTTGTAAAAGTACATACTTTGATCATTTAAAGCAGTTTCAAAAACTTTGATCAACTCTTTCTGGTAAGATACGTTTTGATTTTTAACCGATTAACAGGACACACACTTAGAATAATACACAAGAAATTTATTGGATTCAGCAAATTTAATTAAAAACTCATATAGCACAAATATATTATTTGAACATGGTTTTACTAAAGTCGCAATCAAATAATGGAGTTCGATTTGGTTGGAGAAATATTCAAATCAAGGTAGATATGATATCATGAGGCACATTATTGTATGCAAAAAGTACAATATAACACTGCAACAACATACGAATGTACCCCCACCAACATTTTGCATATCGAATCTACAATAATGTCTTAACTTCTTGTACATCATTTAGTTAAGAGTGATATCATAAGGTTTTAGGTACAAAAATTGTTGAATTTTGAGTATACGTGGCCTACATTAATAATTTTTCTCCTTTCGTATTATTGATAAATTTTAGTTAAATAAATCCTATGTATGGTTGATGTAACTAAGATATAAACATGTTAAATGCGTCAAAATTCAAGTTTAAAACCCGTCCAAATGTTTTTTTTTATAAAAAATAACCTTTTTATAGTATAAATCTCCGTAAAATTTTGATAACCATTTTACAGTGTTCCGACCCGTTTGAGAAAAGTAATATGTAAAATACAATGATGAACATACGCTTGAGACTGATGAAGCAGTCCACTAAGAAGAGTGACAGAGTGAGTGTTCACACGTATTAAAAGGTGCAAGCCTCTTCGCTAAATCTTCCCATCTGTAACCATGAGAACGAAACGCCTAAAAGCTAGCTTAACGTTACAGTAATATAGGCTTTGAACTTGAATTTAGCTCATACTTTTACATTAGTTATTTGTGAAATTTAAGAGATAGATAAGAATCATTTAGACTCGCATCAAAGTTGTTGGTTTGTTACTACTTACTAACCCATTTTGTGGCCCTAGCCTACATGTGAGGTTTTGAGTCATTTTGAAGAACTTATTTAGGGTGAAAATACTATAGAAGATAGGCAATATAACAATAGATGAATTTGGCATGTAACTTTGTAATTTTTGTAGACTAAAACAAATATCCACAAAAGGGTTAATAGGAACCCTTTTAAATATTCATTCAACTCAATAGAGATTTTCAGTAACACAAATCTTATACAACATCAAAAAACCAAAGATAACCTTAAATAAACCATAAGTATGGATCCTAAACCTATATCAAACAAAATCTAACTTTGATTACCTTCAAAACAAAAGGCAAAATGCTCTCACCAAAGATCAAATTTTCGCGTTTTTCAGATTTCTTCGTGCATTGACATGTTGTACTCTTTGCATAAATAGTCAAACACGAGCTCATTCATCTTTGCCAGTAGCATTTCACCCCTTTCATTCTATCTCCTCTTGACCTTCAGAAGGACATTGAATCATCTCAAGAATCTTGGTCACTTCTTCCATATCGGGTCGGTTCGACGGCACTTGAGATGCACACACCAAACCAAGTTTAATTACTGAAATACCCTCCTCGATAGGAAAATCACCATTCAACTTTCTATCTATGCATTCATCAGCCCGCCCATTGTCCAACGCTCCCCGAACCATATCACACAAAATGACCACGTCATCCTCCATATACTCCACGGGTTTTTTCCCCGTAACAATCTCGAGCACCAAAATCCCAAACCCATAAACGTCACATTTTTCTGTTATTTTAACCGTTTGGCATGCGAATTCTGGAGCCATGTATCCAAGCGCACTCTGAATCTTGCTGCTTAATACATGTCGGTCTAATGACGGCAACAAGGCTGCTAAACCAAAGTCTCCAACTTTAGCTTCACCCGAGCAATCGATCAAAACATTTGCAGACTTCATGTTGTAGTGAATCACCTTCATTTGATGCAAATGAGCCAAACCTTTTGCAGTACCAAGTATGATCTCAAATCGTTCTCTCCAGGAAAGGGTATTTTCGGAATTTCCTTCATGGAGATGCTTATACAAGCTTCCACTCGAAACATATTCGTTAATCAATAGTTGTAGTGATGGAGTCCAGTAATACCCTTCAAGTAACACGAGGTTTGAATGGCGAATCAGCCCAAGTTTCTTAACCTCTCGGTCGAAATCTTCTTGTGATTTAATCAAACTCGGGTTTAGCTTCTTAATCGCAACGGACCTCCCGTTTCTTAGGGCGGTCCAGTAAACCACCCCAAACCCACCACGCCCGAGCTCACATTCTTTATTAAGTAACGCGTGGGTCCCGGAAGCAAACTCAGCATCACCCGTAAACATCACGAGTTTTCCATAGTCTGAGCTCGGTGAACGGGTATGACTAAAATCATCCCCACCCGAAAAGGTGAGGGCTACTGCAGCAGATCGTGACATAGAGTTCCTGACATGAAGGTTAAGAATGGTGACAACGATAACACCTAAAGCTATGAACACGGCTGCACCGATGGCTATAATAGCAGAGATGCTAAGTATGATTCTTTTGTGACTCATGTTCAAGGATTCTGACCCGTGGTCCGAGTGAGATGGGTTTGGGTTCAGGACTATCGGCTTTGGGTGTGCACCAGGGCATGATTGGTTGACTATTGACCCACAAAGAGACGGGTTATCAAAAACGGAGGAAAGTGGTATGGTGTTGAAGAAACCTCCCAGAGGAAGTTCACCTTCAAGGTTGTTATGGGAGACGTTAAATGTGGTGAGGTTCGAGAGGTTAGTGAGCTCCTTAGGTAAACTTCCCGATAGGTGATTGAATGATAAATCAACGTATTCGAGTTCTGTTAGGTTTGCAATACCTACAGGAATCATACCAGTAATGTTGTTCCGAGATAAGCTCCTGCACATGTGATATTAAATAATCAGAATCTATTAATAATTCGGGTTAAATGTCCTTAATGAATCGAACTTTACCCAAAATTCTAATGTATGTATCAAACTTTAAATTGTTGCTGTTGTATATTTGTATGTATCCGATTAATTGTACTCCATACAATTTTTTTATGACATGGCAGCCATATAAATTGCCCCGTCATCAAAATTGGTGCCACCTTACCAGTATATAAGTTATAAGACGTTAAATACATTCAATAGCAATAACTGAAAGTTCGATACATACTCCTACTTCTAACAATACATACAAGATCAGACGAAATAATGATCAAGACTTACAAAATGCTAAGAAGCCGGCAATTTTGGATCTCGTTTGGGATCGAGCCAGTAAAGAAGTTACTCTCCAGCCTTAATTTTTCCAACGAACCCGCTCCACCAATCTCATTTGGAAGACTCCCATTAAGCCAATTATGGCTTAAATCCACAACACTCGCAGCTTTGAGTCGTCCCAAACTCGCAGGAACAGGACCGCTCAAACTATTCCGCGACATATTCAACAACACCAACCTACTAAAATTCCCTATCGATAAAGGGATTGTGCCAGAAAACGAATTAGACGATAAATCCAACATTTCGAGACTCTTAAAAGCAGCAGATTCACCAAAATCAACATTCCCACTAAACTGATTACCCGAAAGCGAAACACCCTTCAACCCCAAACTAAACGCCCAACTAGGAATCTTTCCGGTAAACATGTTCCTACTAACATCAACAACCGAAAGGTTTACACAATTCACCAGCGAATTAGGCAAGTAACCCGTGAACTGATTTAGCGAAAGATTCAAACTTTTTAACGATTCAAGATCACCCAATGCATTAGGAACCAACCCTGTAAAATTGTTAACCGACAAATCCAATCTTTCAAGACTTTTCATATTTCCGATCCACTCGGGTATCTCACCAGAGAAATAGTTCCCTTTTAAACTAACTACATTGCATAAACTAAGCTTCTGTAAAGACAACGGTACCCTTCCAACTAAATAATTATCACTAACATCAACTGATTTCAACAACAAACATTCACCAATCTTTTCAGGCAACTCACCACTAAAATTATTACAACTTAAATTAAACACCCTTAAATCAAACAAAGTTTCAATCTTTTCACTAGGAATTTCACCATCAAGAAAGTTATTAGACAAATCAATTGATCTTAAACTAGTTAATGACCAAATACTTTTGGGTACTTCACCTGATAACATATTTGACTTAAAGTAAACATCTTGTAAAGTCAAACATGACCCAATTGACTTTGGGATTTGACCTGTTAACTTATTGCTGGATAATGAAATGGATATAATTGACCAGCATTGTCTAAACCATTCTTCGGGTATGGATCCATAAAACCCATTTTCACTCAAATCAATAAATTGTAAACTCTTGATTAATTGTGTTAGAATTGGGTTATTAATATACCCAGTAAAGTTGTTTCTAGAGAGAGAAAGTGATTGAAGAAACTGTAACCTTAACAACCCTTTGCTAATATGACCCGAAAGTGATAACCCGGGTAAACGAAGCTCCGTGACCCGACCCGAATACTTATCACAAGTTACTCCGACCCATGTGCAAGGACTGTCGTCTTCTTCTTTCCATGATGAAAGCTTAAAATATGGGTCTTGTATATCCGCTTTAAATACCATTAACCCTAAAACGTCGTCGTTTAACGCTACATTTACAGATTTTACTAAAAGAATACTTTTTTCCGGCGATAATAACAACAGGATGGAAACAAAAGTAACGATTGCTTGAAACGGCGTCGTAGTGAGCCACATTTTGTTATTTTTTGCGGTTAAGATAGTGGGGGTTTATATGTGTGTGAAAGGTGTTTGATGAAAGTCGTGAGTGAAAGCTGGATACGTCATATGGCTGAAATTAAGAAAACTAAGAAGTCGGTTTCGATGGGTTGGAGAAAGTAGAAAATGGGTTCGAATTAACAAGTGAAATAAGTTGTAATTAATGAGATGAAGGTGAAGTGAAGGTGTGTTTGTAAGGTGTTTTTCGGGCGGAAATTGACGAATTTAGAGAGAAATTGGGCGGACAGAAGGATATAATAAGATCACCTGAAGTGTGGGTGTAATTAGTGTGAGTAGTGAGAAGAAAACGGCGAAAGAAAAGGAGTTGCCTGGTGTGTGTATGTGTGTGTATATGTGCCGTGTTTATGGGGTGGTGGAGGAGTTATTGGTGATGATGGTTGCCGGAGAGAGGAGACACTGCTTTTGCTTTTCTTTATTTCTTCTTACACAGAACCTTTTATGGTAGTATTACTAGTATTATGTTTTTTTAAGAAAAATTATTAAATTATACAGTAATTGATTTTCAAATGCAGTTTCTTTTTTATTTTGTTGCATTTACCTTTTTAAAAAGGATAATTAGAATGTGAGAAATCTGAATCTCATGATTTAAAATACTCGTGAAAAGTAAATACTCTTTCCGTCCCAATTTAAGTTTTCACTATAAATTTACATATATATTTAAAAAAATGCAATAATTATACTGGTGATCAATAAAAATTCATTATTTTGCACTACAATATTTTCTAATTGGTTGAAATTAAAATGAATAATTATTTTAAGATATATCAAAAGGGATATTTGAACGATAAATTGAGACGGAGGTAATATCATTAGTTTAATTGAGTTTACAGACAAGTATAAAATGAAAGCTTCCCTGACATACGAAGTATTATTTTTTTGTTCATGGAATTGATATTGTTAATACTTTAGTACTATGGCAAGATACCATTGAATTTCTACAAGAGTTTGAATCTACTTTTTCAATTGTGATATATAAATTTCATTCACCATTTAATTTTTTTTCTTTTGAAATGTTACTTCATAGTCCATAGTCCACATCATGAATAAGGAAATGAGTGTGAAGAGTGATGAAAAATAAAATTTTACAAAATTAAAAAAGTTAAAAAAAAAAAAAAAAAAAGTGAAAGAATTTGATTTTGAATGCATGTAAGAAAAAGGGTTGGAAAAAGCAAAGAGTAGTAATGAGTAATGAGCGTGTCTGGTGGGGCTGCATTAACTCCATCCCATTAACCCATTAAACTTTACTCTACCTCGATTTTCTTTTATTAAGTATTTAATTAATTTAATTTTATTAACTTTTTCATTAAAAAAAGATAAAGGCAAAATTAAAGTACTCAACAAAAACCCTACAACATGATTGTATTTTTTGTTCTTTACACCATCATGCTCATGCCTACTTCATTATGTTGTCAAAACATTCGACATAACATGGTTTCTCTATTTTATACTCTAAAAGTTGTATTTTGTTTTATTTTCCATTTCATTGTTATATAAAACTTACAAAAAAACTACTACATCCGACTCATAACAAGTGTTCGCATTTTTATTTTGAGTTGTAGCATTATAAGTATACATTTTGTATTTCAACCAATTAAAAAAGACTTTCGTAGGTAAGAATGATATTTTATTATTGGAGAGTGAAGTTGATAGAATTTCCTAAAACTTTATATTAATTAAAGTGAACACTTATAATGATACTGGAAAAGTACAGTACAATGTCATCATATAAGTAGAGTTTTCACAATGGAAGAGTCAACTTATTATATAATTGGTCAAAGCAAGTTAATTTCAAAGCTTTTTTTTTTGGTAATAAATGTGTGAAATATTATTTAGAAAAAAATAAACAAATTTGTGAAATATAATGGAAAGAATATACAACTCATGTAATAATGTTTTCTATTAACAATACTATTGAACATATCAAAACATTTATAGGCAGTATACAAAGCATTTGTGTTGTAGATAAGTTTTATAATTTATATTTATGACCTTTAGCTTTTTCATATGTACACAAATGACCTCTCAATTAAAACTAACAGCATGTAATTATTTGTCCAGTTTTTTTCGTTAATTATTTGCCAAACACTGATGTATTATTTGGAAGACTTTTAAGTAATTAAATTGACATTGTCTCATCTGGTGTGCAATGACATTTAATTAGATAGTTATGGAAGGATCGTATTGACTTTAAGTACAACTATTAATTTTCTTTCTATTTTGTCTTTATGGGTGTCTATAACTAATTTACTAACCAAATGTGTATATTAATTAACTTGCTACATCAAATATTGCTTAATCCAAGACTAATTAAGTACAACCTTTGGCTTATTACATGTTCTAATATGACCATTTCATTAAAAATTGTAATAACTAATAAGAAAAAAGAATTCACAATTAAGAACAAAAAATATTTAATTTGTATTTTGTTATAATAATAATAATATAAATATAAATTAAATAGTGTTGGTTAATGTGTGAAAATGAAACAAAATTTCAATATGATTCCAAAGGGGTAAAAGACAGTAAAATGACAAGCACAGTAACGAATTTACCAAAGCTAAAGTCAGATAAAATCTCACTGCACCTATTTTGGTTGTTTGCTAAATTACAAATTTATAAATGTGATTTTTGTTTTTATTTCATTTTTTTCTTTGTGGTTGTTGTACTTGTATCTATCTTACTTCCATATAAACAAATAGTCAAATACCACACTTGTTATCATATCATATAAACAATATATTTTGGCTTTCTTATATTTCCAAGTCACCATTTTTATTTTATTTCTTTTACCAAATAAATTATATTGAGAACAATTTATAACACTTATTGTACCAAGTTTGCTTTAACCAAAAAACGGTTTTACGTTTTCTTTCAATTGTTGGTAACTTCTACATATAATGTAGGGCTATAAATTTCCGACAGAATCCAAAATTTGACATGAAGCCGACTAAAAATAAGCATGTTTGGATCGGAAGTTTTAACCTGAAACCTGTCAACCTGCCTTTTTCGAATCGGGTTTTGGTCACCCAATAAGCTTTTTGAGTAGACCCGACAATTCGAACACATTTTAAAAGTGGCTAATTAACTTCTTATTTTTAATGTAGTAAACCAAAGTGTTTAATTAGTACTGTTTTAATACTAAATTTGAATAAACATACTTGGTAACATGATCTTTTTAGGATTTTATAAATATTTGTATGCTTATTTATGATAAATTACAAATTTAGAGATTGACGCATTGACCAATTTGACCCTGAAATTGAATTGTTAACTAAAACTTACTTGAAAATCGGTTGAAATGATTATTAGATGAACGAGTTATTTGGATCGGGTCCGGGTTAACAAATTTTGGGTTGGATTGAAATACTCAGCTTGATTACAAAATTAGGTCGGTTGGATCGACTATTTCAGACCCGCTAACCCGATGGGTCATTCCGATCCAACCCGAATTATCACCCCTAAGTTATAATGATAGATGAATGTTTTATATATCAATAAATATTTTAATAACAATTGCATAAGGACAAGTTCAAATATCTTTATATTTTAATAATGGGTAATGATAAATTCTAAATAAACAATTTGATAAATCAATTAAAAATGTGCATTAATAAATTGTAAAGTATACACAAAGAATGTATAATTTTGATAGATTTATCAAAATTGATGATAAATTTATCATTATCCTTTTAAGAAATGGATGATGCTACCAAAAGATAAAAAATAAAAAAAATAATTAAAAAAAAAGGAAGAGATTTCCTCTTTGATAAAAATAAATTGTTACCGAAAATTTCAAAATTTCTAAATGTGTTGTCCATGTGTTAGTGAGTTAGTGGTGGAGGATATGTAGTATAAATTGAAAATTACATGTTCAAATTCTTTTTCTATATTATTTTAATTGCAGTTATGCGATTTACCTCTCATAATCGGTGAGGCTCCCAAAATGTAGATTACCCTTTTTTCATACTTTAATGTGTGAACATTTTGTAAAATGGGCATAGTCAATATAGAATGTACGTATGTGACTATGTCAATATAGAATGTACGTATGTGACTACGTGAGTTTATGAAATAAAAGTTTATGCTTTTCTCGAAAAATAAAAGGGTATTTATTGATATTTGTATAATATGTGGGTGGGGTAGGGAGGTCTCGATAAGTACAGGAGGTTTGGGCGTAAAAGGCGGGGACACACAGGGAATAACAACAAATCCAAACAAAATTAATTCCGTCGTAACGTTGCAGTTAATTTGGTGTTAATTATTTTAAATGAGACTCACCAACCTGCACAGTCACACCCCCCTTATTTGGTCAACAATCTCTATTCCCTTCCACATCTATAATAGTCAACTTTCGTATAAATTATGGGGACCGATATTTTTACCATTCTTTTTGATAAATCCATCAAAATTATGCATTGATTGTGTATACTGTACAAGCTGCTAATGCACAGCTTTGGTGAATTTATCAAAATGAGTAGTGAAAATATCATCACCCATAAAATATACTTAACAAATTTCTTTTCTAGATTGACATTTGTATACATACATTTATTGATAGATCATCAAAATATCCGTACAATGCAGCGTAAAATAAAATTATTAGAAATGATGGATCATGATCATGCCGTCTTTATGTCATGACGATGAATTGGTGATAACAATATGCTCGTTTTACACATTTAAACTGTTTCGAGAAATAAGATTCAATGAAGGAGAAAATAAATTAATTAATTACTTTAACAGTAAAGAGTTGAAATTACACAATTGCTAGAAATAAATGTTAAGTCTTCAAATTGTGCCATAATAAACTTGGTAAAAGAGAAGGCTAAAATATTTATTAAATTTATTTATGTGAGGCGTCCATATTTAAGAAAATATGGATAAAAGGAAAAGACAAGATTACCCTAAGTGTGCAGATCACCTGAGTTAACGGGGTAAACAAAGGGTCGTTATTGAGAGGGATTATGAACGTGCAAAGTTTCCAAAAGAGTGATGATTGTGATCTTTCTCAAAATCCTCCATATTTAACAAAATCACCAAACTCAAGGTTACATCGGTATAATATGTTGTAAACTATATGGATGATCGGTGTAATTTACTCAATCTCAAGTATCATGTTAGCTTTTTTGTTAGTTTTTTATAAACCATTACTTTTCTATTAAAATCGGGATCGGTGTAATAATCTCAAGTATCATGTTAGCATTTTGGGTTAATTTTATATATATTGTATGTTTTGAATGAATTGTTCATTTGGTATTTTAGTAACTATTGTAATCCTTGGATTTATTTTCTACTTGAATTGAATGTACCTCAACATTGATAAGTAATTACCGTTATGAATAAAATTAATCGGTTTTGGGCTTTCGTTCAGAAATCCGGAAGAAAAAGCATAACTCCCCTTAAAACCAAATTAGCATATTTTTATTTTATTTTTCTCCTTAATGTCGGCCTATTATTTTATTTTATTTATTATTTTGTCTCCCATAAAGAATTCAACATGACTTGTGATGTCAAAAATTTGAAATCGAACATGAAAGAATTCTAATCCAGGATTAACACATTGTAATTTCTTTTCCCTTAAAACCAAATTAGCGTATTTTTCGGTACATTATAAACTGGCCAGAAAAATACATAAAAAGTTTTTGTTGTATATACATATAAGATTGTATGTATCAAAACATGAAAATGTAACATAATTTATGACCATTGAACAAAAAAGTAATGAACCGAGAGGGTCACATTCCCGAGCTATGCTTCTTGTTGATGCTTAGATGTTTCCATGAGACCCGTTAAGAGGAACGCCCGCTGGATTATCCAACGGCATATATTGTGCCATGATATCCCGGATCTCGGAATCCATGTATCTCTGCATGAATAATTCACATACGAGTTTAGACATTGTTTCTACTATAATTTATTTATAGAAAAAACTGCCGTTGTAGATTCACTTGATTTTTAAAAGTCAAATTTGGACTTGTCTTTGGAACATTAGTATGCAAGTATGCAATTAGTAGGTTTGTTCAATATAAACCATTCTTTATTTTTAGTTTTATTATTTACTTCCAAATATCTGTGCATATTCATATCCTATGAAGTATAGACTAGCAGAGGTTTACATAGATGGATCTGCTAAACCAAAAAATCATAACTGAAAGAAAGTTATTATTGTCATTGACACTCAAAAGTCAAATATAGACTAGACTCTTTTTAGAAAGAAAAAAAAAAGGTGTTACTCCATTAAACAAGTCCATCCAAGTGGAAAATAGGGTCAAAGACCACGGTGAAAATCACTGTGATTGGTTGATTTGTTGGCCAATTGTGATGGGTTGAAATGGTGGCTCATGTAAGTGGTGAGAATCATCCCATGTAAATGAGAATAGCAACTTGGGGTGTGCAAGTGAGCCTATAATAGGAGGCCTTCACATTGAGTTTAAACACAGCAAAACTAACAACTATCTCTAGTTGTTTGTATATCCCAATTCTTAAAAATATTTCAGACTTTACCAATTTGGTGGAATAAAAACTGCAACAATTCTCACAGTCACTCTACCCCATTGTATTAGGTGTTGTTTTTCTGGCTACCGTTCATTACTACTAGCATGTCATAGATAATCTTCATAATCCCATTTTTTGCCCTAACTTCAAACCCTTTAGCCTCTAACGAATGTCTTTTAAAGGTACAATTGATCCATTATGATTCTTCAAAGAGCGGATATGTTTGGTAGCAAGCTTCTTGGAGATTATACGGGCTTGAGCTATAAGCTCAAGCTCATATTGAAAAATATGCTTCTTCTTTTTTCCAAACAAAAATAAGTGGGATTATTGAAAAAATAAATAGAAGCCATAAAATAAAAGCTCCTTCGAGTAGCATTTAGAAGCTCGTAAACTAAGCTCCAACCACCAGCTCTAACTCCGATCGCAAACTCCAGCTAGTCATTGCAAAACATACTCGTTTGAACCAATTCCATTGGTAGTGTTTCATTTGTCGTGTAAACAACTTCTTTGTGATCTTTAAAATTACTGAACTACTTCCGATGTGGTGTCATATGATGGGTACTAAGTACTAACCATGTAGTAGTTGTCAAGTCATCATATGACACCACACCAAGAGTGTTTTAGTAAACTTGAAATCACAAAAAGTTGTTTATACGACAAAGGAAATTCCTAGTATTACCCATGGAATTCGTTTATCCGTGTGAATAATCACGATGGATCAATTGTATCTTTAAAGCATCCGTTACTAATCGAAGATATTGAAGAATCTCAACTACGTAGGAACTATAGAAGCTAAAGTGTTCGAAGTTAGAGCGGAAGATATGGTAATGAAGATTATCTCTAGTGGTGTGCTAGAAGTAATGAATGCTAACCGGGAAAACAACACCTACCACTACGAGAGTAGAATGGTTGTGGGAAATGTTGCAGTTGTTATGACTGGTGATAAATATTCCAAAGCGGTTAGACTATGGCATATGCGTAAGGGCCATGCAGGACAAAAATCCTTGAATTTGCTTATGAATTTGAATTGTGAAAGGAGTACGTTGTTGTAAGTTGGATCTCTGCGAGCATTGTAATAGCAGGATTAAGAAGACAAGGGTCAGATTTGGGATAGGTGTCCATTTATACAAGGTATCTTGGTCTATGTCCACCCTGATGTGTGAGGACCCTAGACAAGGGTTCAGATATCATTTGAGACCATGATTTATAAATATGGGTAGTTGTACATATATATGTGGTTTAGGATGTTTCTCGTTTTAAAAGAGATTATTACCAAATATTTATGATAAAACCCTGTTGCAATGCATAGGGTAAACAAATTTTAGCTTGTAATATGATTTCATTATAAGAAATGCTATATAAAGTTGGTTCTGTGTTGGGAGGAAGTTGGCAAAAGTTAGCCGAACCTCTGTTAAATCCTAGTGTTCTTTTGCAGTTTTTTTTTTCAATAGCTATTTTGGGGTATTGTTACGGTGATAGATTGTGCTAGTAAATTACTCACAATAATTCAACTCCTATTGTGATCTACTAAATCAAATCTTTCACCATCTTTACCCATTTGGTGCAATAATAAGCACGTCTTTCCACAACACAAATAACAATATATGGAGTTATGGACTGGGAAAATGGTTAAGACATACCCGAACTCTGTACTTGTAGAATGTATATCCAACAACTCCAATAGCTGCAAAACCAAGAACAAAGATCCATGCAAAGCCCCAACCACCATTTCTTTTATCATGTTTAGTATCTACCAATCAAGAATCAAGTGTAACTATGATAAGTTTGGTTGTCAACTCGTAAATCGAATCAAGAATTGCTATACAAATTGCATAAAGAATGAATCGTGGAGTAGGATACTCACTTATACATATGTCAAGTTGTCCAAAGTAGAGTAAGTTGCGAGGACAGCTACACTCGTAACTTCCCCATGTATTCTTGCATTTGCAGTCGGAACACTGACATGCTGTTTTCTCTTTGCATTCATCAACATCTGAGAAAAAATAAGGTAAAGATTGTAGAACGAAGAAAAAGTTTGAATTTGTACGAAAAGGCTACCACAAACACACCTATAACTCTATACAGACAAGCACTGCAAGGAGGTGTTTTTGTGAGTTGAACCTGTGACTATCCTCGTGGGTTGCAAATAGAGGTGGCATAAGGATCGGATATCATTGGATTGACCCACAACACTTGTTGTCCAAAATCAGGACCCTTTTTCTTGTGAGCAATTAGTGTGTCAAAAATTAAGGAAATTATATTTTCAATAAAATATCTAATTTAATAAATAAAATGAATGCATATACATATGCACTAAAAATACAGTTTAAGCGAGTATTAACGTGTTTGACACATTTCCTTTTTAACTAATCTTTTCATTTACCTGTTTAAAAGTTTGAAATAAAACACTACCCAAATCGACCCATTTATAAGTAAATGGTTTGAAATTTCCACCTTAATAGACAATAACTTGGGGATGGGGAGTAGTACCTTCACAACTATTTACTCCGTCTCCCTTGAATCCTGGTGGACATGCGCATCCTTTTGTATGATCATCCTTAATAATAAAATAAAACAACAATAAAAAAAATGAATGAGTACAATTATTAGTTATATATACAAAACAGAGGAACAAGTAACAAAAAATATTCTATGCGACACATTTAAATTGATTGGATAGCCAGTAATATATAATATTTTGATGAGGACCAGTACAAATCTTTTGGCCCGTAGATCATAGACGTATATACAAATACATACATATTTGTATAACTAGATATGAATATACTTGTGTATATAGAGATGAAAGGATCTGAGTATATCACACTCATAGTCACATACATAATATATAATCGGAAGAGGTTTTTCCTGTTCATGTTACCGGGGGAGGGCGTGTCTTTTTTTTCAGATGTACGCGACATAATCGGTTATCCCCGTGACCGTTTCTGACCTTTCCCTAACCAACCCAAGATGTTTACCTAGTGAGGTTTGAACCTGAGACCTCTTGTGAGGACAACGGGATTCATTATCACTAGGCCACCTTGGTGATGGTTACATACATAATATATATATATATATATATATATATATATATATATATATATATATATTATACGTTTCGACATCGATAGAGAAGGCGTTAGAGAGAAGAGAGACTAACAGTACAAGCAGAGTAGGTCCTGCCCTCTTTGGTGCCGTACCAACATCCTCCATTGTTAACTTGACAATGTAGGGCTGGTGCTGTAACAAAAAGGAAAATACATTACATCCGAAATTTCAATCCAAGATTACAACTTTCCACATCAGTAATGGTCAAAAGAATTTCTGAGGTGTGAGGGGTATTTTTAGGTATTTCACTGAACTACATGCTCATTCAGTTATTCAAATTACCTTCACAATGTTTATAACCATCACCGACATATTTCACACCATGCACGGTTGGGCATTCACACACTCTTCCACGGAACGTATCCTACACCAATGACGACCAAATATAACAAATTTAGTTAATAGGCGAAAAGTATGGCCATGTAAAAATAGAATTATCTCAGTACCTTGCATGCTGTAACATTAGCATCTTTGTCCATCCAACAGCCTCCGTTGTTGTCGATGCACTCATTTGTTTCTATTTCTGCAAATGATTACTGTAATATATTAAAGTACAATTACACAAACTAATTAATTAAAGAATGACCTGTTTTTATCATAAGGTACTTTAGAAGGTTGAAAACACTTGGTACACTTTAGGCTTTGTAAATCATCTCACCTGTTTACTTTTTAACATTTACCTTTTAAGTAGTCATAAAAATGATATCTTAAATTGATCACTTTCATAAATATGAACGGATAAAAATTTCTGTCTGTGTGTAAGAGATACTTGAGAGTTTACTTATAAATAACTGAGAAAAATTAAGTTATGTGTACTAACCATCAGTTAAACATAGAGATGGCTCTGTGGTCTCTTCATATCCTGAACAAATGGCTTTCAGAACTGCTTTTTTATCAAGCTTACCTGCACCAAAACACTATTATTAGACCGTCTTTTGTAATGACATCAACCCACCCCCTACCTCGCACATAAATTATCGTTTTAGTCCTAGACTACGTACCCCTATATTGTCTGTTGTTTATTACAAGAGTAGGTTGTATTGTCACATCCCCACGGTCGCCTTTCCCTATCTGCAGATTAGCAACAATACGTGAAGACCATATCATCACTTTTGTATAACATGCAAGTTATATATAGAAATTTCAGTCCGTTAAATGAATGGGCAATTGAGGTTATAATTTATCTGTATGAGGACAAACAGAAGAGAAAAAGCAGCTGGGTCAACCAGGTCAAAGGCATTCAAGTGTATTTTGAAAGCATAGAACCTCATATAATTTTGGTCAAAAGATTTGAGTATTACTACTTACTATTACTATAATACTTTTGTAATCACATTTTACATACTAACTGCACATAAGAAGTTTTAAATTGTCAAACACGCAGTCTTGTGGGTCACCCAGACTGGACCCCACCTACTTCAGGCTTAAGTATGTACAAAAATGAGCCATTTTGATCCATTACCAAACCTGCTAATTTTTTCACCTTTAATACAAATTACAAACCTGTGCGTCTTGCTCTGCCTTGAGGACTGCATTTTCGACATTATCTTTTGGATCACCCACACATTCATCTACTTTCTTGATGTCAACTCCTAAAAAAATTAGCTAAAGAATCAGTTACAAACCAAACAAACATATAGCTGTTATACTTATAATAGTTTAATACTCTGGTTTAAAAGGTCACGCGATGAAACATACTGTTGTAATATTCAAATAATTTTAAATACCTTGTTTGTATTTTGCCTAGCCTCTCGCTAGTTTTATCAATATATGTTTTCTAGCCGTTCAAAAAAAATAAAAATAAAAATCATATAGTTGCTCATTGAAGATGGAAAACACGTAGACACGGCACACAAAATTGAATTTCATTACTACTTTTGTCCCAAAAATTTAAAATGTTTGACTTAGCATCTTTAACTAGACTCTTTGACAAGTTATATAAAGCCTTTAATATGCAAAATTGAGAAATTCCACGCACCAAATCATCATTATTATTATTATTATTATTATTATTATTATTATTATTATTATTATTATTATTATTATATTATTTAATGTGAATTAGCGCCAATTACAACACATAAGACAAAACTTCAACTAAACAGACACTACAGCATGCACTTGTATGCTCAAAATTGTATAAACGTTTAAATAACTCACCAAGTGACTTTATAACTTCATCTGCACAATCTTTGTTGTACTTTTTCTCTTTCATTGAGCAACGGTTAGAAAAATCCGTCACATAATCCCACCAAAGCCACGGTTTTCCACTTTCATTCACCACTTTATAAAAACAACCCTGAATTAAATTTTGAACAACAACTTCCTTCCCCTTATACCCTTCACTAAAATCTCCATCTGGATCCGGAGCACAATATTTTCCATGATTAATACATTGAGACTCGCATTTCGTGCTCGAAATATAATCTTCTGGGCAATACCAAGTGATATAATGTGGTGTGAACTGAGTGTACCCTTTTTGTTCAAGTAATTGAGCAACTCCTTTAAATGTTTTTACAAAATTTATCTGATCATCACACTTGGGCCCGCATTCATAGTTGCTATTGGTCCAAAACTCGTACTCGACTCGATTATCAGGATGAGGGAGAGCTTCTTTCCAATCAAGATTTATGAGAACAAGATCTTTATTGTCTATGGCCTTTTTTATTGCTTCTCCAAGTGAGTAGCTAATGAGTGCAGATGGGAGTGTTAAGTTTTGCAAGTAATCAGCTTCTGTATCATCTTCGGGCAAATCCATGGTGATCAAGTGCTCAGGTCTATCATCTGCAACGAGAATAGCGGCTGCACCTGCGTTTTGTGCGTTCCATGCTTTGTATGTGAAAAAACAATCTGCCAAATTGAGAAGCACGTATGGTAAAATCAGTTCATATATTTGATGTGTGGTCAAACGACTAAATATCTAACAGGATACATGTCAAATTAGATAGACGGGTCGACATAGTTCTATTCCTAAGAACACCTCTTCAATCAACAAAAGAATTTTACAACAACATAGAAGGGTCACCCGGTGACTTTTCACTTTTTACAGCAAAACCTTTTTATTACTATTGTTTATGGCTGTACGTTTTCAATACCGAATCTTTATCAATTTAGAATACTCAATAAACTTCTCAACGCGATTATCTATTTAGAACTTTTGACATTTAAGACATTTTCGAATTGAAAGTTCGTCATTTGAACTTCAAAGTTCAAGAAGGGAACAGAAGAGTATAGGGGAGCTTGCTTATGCCTTTTGAAGCTTATTATCGCAATATGAATATTAAGAATCAAAATCAAATAGACTATAAATTGAAGTCTTTGATAGGTAGGTAATGACTTTAGGATCATTCAGTACCAAAAGGTTATTAGAATAAAAAAGCCAGCAAAAACGGCAGTAACATACCAACAAAATTCATGATCAACATATATATCTTTATATAACAGAAGTACAAAACAAAAACACAAACACATCATAAGTCATATGTATTTAATAATGAGGCAAAGGATTATTACCACCACGATCTGCAAGAAGAAAAACCGGAAGGCCACCAGGAGTCTTTGTTCTAAAAGATATATCATCAGTGAAATTGTTGCAAGCCTTTTGATTAGCCTTTCTATAAACAACATAACCACTTAAAGTTCCACCATATTGGGGTATACCAAAATTAGCAATTGCAGTTTCATATGAGTTCTTCAACTTCTCAGGTGATGTCACCTTCAAACTTATATTCTCTACCACAAATCTACACAGACAAGATTCACACATAAACAAAAACCAAACACATATAACCAAAATGAACGTCTTCATTCTCCTAATTTCCACTTTTCTGATAAAAAAAACACAAGAATTAGAGAAATTTAAATCCAAATGCTCAAACTTTAACTTAGTCAAATTGGTCACAAGAATTTGACCCAAGTGAGATGACGAAGAGTAAAGCTTTAAACTTTAACAAAACCCAATAGTAAAAAAATGATCTTGAAGTTTAACTTTCACTTTTATAATCAAAATTCAACACAAGAAAAATGACCCACTCGAGAAAGTTAATCCAAAATGCTTGAACTAAAAAAACCCAATAATAAAAACCTAAACTTTAGCAACCCCAATTGTAAGGAAATGATCTTGTAAGTTAATTTGAACCCATTTCTCAAACTGAAATAAAGAAAATTAAAAAGAAGAGCTTAAATATTTGTGGGGTTTATGAAATGTACCACGTCGGAGACTACGATGATGTCCTTTTCCTACGAATTGGATTAAGAAAGAGACAGGTTACAGTGGAGTTTATTACGATGAAGAGATGGCTAAACCGCCAATTAATCATGTCTTTATTTAATTAATTACGTAATTTGCCGGTAACAACAGGCCATAATAATCCAATAGTTTGCGAACAAATAATTTGAAAAGAACAATTTGTCGTTGCAAAAACAAAAATGCCAAAATCCAAAGAATGCTATTAGTAGTTACATTTCCTGTCCTTGAAGTTTGAAAATAGGTAAAGAAGACCAAACTTTATGTAACGTGATCACAATTTTTTTGTCATTTTATCTTTAGTTTGGTTGTTTACTTTGGTATTTGGGCAGCTAACTTACATCACGTGCCACACTTTGTGATCGGTATGAAGTTCTTTTAGCTTTATTTTTTCTTTCTTAGACGGATTTTAAACGTGAGCTACTGTTACATAAATATCAAATCTACCGCTGCATATATTGGTGCAGCTCCTCCATAGAGCATACAGAGTGGAAATAAGAGTGGAAATGAAAATGACATCGCCAACTCAGAACGGTGTTCACCCACATCTCACCGATGTTTTGAACGCCGTTCCCGAACAGCGTTCGACACCAGACACCATTTAAATCATTTTTTGTTTTATGTTTGTTTTTCATCCTTCAACGGTTATATTTAATAATAAAAAATTTTAAAAACTAGCCGTTGAAAACGGCTATATTTTTATTTATTTTTACTTCTTGATATATATACAATTATACATACAATACAATTCATACAAAAAATCACACCTCAAGAGCTTATAGCGTAAACGCTATAAAACATATAATGTATGCTTGCATCATATTGCATAACATGATATCGAAGACAACGGTTTTAATATTGCCGAGAATGAAGAGTATTATGTACATGTTGTGAATATACAAGGTAACTAGATCGAGGTGTGACACATACAGGAAGAAAATCAAGGAATTATGTAATAGAGACATGCACGAAGGACTTCGATCCGACCTTGTCGAGCATCTTTAGAGGAATCGTGAAATGAGGCATCGTCAAGAGTAGTTTGTCTTAATGTCTTTTAATTTGTTTATACTTAAATTATGTTTTTTCTTTTCTAGACTTGTAATTTTTTATTACTTTTTTTTTAATGATCGCAATCTTTTCATTTAATTTATTTTATTATCTGTTTCAATTTATTAAATTATTATTTGAATTTCTAAAATTAACACTATGAAAACAATGTTTCTACTCATTCACTTTTTTAGCCTACATTGTTCTCCAAAAACACTGTAGAAAAAGTGTCACCACTCCCTCTACTATTCCGTCTACTCTTAAAGAGATTGAAGTGACCTAAAAACCGTTTACACTAAATGAGATTTGAACCTTTTACCTTTCCAAACGTAAGAGTTTATGTCCAATACTAAAACCAAATTTGAAACATTAATTGAAGAACAAATTATTGTTGCTATGAGTCCAATATGTTTTCAGCTACTCATTGCTAATCAAAATCACCTGAAACGACCATACGAAGCAGGAGAGGAATGAGGAAACCACTTCATATAAATGTAGCAAAAAAGCACACTCGTTGAAGCGTAATGTCAGTTGACAACTAGAAAATCACCATCCGAGATAATAATCTTCTCTTAGGTACTTGTGCATTAATAATGATGCTTGACTATTTGAATTTGAAGAAACAAATTCATGCAATTAAGATCAAGACTCATAGCACGAAGCCAATATATATTCGATCCGAATAAAAAATAAAAGCAGTTTCATTGTGGTAGTATACGGGCCACCTGTTCTGGTACTAGAAGTTCGAATCGGAGCATAACTTGAGAGATTCTACGTATCGATCATCACAACGTTTAGGGGTAAACATAAACTAGGACACAAGATAAAAAGGAAATTAATTACCCAAAATAACAATAATTCATTTCTTGAAATACAAATATGATCAAATGGATAACCTAGGTTTCACACATTCATTGGAATAAAGGATAAAACTAGAAACCAAAATAATCTTGGTAAATTTTATAGAAAGATTAAATTTGAATTTGTGGGCCCAACAGTTGGGCCAAATCCGCTATAGTTGTTTGCACGTGTGATTGGCCCATCGAGATCTTCTTGTTAAATAAATTCAACTCAAAATCACATTAAAAATTATATCCGTTTAAACCTAAAGGGCTAGCATCAAATTTTTGCACAATAATATTAACCATATCTGCAACTTATACATAACTAGACCAACCCACATGGGTTCGGTAACGAAACTACGCTCAGTGTCGGGGTGAACCTCCCATTGTGCTTGCTCTTGTATTTGACCATCACACCAAGAACCACACTCATCATCAATAGTCTCTTCAAATTCATAATCGACTCGCTCATTAGGATGAGGATCAGCTTCTGCCCATTCAAGATTTACACGAACAAAATCATTGTTGTTTAAGGCTTTCTTTATTGAATTTCCAAGCGATAGGCTAATAAGCACAGACGGGATGGTTATATTTTGCATGTAATAGTCATATACACCTTCTTCCTCATGCAAGTCCATTTTGGTCAAGGACCCATACAAATTGTCAACAACGAGAATAGCAGCAGCCCCTGCATTTTGTGCATTCCATGCCTTGAACGTGAAGTAACAATCTACCAAATCAAGAAACCAATATCATATTAAAAGGGTTATGTTAATAACAACTTTTAAAACTGTCAATAAAAATCATATGCATACCTTAATAGTGATACAGTAACCGTCAAACCACTAGTTACGATGACATTTAACCGTAAATGATGACAACTCTATGCATCAACTTCATCATTATTGACAAACCTTAGAGCTATCATTATCATTTTCTTATATAAGATAATCTTCAATAAACTTTATTTCTTTTTCGCACACAAGTAGTGAAGTATATGGTATATAATATAATTACCTCCGCGATCGGCAAGAAGAAAAACAGGAAGGCTACCCGGAATCTTGGTTTTGAAAGATAGTTCATGACTGAAACTATTGCATGCTTTTTGATTAGCTTTTGGATAAACAACAATACCAGTTAATGTTCCTCCATGTTGTGGAACACCAAAATCACTAAATGCACATCCATATGAATCTTTTAAATGCTCAGGAGAAGACACTTTCAAGCAGTTGTTTTGTAACACAAGTCTACACAAACAAGATTCATACATAAACAAAAAACAAACACAAATCACAAACCTTAGTTTTTCTCCACTCATTCTTTCACTTTTAGTCAAATGATTAAACTTAAATTTGGCCAATGTGGCCTAATATTGAAACTAATGTAAAGTAAACACCCGTTTGTCGTGTCAAACATTTACAATGGTATATAGTATATATTTTGAACAAGACAGAGGTTCTTGGAGTGTCCGTACATTGTTTATCATAAATACTCCAACATTGGGGACTACAATGTTTAGGAGTTAACTAAAAAGCAAATTCTTTATTTTGTTTAATTAATAAAGTAAAACCCATGCATAACATTCCAAGACTTGCTCTAGGACAAACAATTTTAGACGTTGAGCTATAACTTTTTACATTCTCAAATACTAATCCCTTATATATTTCATAACATCTAGTTGAAGTAGTAGACTAGGATTGAGATTAGTATCTGGGAATGCATCTAACTTGTGTCTTATGTTTACTGTGTGTACCCTACTTACGTTTGCTATTTTTAATGCATCAAACTTTCAAAATGTATGTTTTAATGTATTTTACTCGTGTGGTGTTTAAGGTGCCACATGACATCCATAGAAGTTGGCATCAACAAAAGTACTACAAAACACATTTAACACTCTTTTTGAAAGTTTAATGTATTAAAAATAACAAACATAAGTATAATACACACAATAGATATCGAACACAAGTTAAATACATTCACAGACACTAAACCCTAAAATCATTGCAAAAAGATGAATACTACTACATATATCTAGTGTTTACGGCTTTTGTTATAGATACAATTGCATACATCTTGTGATTATTGTTATTGACTTTTTGTATAGCAAAATAGTTCTATGATATGTACGTCATTTGGGCTAAATATAATATTAACCATCTGTTACTATTTTTACCGAGTATGTTACTGATAGATATAGATATAGATATATAGATATTATGTTTAAAAGATAATATAAAATGCATGAATGATATTGTGTTTTCATCAAGTTTTGCAATATTTTATGTATCAGATCAGAATACTCTCTGGTAATTAATTGTTAAAACAAATTAGACGACTTTCAACCAATTTGCCTCATTTCTTTCAAGTTCAAACTTTTAAATTTTACCTTTTTATCCCGTTAGAGATAAAACATAACTCATTTGTACGTAAGAGTCAAGATTGGCATCTTTACTTACATTTTTCACTCGGCTATGTCAGGGGCTATGTCAGGGGTAACTAGTCGATCCCATAAGATTTGAGGACTTACTTTATAAACGATCTTATGCACCACACGAGTGGTGTCTTTACTTGGCAACTGCACGCGACAATTTGCCAACTATGAGATGTTTCCCTGATTTGTCATAAGTCATAAGTGTAGGCCTAAAAACTATATCTTTACATTTAAATTTGTTACCTCAATTCTCTTCACTAATCTATCTATTTCCTCATGTGCCGCCCTGATGGGGCCCAATGTGCCTATTTCTGAAAACCCAACCGAAGATATACACGCCAAATTTGAGTTCTTTGAACGGATGTAGCTTTTGTCCTACTTGGCTCAGCACCACGCCATTAGCTAAACAAAATTTGGGTCATCTGAAAAATTGAAGAATGGAGATTATAAGCAAAATGCACAAAATTAAAAAGTAAGTTAATACTGTTATAGTATGAAAATAAAGAAGTGAGCTTACCATTAACCTCTCAAGATATGTAGACCATGGATGAGCCACAAACAGATACCACAATGGAAGTGATTAATACACATGCTAACTGGACCTTCTTGCCCCATAAAAGAAACGTCGTTTTCTCAGTATTTCAGACTCTCTGGCTATCTGGATATCTGAAGCCCAAAACATTCGGTGCACGGCTTTGATTATAAATCTTGGAAGTAGTGACACCACTATTATAAGCCAAATTGAGAGCCAATATGTAGGTTGCTTTGCCAATTCGTATATTGTCCTAAAAATTTGAAATAATATGAGTCACTAGTTAGAGGTGACATCTTCAACCAATCTACTTAATTTCTACTAGGTCAAATGGGTGAAAGTTTCCCCAAGTGTATTATAATTTTTAGATTGCATATAACCTCTTAAGTTTCTTTATTCATGAAATTATTATTATTGTAATAACATATAGTCATATTTGATGCATTTGTTGTTTATACAAATTTTTATATGTGTGGAAAAAAAAAGTGTTTCACGTAAACCAAACCAGCTTGACCCGTTGCAAACTGTACTAAGAAACGGCCCCTTTTTGACATGAACCGCTTTTATCATAACCCAACCCGTCTGTCAGCCCATTTCGACACCTCTACTTTTCAAAATCTAAATAAAAATGTTGCCAAGTTAGAGAAAACTAACCCGTAATTAGGAAAAATGGGTATGGAATCCAAGACCACTACACATGCATACGTGATTGCTACAGAACCCCAGATCGATATATGAGTATAAAGTACCCATCTTTGAATATCCATGGCCAAATGTATATTGACTAGGACCACTACAGCAACGGTCCACAAACTACCCATACTCCAAATGTCAATCGTGCTTTCCTTAAAGGCGAATCTCGGAACACAGAAAAGAACAAGACTTTGCCATATTGTGTCAGCCATCATGATCCAAAAAAGATAACTGTTGTAACTTTCTTGCCTATGCCCAGCTTCATATAACTTCGGATACTTGAGAAGTGTCTTATGACTTAGGTCCTTGTCCAGAACGCCAACAACAATTGTTGGAACTGAAGTGTAAATTACCGAGTAAAATACACTACTCCAATCTGTAAGCGCAGATGTTGTTGAAAAAGCTGCACATAATATGTACCTGAAGACAACATAATAAATCCCCACATTAGTGTACACTTTACGAGAAAGCAAATATAGTTTGTCATTTGGACTATATATATAGACAGCACCACAGGAAGCATGAAGGACTCATACTCGTTATGTATTTCGCATAGAGGTGGCAACTTGACCCATTTACTTATGAATAAGTCAATTTGGGTTATGTTTTATCTCTAACAGGTCAAATAACTAAATAATTTAAAAAAAAAACCTAAAAATAAACGTCAACATATTCCTAATAACGCTCCATACTAATTCATAGACACATTATATAAGTGAAATTACATAACTTCCAGATCATATTTGACTTACCAAGTGTTTATGAAAAAGATACAGACAGTATTTCGGGTCAATCCAAACCCAACTACTATTACCAACAAATTAGTTTTCTATCCTGAACCCGTTCTCCCCTACTACCCGACTCGTCTGACCCGCTCAATCTGCTACACTTACTACTTACAAAAAGGGTGTAAATGCAACTCGCATCGTAGAGTTGGATGTATCATTATATGAGTATTTACCAAAAGGGGAGTTGTTCATACCAGAAAAGCATAAAGACAAAGACAGCATTGCGGTAAAAGTTGTAGAGAACCAAATAACCCATGCGTTGATAATTCCAATGGCCATGCACCAAAAGTAGCCTTTTCAAAAACCTGAACTGACCCATAGCAAAATCTGAGGCCATGACAGCTTGACGGCCTTCCTGCCCACATATGCCAACACCAACATCCGCCATTTGGATCATTGACACATCATTAGCACCTAAAAAGTGTGTTTATCATCAAATAAACATACACTAAATCTTCCAACAATCATAACACTTTCATGTGAATAGCTATTTCAAGAGCACGCAAACATTTATTTATTTTTAACGCTGAAGAAACCATATGCATGCAAACATTGACCCGAGGTAACTGAGATGTCACAAACCGAACAAGGATTAATGGCACAAGAAGGTAACCATTTTTAGTGCAAATTCAATTCAAATGCAATTCAAATTCGTTTTCACCCATAAAAAAACCCTCAAACTATCAAGAAGTTAGATATAACTATGTAAGGTGAACTATTATGTGTGAAAACAAAGTTGGCTACCTTTTTGATGCAATTAACCCAATCCGCAATAATCCTTTTCATGACATATATTTCCCTCATAGCACGATATTTATTAAACTAACCAACTTACCATCGCCTATTGCTAGTGTCATATCATCGGTACGACTCTTTATCAAATCGACAATTCCCGCCTTCTGTAAGGGTGCAACACGACAGCACAAAACAACTTTACATGAAGTTGCAAGATCAAACAGCTGTCCAAAGAAACATGAATATCATAATCAGAGAATGAGACTCGTGCTATCTTATAAATAAACAAATGGGTGGCAGAAATACTACGTGGCAATTAAAACCCAATAACTCTTTAACAGATCAATCAGGTAAAATAACAATAATAACTTAGAACAAGTAAAATGGGTTTAATGGGTCAAAAGTCTCCGAAAATGCATTATTAATGCATGAAAACCTCCGAACTGTTATTTCATTCAACACGATTGGAGTACTATTGAAATATTATATATCCTGTAATCTTTTTTTGTTTTTGTTTTTTTGGAACAGTTATAACATTAAAAACTCACCCATCAAAAAAGAAGGGGGACCGAATATAAAGAAAAATTCGGTAATCATATATAACACACTAATTATCTATTTTTTTTTATCAAATTTATTATTGGAAAAGAAGTGTTTTGTCAACCCGGCCCAACCCATTTCATCTCGTACCATATTATTAACCCTTTTAACACATTACCAACCCACTTAATTGCCACCTCTGGGAAATACCACAAATAAAGTAAACAAACCGCCTCACACCTCTGACTCCGGATCTCGCTCCAAGATGTAAACTAAGCTATTCCCATCAATTATCAATGCTAATGGCCCACCCTTTGTTAATCTTTGGACTTTTGCCTCTGATAGAAGCATTTTGCATTCACTCTCTGAAGTTCCATTTATGATAATCCGATGCATATCAGGTGTCAATAATTTGCAAGAAAGAGCAATTGAAATGGCAGTCTCCTGTTTATCTCCAGTCAAAACCCAGACCTTAATTCCTGCCTGCCGCAGACACTCAATGGTTTCAGGTACACCCTCTTGAAGTTTATCTTCAATTCCCGTTGCACCAAGCAATCTCAAATTAGATTCAATAAAAGATGCAGTTTCCCGTAATTTTAAAGATCGGTCAGCCAATGAAGTGGTAGCATCTTCATACATTGACTGCCATTTCTCGACTTCTTCATTTGTAAGATCTTTAGCAGCAAGTACAAGTGTGCGTAAACCTTCGGATGAATATTCAATCAAATGGCGTTCCGTTATGAGGCTAATATCGTCATTTTTGGGATCTTTTCGCAAAATGGTGAGCATTGAAGTATCCGCTCCTTTCACCAACACCTTCACGTTATTGTTGGGGAATCTGATAACGACTGACATTCTTTTTCGCACACTATCGAACTCATGCAGCCCTAAAACATCCAACCTGCAAATTATGATAAATGTTGGTTAGTTTTTATTTGTCAGTAGAGGTGGCAATCTAAACCCATTTAGATATAAATGTGTTCACCTGGCTTATGCTATATCTCTAACAGGTCATATAGAATAAGTTAAAAGATATAACTAAAAAAAAGGCAATGTGGTCAATCAGATCGAAATTCATCCAAAATGTGTCCCCACTTGCTCGTATCTTACACATCGGTTTGCTAAATATATTAGATTATATTTGTAAATATATCGTTTCTGCAACCATAATTTAACAAATTTAATAATCCATGAAAAAAATCAAAAAGAGTATTGGTCGTTCACCCCCACAACCCGTTTTGACCTGTTCTTTAAGTTCATGAGTTTACTTATTAATGGGTTGATTCGGGCTATTGTCACAGTGTTACACAGCTATACAAAAATAGCTTAAAGTAAAAGGGGTCGGATGGGTCAAGTCTATCAAGTATAACATTTAAGTATAAAACCTCGTGAATAATTTTATTCAGGGTGTACTTCATCTCTGGAAGGTTGAATGGATAAGATCAGGGAAAATAACTTAGAAAACAAGTAAAATAAAATAAAGTCATTTTATTCGAAGTTTTTGATTATCATCAAAATAATGTAGCTTTTGTACTCATAACACTAATTATTAACACAAAAAAGTTGAAGATTTACACAAAAATGATTCAGGTCAACCAATCGTGGCATTTTTGGGTAACAGAAGCCTAAGCCTGACCCGCTCATTTTGCAACCTCTATATCTCAAAAAAGATTCTTTCTAGCTTTTGGGATAAAGGATCGGAGCAATCAAACTCATAAGACACCGCAGCTAGAGAGTAGCAAAGAAAGTTATCTACCTTAGTTCAGCAAAGAAAGTTATCTACCTTAGTTTCTCACCATTGACATTAAGTGCAATATGTCCAGATGTCCTCTCGAAAAGAATATACCCATAAGCACAAGCAGCAGCTACAAGAGCTTGTTCATCAGGAGATTCTCCCTGATAATCAACAGCTTCCAGATCTTGATGAATATCACTTCCCATAGAAGCAGTCTGATTAAGAATAGGAATGACGGTGTTACATGCTGCCAATGTAAGGAAAAAATCATGAGCAGAAATCCTTTCATTTCCATCTAGGTCTTTATGAAGCAATCCCATGAGGTGAGGATCCACGGTAATATCAGACTTTAGCTTCTTTTCTGTTGGAGATGATGCAGCCGGTTTGGTCGCTTCTGCTCAAAGATAATATTACAAAGTGCAAACAAATTATATTACATTACGTATATGTAGTATCATGCGCAAGTTAGCACACAGCATAAATAATGTGCTTTGGAATTATTATGAGTGAAGGAAATGCAAGGGAGTACAAAAAATAAATTATTGGGAAGTTTTGTATATGATCATCCATCTCCGGTTCTATATGGGCAATGATACACACTGCCACCTTAAGAGACCTCATAAAGTTTTTAGTACTTCAGGGTTTCCAAGAGCCCCAGCATAAAACTTTCATCGGACTAGGAGCAGCTAAGCCCCTGCCTATATAGAACTGGAGGTCTCTTGTTTGTTAGTCTATTGTACTCTAACTCATTACTTCATTAGTACTTTGAATGCTCAAATATTCCACTTATTGCAAGAGTACGCTTCTCTATCAAGAGGAAATCAACCATCATACTCATTAAAAAAAATCCTACGGTTTCTTTTACGATGGCGGAAGTGAGAGACCTCAAATCAGCCGAAAAAAAGGTTTATAAAAGAAAACAATCCATATCTCATCATTTAAACATAAACACGTAATGCATCCAAATTCTAGAACATGCTGACCGCAAAAAAGTTATAAAATGAAATTTCTACATGTAAAGCAAGGAATCAAACCTGTAGTCTCCATAGGGGAATTACAATAATCTTTCCCAAATACCGAAGCTCTTCGAAATTCCATTTTATTCTCAGTAAGTGTACCGGTCTTATCAGAAAAAACATACCGTATCTGCCCCAAATCTTCATTTATATTCAAAGATCTGCACTGAAACCTCGAGTTCGTGTTACTATCATACATATGTTTATCTTCAATCATAAAATAAGATTGCCCTAACCTAACCAACTCCATAGTAATATATAGAGATATTGGTATCATTATCTGGAACACAATAATCGAACTTAGAAACGCAAAAAATGTTTCCATAGGAATCCCATAATATTTATACGGTTTTCCAGGAAATTTCTCTTTTACTAGATAACTCTTTCTGTAATATGGCAACGTATCAATTTGCTCGCGGTGACGCATCAACCACAAACACATCCCAATGGCCACAACAACACATAACACAAAGAGAAAAACAGATAACCAAATTGTCTCTTTGTTCATTGCTTGTTCCAACCTGCTTCTTTTTGACGGTGACACCGCACTGTTTAACATCGCCTTGGTCTCTTGACCAGCATAAACAACCACACCCACCACCCATTCGGTATTTTTCACATGACACCCACGCAAAATAATATTGGATTGGCTAAGCGAAACTTTTTGCGAATTTAAATCCATATTGGCAGTGAATTCGTATATATTTCTGTTCGGTTGTTCACATCTGATAATCCCTGATATGGAATCTCCTTCGAATCTCATTAATGATGTTCCTTGTCGAGCATACCGTGTCTTTAAATTCGACTCACCATCCAAATTCATGGTCTGTATATAAGCAACGCCACTAGGATCACTTGTCCCGAGAAGCACGATATCACAAGGAATCGCCTCGTCAGCACAAATTTTGACCACCTCACCTACCCTGATATCTTTCCATCTTTTCAATTGAAATTTACCAATTTGAAGCACTAAAGACTCTTTATTATTCTCATTTCTATCAGATCGATGTCTTCGCCAATCCTCATAACCGTCTTTTATGGCGGTTACAGTGAGAACAAACAAGAGAGGGAAAAGAGACACTGTTCTACCAAAAACTGCAAGAGGTGGAAGCTGATTGAGAGCCGCGATAACTAAAAAATATACATATGCCACCCGATGAAACTGAATGAAGAGATTCTTGGGTAAGAAATTAATAACTGTGTACTTGCTAGTGGTGATCTCATTACCCGTAAATTCATATTCTTCATTGGTTCTTTGAGGGTTATTGATGTATATCAGCCTAGAATTATCATGCACTAGATTAGTATCCAACTGCATTCTTTAACAAAGATTGTAATATTAGCTAAAGCTGCACAAAATGACAACCCAAGTGAAGATGCCACTCGTATATATGAATGGACATTGATCACCACTTCACTAAACCCCAAAATCGAACTGTAGAACCGAATTAGAATACGTTTTCTCACAATTTTCCAGTTAGGTTCCTTCTTTTCAGCAATTTAAACACTAAGATTATAGCAACACAACCGCCCAATGGGTATTCCTCAACTCCCTTCACTCACAAAGTGAAAACTATACCTTCAATCCAACAAGAAATATCCAATGGGCACCAAAATATGTGTGCAAACAACTTAATACGCAGAGCAAATAGACATTCAAGAATTGTACTAATTTAGGGTTCTTATATTGTGAGGTTATAATATCAGGAGGATCTCAAAATTCAGAAAATAACTCGCCTTTCTAACACTTCAATGTAACACCATATACTAATCGATCTGTCATACAAAAACAAATTCTCACTGAGACATTTAAACAAACAAACACATTGCGTACAAAACAAAGAAACACCAAAATTTCTACATACAAATGACACATAATTACACAAATTAAACAAAAAGATGAAAAATTGATGAAATGTGAAACTGACCCAGATGAAATTAATTGCTGAGAAGAGATCCAGAACGTCAAAAATGGAAAATTGAAGGTGAAAATTAGGTGGAAAGAAAGGGATTAGGCGGTGCACGGAGATCAAGGAAAAAAGAAAAGAGAAAGTGGTAATGAATGTGAGACGAGTGGATGGAAGCATACATGTTTCTGCTTTAAAGTAATGATGATGATGAGTACCTGCAAATGGAAGTAATTTTGGCTTTAATTCTTCACGTTTTTATTAATTGATTTGATTTGATTGCTCTATAGCGTACTCAAAAACAGTTACCTATTCATTTTCATTACTTTATAGTTTATCGATGAATAAAATTGAGAATTGTGATAGCTACAAAATAGGTGTTGGTTTATGAACGAATTTATCTTCATCTTGTGGAGTATATTATTAAAAAATGGTTTTATTGTATCGTAAAACAATGAACCTCATTAAAAAGTCATTTTTATTAATAAAAAATGGTTTTATTGTATCGTAAAACAATAAACCTCATTAAAAAAGTCATTTTATATACGTGATTTGTATATCGTAATCATAATAATTGATAAATACATCATTTTAATTTTAATGTAAACACTAGTTTATAACTTACGAATTCGAGGCTAGTTCGTAGATTCTATTTATATAACACATGAATAAACTGATCAATTGAGTAATTGACTATTATGTGTCTTGTTATGTAACACCCCGAAATTTGTTAAATTTAAAAGTTTTCTGTTATGCGACACAAGGGCTAGTGTCGCAGGTAGCGACACAAAGCCCAGTGCGACACAAGGCTTGTGTCGCAGTGCCGGGCAGAAAGTCGGTTTTGAGGGGTTAATTGTATAATTAAATGATAAATTAAAAATAAAAACATGTTCCAAAATATTCCAGAAACGAATATACATCTACAGGCTCTTTTTGTGTGTGTTTTTGGGTGTTTTAGAGAGAGAAGGTAAAGAAAACTAAAGGGGATCAAGAATTAAGCTTAGAAAGTGATTGTTGAAAGTGTTTCCTTGCAATTTCAGGTAAGAAACCCAAACCCTCTGTTGAAATTGTGGTTAATTCGAGTATTAAAGGATGAAAGATTAAGTTTTAATTGAGCTTAAAATGAGAAATTGGGGGTAAAGTGTTTATGTGGGTTAAAATGAGTTGGAATGTGTTTTGGATGGATTGTGTGTATGTAATAATCGTTTGTTGAAACTGGTCCGAATTTAAGATGTTAAAATCGCTCAGAAACTTGTTAATTTCATAAGCTGCTGCTGTTCTGTTCGTCATTGCGACACAAGAGTAGTGTCGCAGCTTGTGTCGTAGTGATGGTGTCGCAAATTAAAATTGTTGCTTTAACGACACAAAGAGTTAGTGTCGCAGCTTGTGTCGCTAGTTTCCATTGTTAGTTACAACTGTTGCCATAGCGACACAAAGAGCTAGTGTCGCAGGTTGTGTCGCAATATTGTGTTATGCGACACTAATTTAGTGTCGCCAGGAGGTATAGCGACACTAGGGGGTAGTGTCGCAGGATTAATTGATATTTTAAATAATATTAATTATTATGAGAGTTAATTGAATACGGTCGCCTCGACAGGTATTTCGGGTAGCAATTCATAAATATCTGAACGTCATTCTCGAGGTAAGTAGTAGGAATGTAAAGAATTTAATTGGTTGAATTTGTTATTGCAATTGTGCCTATGAGATTGAGTTGAGAGGCCTATTGCTGAGTGAACAATTGTGCCTATGAGATTGAATTGAGAGGCCTATTGCTGAGTGAACAATTGTGCCTATGAGATTGAGTTGAGAGGCCTATTGCTGAGTGAACAATTGTGCCTATGAGATTGAATTGAGAGGCCTATTGCTGAGTGAACAATTGTGCCTATGAGATTGAGTTGAGAGGCATATTGCTGAGTGAACAATTGTGCCTATGAGATTGAGTTGAGAGGTCTATTGCTGAGTGATCAATTGTGCCTAAGTATGTGTGAGTTATGTGACCAATTGCTGAGTGATCAATTGTGTCTAACTGTATAAATTGAGTGTCAAATTGTTGAGTGATCAATTGTGACAACTGAGTATATGATGAATGTAGTGAATGTATGATTGAAGGATAAAGACATGAGATGTCTGGTTTATTTATTATTGTAAATGTGCTATTCCTTTACTTACTAAGTAATGTGCTTATGTATTGTTGGATATTGTGTTGATAGGTACGTCTAAAGGGATGAAGGGCGGGATTTCGGGCAAGCGACCCGAAAGCTACTAGTGGTGGACTTACTATGGTAAGATAGTAAGAAGGCGGACTCATGGATCATGCTCTATATTAACATTTGATGTTTTGTGAAAACAATGTATATACGTGTTAAACCATGTTATTATTACTTTATATATATAAAGTGTTTTTGAGAATTTAAAGTGAATATATAAAAAAAAAAAAAAAAATCTGGGACGTTTCATGTTATTTATGAGACAGTTATAATTGAAAAAATTTATATGTCTAAGAGATATTAAAGTAATAAAATTTAGAAAATATAATAACAATTGTAGCAAGCAGATAGTATATAATTTCATTGAAATAGTGACGACAAAAGTTATTATTGACTTCCATCATGTGCTAAATAAGCTTGGTTAGTGACGATAGATGTAAACATATTAATTGATCTATTGTATACCTGGTAGATTTGGTATCTCTCGTCGGTTTAGTATCTAGAAATCTATTACGGTGTGACATTCAGCTTTCTGAATCCATGTGATAACATGATCAGTAGTATGCTTGTTCCTAACAATGTAATCTTGTGACTGCGTTGCATGTTCGCCCCGAACGTTACAGCTAACCTTCTTCCCACCGTCGTTTGAGAAACATGATTATCATGGATTGATATAACTATATTAAACAAAAGAATGTTTATTAACATATAATAACAATAAATAAAAATCAAATATTGTATATTAAGAGTTGTACGCTATATCTTGTAGTTCAAACTCAAGTGACTTCGATTCCTTCCCGTTCTCAATTACGATATTCAGTGATTTGCTTGATACAAGATAGCCCACGACATCTGTATACATATCTTTCAAATTAGTTCAATCACTTAAAAAGCAAACAATTAAAATCAAATGAGTAACAAAATGAAATTTCACGAACTAACCAAACCCAAATATGATTAGAATATTCCATGACAATACATCATTGAATGAAACAAGGTTGTATCCATCTATATCTGGCTCAAAAGATGAACATCTATGTATTTTAGCTGACCTGAAAAGATTTAACTTCTATACATGATCAATAAGACGAAAATTCATTATATGGCCCCACACTAAAACCATACAAATAAACAAAGTTGCATTCTTTTAATGTATCCTCAATATGAGGAATGAGAAACTTTTTTAAAGAAGCTATGGTCATGTTCCCTGTATGTATGTATATATATATATATATATATATATATATATATATATATATATTTATATTAGAGTGTATTTTATTTAACAATCGAGCATATAAATTAATCTTGGCAAAATATTATTAAATGATAAATTGGTTTAATATAATCAAAATCATAATCATGATTATAAATCATTAGCAACTTTAAAAATAAATATTCACATACAATCGAATGATATAATAATACTCTTGTACTAATTGGTACCCTGTATAAATTTGATTTCGACTATTATTCATTACTAAAATATGAAATTTTATAATTAGCATTTGATCTCCACCACTCATTACGAGCATATACAAATATTCTCATGTATGTATATTGGATGTTTTATAATAGTAATCATTACCAAATTTATTAATATAAGTCAGCGTGTTTATTAATCATCATGAGTGTATATACTAATGAACACAATTCAAATGCATAACTAAAAATAAATCCATCCAAAACGTAAGTATATTAAAATATTCATGTATGTATATTGGATATTTGATGGTACACTTTCAACTTAAAGTCTCATTCATACCTACTGATCTATAAGGATCATTTCTGTGTTCAAGTAACTTTGTTTCCATAAAAGAAACACATTAACGTGGACCTTATTGTCACCACTCTCATCGTTAATAAGGTTCAGAGGGGTAAAACCTTGATCAACAGTCATTTGTTTATAAGATTGTGTCTCACTAATTGAAAATGAATTTGCAAATAATCATGTATATAATCATTTATTACTAGTAAGCCTGCAACCTTTTATAGAGTGGGATAATGATTTAATGAAGGACATTGTGGGGAAATTCATTGTGTAAATCGAGTATAAAGTTTTCAAATTGAAATGAATTAATCACAATGATTTAGAATCGTTTAAATTCAGGATAATTATTTTCGTAATCTTAAAAAAAAAAAGTTCAGAAAAAAGATTGAAATATTTTCTCTATGTTGAATTATATTCAGCTATCACCTAAATCATTTACTACAGATAACTTGGAAATGGAAATATAATTAAAGAAAAAAATGGCTTTTATATTCATAGTTTATTTATGAGAAAATGTTAAAAGTTGCACTTGTAAATGTTTTTCAACCTGTAAATGGTATGTGAACTTTGAATACTTGATTACTGACTTAAATACGTTTTTTTACCAAAAATAAAAGTAAATAGATTAAGCTAAATGAATGTAACATAATGATTTTTTGTGTAATTAATGTTTATAGTCTTAGTATGTTTTCCTTCGTATTTAATGTTCATAGTATTAGTATTGTATTTGAATTGAAATCGGTATTGTGTTTGAAATTGGCCACATATTTATACATGTAAATATGAGATACGATTTTCTTTATATACATTAATTTTCATGATAGTAAAATTTGTTAAATAAAAGCACTTTTAAGTAAAATCTTTAAGTAAAATCCTAACATCAGAATTGTATTTGTATTTGTATTTAACAATTGAAAAGGATAATTTAATTTACTTATACGATTATAAAATAATTACTAATGACTATAAATTAAAGGCATTGGATAACAAATCACCCTAAATTACACGAACCATATTCTTGAGATTGCAAGACTATTTTTATATTTAATTTACTTATAAGAGTGAGGTTCAAACGAGTACAGAATTTTTCATTAGAATGGAGAAACCAATAAAAATACGTCACGTGTCACAAAACCCACTTTTTCTTACGTTTTTGAAAATTAAATATCTCCCAAACGGTAAGTCGAAAAATCATAAAAATTGCACTATAAAAATCAGCGTTTTTTTCTATTCGATTAGAGATCTCACAAGGTATACTTTAGACAACTTTTTTTTCGTTTTCGTTTTCGTTGGGTTTTGTAAACAACTATCACATGTGTTACCAGCAGGTAACACGTGTGATACCAGCAGGTAACACGTGTGATACCAGCAGGTAACACGTGTGATACCAGCAGGTAACACCTGTGATACCAGCAGGTAACACGTGTGATACCAGCATGTAACACATGTGTTATCAACGAGTACCACATGTGTTACTAATATTGTACAATCATTAAAAAAAATCGTCGGAAGTACACCTTGTGATATGTATAATTGAAGAGAAAAAAAATGCTAATTTTTATGGTGCAATTTTTAAAATTTTTCAATGAGTCATTATTGAGATATTTAATTTTTAAAAATTTGGTGGAAAGTGAGTTTTGTGACACGTTGCGCATTCCAATTGATTCCTCCATTCTTACAAAAAATTTCATTCTCATTTGAACCTCACTCTTACCTCTAATATGAATGTTAAACACGAGTAATTATCATTAAACCTTCAAGGGCATTGATGTCTTTTTGTTTCGACCTATTTGCTACTTAGGTAGTTAAGTTTGGAAAAGGAGATGAATGGTTCTAATTAATTGCCCTTTATTCATTTAGTGACCAAGATTAATTTGAAATAATATATTTTTAGAATGACTACTTATTTTTGACTTTATTTTATATATAAAGAAAGATAAGACATATTTTATGCATATTCGTGGTATGCTATAAGTTTTTGTTGTGGTCTATAAATCACTACCCTTTAATACATGAAACTTTAACACATATAAAAAAATTTAACTAGAAGAGCACCCGCCCATTACAGCGGTGGAGATTTTAAGAATAATCAAAATTGATGTGATCAAGTGTTCGCTAATAATGTGTTTGCATTGGAGTCTTATTATCTTTTAATTTATTGTAAAACCTTCCAAACATTATATCGTGTTTATAAATTTATAAATATAATGAAATATGAAGAAGATTTTGATTTTCAAAATAATTATTGATTCTCCTTCATATGTAATATAAAATAAAAAGAACAGAGTATTTATTTATGTTTGAACATTACTTTTTATATGTACACCTGATAATTTTGTTTTTAAGGTATTATGACTAATAATTAAATGAATATGTATTTTAGGACTAATTATGTAGAAATCACTACCCTTTAATACACGGAACTTTAAAACATATAAATTTTATCTTAAAGAGCACTCGCGCATTTAGGGCGGTGGAGATTTTGAGAATGATCAAATTTGAGGTGATCAAGTGTTCGCGAATAATGCGTTTATTAATTTACCTTTTAAATTAATGTAAAACCTTCCAAACATTATATCATCTTTATAAATTTAGATAAATATAATGAAATATGAAGAAGATTTTGATTTTCCAAATAATTATTGATTCTCCTTCATATGTAATAAATATTTAGAAACTGAACGTAATTAATGTAAAACTAAAGAAAATGTACACTTTTATTTCATTAACCAAATAACCAAATATAAAATCAAAAGAAAAAGTATTTATTTATGTTTGAACATTGTTTTTATCTATACACCTTATAATTTTGCCTTTTAAGGTATTTGAAATGTCCCGAATTTTTTTTTCGCTTTCAAAATAAATATATAATTACTTCAACGTCGACCCATGACTCAATAACATGTTTATACAACAATTACACGACTTGAGAGATCAAATACAACTTGACTTGACAATTTTCAAAAACTGACAGGGTACCCGCTGGGTAGCCATCACTCCTAAAAACTCTGATCAAAACTACACAGGACCAACCGTTTGAGACACTAGTACCCACCTAGTACTATGAGTACCCTTCGGGTATGTTAGGTACCTGTCCTTTTAACTAAAACATTCTTCTTTTTATCAAATGACCCAATTTCAACATTACTCAATCATTTTGACTACTTTTTGCCAACCGCATTCTTAACTAAAACAATTATAGATTCATGTCCAAATGTCCTTTTAATCAAAATTCAACTCGTGTACATAATAAACATACTCCTTTTTATCAAATGACCCAATTTCAAAGTGGCCATATTTACCAACCTAACAATCATTTGAACCAATTCATCAAACTCACCCAAAAGAAGTATGCGACTATTTATTAACTAACTTCAATAAGGCTCACATATTACTTGTTTCTAATTGCTCGACTTCCCTTTAACTTCAAATCAAGTCATACAACACAATTGACCCAAAACACAACTTTACTCAAAATTCAACCTTTATTACGACATCACCCAAATGGGTCATTTTTACCACTTAATGTAAATCAATACTTTAAATGATAACAACCTTAATTTCAACCAATTATTACCACCTACATCCGACACGTGTCCAAATGGGTCATATACAACCATTTGACTAAATCATCAAAATGATTATCGACTAATCAACCACATCAATATTTAATTCATTTTAAAATATCAACAACCAATTATATTTATATCCGATCAAAAATGGGCTTTCTTTAATATAGAACATGATTAAGAGAAATAACTTGTTACCGAATAAGCAATAAGCTCATCATTAGCATAATACGGATTTCTTGTCCAAATCGCCCCGTTTGCCCACTTTATGCACCTACAACAATCAACAACAACTATAAGTATTTTGCTTACTAAGTAATGGAAATGCAACAACAATAATAATAATAATAATAATAACCACATAATTAAGGATCCCTAATCTCATCTCATTTTGACTCAAAGAGTCCAACCTCATGGTGTCAAGTGCATGGACAATCGAGTACTCTTGTATCTCAATCGTCACCACTTGAATTTCACCATCAAGGGATGCACATTGAATACTCTTGTATCGTAATGACACCACCTTGTTTTTCACCTTTTAAAGGGTGCACATTAAACATCTTGTGTTTTAATGGCACCACCTTCTTCACCCTTTTAAGATAATACACATTTGACTACACACTTAATCCAAATGTTATTATCTTGCTCGATTTATATATTACTTACCTTGACTTTAATCAGGGGAAGTGTCTGTAATAACTCTAACTCTTTGATCACCTAGTTATGATCGATACACACACGTTACTATATGACGTGGCGCATCCTGACAGTTGTTTTATCGATTCCTGTCGTGAGGGAAGCGCAATCGTCGGACGGCTACGTCGGGTGTGAAAGTTTTATATTTATTTTGCTGGGAAGCCTAAGCTTTTAGCACTACTTATTATCTTAAGGTGTATTAGGGCAGTAAGTGGTACGTATGACTCATGTGTCGTTCTTTAAACTACAACGGGCATGAGATTTTAAGAGGATTAACTATCTACCGTGATTTAACGAAGGATTTAAAAGTTTTGGAGGGATTTTGTTTTATATTTAATTAAAATAAACAGTAAATAAAGATAAAGGGGGATTTGTACGGAGACTAGGAGAATCAGAATAACGTGAGTGTTTACTATGATTTCGGCTAATGCTATGAGGGGTAGTTATATTTGGGTAAAGCCTCTAGTTATGATGACCAATCTAGTGGGATCGAGTATTTCAAAAACTTGAATATTACAAAGTATTGAACCCACGACCTTTTCTCAGCTTCCACGCATTTGTACTAAACCCGTCGGTCTTTCCAACGCTATACTGAGTACTTGGATGTTTTATGGTGTTTCCGTTGTATTATTTTGGGGTTCCATATTACTCTCCTGGATTATCTTATATTTCCAAATGAGCTACATCTCCTATCCTATCATCAAATATCTAACATAGAGTTGTCCGCGATTAGATAGATAATATGTCACGGGGGTAGTAGATATAGAATGGCAAATACATCGAAATTCTCCCAAATGTATTGACCAATTCAACTAACGATCATCCTCGAATCTTATTCCCCAGTTTCAGACATCTGAGATATCTGTGTCATGACATGAATTGTCGAGGAAACAAAAACATGAACATGAATTACTCTGCGGAATAAGTTAAGATGACCTGACTAGCGGTAAGCTGAATTGCTCATCATTATTCATATAGATCATTATAACTATTGCATGCACGTTAAACTTTCTGTATTTAATTCAATTCATTCCTGAAAACCTAATCAGTTGATTAACGATAGTAATTACGGAGTTTGTTTCTAGCATACAGATTTCTAAAGCAACAATCAAACAAGAAGATGCAATAAGATATCATACTAGTGACATGCTCAGATCATACATATCAATCAACCTATTGATTAAATCATAGATATCCCGAAAGTTCTCTCAAAGATATCTAGCAGATAAACATGAACCTAATCTATCTCTAATCCTATACTCCGTGTCTCATTCAGATATGTTTCAATTGAGAGAACAGCGGCCATGTCGAGTTCATTGATCATCATACATAGAATAGTTGGAAGTTCTATAACTAGCAATTGGCCAGATCCTAGTGATAGTTTTCAAACCACAACATAAGTTGGATATATAATCAATAGAGGTTCATTTTATAAGTTCGAGAATAATTTGAATTCATACAGGCAGAGTAACGACATGATATTAATATATAACTACCATAGCATAGCTTACGTCATAGCAAATACAAATTTGTCTAGCCTAACATAATAAATCTAACATTCATTCCTAAACGATAATAGCATAACATGTTTAAGAAATAAATACGAGAGATTATATTAGAACCTGAATAAAAGGTAATACAGAAAAATCTTCACGAATCTTGAAGTCTCGGAGTAACTCCGTACAAATACTACGCTAATAACGCTAACCTAATCACTCACTAGTTCTCTTAATCTAAAGAGAGAATCTAGAGAGAGAAACTAGAGAGAGAGTGAGTGTGTGAGAGAGAAAGGTGTGAGGGATAAATGGAGAGGTGAAGGATGGTGAGAGGTGTGTGAAATGGGATGGAGGAGCCCCATATTTATAGGCTAAAAGCCCCAAGCAACCCGTACAAGTCCTTATGCACAAGATACAAGCCCGGAACAGCAGGAAATCGCAAAATAACCAAAAAATGACATCACCAGAAGGCACCAGGAGCCGTATACGGCACTCGCGAGGCCGTATACGGCATCATAGGGGCCGTATACGGTATTTGCCATGCCGTTTGACCTTTATCTGTTGTTCGGTGTTTCGTTCGTTGCTTGTTTCGCGCGTATCTTTTTCGTTTCTTGTCCGTTTTGCTTGATTCTTTTGCCTATGTTCTCGAAATCCCGTTACGCTTCTAATGACACCAAAATCATGTATTTTGGATGTGTTTAGTTTATACGTGCTCGGAAAGCGTTCGGTTGATCTCTAGATGTTGTATCTTCTCCGTCTTTTATCCGTTTTGCATGATTCTTGATTCCTCAATCTCGTATTTACCTATGAATCATAAAATATTGTTTAGGAAGTGTAAATCATAAGGTAAATAAAAGCGGATGAATCGGGTGAAGTTTATTTGCTTAGTTGTGTATGTTATTTGTACATTTTTAGCGATTTTTATTGCAACGACTATATTTGAACTACTTTAGTGAATTTTAGTAAATAATCATTGATTTAAGATGTTTTCACTAATTAATAGCTCAAATAATAAGGAATAATGTACTTAAAAATATGACTTTTTACGTTACATCACTATACACATTTGGGTACTTCTTCTCTATTTTTTATTTATTTAAGCCAACTTCTTTGACCTCATTAGTGTATTTTTATTACACCAATTCATCATTTTAATTTAACTCTCTTTCTTTCATTCAAGATAAAATTTCTCAATTCTGAATAGCCTGTAGCTTTTTTAATATTTGACCCATTTAAGCTCAGATTCAGCTTTTGAGATAAATTTTATTGGAAAGTAAACTCCTATATCTTTTCAACGACTCCAACCACGCTAAAATAAGAATTATAGTTAATTTTCTACGATTTTCTGAAAACTAAAAAATTTTCAGATCAGTTTGTTGTCCAAATTCGAGTTTTTGATAAAAGCTTCTTAAATCAATTCCAACAAATCTCTAAAAATTTTATTAGTTAACTTCAACCTACTAACTACATTTTAGACTCATTCCAACAAAATTAAACATAACAACTCAAAGCTTCCATGATCTTTAACCATTTAGTGTCATTCTTTTTTTCAAAATGTATACCTCATTGGTTGTTTTTTATTTTTCAACAACAACCTTCAACATCATTTTACCAAATTCCCTATATATACACAAACTCATCAAATGCTCACAAATCTATTAACTTACCTCTTTTATATTCAAAATCATCAAAACAAGTTCATTTACTACTCAATTACAAATATGTAACACCCTTACATCCCTTAACCCGTTTTTCCCCACTTTTACCAACCAAGGGTTTATATCAACATAAACCCTAAAATTAAATCAGGTAATTAGAAGGATAGTTAATACCTTAGAGATTGTTAAGAAGGATTTAAAGACTTAAATTTAGCTTCACTTTCACTAATTTTTTCCTTTGCTCCTCTTTTCTTCTCAAACCGTCACCACTAACAGACACACACAAGCACAATATTCTTTTTGTTTTCAGGTAGTGAAGAAAGCGGGGACTATATTATATGCTTTTTACATCCTTCACCGTAATTAAACTCAACACCTACACCCCCTACTCTAGTTTAGTCACTTAATACCTTTAGCCTCTTAACTCATTTCTCATATATAATTTCCATCCAAACTCATTATTTTGTATTTAACATATTTTATATATGTATTTATAATTTATTAACAGATTTAATATAAGGTGTTACAGTATTTTAACTAATAATTATATGAACATGTATTTTAGGACTAATTATGTATAATGAAATAACTGATAATTTTCAAGCCGTGTTTACTATAGAAGAATAAGAATATATTGTTGGTAGTTTTTATATTTAGAAAATGTTAGTTTGGTCCATTTCACCAAATATAAGTTAATGAACAAGACTTAAGTAAATTATAAGGGTGAATGATAAAGTAAAATCGGTGTATTATTTAAGGTTTTGGTGATGTTAGATATCGATTTTAATATTAACTAATATTAATATTACCATGAAATTAAAATATAATACAATATATTAATGTTTTGGTTTATCCGAAAAAGATACATCCTAATTTATTTTAGTATTTTATACTTTCACCGTCCCACTTTAAATATTCCCTAATATAAATTTATATTAAAATATAATGAATGAATGTCAGTTTTGTCCTTAACAAAAAAATGACTGCGAGTAATAAATGAGTGTGAAATTGCAAGTTTACATTTTAATGGTTACTTTTTTTCAATGGGATTGAATGTTTTAACATAAATAAAAATAGAAATATAGAAAGATAACTAAGACAAATTGAGTATTTTATTTTTAGTTTTAATGGTAATTTTTGATAATAATAAATAATTACTTTTTTACCCATTATGGAAGTACTTTTCACCAGGTTTATCACCACTGTTTTTTAACTTTTTAATTATTATCTTTTTTTTAAACTAATTAAACTAAATTAAATAAAAATAAGTTTCACTAAATTAAAACTCTTTTCATAAATTAAACATTACATAACATAATTTACATTACTAAAAAATAATAAAATATAAACTTAAATTACTAAAATACAATAAACTTAAGTAATCGCCAACGCTTATTTCCTCTATCTACGATATCCTCTTGTAGTTTTTGAATAACCGTGTATTCTCGTACTCCTCCGTTTTCAACTCAACCCTGCATTCTTCCACTTGAGTAAATCTCTCAAAGTTGTTTGCTTTGTTCCAACTTTATTCATTTATGGAAGTCGCCTTTCGAAACCGAGGAAGTCGTCTTTGATGCTATTTTTTCTTCCAAACTTGGCCTTTGCACTTCTTGATAAGAGGTGTCAAAATCTTAGTTGAGGTCGAAAATTCGATTGCTGAACGAGGTCATGTATTCACTAGGGGTGTTCAAATTCGGATATTCGAAATTTCGGATGGTGAATTGCTATCCGAAATCCGAATTCGAAATTTCAGATATCCGAATTTTCGGATATCTGAACTCAGATATCCGAATTTTCGGATATCTGAACTCAGATATCCAAATATTCAAAAATTATAAACTTTAATTTTCAAATCATTCTAAAGATAACATTATGTAAAACTTAAGTTATTGAGTTTATATATTGGAAATAGAAAATATTAAACTATATAATATCATTATTAATCAATATTCAACAATTATAATCTATTCTTTATATCAGATATCCGAACTATCCGAAATTTATAAAAAACACTATTCGAATCCGATTTTGATAAGAGTTGTCAAAATCTTATGAAAAATTCGGATTCTTCTTGATAAGAGGTGTCAAAAATCTTTGTTGTGGTTGAATCAAATAATATCAATATCAATTCCTTAACCATTTATTATGACATTTTGGAATCCCGTGACATCAACAATTTAAGCTTTGGAAAACTTTTATTGATAGAGCTACGAGAATAACACACAGATAAATACTACTAGTTCTTCAAATACATGAATACAACAAGCCATTATACCCACTTTTTTTAACCATTATTACAATTACAATTACAACAACAGACCAAAAAACCAAAAGCAAAACAGCAGCAATTTAATCATTTCATTTCTTTGAATCAAATTGCCCCACAAGAACCCTCCACCTTTTCTTCCCCTAATTCTTCAGCCTTTCCCCCCTGCAAATATTCAAATTTCTACATTTTTAAATCTTGAATAGCATTAATTATTATTCATAAATTCTTAACCATAATTGATCAAATCAAATTACCTGTAATTTATCTGGTTTAATCTTCTCCTGTTCCTTTTCTCTCAATGATCTAATCGGTAATATCCTCTGTAATACACACACAGTTAAATTAACCAAATTGAAACTTAAATTCGACTCGATATGAGCTCGATTTAGAATTTCATTAAAATCAACTTACGTTACATAAGGATCTGAGTTCGTTTAATCGATAAAGTCGATCGACTTCAATCTCGAGCACTTTTTGAATCTCGCCTCTTTGATCGAGCTCTTTCATCTTCATTTCCATCATCAATTCTCTTTCTCTCAACATCTTCTCCGTTTTCTCTTTATCTAATCTCAATCGCTCCATTTTCTCTCGAATCGCATTTAGCTCGTCAGCTAATGATACTTCAAATTCCTCGATTTGCAACGGATCTGAAGTAACCGCAGCAATCGGAGATCGATTTTGATCCAGATCAGCTGTAAGTGTAACATTTCGTTTCGGATTCGGATTCTCTTTGTTTAAATCTTCGGTGATTTCGATTAGGCTAGGGTTTATGTTTGGCTTTCGATAGGTCTTTCCGGTCGGTGGCGGCGGTGGTGGTGGGACGTTAGTAAGGGATTTGAGAGGCTGGCGGCCGGATTTTGGCCGGAGGATTTTGTTTCCGGTGACCGGAGATTGAAGTGTTAACATTTTTGGTTAGGTGTGAATGAATGAATGATGTGTGTGTAATAAAATAGGAATAAAAAGGTGTTGGAAATTGAACGAATGGAGTTTGAATTTGAAAGTAACGAAGCGGGACTAACGGCTATCTTGTCTTGTTTATAAACAAGTTTCTACGGAGTATAATTTATATTCCTTTTTAACTTTAAGTTATGGAGTATTAATTAAAATATTGGTTTAAGATAATTATATTTAGGTTTCATCATAGTTTATAAATTTAGATTTAGATTTAGATATAAGCTTTTTTCGTGAATAATAAATGCAAGTAAGGTGTTATTTCACAACAAAATCAAGATAAAATGGGTTTATCCATGGGAGCTTAAATTAACTGTTGCACATTCCACTTGTCTAGATTGATCAAAAATGACAAATGCGTATGGAGCAAAATGTAGTAAAGCTCACGAACGATCCCACTTTTATAGTCATGTTATATATATTTTTATATATTGTATGAAATACTTGCGGGAAAAAGGATTGAGCTATTTGCATACTAGCAATCCAACTATAGTGCCTCAAGATATAAAGACCCCAAATCTCTTTAGATCATAATTCACTTGTTAAGGTTTTTTACTTTTCATATTTCCTTTTGCAGGTGTAATGCATTTACATTGATATTTCTTTGTCACAATTTTAGTTATGATTTTCTTAGTGTATTTGAAGACTACATACGACCCGACTTGAATCTTAAATTTGTGGTCTTTTTGAATGTCTATTGTGCGTGCATTTGTCCAACCTTTATCGGTTGGTCCGAGTTATGAGTGTATTTTTGTTGTTGATGGACAGAGTGCCAATTTTATTGGTGTCGTAGAGAATATTGGATAGCTAGATGTGTTTCTAATTGGAATCTCAAGACTTCGAAAGAAGGGCTCTTGAATGAAAGTACTACAATAATCAATCGGGCAGTTTATGATGGTTAATGCATATAAGTTGCCCTTAATTTCCTTTTCTTTTTTTCGTGTTCATTTTTATCACAGATAATAGAGATTCTTGGTGGCATATGTAGTGAAAATGGAAGGTATGAAAGGATAATGAAATTAATATCACTTGATCAACTAAAAATGAAATGCATAAAATGGATCGAATTGGTTGAAGGTGAAGTATATAATATAAACTAAGGTCAGTTGATTATTATTTTGACTTTAGTGGTTAATTTGGAATTAAGTTTTATTAACTACTTTGTAGTAGAGACTTACTCCAAATAAAAATCATATGGTATGTTTTAGATTATAATGTGATACATCACTGTAAAAGATGCTTATACATAATCCCGCGAAGTCGCGAGTTATAAGCTAGTTGATAGTAAAATAAAATGTTAACGGGTATCATTTTCAAACTCACCCCCTTTTTAATTCCCATAATTCATACCACTTAAAGCAAACAACTTGTATCAGTCTATTCACAAGTTGTAACCGGTCTGTCAGATCACACATTTCCATTCACAACTGTAGTTTCATTAGTTACGATTAATACATTATTATTTAAGTTGATTGAGCCGTTTAAACAATATACAATATAATAATATATACACTATTTTCCGAATAGCCAATATATCAAATAAAACTGATAATGTTCAACATGATTTAGCTCAACTAAAATGATTTCAGAATCTAATTTTCACTTAAAGTAAATTTAGCCTTAAGTACTACGGTTAAGGTACTAGTTTCATTCCCATTATAAGGTGTATGAATGTAATAACATATTTCATATTCTCATCCAGTCATCGTCAGCTTCCTTAAACTTCCTTTTTAAGATTATCTTTCAATCAAAATTATTCTATATTCTATTACGGGAGTTGTGATAAAAAAAATATTTTTTGAAACCTAAGAATTATATTTATTGAAATTCTCTGTCTCCTGAAGTGCTATATGACACATAACAAAATAAAATAAACTAAAAATCTAATAGTTTTTTGGTTGTATACATTTACCAAATATGCTACTTTTTAATACATTAATATCTCTTTATAATTCGACTTATTGGTTACGCAATTTTTGATTTATATTTCTTCAATAAAATCAAAACTGATATTGTTAAAGTAAAGTGATTCCTTTTCATATCAAAATATATGTATTGCGTAGCATTTCTGATATTTGATTTAGCAATAAGTTTATACATATCAAAATATATGTATTGCGTAGCATTTCTGATATTTGATTTAGCAATAAGTTTATACTTTGTCCATTTCAATTTATTTGTTCACTTTTTTATTTTGATATGTTTCAAAATAATATAAATGTATTTTTTTTAAACTGTCTATTTTGTCCCGTACGCAGGGAGTATTAAACTTAAAAATGATTATTTTTTTTTGGCATATAAAAATAGGGATAGATTGAAAAGAGAAAAATGATTTGCGTTGCATACAACTGTAACCAATCAAAAATAACCACGTGGCAAAAAGCAAATTCTCGGAACTTATCATCCATCAATAAAAGTGGCGGCCCGAGTATTTCGTTTTTCGATCTCTCTAAAATCAACCCAAATAATTTCAACTCCAAAAACCATCTCTGAATCAACATCAAAGGTACCAAATTCTTCTTCGTTTATCTGCTTTTGTTTTTATTAGGTTTGATTGAATTGCATTTACAATTTAATTCTCATGCTTTATTGACCAGAAAATTTTGTTCTTAAATTTTGATCCGATTTTAGTTATTATCGTTTGTTAAAAACAGAATCTTGAGATGAATTGTTTCATAAAATTGGGAATTTGGGTTTTCCGAGCTAAATCTTGTAAAAATTCAAGCTTTTTTTAGTAAAGGATCTAAGATCTGAATGACCCTAATTGCGATTACTATTATTATTGTTTTTTTTTTTTTTCCATTTATACTTATAATTTGGATTGATGGATTGTATGTGTTTACACAAAAATTCAGTGTATTTTCTAGAGAAACTAGCATTTTACTGCAACAATTTCGTTTCTTTGAGGTTGGAAATAGATTTATGGTAGCATTGATTTTCACAAAGTTGTCAATTTTGACTATGAAAGTCAAAATTGGACTACTTTGCAACAACTAGAGGAACATATATCTTTGGGTGGCTGGTTTGACGTCGTTATGGTGTCATTAGCATGGAATTAGGATTTTATTTCATTTGGGTTTATGATCTGGTTCATCTTATTATGAGATTTTTAAAAATATATAACATAAAAATTGCCTGAAATTGCTGTATAATTAAGAAAATGTGGGCTATGCAACATGCACAGGTTTTTCTGAAAATTTATGATTTTGACAAGTGGGGTTGTGCAAGTTATTTGATGAACAACAAAGTATGACATGTCCAACCATTGATGAACTAATAATATCCGTAATGTGTAAACCGGTCCACCATTGTTTTACCATACTTCTCAAATATAGATTTTGATGGACTTAAGTTGTAAATGAAAGTAATGATTTTTCTGCCTTACTAACACCACCTGAGGTCTAAATGAAAATTTTACTTTTGAATTTTGCGTCACATTTTTATGTTCAAAGCTTTTACACTAATTTTTTTATTCGCAATTGTATAAGATGAATGTTTAAGTTAAAGTAGAGCAATCTGTTATGATAATACAATGTTATGGAACTAAAGAAACAACTTTAGTGCATCAAAATTTGTATTTAAGGAGTACATTTTGGGACTTAATCTGTATTATCCACTGTTTCATTGGTCAAATATGAAATATATGAAGCAAGAACCAGAAAATAAAAATCATTATTGAAACAAGGACTAATGATGCCTTAATCACATGATTATCAATGATTGTGATTTAGACTTGTTGATTTGCTTTCTTACTTACATCTTATTTCATGTAAACAGAATTGACAACCAGATCTTCATGAATTCAAGAATCAACGCGGCATCCAGCGTTTCCTGTAACTCGGGAAACAAGAACAACTCCGCTTACTCAACGTTGGTTTGCATTTTCTCAAGCTTCTTTAAGAATCCAACTGTTTACTTGAACTTTCTTCTAATTAAGGCCATTGGTAGAAGTCTTTCATCGGCTCGAATCTTAGTATCGTTCCACCCATAGTGTACTTTTATTGCGGAATAATCAAACAATCACTTTCGGCCCTTCTGTGATATTTTTCATTAAGGTTTTATCTCAATTAACCCCTTTAATGGAAAACAAGACGTGCAAATCCTCTTGGAATTATTTACACTTCCCTTTGAACCTTCCTGATGGAACATCAGATAACGTTGAACTCGACTTTTCCGATACATTTGGACCTCTACCGGCCCATGGAAATTCTGAAATTTCAACTGAGACCATTTACGATGACCCTGTGGTCATTCACACCAGGTCACATTCTTTAGTGGGTCCCACACCACGTGTCAGTCACTTGCTAAATCTAAAGAAGCTAACCATATGTGAAAGTGATGAATCATTGGATCTCATGGAAGATTTTAGTGATGTGATAGATGAAGGAGTTGAGGAAGGTTCTGAAAATGGTGAGAAGTGTGTGAAGGTCGAGAGTATTGGGCTTGAAGATTTTGAGGTGATGAAAGTTGTGGGCCAAGGTGCGTTTGGAAAAGTATATCAAGTGAGAAAGAGAGATACTTTGGAAATATATGCAATGAAGGTTGTGAGGAAAGATAAGATTGTGGAAAAAAATCATGCTGAATATATGAAAGCTGAGAGGGATATTTTGACAAAGATCGATCATCCCTTTATAGTCCAACTCCGATACTCTTTCCAGGTGGATTTTCAACATATTCTTTTAATTACTTTTTTGTACCACCTTTTTAACCCATTTTAAAGACTCTTGATTGTTGATTGTGCTATTAGGAATAGAGAATTTTTTTTTTTTATTTTACAAAGAATATTCTTAGAGTTAAGGAAAAGATGTTGTTTTATACTTCAAAAATTTTCAATAGTATATAAGAGTGTCCTTTCTGGGCATTTTGTCTATATATTTCTTGAATAATCAAAATCTGTCAAACAAACAAGAAATTATTATCTGGTTGATACAATTTCAAACAACAGATGCACATTCTAACTTTATCTCTAACCTAATATGTACCTTTATGTTATCAGACTAAATATCGACTTTACCTTGTTTTGGACTTTGTGAATGGAGGACATCTTTTTTTCCAGCTATATCACCATGGCCTGTTCCGGTGAGTTTTTTTCTCTCCTTTTTAATACTTCCTGTAAATCATAAAAAGTCTTGTAGATTTAACTGATTATGGTTAATGTTGTTCATGCTTTCAGAGAGGATCTGGCCCGTATTTATGCTGCAGAGATTGTTTCAGCCGTTTCTCACCTTCATGCAAATGGCATAATGCACAGGGATCTTAAGCCTGAAAATATTCTACTTGATGTTGATGGCCATGTATTACCTTCTTCTCCTTCCTTGGTCATAAACACATTCTTTTAGTTAGAGGTGGCAATTTTGACCTGTTTACTTATCAATGGCTCGATATGAGTTCTGTTTAATCTTAAACGTCTTGAATAAAAAATTAGTTTGAAAGGAAAATGTTCAAATGGGTTGAAGTCACCTAATGTTATTTTTCTATGCATACACCCTTAATCTGTTTCTTTTTAGATATGAGTATAATCATATATAATTATCACACTAACCAGTTACAAAAGATTAAACTTGTTTTGGACAAAATTGTTTTGGCTCATCTAGAACCGTACTCATACCAAAAAATACCGTTTTGTTCTATTACCCAACTCCCACGACCTGTTCATTTTCAACCTCTATGTTTTGGTATTATACATGCAGTAATGACACATGTTCTCTTTTCCAGGCTTTGCTTACGGACTTTGGGCTAGCAAAAGAATTTGATGAGAATGCCAGATCAAACTCTTTATGTGGGACCGTAGAATACATGTCACCTGAAATTATTCTTGGCAAGGGCCACGACAAGGCTGCAGACTGGTGGAGTGTTGGAATCCTGTTGTTTGAAATGCTCACAGGCCAGGTGAAGAAGTTATGATGATATGTATAATAATAGACTTGACAGTACTAATGTAAAGTTGAATCCTGGGTAGAGGTGGCAACTTCAACCTATATTTGTTTGGTAGGACGATTCTGGTTATGTTTAGCCTTTAATGGTTGAAAAACTAGCTTAAAGGGAATGAGTCAAATGGGACGAACTGGTAGAAAGCGTCTTAAGTGTCTTTTTTTATGTATAAATACCTCATAAATCATTTGACTCAATTAATTATATTATTTCTGAAATAATATAATGGTTGTAATCATATTTGAATCTCTAAACTTTTCAAATTTGAAGCTAATAATCACCCTAGTTGATACTCAAAAGTTGAATGTGGATTCTTTCCTGAGGAAGTGCTGGAAGTTGCGATATGTATGTCAATCTATATTGATTTATGTTCTTTTAAGTGAAAAATCTTTTAGTGAATGTGAATCATGCTTCTATCAAGTATCATTGTTTGGCCTTTCATCACGTTAATGACACTGTTTTATCACCTATTGAATGGTCTTTCTTCTTAAACAGCCACCATTTCATGGAGGGAACCGGGACAAAATACAGAAAAAGATAGTAAAGGATAAATTGAAGATGCCTGCGTTTCTGACCAGCGAAGCACACTGCCTGCTGAAAGGGGTTAGCACACTTATTTTACTGTTTCACTTTGCTAATCATTGATCATAATGAACTTTGACCATCTTATTGCATGCTTATTATTATTTTTCATGGGCTAATTGCATAAAATGGTAATTGAGTTGTTCAAATTTTTTTATCGGTAAACCAACTTTCTTAAGACTGGAAATAATCGTTTTAAAAGCTTTGAGTCAACTTTCACGGTTTTTGATTTAAGGAAACTGGAATGACCAAAATGATGATGTGTTGGTAACTTTTACTGTTAATTTTTTTCTGATGTGGTGCTGATGTGCTGACATGGCACCTCAAAGCTGGTTAACTTAGAAGATTACCTTAAACTGAAAATTCAGACGCCTTTATGTTTTATTCCGCTGTAAAAAAATGGGTCATATGGAAGAGAAATTTGACCAAAGTTGCTGCTTTCTGTGCAATTTAATTTGTTTTTTTGTCATTTATTGCCATTTAAGTAAATATGTACACTTAGACATTTGAGGTCAAATAGCTTAGTTTCAAATAGTTTGACCCTAAAACCAATGTACCTTTCTCTCTAGTTGCTGCAAAAGGATCCAAGCAAGCGGCTTGGCAATGGCTTAATGGGAAGTGATGATATAAAGCATCACAAGTGGTTCAAACCAATCAACTGGAAGAAACTGGATGCTAGAGAAATTCAACCTAGTTTTCGTCCTGAAGTTGCTGGAAACCAATGCATTGCCAACTTTGACAAACGCTGGACAGATATGTCACTACTTGACTCGCCGGCATCCAGCCCAAGTGGTGCCACCAACCTCTTTCAAGGATTTACTTATGTCAAGCCGGCAGCCTCTTTTCTTCAGAGACACAGCCCACTGTGCTAATCTTCCCTTTTGGTAGCACCAATTACTCTAGCTAGCTTGTTTTATGGTTTGTTTTCTTTCTGAAACTATTATGGGTATGTTCTGTTTCGCGTTCATTCTGGATCTTTTTCATTTGTGAAACTAGGATTCTAGTTCATTGGCATGCTGTTAGTCTCTTGTTATGGTAAAACCGAGTATTTCAGCAAGTACTTTTGGATGTCAAATCTGTGTTCATCTTTATTTTTATGGTGTCTAGGACCTGTAATTATTTGCTTCCATATTTCCATTATCCACATCACAAAACCTGTATTTTCCCCTTCACAGCTCGCTTTAGAAGAAACTTCCAAGTGTTAAATGGATCATTGGATAAAATACATTTCATGTCGACATTATCAAAAATGCAATCAAGTGTTAATTGGTATTAACATATGCAAGTTCATATGCAGTTTTCAAGTAGAATTCAATGACCAGTACAATAGTCGAAAAGAGCCGAAATATGACTTACTGTTGTGTACTTTCGAAACACCTAGTATTACTTGCATGCAGATCATCCACAAAGAGAGCATACTCTCTATTCAATACTGATGTTTCCTTACAGATGAATCTCTGATTATAACATTTAGTATCAAGTAATTACAAGTTTAAAGCTCGTCGTGGTAGTTTAACTCGTCCAAGTTATGCTTCTTCTTGCAACCCCAATGACATTTCCATTTGCATAGCGAGTTAAACAGCGAGAGCCTTGTAGAATGTCGAGATATAAGAGCTGACGTTGAAGGAGATTTTGATAGAATAATTGCATACCCATCGTCCATATACTCTGTTCCGTCAGGAAACAGCTGCCATAGAAGACTCCCCCCTCCACTCCCTCCTTTCCTCGCTGAATCCAATAGGGTGCTGTACACTGTGCTCATCAAGTTGTTCCTGAACGATGTGTTGTAACCCGGGTCTTTTGTAGATAAACCAAATTCGCTGAAAATCACTGGCATTCCTAAGTATGTTTCTGCATCATCGATGTGTGATTGCATCCATGACTTAGTGAAGGCGATATAAGCATCGTTTTCTGATTGTGAAATCCTTCATGCGAGCATTATAAGATGTATAAGTATAATTATAAAATGTGTACTTGTTATTGGAAAGTTGAAGTTTTGGTGAAATTACCAAGCGTCTGCGTACACATGAACTGAAGCAAAATCGACACCAAGAACTTGATGGTTTCTGATGAAATCGGTTCCCTCTTGTTGAGCATACTCGTTCGGATTGTTTTTAACTTTGTTAGGTGTTGAAGGTCCGTAAAATCCTTCAATACCTATCTCCACTAGATGCTTCGGATCAATAGTTTTCACATAAACTGCCATTTCTTCTATCCATTCCTGTAGAATTCACATACCCTCTACTTAGTTCAGAGTACTAAAATGCAACAGTTTGTTTTCATTTAATAAATACACCTGCAGTTTATCTCCTGAAGGATCTGATGGACATCTCGCCTCGTTAATCAGTTCCCAAGCAAAAATAGTTGGATCATCCTTGTAAGTTATGTTGGTTATGGTATTCACTCTATTTAGCACAGTCTACACATTCAAGAAGCCATTTGTACAAATCCATTAACATTACTGAAATGTGAATAATGATATAGAATTTCTTTTTACCTGAATCAGTGATCCTAGTGCACGAGAGTTAGAAAAGCTCATTACACTTGTACTATTCACAATTGAATGGCAAAAAGCTAGAAACTTGCCTTGACATGGGACTTATAATAGCTTTTAAGAGTTGGGTGAGAGAAGAAATCGTCATCATCGGTCACATTTAAGCCAGCTTCTTTACCCCATTTGACATATTGCGGTTTACCACCGTAAGCATCCCAATTGTTAGTCAACGACAGTATAAGCCTAATTTTGAATTTCTTAGCTTCACTCACCACAAAATCTAAAGCCTGATCATTAGTCAAAATCAAGAAACAAGCATAATTTATTACTCCATAAAAGATGGCGATAATTAATTATTAATTAAAGGATATAAAGTAAGAACCTTGAAAACATTTTCATCATAAACAGACGGTTTTTTCTGAAGAGCACGCCACTGACCGTCGTTAAAAGCCCATGTTCGACAGACTGTTAATCCCACACTCGATGCTTGTTGAAATAACTCAGTAACTTTCCCTCTTGTAGATTCATCCACAGCAAATACCATTAACCAGTAAGTGTTGAATCCGTTTACATAAAACGGCTGATCATTAACCATAAACTGGTTTCCGTTTTTCTGCACCATTGTCCATGGTTCATCTTCCATATCATTAATCCTGCATAACCCATGAATACTTAAATCAAATAACATTCTAAAAAAGATAAAGTTACTAGCTTTATTAAGGATGGTACCTGTCTTCATTAAGACCAAGTAACAAACTATTGGTGTTGTGATTGTAGATTAAAAGAATAGCTAATAAGAAGAATGTTCTATGGATGATACCCATTGTGTATTTGTTTACATTCTCAATTTGTGTTCAACAAATATTTATATGACATTAATATAAAAACTTGTTTTTTTGTTATAATGGGAAAATGATGGTATCATTGCTGTGACACTCAAGTGAAGTGTTGTAGAGGAAACCATTCTGCTACCTTCAAAGCTAAGTTGGAGTTATTGCTTTGCTATTTCCCTCTCTCTGTTTTTTATTTAATTATTATTATTATTATTATTATTATTGTCTCTTTAATACACACAAAACTTCCACTTTTGGTTTCTATATTATTATTTGTAACACACTAAAATTTGTTATACTGATCAACTGACCGATTTACCTTTTAAAAAGCTACAATTTTACTGATTTATTTGAGAAAAAGTAATGTGGAGGATCCGAGTGGGAAGGAGAAGACCTTTCTTATTGTATTTTAGAACAAATTTTTTATGATTTACGACAACTAATGCATTTTAACAATACTTCATTTTATACCTATAAATTAATTTCACTGTATTTTAATAACATTATATTTTTACAATTTTATCCTAAAATATAGTAAAAAATGTCTACCTTCTCTACAGAAACCTTAAAGTTACAAGGTAAGAATATCAGAGTATATGGGCTAACCTGTATGGAAACCAATTGCGTATCCTGAAAAAAAGAAAACTGTATTGTAAAATAGTTATGATTGCTTTTAGTTAATTGTTTGAAACCTTTATGTGCTAATTCATATCGTAGTCGAAAACACATGATGCGTTGAGATATGGATTTTGATATGATCTAATCTTATTAAAATTCAATCGATCGGTGAATAAAAGATTAGGAGAAATGATCAATGATCTTTATTTGTGAGTCCTTAAATCAATTCTAATAATATGATCATGACACAGCGACAAAATCAAGTGACGAGATAAGAAGAGAGAGCGTTTTTAAGTAATGAATTAGACATTATTAGGTTGATTTTCAAAGATGCATCTATCGAATTAAGATATGACATTTGTATTTCGTAGGTGTGTACCAAATTAATCCGGACTTCCATTACGTGTAATTAACCTTTTAATCTATTGTTATCGTATGTAACTTATGGTATTTACTGGCCATTAATAACATGCTCCCGTATCAACTAAAGTACTGTCCAATACATACAGTTTATTAAACTGAGAGTTCATTACACACAATGGATGTCACAATGGATGTCTGATTAATTTGATACATACCATGAATGTCTTTGACACAGATCGAAGCACTTAAGCCTTTTTCAAACCCATGTATCAAACTCAAAAACTAAAAGTGAACTAATCTTGTCAAATTAGTACTACATAGAATTAAGCATTAAAAAAGTTTAAATCTCTATGAGTTGTGTTAACTATTGCTAGTATACATTAAACATTTGAACATTTCATGAAAATATTGTACCATCAGTCGTTGATATTTTCTAATCGATCTGATCTTGTAATGTCGATTGAATATGAAAAAAATATATGTGTGATAAGATCTCAGTTTTGACAACTTCTGCTCTAATGAAAGCAGTGTAAAAAAAATTATGTATTTTGGGGAAGAGAAACCAGTGTAAAACAATGTATAGAACGAAAATAAAAAACCTAACTTATGATAGTAACGCATAAGATGTAAGTTAATTAATGTAACATATTATGTTACCTGAGGATGGCTTTATCAAACAAGTTCATTGAAATTGTAGATTGTTTGCTTTCCTTTTCTTTCTCTGAATCTGCTGAAAATGCTTATTAAGACCATTATGATTATGTAATATATTTATATACGTTATAGATCTAAACTTGTGCAACATGCATTAGATGTTGTACCCTGTTGGCGATGAGATCATCATATTGACTTGATGTATAGCAGAAACAATTTCATTTTGGCCTTCGCGTGAGCATACTCGGATAAGTATAGGTAGTTATTCTATTTATGAAAAGAATATAACACGAGTAGAAAAGTGTGAGTAAATGTAGGTCTGATGATGGAAGATAATCCGTTCAAGTATTTGTATTTTTTTCTAACATCTCTTATACGTTAATAATTGTTCACATCAATTATATAATGTATGATGTTATGTATGTAAGTAATACTAATGTTGGATAAAGGCGGCAACTTTGACCCATTTACGTTTGGTGGGTTGAATCCGGTCATGTTTTGCCTCTAATGGTTGAAGAACTAGCTTAAAAGAAAACGGTCAAATGGGTCAAACAGTACCCGAGGTGTCATTTTATGAACAAAACCTCTTCAATTATCTGAGTCTGTTAATTATATTATTGTTGAAGCAATATAGTGGTTGTAATCATATTTGAAACAGTTAACTCATCAAATTTCAAGCTAATAATCACCCTATTTATCATTCATACTGTGGCGTATCTTTAAAACAGGCAGTTTTATTACTTGAATGCAAAATCATCCACAAAGTGCGGATATTATGTATTCAATACTAATGTTCTTTTACAGGTGTTTCTCTGATTATAACGTGTTACGTGTAGTAAAGAGTGAATACAAGTCTAAAGCTCGTCGTTGTAGTTCAACGCATCAAAACCATGCTTCTTCTTGCAACCCCAATGGCATTTCCATTTGCATAGAGAGTTTAAGATCGAGAGCCTTGTGTTATGTCGAAATATAACACTAGCCGTTGAAGGAGACTTTGTTAAATAAACTCCATAACCATCATCCATATTCTCTGTTCCCTCAGGAAACAGCTGCCATACAAGACTCCCACCTCCACTGCCTCCTTTTTTCGCCGAATGAAATATTGTATTGTACACTAAGCTCATCAAGTTGTCCCTGAGCGATGTATTGTACCCCGGGTATTTTCTAGATACACCAAATTCGCCGAAAATCACTGGCATTTTTAAGTACTTTTCAGCATCATGGATGTGATTTTTCATCCATGACTTTATGAAGGTGATACGGGCATTGGGTATTGGTCGTTCAATCCTTCATGAGATCATTACGTGTATAAGTACAAAAAAGTACATACTTGTTATTTGGAAAGTTGAAGTTTTGGTTAACTAACCAAGAGTCAGAATACATATGAACTGAAGCAAAATCGACACCAAGAACTTGATGGTTTCTGATGAAATCGGTTCCTTGTTGTTGAGAATAGTTATACGGATTGTTTTTAACCTTGTTAGGTGTTGAAGGACCATAAAATCCTTCAAGACCAATATCCACTAGATGCTTCGGATCAATAGTTTTCACGTAAAATGCCATTTCTTCAATCCACTCCTATAATTCACATACTTAGTTCAGAGCACTTGATGCAAAGCTTGGTTTTTATTTAATAAAAATACCTGCAGTTTATCTCCTGAAGGATCTGACTGACATCTAGGCTCGTTCATCAGTTCCCAAGCGAAAATAGTTGGATCATCTTTGTATGTTATGTTGGTTATGGTATTCACTCTATTAAGCACCGTCTGCACAATCAAGATACTGTTAATTTGCACATCGTTGTGAACATTTTTGGAAGGAGAAAATGACACATAACAGATTTAGGAATTAGCAGACTCATTAATGAAACAGTAGGAGCTATTAATAAGCATGAATTCAAACGGCTAGAGTTCCCAAAGAGCCTACGAGCGGCCCATGAATAGGTCTGAACCGAATGTTAGAACGTCTGCCCAATCATGGGGTGTTTGGGGCTCAGGTTTCAAGTTTTCCCCAAAATTTGAATAATTTTTTATTTTTTAATGTTTTTGGTCTGATTCTTTCTATGTTAATTTCATGAAATGAAGGAACACCATCCATCACGTGATATCTTAAGCATAGAAATTCATCCACTCTAGTTTAATTGTAAATTTCAATATTTAGTTGAATCCGCCCATAATTAGGGCGACCCAACTTTTCTCCTACGTTTAGAAGTGAGTGGCTAAAAGTAAAAGTTAGAAACTTGCCTTGACATGGGACTTATAGTAGCTTCTAAGAGTTGGATGAGAGAAGAAATCGTCATCATTGGTCACATTTAAGCCCGCTTCTTTGCCCCATTTGACATACTGCGGTTTACCACCATATTCAACCCAATTGTTGACCAATGTCAATATAAGCCTAATCTTGAATCTCTTCGCTTCACTCACCACAAAATCGAAAGCCTGCAACTTTCCACTTATTAGCCAAAAACAAGAAAACAAACGTGAACATATTATAAATGATATATAGCTATAGTTAATAAATGGATATAAAAAACCTTGAAAACATCTTCATCATAAACTGACGGTTTTATCTGCAGAGCATGCTCCTGACCGTCGTTAAAACCCCATGTTCGACACACTGTTAATCCCACACTTGATGCTTGTTGAAATAACTCGGTAACTTTCCCTCTTGTAGACTCATCCACAGCAAATGCCATCAACCAGTAAGTGTTAAATCCATTTACATAAAATGGATGTTCATTCACCACGAAATGGTTCCCGTTTTTTTGCACCATTGTCCATGGTTCATCTTCCATCTCATCAATGCTGCAAAATCCATAAATGATCAAAACATATAAACTACAATAACATTCTAATAGCTTTTTTAGTGATGGTACCTATCTTCATCAAGACCAAGTACAAAACAGTTGGTGTTGTGATTGTAGATTACAAGAGTAGCCAATAAGAATATTGTTCTATGGATGATAGCCATTGGGTATTTGGTTACATTATGAGTTTGTGTTCAACAAATATATATAGGTGGAGTATTAACAGTAACAAAAAATTATTATTTTTTTTACCCATAACATTCATATCTGTTGATGAATTAAGCAAAACAATCAATATCACTATTTAAGTATCAAACAATATGTAGTAGAATAGAATATTCAGCAATGAATATATAAGGTATTTTATTTTATTTTGTATTTTTTTACAGTTAGAATTATAGTATCATTGGTGTGGCACTTAGAAGCTAACATGGAGTTACTGCTTTGGTGCCCCACTCTCTCTTACTACTAAATTAGTTGTTTCTATTTTCTTTGTAAAACACTGAAATATGCTGAACTGACAGATTTACCTTCTTGAGCTACCATTTCATTGTAAAATAACTATAAAAGATATTGGTTATACATCTTTATCACTCATTTAGAGAAAACTAATATTGCTAGGAAAATTGTTATACTGGTAGTGGCAAAAGTTTTTAGGTGTGCAATATGAGCTGAGCTGTATGGAAACCAATTGTGTATCCTGTAATAATAATAATAATAACAACAAGAGTAATAGCAATTTCTTGTTACTGTAGCGAAGTCCTTGAATCATTAATTCGTAAGATCCTGATGCATGCATATCCTAGTCGAATATACATGATCGTCTTCATTAATTCGTAAGATCTTGACTTGAATCAGTGAATAAAAACACTAAAATTGGAGTAACTTTGTTGAGATACAATGATAAAGTAAATGAGGTAATAGGATAATTTCAGAACATTTCAAAAGGTATCAAAATTTTCTGAATAATGTAACCAATTTATTGTTTCGCTAATAAAAAAGATTGGAAGTTCAATTATATCACCAAAAAGGTAACAAAACAATATGTTCTTACACTTGTTTGAGGTGAAATGTATGTACCATCAACCATGAAACACAAGGCATTTAAGCTTTACATAAGAATACAATACTCACATTCTAAAGAATAAGAATTCTGTACTCGATCAATAACAATGAACAACCCTCAACTAAATTATGGTTACTTTTGACCAGCAGGGACTTGTGAATTCGCAATGGTGGTTATCTTGGTCTCCAGTTCTACCTTGTTGGCTCCCACAAGTTTATCAAATTGTTGCCCATCTCTAAGGAAGAAGAATGTTGGAGTAGCATTTACCTCCCATTGTGTGCTAAACTCCTGTATCAATTTTATTTCATCACATCTATGTAATATCTAAAGGTAAACAGAGGTTCGTAACAGAAAGTGGTACGTCAAAATAGGTCAAATGAAGAGAGATAACATAACCATTATTCTGAAGTTTACAATACTTCCCATTTTCAGGAAAGTAGCTGGTGGTGACGCTATGGTACTCAAACTATAGATTAAGATATCTTTTTGGGTTGATGCAATGCAGGGTCATTGTACTCTTTCAAAAATCCATTTGGGTCATCTAACCTTTTTTTTTAAGCTATCTCATTATACTAACAAAAAGTGTTATTTACATCATTCGCTTTATTTTTACCCATTACAACTTGTGACTTATACGGATTTTTGAAAGAGTACATTCGCTGATATCGGGTAGTTGGTTTTCGGAGTGACTCACTGTGTTTCTTTCGAGTTCAGCTATCATTTAGAAGATTTTAGTACAATGACCTTGTTTTCAAAAAAGAAGTTCAATGACATATACAGATGTCTAATCACTTCTATTCACTTAGAGATTTCAAACTGCATCTATTGCTCATGTAGCTGTCAGTTCTTGGGTCATGCATTTAGCTACATTGTCATACTATAATTTGCAACATCCCCATTGGTTTCAAGTGGAGGTCGCAAAATGGTTCGTATAGAGATATAACATAGCCCAAATTGACCAATACATTAATGAATGGGTCACAATTGCCACTTCTGGTTACAAGGACTAGCACATATCAAGAATTAATATCATTGTATGATTCCAAGACCTTAAAGCATTTATACCCTTCAATTGCGGATATCTTACAGATCCCATTCAATACAAACATATATTTTTGCCAAAAGAGAGACTACATCTAACTTTGTAACAGTTAACAAACATAGTATAATAATTGTAGACTTTGCAAGTAAATGTTGTACCCGTATATTAATGGGGAAGTAACTACATGTCTACATTGACTTCAGAGGTAAAAACAGTCTCTATTTGAGGAAGGGAGTGATTGTTCTCATAGGTTGTATACTCTCTAAAGCTTTAAATTGTAATAATGAATTTGTTGGTTATTTACAGGCTTGATACTGTCACATCAGCAAGTTAAAGCAAGTTAAAGGACGTAACATACCGTTAATGCGTCAACGTCTATGGTTAGAAACATAACAGAAGGATGCTTCTCCGAAAGCTCAATGTAGTATGGTGCAACCGATTTGCAAGGACCACACCAAGATGCACTGAAGTTGGCTATCACCTATTAACCATGCAAGATAAACAAAATAACCAACACAAAATAAGAGATTATAAAGTTGATGCTCACTAATGATGCTCATTGCTCACTACTTCAGTTCTCTTTACATGATAATAAGCGTAGTTCACCTAGAACCCCCTAACCGTATTAATAAAGATTCTCCTGACAATTATTGTTTCCTAAATAAACTACAAATTCTAATATTAACCTCTTTTGTTTGAATTCCATAAGTTCAATTGTGATATAATTTCGAGTCTCCTTAATGATTAAATTTGAGACAAACCTAATAAAAATCGTTGAATATATTCCTATTAGGGGGACAATATTGTTTAATGACTTACTATTTTGCCTTGCGTCTTTGCTTCGGACAGCTTTCGGTCCCAAGCATCCTTGGTAGTGATAAGTGTCACATTACCTCCCGCAAAATGAGATTGATTCTCAGCCTCATCTTCATCAGGTGGAGTCTACATATATTAATAGCACCGAACTCCATGATTAATTCAAAACACAAGATATATAAGTTTGACATTTAAAACTCAACAAAAAAAAATAAAATAGAAAAATAGAAAAAGAAGAAAAAAAAGAGATTTCTCTATTTCAAATCAGGTAGATGCGACGCAAAACCACTTCTACCTTTCTAACACCATATAAATGGCAGGAAACAAAATCGTAATAGCTAAAACAAATTGCAACTATGGGATCGTTTGATTTACTAAAATCTGACGGAAGTTTAATGGAGTGGAATTACAAACTTTATTTGACCAAATTTAATTACCTCCGTATTCTCTTTGGTTTGATTTTCTGATGGAATTGAATTATGTCAAATTCCATTAAATTCCTTTAAGCAAAAAAAATGGCTTTAAGCATTAAGATCATTCTTACATCAGCACTTGCGCATGTCTCAATCTTGTCACAGTATATGTGAAATAAAGATTTTAAATTCAAGAAGAGAAGCGGTTTTGAAGATAATTGCAAGAGCATTAACATGATTGATCTCCTAATGTATAAGGTTTATCCATCAGAATACTCGGTATTTCTCATGTACATGTCTCTAATATGCTGTGATGCTCTTAGCAAACGACTTAACAGAAAAGTTGAAATTCTGATAATCAGATGAGAAACTTACTTCTTCAGCTTGTAGATTATGATTTTCTATATGACTTCCAAACGAAAATTGTTCTTAGATAACTCAATTCACACATACTTTACATAACATATTAGCAAGAGATGACAACAAATGTGTGCATACCGTTTCAGCAGCAAACCACGGTTGAAGTGTGTGTGTAGGGCACATTTGTTGGAGACAATCATGTTACCTACTCGCCTGGAGAAATAAAAAGCGAAACATTGGGGCAAGAACCAATGCTGAAACTCAATTTAGATCCCTTGCAAAAGGAATTTGTGAGGAAATATGGATCGAGAGGTTCTTAGAAGACTTAAAGTTCTGTTTTCTAATGTCTATGGAAGTTAACTGAGACAGCAAAGTTTGCATTTCGATTGCTCATAATCCAGTCCTACAAGATGGAACTAAGAATATAGAAGTTGAAAACACTATATCAAGGAAAAACTTAAAATAGTGTAACGTGTGGTCTTTATCTGCCAACTACTCAGCAGAAAGGGTGTTTGTACCAAAGATCTAGAAACAGAAAATGTGACTTCTTAGTAGGCAAGCTGACAATGTAAGACATCTAGAATTCAGTTTCACGAGGAACGCTGGACAGAAGAACTGTACGTAAATCTATAGATTTAGGTTGGAATTATAGTAGATTATGTCAATCTTAGAATTTAATTTTATAATCACTAAAATCACGGGATTTAGTTAGATAGATTACGTATAGGTAACTTTCTGAGTTTAGTTTTCTGTAGTCCTATCTAAATGTGAAAAGTATAATAGTAGAAACCATCCTTTCCTGCTCACATTTCTTATACAAACTAATGAAAACGATATTTTTTTTTACCATACATAGAAGAAACTTAGATGTACTATTAAACACATATAAGACGATCTCAAAATTTTCAGGGAAGTTGCAAGTATCTTTGTAGAGTAGACGATAACAAATGAGACACTAGATACTAACCAAAGGCCAAGAATAAGGCGCACAATGGGCTAGTCTCTTACATAAACTATCTATTTATATCCACTAAATTTTTCTCAGATTAGTTGGAGAAATAATTAACTAGCATAAACAGAGGAGATTACACATTCTAATGACACCGAGCTATTACCCCTTCCATCCACCACATGCCCTGCTCACCCACGCAACACATGTAATTTGGGAAGCCATCTATTAGTTCCTTTTTTGCATGAATCTGTGTGACCACATATAAAACCTTCATACCATTTAATCTTGATTTATATCGTAATTACACTCTTGAATCATCGTTCATTAGCCTCCTACCATTCAGCACAGCCACATCCTCACTTTAAGCATTTTCATTTATCAAAGCAACTAGTTATAAAATATTGTCACACACATTTAGATAACTCAATAGATCACAGGAAGAAGATTTGCGTCCAAGCGTAAGTACATGTAAGCAAACTGTAGATACAACTATACAAGTATAACTCACCGAAGAGAAGCAAAGTCCCATTTAGATTATTATAAAACCGCACTCGATTTACCACCCTGAAAAACACAAGTCTATTAGCACAACAAACAACATACAAATATATAAAACATACAATAATACCGGATATCATATGTGATGTTCACAGCACCAAAATTATGAGTAGCAAAGGCTAAAAAACAAAACAAAATGTACATCTTTAGCCCTTAAACTTTTATTATTGTACATAATGAGGCCCTCATTTGTGGATCACTTCCCTATACACTATTACAAATTATATACAGTACACAACCTCAATAGCATGTATACATTACACAAATATAGGGGGAAATTGTTGATAGCAAATTGTCACAAAAAGCATCATAAAACATTAAAGAAGAAGAAAACACTTAAACTTCAATAATTCTCACAGCATACACAGAAATTAACGTTATAAGCTAACCAAAGCCTTATTTTACTTAAAATATAGCTCAAACTGACTCAAAGATTCCGATTATTTCGTATACAAAAAGCGTGTGCATAAGAAGCAAAATTAAACCTAACATTTGCAATAAAACAAGTAATAGCTATAAAATTGATTGAATCAACGGAAAGAGATTACCTGATAAATTGAGGGTTTCAGACAACGATTGAAATGAATTGATTGTACCGGCAAAATCACAGACGTAGCCCTAATTAGGGTATATACATTTATTCGCGAAAAGTAAAAAAAGGAACTACTTTTTAAATTTTGGTAGGAAAAAAATTATATACCACCTTTCCTTTTCTTACAAAAAGAATTTGGTATCGATTGATTTGATTATATTAATTTTGTTTCAAAAGGTCCCACATGAAAAATATTAGGTATATAAATATTTATTTTTAGGTATATAATATTTATTTATTTATTAACGAAAATACTAATGGTCTAATGCTAATAATGATTAAGAACTTTCTAAATTTTGGTAGGAAACATAGATATTGATATTAAATTGATATTAATACCGATTGATGAATAATTTTGTCTTAATGATTATATTAAAATGATAACATTACCATGAATAAATTTGAATTGGCATAAATTATTGTACTTTTTTTTTTTACAAAAGCAGAAAAATTTATGTATACAAAACCAATTACATCACAGTAGATTTACATATACATTTATTTCCCTTGGGACCATTAGCTACTCAACATATTACGACCCAAAATACATTATATTACCGACCCAAATTATAGTATATTATAGGAAGTATACTCAAAGATATCAAACATGCTTGATAATGATCATGCATCACATTTGTTGCTATACTCAATGCTATAGCACACCACCACATCCTGGGCTAGCCCCAAATTTTTACAAAAAGCACACCACACCAATTAGTTTGCCTTTTATTACCCAATTCCACTTTTGCAAGACATCCTTGAGCAACTTTCTCTCGGATCACAAAGCCATCGATTCCACTTGATGCTATATTTTTTCAATCTCTTAGAAATCCAATCAAAACTCCTAACATTTATCTCATTAATCAAAACTGGAACACTCCACCATTTACTACCAAACACCTTTAAATTCCTATTTTTCCAAATCAAATTACAACAAACCCACAAAACGGCTTGCCATATCCCGTGACCCATTTTTGTTGCCACATTACACCCATTACCCTAGAAGCATTCCGCAACACTTAAATTATTCACATTCCGTTGTCCCAACCAATCATAAATCTCTTCCCATACACCCATAGCATACTTACAGAAAATTAAAACATGGTTTACTGATTCTACATCATCACACATAGGACAACGAATCGAATGTAAGTCTATACCTCTTTTGTCTAACTCGACACGAACCGGAAGTCTCCCTTTTGAAGCTCTCCATACAAATACACCCACTTTTGAAGGAAGTAAGTTGTTGCGCATTGTCTCTTGGTTTGAGCCCGCACCATTTATGATCTTCTCATCAATCTTCGCGGCTAAAGTACTTGTCTTGAATTCCCCGTTTTTTTCCAAATTCCACCACCATATGTCCCTACCATTGTGACAAGGAACAAAAGAAGATAACATGTTAGCTAAATCGCATATTCCCCCCTCGCCCTACCCCTCAGTTCTCTTATCCAACTCCAATTTTCTTTCCACCCATTTGGTGACCACCCCCTCTATCCTTCACCAAAGCTTCCTTATTTGTTTCAAGGCTATATAATCTAGGAAATTTATCACTTAATTTAACATCTTCTAACCATTTATCCTCACAAAACAATGTATTAGCACCATCACCCACCTTTCTCACAAATGACTCCCGAAATCCCACACCCTTTTTATCTATCTCCTCCCCTAATTTAATAATATTTCCCCAAATGTTACCCAACCCACCTTTATTTGTACCCAAACTCTCCCCCAAACCGCCATCCCTCCCATAAATACTTTTAAATATCCTAACCCAAAATACATCATTTTCATTCCTAAATCGCTACCACCATTTTTCAACTAAAGCCCAATTTTTTCCTTTAAGCTTCCAATATTTAACCCCCCCTCCCCATATGGAACCAACGCATCTTCCCATTTAACCCATGCCATTTTGTTACCCTCACCTGACCCCCCCATTCCCCCCCCCTCCCCCCCAAAAGAAATTTCTTCTCATACTCTCGAGAACATTTAACACACATGACGGGGCACGATATAAAGAGAAATAGTACAATGCTAAACTACCGAGAACCAACTTTACTAAGGTTAGACGACCACCAAAAGACATCGAACGTGCTTTCCATTCCGATAGCCGGCTCTTGAATTTTTCAAACACCGCTTTCCAATCACCACTCTTTCTCATACTCACACCGATTTGTAATCCCAAATATGTGAACGGGAACTCACCATTTTTGCACCCTAACCGCCTAGCCATATTTCCTACCTCTTCCTCCTTCACACCTATACCATATACACAACTTTTATCAAGATTCACTTTCAACCCCGATACATCTTCAAAACATTTCAACAACTTCATTAAATTATATGCATTCCTCCTATCCCACTCGCCAAAAAATATCGTGTCATCTGCATATTGAAGATGCGAAACTACCACTTTATCATTTCTCACCTCCACACCCCGATATAATCCTTTCTCAACGGCCTCTTTGGCCATTGTATTAATACCTTCTGCCGCCAATATGAATAAAAACGGCGATAACGGGTCACCTTGCCTGACACCCCTTTCTAGTTTGAATTCTCCCGTAGGCGATCCATTAACCAAAACTGATGAGTTATATGTCGTTATCATTGTTTTTATTTTGAACTGTTACGTGATGAATTTGTAACTTTGTTCACTCGTAAAAGGTGACCAAAAAAGATAAGTAAAACCTTATTCACCTCTTTCTTTTTCAACTAGTCTAGACATGTTAGCTAAGATCGTCTATGTGACTTGAACGAGATATTGTATGATAATCAAATCGCTAATAAGTGGAGCCCTGTACCATTTTCAGGAAATAAGACGAGACCCACAGCGAAAAGATAGAACTTTTGAGTTATGTTGATTAGTTTTTTTATTAAGTCGTGTTTGAATGTGAAAAGATTATAGAAAGCTTCATGCATACAGTATTATGACATAGATATAGATAAATACATAATTAAAAAGTGTAAATTTTAATACATTCCCATATCAATAACACAATTTTATATTATTCGAGATAACATTTTAATTGATTACTAGAAAGAAAAAAAACACTATATTTACAACAAAATGAGAGGTGTTCGAACACCGTAATGTATATATACATTTTCAAGAGGATAACAATATATAATGTCTTAAAGCTTACACTTTTTGCAATTGTATGCATCCATATTTTAAAAGTTCTATTGTGTATATAAAACTTTCTAAAATACCTAATGTACATATGTAATTATGTCGGTTGCTGATATACACAATAAAAATTTTATACATACATTTGCAAATATATAATTAAATACACACATCGAACATTTTAAAAAGTTACATACACACGATACAAATTAATTATAAAACATCAAAGTGTGGGTAAACTCTCTAGTACATCTTCATATACCAATACCATTGACCCTTTTCAAGAATATATTTTATATAGTTACAGTATAAAAAAACTCTCTTTAAAACATATTTGTGTACTCACTTGTCGAATCAAAATGTGGAAACTATAGTTTAGAAAGAGTAAATAACTTTTGATCTTCAAGTACATTACTGCTACTGTCTTGCATCTACATTTTCTTTAGCTCTTTGACAAAATTCTCCATGCCTGAGCTTGGCAAATATACGGACACCATAATTCCAGACTCACCCTTATGGTCTTTAGATGATATAGTAAATTCTACAAATGGTCTCTGTGATTTATATCGATTTATAAAAATCGTCTCTATATTTAATTTTTCACATTTTCAGTTCAATAAGTTTACGTGTTGTTCGAAGATAGTCTCTCCTCCACCTAAAATGACTAAAGTACCCTTTGGTGGTTTAGATCTTGAATATTCGCTTTAGTCATTTTAGGTAGAACATTGACAATTTTCGAGCAAAATGTAAGCTTACTGGACTGAAAAGGTGAAAATTAAGTATAAGGATGATTTTCGTAAATCAATGTAAATCATATGAACCATTTGTAGAATTTACTCTTGAAACTATAATAATTTGCCTTCAATATAGCCAGCCCTCCATAGGCCGGCTTATCTCAACCTAAGTCGAGTCCATGAGATCCCGCCGGGGATATGAAGTAGCTTCCTGTGAAAAATATGAGGGGTGGACGTTGTCCCTTGATTACCATTAGGTGACAGACCTCACGTACTCCTCAGTGACAATGGATGTTGCCTTCATTATAAGTCTCAACGAGTAGCCTAATGGTTTTTTAGATTGATCACAACTGTGGAGATGGCAACCGGAAAGGCAAACACATTTCCATAATATCAAAGGATTTGAACTTGCGAGAGTTGATTGCGCATATCATGCGCATCTCTTCGTTAGGATTTGGCTGGAGAGCTATGGTACGACAACACCAGAGACACACTGTTAATTAGCAAATCAAAGGTGGAACAATTTTGAAGGTGCATTTGGAACAAACCTACGAATTGCCAATATCTCTAGACGACCAAAGAAAAACGAACTTTGGGGGATGTCATCGGATGAAGTGATTCCTTAGTACCCATTTCATGGTACTTGCAATGAGTGCATGTCACACTTGGTGAGAAAGCACCCGACGGGTAAATTATTTTGTAAACTGAATCAGCCAAAAATACATGTGAAAACTACTTATTTCACTCTAATAGAATTGAATTGAAGCTGATAAATATAGGAGCTCAATCACCAATTAAACGATTTGAATAAACAAATTAAATTAATTACCCTACAGCCAGTTTTGAAATGCTTGAGATGTGTAGTCACAATTTAATTTCAGTTAAAGTAAATGAAAGATGTACGCACGTGATGTTGATACTGGAATTACAGTACTTCATTCTTAAAGCACGTTTGATGGTGTAACCCAATTATAAATAATAAATAGTACTGCTATGGAAAGTTGAGATGTTAAGATAGTTCATTCAAATTTTATACAATTTGATGTATTACAAATACTAATACTGGCGTGAAACTCAAAACATAATGAGAAGAATAATATATTTAATCATATATTGACGGGCTTAGTGTCTGAAAATACATCTAACTTGTACTCGATTTCTATTGTGTGTACTATTTTTAATTCATCAAACTTTCTAAATGTGTGTTTTAGTGTATTTTGGTGATGTTTTGATGATGTGTCAAACTCTCGGAATGTCACGTGGCATCTTAAACGAGCGACACATCAACAAAATACATTAAAACATCATTTTTAAAAGTTAGATGCATTCTCAGTCACTAATCTCTATATTGACAACACCATGAAGATCACAAATCATGTGTGTGAAAGTCAATGCCAGAATGTATTCGATCAGCTTGTTCGGATCATATTTAGATTTTTTAAAATTATTTGAGCTAGATATATAACATTTTTATTGATTATTTTGGAAAAGAAAAAAGATAAAACAATCCACACGATATATGCACCAAAATGAGAGACGTGTACGATAATTTTATTAGGGTTGAGTTCCGGTGAGATCGGCTTGTTAGTTATGGGATCCACTAGGAGCCGTTCGATCAGAATAAAGTCCTGATCAATGAATAAAAATATAAGGTTGATATACATAGTTATAAAACCTCTGTTAAAAACATATCGTGTTGCCGTTTGTCCAAACAAAAGGCGAAAACTACAGTTTGGAAGGAGCGAGTAACCTGTGTTCCTGGAGTACTCTATTGTTGTTGTCTTGCACCAACATGCAATTTAGTTCCTTGATAAATTTCTCCATCGCTACTCTTGTCAAAGATAAGCGTACCACGATTCCTGACTCACCCTTATGGTTTTTAGATGGTATGTAGAAACTAGAAACATTGGTGCACCCACTTGTAGGCCCTCCATAGGCCGGCTTTCCCCAACCCAAGTCAATTCCATCAAATCCGACCCGGCTCACATCTGAGATGATGTAGCTTCCTTCTAACAGTGTGAGCAGTGGTCATCCCTTGATTACCATTAGGTCAGCGTTAGACCTCATGTACTCCTCCGTGACAATGGATTTGGCCTTTATAATAAGCGCTAAAGCATAGCCTAACGGTTTGCTACATAGGTCTCCAGCTGAGGAGATAGCAACCGGACTAGCAAGGGCATTTCCATAATATCCAACAGGGATGAAAGAGTTGAACTTGCGTGTGTTGACTATGCATGTCATACGCATCTCTTCTTCAGGATTCGGCTGGAGAGCTAGTGTACGACAATGCCAAAGGCATGCCGTTAACACCTCAAAGGTGGAACAATTTTGAAGGTGTGTTGGAACAAACCTACGAATTGCTGACATCTCTAGAGGACCAAAGAAAAACGATCGTTGGGACATGTCATTCGATGGAATGAGTTTACCCATGATCTCATAAATATTAGCCGGTGGATCATCATACTCGTGATGAGTACATGTCACGCGTGGTGGGTCTCGCGCAAAAAGTACCTCCCTTTGCCACACAGGCAACGTTGATGGTGATGATGCACCTTTTACCATTTCACCTAATGCTGTCATGAACTGTACAAGTCCTGGCGCATCGGTCATGGTGTGGTTGAGTCGTACAGCGACAATAAAACCTCCACATAAAAGTCGTGTCACCTACTAAGAAAATTATTAATTACATGCAATTTTTTTGGTTTAATGATAAATATTGAAATGACATAAGATATTTAAAGAATGAGCATTTCTGTATATTTCTAAAAATACAGACTTAAAATTATGGACCTAAAATATAAGCCACATATAAAAGTCGTTTCACCTGAAACAGTAGCAATGGTGAGTCAAGGATGTCACCGGATCCAGGAACTTCAAAAAGCAGCTCTTCGGAACAAGGAAACGGCGGGTAAAGTGCGTCTCCGAATTGTTTTAGACTAACATCCGCTTCTGCCTCGATAAACAACACACCTTCACCAGTGCAATCAACCATCAGTTTCCGCGTCTCATCTTCCTTGACGCGACCAGCTAATGGATAATAGAAGACAAGCACCTTAGCCAGTGCCTCCTTGATCACATTCGCTGGATTCTTATTTCTCATTTTCGGATCTGCATGATAAAAGTGAATCGTTGGGATCTGCAACCGAAGGGATTCCTGGGAGTCGATGTCCGAGAGAGGCTTCACCTCTCGAGGTGTAGGTTTAGCTGGAACGATGAGCTCCGGTGCATGTCTCCGCACGGTAAACCTCAAGGGATTATCGATATGTGTCATGTTTGTGTGTGTTTGTGTTAAGTTGGTGTAGTTATAGCAGGGGTGGAGTTTTTAAGTAATAACCATGCATCGGATATGGTGATCACCCTAAAAACCTAAAGTTTGTGACACTAATATTAAATTTATAACACAAGCTTGAGTAAATGTACTAACATGCCTTTAAAAGGTCAACCTTCTGTATGTAATATAATAATGGGTTAATTACATAATTAACCCTTCTTAAGCCTAACAAATATCAAATATACCCAATTCAAATTAAAAATATCAAATATACCCAAACTAACAATTTATTTATTATTTAAAATTCTAAAATTAACAATAATTATCCATTAATTTGTTGATTATAGTTATACTCTTATTCCTTCATCTCCTTCCTTTTTTTTGAAACATCCAAATTCTCTGAACCCAAATTCTCTAAACTGAATACGAAAGTCAGTTTGTACAATGCAATTGTTATACAACAGAACTTGGGTGACCATGAAATTGTTTTACAATACAACCGTTCATATAAAAATCTTTATACAATCCAGAGTTTTCTGTTATTCAAATTAAATAAACAAAACTAAAATACGATGTTACTTTTTGAGAAGAAACAATAAAATACATTTTGATCCCATGTGTATTTAAATTCTTCCTACGTAATATAAATGTAACATAAATCTAAAAAAGGAAAAGGAAATAGAAAATAGAAAATAAACCGTGGTTTAATTGACTCCTTTTGTTTATTTGCGTCCAATCGGGATTTGGGTTTGGTGGGTTTCAAAATAAAACGGTATTTTAGTCGCGGAGAATTTAGGTTTTAAAAAGGAAGAAAGCGATAAAAGGATAAGGGTATAATTGTAATCAACAATTTTATAAATAATTATTGTCAATTTCAGAATTTTAAATAATAAATTAATTGTTAGTTTGGGTATATTTGATATTTTTAATTTGAGATGGGTATATATGATATTTGTTAGGTTTAAGAATGAGATATATGTGATTAACCTCAAAATAATATATAATAGAAAAAAAATACCTTGATTATTTTCTTGTGACTCTCGTGGCATATATATAACAATATCTTCTGGATCCAATCGGATATTGTGCCTTCCACATTTTACTCCTTATAAGCGATCAATTAAATATATGAAACCGTTGAAAGTCGACAGTTGCACATACATATCCACAACTTTGAAATGTGATTTGCTTTATATAATGGATTGTTTAAATCCACAATGTAATATAGTAATTTGAAACTTGTTATGGGATCCACTTTAAAGGGTTTATATGAGCTCGATCACCGACACACTTTAATTCACGTCCTAAATTATTACTAGACACCATATTTTAAATTATGTGTTAGTGTTACCGACATCTATTTCTATAACCTGATATAGTTTCTAAATGCTAACGTGTCATTGTCACGTCGGATCATTTAATCCACGTCCTAACCATTTTTACATGTGGTTTTCAGGTCATCCACTTTTATTTTAAATACATGTACAACACATGGTGACATCGAGACAGAATTTGATAGCATGTTATCGACTTTGGTAATAAAATGGATACGTTAGTGACATTAGGACAAAAAAGAAAGTATGATGGTGTTAATAAATTGGTACACGTGTATTACTAAATTCCATGTGGCATTAATAAAAATGTCCATTAATACAAAAGTGAGTGGCTCAGTCGGTTACCGGTTAACAAATTGTGACATTGAGACATAATTTGAAAATATGTCGTCGACTTTGGCAATAAAATGGGTAGGTTGGTGACATTAGAACAAAAACGAAAGTATGTTGGTGATCGACTCCATAAACCCCTTTTTAAAGGGTTAAAAATGCCGGGGGAAAAAACTTTAAGAATTAAATCAATCTAATAGTTTTCCCTATTCTCCTTTATCATTTTTCTTGATTTTATATCATGTTAATATGGTATGGTAAATTGCAAGAAATAGAAACGAACTATTGTTAGGTTATCGATTTTATAAATCAACTATCAAAATTATTAGTACGTGATGGAAACTAACTTTTAGTTTCTTCACATTTCTCTAGTTTTATTTACCTGACACGTCATATTTATTCCCTTAACATGTTGCTAAAATTGTAAACAAATTGTTAGCACATTGTTGTTACTGATATTTTTTTATTTCTATAATCGATAATTAGACAATAGTTCAGTTCTATTTTCTGCAACTGTCCATATACTAATTATATATGTTTAGGTTCTATTACCTTGTATTATTGCTTAGCATGTTATTTGAGTTGAGTATTAGTTTTATGTCTACTATTTATAATGCATTTCAAGTTTGTCTTAATTAGAATCAACAATAAGAAATGTCCATATTACCCCTATATAATTATTTTAATATTTCAATGTTCTATATTAGGATTACCACAAGTAAATTTCATACCATATATTAGTTCTATCTTCTCTCTATTAATATGACCATAAACAAATAAATTTCAACATAAAACATAAACAACTAATATTTGAAACATATACATATATATTCATCTTTTTTTCAACCTTGCACCACCATTATCACTATTACCGTCACCTATTTGAAACATATACATATATATTCATCTTTTTGTCAACCTTGCACCACCATTATCACTATTACCGCCACCTACCACTGCCATCGCCGCCTTTACCGTTGTATTATACGGGTATCATGCTAGTGCTTGAAATGAGTGTTTAAAAAATAAAAACATGTCGTTGATCATTGTTTATTGTTCATTACATTATATTGTTAGTAATAAATTTTTGTTGATTTCCAAAGTACATTTATTTGAGAAGGCCAGTTTATTGACATTAATGGAATTTAAAATCGGTTAATCGAAATTTTTGGTAGAGGTTAATCACTTAGACAAATTACATAGATAGAAAATAAAATAATATGTGAATACATTTCATTACAGATTTGATTATGTTCATATACAGTCTTGTTCTAATCATATCACATCATGTAATTACAATTTGTCGGTAATTATATATACAATATTTGTAGACAATACCAATTGTGCATAGTTCAACTGGTACCGTCATCACAAATTGTCACAAATTGTCAGACCCTATATGTGTGACCGACATGTCATGGGTTCGAATCCGTGCATCAGCATATATGAGTTATTTGCGGACAGATGATTTGTCCGACGTTGATGTTCCTACCGGGTGAAACGGAAGCGTACCATTGAAATATGATACGGGGATCAGGGGTACTCTATAAATTACTCTTTTAGTATCTGAGTATCTTTTAGTATCTGAGTACATTTTTAGTACTATACATGTCGAGAAGGTTCAAATAATTATCACATAAAAATTAAGAACTAGTGAACATCACAAAAGTACTTGTTACACTGTTACTTCATGTGTTCATAACTTCATTGAATATTAGTATTTGTTCGAATAAGAAACAAAAAAAAAAAAAATGTTAAAATATAAAAACACCTAAAAACGCATATAGTTATATCTACATATCTTTGGACTGTTCATATGTGAACAAATTGGTTAAGATAGTTTAAGTTTTATGAGATAATTTTACGGTTTTCATAATTTTATTTATTCTTACTAACATTTTCTTAGATATTTTAACATTATCATATTTTACGGGTTTTCATAATTTTATTGATTCTTACTGACATTTGCATAGACAGGTTAACATTATTATGTAAACAAATACATTATCATATTTTACGGGTTTTAATGGTTTTTATTTAAACATTTAAACCTCGCCTATATGTTTAAAGACTTTGCCAATACACTAATTATGGATTTCTAAATTAGTTTTTTCTTAAAAATCTTCAAAATTCCTAACACTCTCTTAAAATTTTTTAAAATTTTGAATTTTTAACAAACTACTTCATTCTATGTTGTGAAGCTTTCTAATTCAATTTTATTATAATTTATTATAATACCTTTTTAAATTTATGCATTATATTTAATAAATAATAATTTTTTCCTACATAAAAAATAAATTCATGTTCTTACGGATATCTCATATATTGCAATGATTTAATATTATCATCATCAACTACCAATTTTACAGAAATTAGTTTTAATAAAATACATAAATATGATTATTTTATGTACATTTTAGTATACGTTACTGTTGAGTTTCAATAATAAATTTTCAACAATATTAATACAATTGAAAACTTAGAAAACATATGATTAATTTTATTTTTTTAATTACTGTGCATCGCAAGGGCTCAACAAATGTATCAAAGCTTAACATAATTTTGCAATTAATGGTTGTTACTTTTGTCATTCACATGGTGACTAAATCGGTGTTACCGTGATAGTTGAACAAATACCCAAATTTTAATCGCTCGTAAAGAAATGAGGAAACTATATCATACTTGATGTATCAACTGATGAAAAATAAATACAAGTTCATCCATTATATTTTAATATATGTTACTAATCATTATCACAATGATAATTGTATTTTTTAATTAACAACATTAAATTTACAAATTAATATAATTTTATTTTATAAATGGTCGTGTATCGCACGGGCTCGAAGGCCTAGTATATATATATATAACAAAGATTTTTCCTTATTTTTTAGCCATGCCACATCATTTTTTTTACCTTTTTCTAAAACTCACCTAATTATGCCACATCATCAAATTAATTTTTTTTTAAAATTCATAATTCCTAACACTTTCTTAAAGTTTTTAAAATTTTGAATTACTAACAAACTACTTCCTTTTATTTTGTGAAGGTTTCTAATTCAATTTTATTATAATAGCTTTTTAAATTTATGTATTACATTTAATAATAATGATTTTTTCTACATAAAAAATAAATTCATGTTCTTACTTATATCTCATACATTGCAATGATCTAATATTATCATCATCAACTACCAAGTTTAAGGAAATTAGTTTTAATAAAATATTTAAAATTGATTATTTTTTGTACATTTTGGTATACGTTACTGTTGAGTTTCAATAATAAATTTTCAACAATATTAATACAATTGAAAACTTAGAAAACATATGATTAATTTTATTTTTTTAATTATCGTGCATCGCAAGGGCTCAACAAACGTATCAAAACTTAATATAATTTTGCTTAATGGTTGTTACTTTTGTGATTCACATGATGACAAGATCGGTGTTACCGTGATAAATGGACAGAGATCCAAATTGAAACTGCTTGTAAGGAAATAAGAAGACTACATCATACTTGATGTATCAAGTCATCATACTTGATGTATCAAGTGATGAAAAATAAATACAAGTTCATCCATTATAGTTTAATTTATGTTACTAATCATTATCAAAATGATAATTGTATTTTTTAATTAACAACATTAAACTTACAAATTAATATAATTGTATTTTATAAATGATCGTGTATCACACGGGATAAGACCTAGTAAACAAATATATAATATAATGGTTGATCATACGATTTTAGTCAATGTGCAAGTAAGTCTTTTCTAATATAGGATCTTCTTGATAAAAAAAAATATAATAAAATCTTACCTATAATTAAGTATTCGCGGATATATAATCAACGATTAAACAATCACTTTTGACCTTGCCTTTCACAACCAAAATCAATCGTCCAACATAAAAAGTAAGGGGTGTATAGAAATGGGTGCAGTTCAGAAAAGCAGGGCATGGAAGGAAGGACTAATTTGAAATTATTATAAAGTTGTCTTTTTTTTTTTTTCTCATTCTTGTTTTGGTTTTCGTTGATCGGTTCGAAATTTTACCCGAAAAAATAGTAAAAAATTGTTCAAAAATTTATTCAATTGGAAAACTTTTTTATATGCAAGATTCAGTAAAAAATGATAAAGAACGTAAGATGCAGAAACAAATATACAGGATGCAGTAAACAAATAATAGTAGTTTTTAAATTCAAGAATAAAACCAATATTTATAAACACATAAAAGTGTTAAAAATGCATAAGATGCAGTAACAATATACAAAAAGATGCAGTAAATAAGTACTATTAGTTTTTATTTCAACACATAAAATGCTAAAAAGCATAAGAGGCAGTAACAATATACAAGATGCAGTAAACAGAATTTTTCGATTGCAAAAATAAAATCAAGCCGTAGAAACACATAAAAAATGCTAAAAGTCATAAAATCATAAAATGCGGTAAAAATATACAAGATGCAGTAAACAAGTACTAGCATAAATATACATTAATCGCATTTAAGATGCAGTATAAAAAATGTACGATGCAGTTGATTTTTTTCAGATCTATAAAGTAGATCTAGATTTAAAAAGTAGATCTACTTTTCAAATCTTCTTTTTAGATCTCGATCTACGAGTTTCAGATATAGATCTATATAATGGTGGTGGTGGTTGTAAATATTATGACAAAAGTGGTGGTGACGGTGGTGGCGGTGGAGCGGCGATGGTGGAGGTGGAGCGGCGAGAGAAGATGGAGAAACGATCACGGTTGGTTACGTCCGGTGGAGGAGGGTTCACCAACGGTGGTGGTTCGCATCTCAACTCTCCGGCCACAAATCTGCCATAGTTTCTCCGCCTCTTTTCTCCGGTGACGGTGACGGTGGTGGTGACGGTGGTGGTGACGGTGGTAAGGCGGTGGTGAACGGTGCGGAGGTGGTAGACGGTGGTGGTGGTGGTGGTGTGTTAGTGTGTGAGTGTTTGTGTGTGTTAGTGTGTGAAATGAGAGAGTTTGTGTGTGTTTATGTGTATTTGTGTGTGTTTTAGTGTGTTTTTGTCAAGAGAGAGAGAGAGAGGGCTGCCCTTTGACCCATTTCATATTAACTTTATCAAAATTGCAAGTTAGTCCCTCCGTCAAAAAACAATTGCAAACTAGTCCCCCGTGACGTGGCATAATCTGCACCATTGATCTCGAAAATGGAGGGTTCGGAACTTCTGTCCCTCTTTGCCCTTCTAAAAGGCTATACCTCTTGGATCTCAAACCGTAGAAATAACAAGAAACATTTCATAACTAGAAAACTAAAATAATCAAACTTGAAAAATTCAACTACAAGTAAGTTTTGACAATACAATGATCAAAATGTACTGGTTCAGTCCGAATTATACCTAGAACTAAAATGTCATAATAATCAAATTGCCAATTATTTACTAACCAATTAGATATTTTTTTATTTACCGTACAAATTCATAAACTATATTAAGATGTTATTGATTTCTGATTACAAACCTTAAAAGTAGAGCCATAAAATTCTCCAATAATTGTCTCTTCTTAAGGATCGGTGAAAACACAGTCTGGAGATCACTCGGATCGACCCATTTTGAAGGATGACCCATTGGGTATATGACCTCTTCGTAAGCCGCTCGGTATGTGTTTGTCATGAAATAGCTCCGGCAAAGCAGCTTACGACGTTCCATTTGAAGAATTGTGCCACTGAGATAACGTGTCCGCAAGGTAAACCAGAAAACTTCATAGATGCAACTACATTGTTGTATTTCCAAGTTGACCTTGCCATTTTTTCCCTATCCAGCACCCCAAAGAGTGTATTTGTGGGTGGATGTCCCTTCCAGCGCAACGGTTTTTGGTTCTCGATCTTTCGCTCTTCATATGGTGTAACGAGCGTTGTAAGTCCTTCTCAAGTGGCATGATGTGCTGTAAAACTATTGTTGAACCGAAGTGATGTGTAAAATCTAGTTATAAAAGAATAAACTTAAAAATACGGTAATTAAACAATACACAACGAGGTAAGTATACCCTATCGTATATAGAATAGCTACAGTAAGTTCAGGTTCGTTCCACAGGGAATGTGAATTCAAGAATCGTGTTCGAGTGTAAAATAATCTAAACAAATAAGTAAATATTGGGGTTTTGTGACCGAATTGTCACGTTGCTTAAAACTAATAGAATTAATAAAATAAGTGGACTCAGAAAGAGTCAAGGTTGATTGAATTAACTTTCAGATGATAAAACGACACTTACTTGGATTATTTCACTAGTGACTTCAGGGTGTGTAATTAAAACCAGTTATTTAGCAAAACTTGTTCATCTCAATTATACTAGGCTTAACGTTCGCTATAACCTAAACCATAATCTTGATTCGTAATTTACAATTTAATCTAGTAAAAGACGTTCGCCAATATTACTAACTTGCACAATTGAGTTTAGTTGTCTAACTCATACCAAATTTGCGTCCGCAATCAAAGACCAATCATACATAGACATATAATTGATAAATGAAATAACTTTGTAACAAACGTTCGCTATAGTTACGACTTAAATCACCAATAAGCTTTGACAATGGTTTAAAACTCAATTACACAAGGGTTTCGATTAAACGTAAATTAATTTGGATATAACTCTAAGGATCACACCCCTAATCACTAGTTAATTCATCCAAGCTAGTGTATGATAAGTTAGCTACTCTTAATCAAACAAGAATAACCAAAATTAATAATTAAAATCAAAGGAAACATGATTATATTAAAATAAAAAGGTTCACGAGATGATTACAATGATTAATCGATGATTACTCGAGCTGAATGGTTAAACAAGAATCTAAGAACTCCAAAATTGATGAAATACTCAAAAATGGGGAATAATTTCGTAGCCTCCAGTTCTGGTCTCCAAGTCTATATTAACCTAATATAAAATTCGTATTTATACTCTGTCCGAAAAGCTGCAGAATCCGACAACTTACGCGATCCACTATGGGATACGCGATCGCGTAATAGCCATTTACACGTGATCTGCTAACCTTCACGCGATCTACTATATCAAGCCTCGAGCCTTCTGTATAAGATTTAGTTGTACTTACGTGATCTGCTAAAGCTCACGCGATCGCGTAATAACATTTCGTACGCGATTCTAGTAAACAATACGCGATCGTGTACTTTATTCTTGGACTCTTCAGTTTCGATTTCAGTACAATATACGCGAACTGGTAATCTTCACGCGATCGCGTATTTAAACCTAGAGACCTTCTGTTACATTTTTAGTTATAATCACGCGAACTTCTAACTCCCACGCGATCGCGTACTTTTTCTATTGTTTACTCCATGTCTTCAACATTCAAGCTCTTTTTGCCAATCTCGCGATACTTGTACCTGAAATCAATTTCCAACCTAATAAGTATCAAAAGTTCACGAAATTTATTATAAACAAGTATAATAAACAATGATATCGCGCGAAATAAATATATACAAAATGAGCGATATCACGAAGCTCGAAAAAACTCCAACAACATTGTGATATGGATTTTTGTTGCATGCTTGATTTACGAGTTAATTGACTCCGCGTTGTTAGATGTCATGTAAGCATATTGCTTCCTTGTAGCATGACATTGTCCATCTTTCTTTTCCAAACTCCATAAGAATGCCAGATGAGGCTGGTATAGCCCTAGGAGAAAAAAAAAGCCGGTAACGTTTGAAATATGCCTCGATCCCGGTATGCTTTACATATCTTCTTCGGGATCTGGCTGGAGAGCTAGTATACGACAATGCCATAGGCATGCTGGTAGCACCTCAAAGGTGGAACAATTTTGAAGGTGTGTTGGAACAAACTTATGAATTAATGACATCTCTAGGGGACCAAAGAAAAATGATCGTTGGGCCATGTCATTCGACGACATGATTTTACCCATGATCTCGTAATTGTTATTCGAAGGATCATAATACTCGTGGTGAGTAAATGTCATACGTGGTGGGTCCCTCGCAGAAAGTACCTCCATTTGTCACACAAGCAACGTTGATGATCCTAAGGCACCTTTTACCATTTCACCTAAAGTTGTCATGAATTGTACGAATCCTGGTGCATCGCTCATGGTGTGGTTGAGTCGTGTAGCAACAATAAAACCTCCACATAACAGTCATGTCCACTGTTGTGCCCTTTTTATAGCTATTTATATACATGGAGACTAGTATGTTGTCAGTAAAGCGAAAAACATACAAATTATAATTACATGATTAAAAATATCAATTATAAATGACCAACAAATAAGTAAAAGAACCTGTCATTATGTATATCATAACAATGAACAGTTAACCAAGATCATTTCCCAACGATTATAAAATAACAACAGTGGCAGGAATATACATAAATTAAATTACATAAGTAATAAAGCGGTTAACATAAATGAGCATAACCAACAAAACAATATAATATAATCAAGTTATCTGGATACAATTCATTAATATCATGGAACAGTTTATTATCACGATATATTGAACAAGAAAATTGATCCATAGATGTCATCGGTATAAATCAAGATATCAATACGGTATATATATTTAACTTTTATGCGGTTAAAAATACATTTTAAAAGTGAATAGAATAAACTCTGACATATTAGTAATTAATCAACGATAAATGCACAGTTAAACTCAATATTAATTCGTATCTGATTCGGTGACTTTAGGACATAAATCGGCGACTTTATGACAGAAAATGAGTTTCATAAGAAAATTAGAATTTATATAATTAAACAATAAAGCAGTTAATCTTCAAAACATTGAATTTGAACTACTTCACACCCTTTTCTTTATTTTTTCTTTCTTTCTTATTATTTACTAATTATTAGTTAATTTATTTATTTATTATAGGAGTCTACAAATAATATACAAATCATTGAATTTGAACTACTTCACACCCTTTTCTTTATTTTTTTTTCTTTCTTATTATTTACTAATTATTAGTTAATTTATTTATTTATTATAGGAATCTACAAATAATATACACCCTAAATCACATATGCGATCAAAAAGGTCAAAATTGAACCATAAACTAGATTTTTTGTATTTAATACATCAAATTGGTTGAACCGGCGGTCCGATCGGAACTGGACCCCGTCCTGTTCAACTAAAAAACTGGTTTTTAAATCATGGATTAAATCAACCCCAAATTCTTAACCCTTCACAATCCTTCCCTTCACCAACGTTACCCGTTCTAAACTACCAGTACTACCGAAATATCATTCGGGACACGCTGCTCGACCTCGCAGAGTCGAAAGACTTTCGATACAAATCGACCTAAACATACATCATGAAGTTGGGACCACTCTCTATTTATCTGCACCACCATCTTAAGACCATCTTAAGAAGATACGTTGAAGAGTGCGACAACTTAACACCATAGTTTCCACAACCACATGATTATATAAAGGGGTATCCGCCTCTCTAGCTCATCGATTACAACCACCTATACAGAATTTCCTCTATCCAATTTTCCTTACCAGTAATAAGAAAATCTGTAAATCACTGATTGAAATAACACAGTAAATCATCATCAAGGTCTGTGAGAACACAATCACAACCTTGAACACTTACATCTTCAACATTCACTAGTCCACAGCTGGTACACTGACCCAAAAAACGTACGCACAATTTCAATGAACACATATTCTCCCGCTCAGCATGTTCCCACTAAACTAATTAAATAACAATCTTCTCCCACTCAACCTGGTCAGTAGCAAGAAACTTTCCATTAAAGAGTATAAATTCGAAGGTCCGAATGCTCTATTGTACCCAGAATCAGCACACTAAACCCATAAAAACCAAGACCCATTAGTTGCACACTGGTCTCCATAGTTCCCACTAGTTTCAAAACTCCCACTAGCTTCGACACTTCCCTCGGTTACCCAATTTCAAAGAATTCCAAACTCTCAATAATTACTGAAAGCTCACTAAGCTTTATAAGATTATCCACTTCTAACCTACTAGAAAATTCTCAATTGGTTCCACCAGAAGATCTTCTCAATCTTTGAACCAAAACCCATCAACCGATACCCGAGCTCTGCCAAACGCATTATATCTGACATATTCCACAATCAATATTTTCTAAGTGTACAAGCTCTAATCTGCCTAGTCATTCAAAACATGAAATACCCGATCATAAACACGATCATCCATTTCAACCCGCGAGCAATAGTCAAACTCTCTTGAACCATCAATGTCGATTACCCAACAAACGTGATGACATTTATTACTAAACTACCCAAATGAGAAAACATTCCTCTTGAGCTCCGTAACAAAACCTCACATCTTTGAGAATTCAGTTTTTATCAAAAAGTTCTGAGAATCACCTCACTCACTCTCAACATCAAACGCCCTATCATCTGCATCTCGCAAGAGAAGAAATATGATAACCTTCATCTCTTCTTTGCACGGAATCGCAGATAATGATGAACCTGAATATATAACTCAGATTCCACATAACCCTCAACGCAACTAAGCCAAACTTACTCCGACAGCCTCAAATCGCACCGCTATTTTCTTCAGTTGCGCCGCGAAATCCATATCTCACCGTGGAAACCCCAAAATCGTGTCTCGATTTCAAGCACATAACCCCAATCACGAATTGCTTCTGCCATCGCGTCTCGATCACCACCCTTCGCGTCCCAAACTAAACCGATCACCAATCTTGATTTTTCAGTTGCCGCATATCCTAAACCATGTCTTTCCAGTTGTTCCCTGATAGTTCTCTTTTTCTTCTGGATCCAGATCTACTCTAGTTCTTCATCTTTCAAAAATTGAAATTCTAACCATCAAAACCTAATCTTAATCATCCTCACATCAGCCTATTGTTCGTGATCTTCAAACTATGAAGCTTTGATACCAGTTGCTAGGAATTTAGAATTAACACGAACAACTAACAACAATAAGTTGATCACCAAACAACACTCGTGTAATCTAGGTTACACTCACAAAAATAAGTGGAATAAATAAAACTAAGCAAATAAGATAAACGAACAATACGAACACAAGGATTTAACGTGGTATATCTGATCTCCAACTTGGAGATCAGTTTAGTCCACGAGGCCAAACTAGAAAGTTTTATTATAATTTTCGTTGTCCAAAAGTTACAAGAGTAGATATTATAATATATAGTGTAAATTATAAAAGGAAAGTAGCCAAAAAACTGAATTTTGACTACATACAATATCCAACCACGATCCCAAACGATCGCACCGGGATCATGATCGAAGATCATCCCACCTGGATCCAAAAAGATCCCACCGAGATCGTTTCCATGTCCACTTTATTTGCACGATCCCACTTGGATTCCAACTATACCACCGAGATCGTTTTCTTTTTCAGCAAACTTGATCTTGGTTACTTAATTCTTCACACTCAACACCAACCTGCCTATAGCAACATCTATTCTGCCATTTGCGATTTCTTTACGATTGTTCCTCTTCCTGGTATGTACATAATGTTTGTATATGTCGGTAAATTTTTAGATTAATGACTTTTTATTGTTCTTTGATTGACATATCATGGTCATTTAGTAATGTTTTAGTGGATACATAGGTCGGTCTAGTGGTTGAGTAATTGGTTACAGGTCTAAACATATATATTACTGATACACTTTTGTTATTATACTAGTACTATAAGTAAATGAGAGATTGTAGTAGCAAGTTATTTTGAATAATGATGATAGTATATGAACTCTGACCTTAAGTTATTCTATAACCATGGATGTTTTACGTAGTTCTTTGATCACTTTTTAGTGCCTTTCAATTATTCTATGGATGTTTGCATAATTTCTTCAGGCATAGTAGTTATATTACATTATCTAGGCTAGAAGCAACAATAAGTTATGAATATAGTTCAACCAAAGTTGTAATGAGAGGATTTCTTATTCTTACTATCTTTTAAGGGAATTTTTATGGACCTATTAATGAACACGGCTACATTGGAGCATAAATTTTAGAACTTTTGCTTTTAGTGTTTTTAGTGTTGACATATATAGATTTATTATATATGATAATATTATCCAAGATAATTAGCTTAGGTCCGTATTAGTTTTGATTTAGTTAAAGCCCGTTTAGCCTTTTGGATTTTATTAGTTTTAGTATCTAAGGATCATTTGTATTCCATTTCTAATAAGCTTTTGTAACCGCCATTCTATTAATAAACTTATCGTTAGTTTCTACATGGTATTAGAGCTCTAGGTATACGAAATCATGAATTAGTCAGCCTCTGGTCGTTGACTGATTGTTGGCGATCCGGAGGGATCCCTTGTTTGAGTTCGTTCTCTTCGTTATTAATTAGTTTCAAATTCGTAACTTCAGATCCGGAGGGATCCCTTGTTTGATTCGTTAATGGTTGGATTCACCCTAAAATTTGTACTATACCTCATAGATACATAGATCTAGTTTTTCACCGTTCTGATTTTTTATATGAGTTATGGAAAACTGTAAGCAATCAATCGAAGTTGATGTTGTTTTCAGCTCGTCAGTTTTTACGCAACTCCAGAAGAATTGACGTAATTCACTCGTTGATCGTTAGATCTTGGTGATTTTGGAATGTAGGTTCGTAACACGCAGTTACGCGATTTGATAATTCAGATTTTCGATTGGAGTTATCATTTAGGAGATATAAATTGTCGAAGTTACCTAGTAAGTTGCTGATTTTTTTGGATGATGGTCGGTTTCTTTTGGTTCGGTTTTATCCGTTCTCGTTTGGCGAATTTTTTTATGGATTAGTTACCTTTGTTTTGTTTAAGGGTTCGGTTTGGAAGGTACCGGTTTAGTTTGTTTGTTTCCGCACACATTAAATAAATTTTTATTCGATTGTTAGGTTTTGCTTGGTTCTGCAATATTGGGTTCTGGTGAGGCTCTGTCTTTAGGTACTTGTTCTGTCCGGTTATGTATCTGATTATGTTTGCATCTGTCTGCTTTGGATCGTTCTTTATGTTTCATATCACTCTGCTTCTACCTGCTTATGTATCCGATTATGTTTGCATCTGTCTGATCTGGTTCTTTCAGGTTATACATTTGTTTGATTTCACTCTGGTTCCGCTCTGGTTATGCATCCAGTTACGTTTGCATCTGTCTGACTTCACCTTGGCTTTGCATTTGATTTTTTTATTTGGTTCTGTCTACATCTCTCTGATTCCGCTCTGTTTGTTTTTACTCTGGTTTCGTCTGTTGTGTGACACCCGGCGAATTAGGCCGTCATTAGTGATTAATCGTAGATTATTATCACTTGTAATTAGTGTGAAATAGGACTAATTACGGAACAATTGGTATATTGTATTATACGCATATACGTAGTTAATTGTTAATTACGCAATTTCAATCGGATGGAGTCCGACTCGATTTATATGGACGTTGGTGAAAACCCTTTTTCATAAATAACGTAAATCTATTTCATAATTAAATAGTAGTTATTTACATTATATTATTATCATGTAATAATATACGAACACTTTACGTTTTATGCAAAATGTACAATACGTAACGCAAACCCGCTCGAAAACATAAAGAAAACACAAATTAAAATGTAACAATTTTAATTGAACAAACAAATAAATCAAATGGACAAGTGAAGAGAATCAGGTGGAACCCACCTTAGATAAAAGTTCTACACAGCCTAGGACTCCCTAGACCGGCTCCATACACTTCCTCAGAGAATATCATCATTTTAGTTACTTACACACACAACCCAACTTTTCACTTATCAAAATCTTCAGAAAATTTACCTCAAACTCTCTCTCATTTCTCTCCTCACGGCATACACAATCAGAAAACATTTTTTTCACTTTCACTCTCTAAAACTCTCTCAAAAATTCACAAGAAAGCTAACTGGGAACCGGAAGTCAAGCTACATCACCTTCATTCACACCTTGTTCGTCACACCTTTTCGGGTAAGGACACACTTTTCTCAACCTCCCTTTGTTATTCGTAAGATTTTGTTTATTTAACATGCTAGTAAGTTCACTCACGAAGTATAAACTGAAAACCCACTTGAAAGAATTTTAAAACAAACTTCTTAAAGAAACTTACCAGAAAACCATTTATAACTTCTTACCGAAAATCGGCTTACTTTTACGTGTGTAAAAATAGTAAGATTTAACGTGTAAAAGCTTCGGGTCTAAAGCGAAATTTCTAAATCTAAACCCGTGAACGAAAATGATTTCCCAGAAACAAACAGTAGAAATACACTAGCAGTGGTAAGTAACATGAACTAACAGTGTAACTAAGGATATACGCTAACAGTGATAACCGAGGAAATGTGCTAACAGTAGTAATAAAGGAAAACGTGCTAGCAGTAGAAACTATGAAAAATGCACTAACAGTGGGAACTAGGTAAAATGCAGTAACAGTAGAAACTAGGTAAAACGCACTAACAGTGGGAACTAGGTAAAATGCACTAACAGTGGGAACTAGGTGAAACGCACTAACAGTGGGAACTAGGTGAAATGCACTAACAGTGGAAACTAGGTAAAATGCACTAACAGTGGAAACTAGGTAAAATGCACTAACAGTAGAAACTATGTAAACGAACTAGCAGTAGAAACTAAATACACTAGCAGTAGTAATAAAGTAAAATAAACTAACAGTGGAAACCATGTAAAACGAACTAGCAGTGGAAACTAGTAAATACACTAGCAGTAGTAATAAAGTAAAATAAACTAACAATGGAAACCGTGTAAAATGAACTAGCAGTGGAAACAGTGGTAACAGAGTTAAAAACAACAGTATTAACAGTGGAAACTAAGTGAGCAGTAGAAACTCAATGCGACACAACCCGAGTGTCGCAACATTCACAACGAACAGTACAAACCCGCGACACTACCTTTGTGTCGCAACATTTATAACTAGCAGTATTAAAACTGCGACACTACCCTTGTGTCGCAACACTTACACTAGCAGTACTAATAACGTAAACGACCTAGCAGTACTAATAATGTAAATGAACTAGCAGTACTAATAATGGAAACGAACTAGCAGTAGTAATAAAGGAAAAGAACCAACAGTAGAAACTACGCGAGCAGTAGAAACTAAGAGAACAGTAGAAACTAAGAGAACAGTAGAAACAAAACGAGCAGTAGAAACTATGTGAAACCTTCAGTTTGTGGAATTAGCGACACAACCCTTATGTCGCTACCTTTGAAACCAGCAGTATTAACTCAACAGTATTAACCCGCGACATAACCCTTGCGTCGCAACATTATAACTAGCAGTAGTAACTAGCAACACTAACCTCTATGTCGCAACATTTATAACCAACAGTATTAACTAGCGACACAAAGACCAACAGTATTAACTAACGACATTAGCCTTAGTGTCGCATTAACCTTAGTGTCGCACTAGCCAGACCGTATAAACTCTAGTGACACATTAATCAACAGTATTAACCATTGAACACCAAACCAACAGTATTAACTTGGAACCCGAATAATCAACCAACTCACTACTTTATTTTATTATCCGTAACAATCAAAGTTAAATACTTACGGAGACAACTTGGAAACACCTAAGGCATATTAACCTTAACAACTTGAAACACAAAACAATCATGATAATATTAATTGAGAATTAATATCACTTCAAACTCTTCACCAACGGGCCGTAGACGTTTTTCTAAACGTAATCAAACATAACTAGTTGAGTGGACAACTAGCATGAATGATCTTTTGAGACATTCACTCATATATAACCTTGTGCGTTTAGGGCGCCAGAAGGTTACATCTTTGGATATACGTTTATTGATTTAAACGCACGCTTTCAAGACTCAGGTGAGTCTCATAGCCCCTCTTTTACTGTTTTTATATATTGGGGTGAGAATACATACACTATTTTCATGAACACGAGTACAGAAAACACACATATACGGATTGCATGAGTTTCACTTTCATAATCCACAAAAGTCCTCTACACATCATAGTTTCGTTAGTATGGATCTTAGCGCGAGTATTAATGGATAGATCTATTTGGGATTGACCATCCTCGTCCAGGTTAGAAGCACTAACTGGTCAAACGGACGCATTATTATTTGTTCATACGGATGTTCTGGATTAGGCATCTGCAGGAGGCAAACTCATTTGGTTAAGCTTCGGACTATGAGCTCAGGGCAATAGTATACATCATTTGCATGCGTGCAACTCATATGAAATCTCGTGGTTCACATTTACATTTTGATGTCTAAACCTATGAACTCACAAACATTATTGTTGACCATTTTAGTATGTATTCTCAGGTTCACAACAGGAGTAGGACTACTCCAGGACACCATAGCTCGAGTCGCATGATTTTCAAACTTTGGAGATTTCCTTGCATTACTATTTTGTATTATTAGTTATGTATTAAAATCTCCACAATTATTCGCGAATTCAGAAGTTGATGTAAACAATTTGATTTTCAATGAACTATCTTTGTACTGTTTTCAAAACGACGCATATAGTGGTCGTTCGATGTAACTTTGTGTAATGATTTCCGATTAGTCGCGCCCCGACCCGACTTCCGCTGCATCATAATTTGGGGGTGCGACATGTTGTTACTCTGGTTTCGTCTGATTCTACTACGGTTCTGTCTGGTTTTGCTATGGTTCTGGTTTCGCTCTGGTTCTACTTTGATTTCGCTTTGGTTTTGTTTGTTTATGCACTATTCTGGTTATGTACGCTCTGGTTCAGTTTGTTTTGGTTTTGGTTTCATTCGATTGACATCGAAATTATCATTTGGTTTCGTATGGTGATTATTGGTATTGGGTTTCACACTAGCACTGGTGGTCACCATTTGCATTGGTCTTATATTCAACTCTCGGCATCAACATTAAAGGTTTCGCTCCACTTTGTTTCGTATATTTATTTTGAATTTTGTTTGACAAACTCTCAATACATCTTGACGTAGCATTGTGAGTATGAGGGGGATGTTAACATATATAAATTTTATTATATATGATAATATTACCCAAGATAATCTGCTTAGGCCCGTATTAGTTTTGATTTAGTTAAAACCCGTTTAGCCCTTAGGGTTTTGTTAGTTTTAGTATTTAAGCATCATCGGTATTCCGTTTCTAATAAGCTTTTGTAATGGCCATATTATTAGTTAAGTTGCCGTTAGTTTCTACATTTAGATAGGGCCAATTGTGTGTAAATGTATCGAATCCATCTTCTAAAAGTTTTATTGTATGCATTAAAGTTACTAATCATCTTGTATATGTTCATTAACCAGAACCAAAGGTAATCGGTTACCCCTTACTTACGAGCTGAGATGTTGTTGCCAAGTCATTGTCACCTCAATAAAAAGTTGTATACAGTTTTTCCACTACATCGACGTCGTCACCTTCATCAACTTCAATCAATTTTTTCGGCGACACCATTTTTTCTGGTAACATCAGCACCACAACCACTACCTTAACCAATAACCATATTTTCTCTACTTCACAACCATCTCCAACGTCACCACCAACTTCAACTCCAACAACATTTTTTGGCGACACCGTGTTTTTTGATATAACCGCCACCACAACATTATCTCTACTTCACAACAATCTCCAGTGTCACCACCATCTCCAACTCCAACCATATTTTCCAGCGACACTATTTTTCGGGCGACAACATATTTTTCATTTACACCACCACCTTAACCAACAACTCTATTATCTCTACTTCACAACTATCTCCTGCGTCACCACCATCTGCAACTCCAACCATATTTTTAGGTGACACCGTAATTTTTTGACAACACCACCACAACCACCACCAAGACGTACAATCGATGGCCACAATCACAATACCATGGTCAATTTTTCAAAACGCCCATACTGTAATCAAAAAAGTTAGTTAAAGTAAAGTTAAAAATAAAAATGTCCATTCCTACCGTTCTCACTATAAGAAGTGTTCCTACTTGAACCTTCCTCGTACATTGTGTGTTTTTTTATATCGTTTAATCATTATTAATTTTGAAAATATATTATATTTTTTTATTGTATTAAGCGTTTACTGATTATCTAGTCACTACAAACTATTTGACCCATTTTTTGAAATTCTTAAACGACCAGTGACTGAAATAGTTCAGTCAGTAGATGTTTTCTGACTAAATAAATATGTAAAAATAGACCTTCAGTTACTTTGTTAGTGACTCTTGTTTCTTCACTAGGAGTAGCTTAGCTTTTCAGTCCTTTTCATGATTGAATTATACTTGCCGATTCTTTTATTCAGTCAGTAAACGGCATTAATCTTGTAACATAACTCTATTGGCCCAGAAAAAAAGTGATTTTTTTATATCGCGCATAAAAAGTGATTTTTTTTATATCGCGCATAATCGGATGATCCCTTTTCAGATACTATAATAGGTTACTTAAATCATATCAGACATAATATAATACGTTTAATTTCATTTGTGATTTTAGTTATGCAACACTTGTATTTTGTAAAATTAACGAGATTTTTCATCCCAATGTTGCGGCGAGATGCTAATAATATAAATGTTTGAATGTTCGAGACTAATACTTTCGATCTTAGCTATACTTATAAAAAGTGTAAATATTGTGTAATTTTTTAATCATTTAAATTTCTATGTAACATATAGTTTAGTCAAGTAATTGATTCAATTTTGGATTAAAATATTTTTCTCGAATTTTAAGTATAAATCTAATTTAATTATGTTACAATATATAATAATAATAGACTAAACTACCAATATAATCAATTTGCAATTGTTTTATATTCTATGAGTCGGGTTATGCGTGATGCATTTATCGGAGTATCAATTTAAAATAAACTTGTACACCAGTTCACCATTCACCATTTTCTTTTTTCATAGTTCACTTGCATAATTCATATATTTTACTCCTTTTTCATACCTTACACACATTTACTTGGTTAACTTTCATTTATAACATCATTCAAATAATCTTTATTACTTTTTAAGTATATGATTGTTAATAATCTAATTCAACTTCTAATGTTGATTTTCAAACTCTAACTAATTTAACTATTTAAAAGTTATATACCAAGTTTATATGATTTTTGATAATGTTTTGTTAAAATAAAATTTTAACATATATATAGACTTTTACTTATTTGTTTAAAGCATTCATGACTAATAAGATATATTTAAAAAATTAATAGATATGAATTTTATTGATGGTAACGATGACTATTTATTTGATAACTATTTATTTAATAGGATTATCTTTAGAATTTGATTACACTTATTAGTTATTGTAGATATTCAGGGGGAAATAATATGAGTTATTTGTTTTGTTTTATTTTTTCTAAGAAAAAAATGATTTAATGAAAGGTAACAAAAAAAAGATATAATAATATAATATAATACGTGGAAAGCTATTATATAATATTATTATCATTGAGTTGCAATCGTACTTTTTGAGTTTAAATAGATTATGAATAGTGATATTTACCTTTAGTAAATGTAGTAATTTTAATTATACTGATTGATAAGTTATTTATGAAACAGTTGAATATTGTATGGTTATGTAACACTCAAATTTTGTTAGTAATCTCCATGGTGTAGCATCTCATTTCATTTCAGTATCCCACGATGTGTCTAGTGAATTCACGTTATCAGTTTATCACCAACACTAAACCAATCTAACATTTGTGTATTCTCTAGTACTGTATGATTGTTTTATATCATGCATGTTAAGATGGTCATTATACTCAGATTCTAGGGTTAAGTGTCATAACGTAACAAACTATATGTGATCAAAAAATTTCATTTGTATCGAACTTTTAAAACTTCTATTGTGTGTATTCAACTTCAGATTATGTTACGTATATGTAATTTTTGACATGACAATTCGTATAGATATCACGTGGTAATTTATATAAATGACATGTCAATCAAATTACATACAAATAACAATAATTGAAGTTGAATACACACAATAAAACTTTTGAAATTACATACACACATTTGATGCATTTAACCCCAGATTCTATTTACTTGCACGTGTTATTGTTTAGCATGCTATTTCGGTCGAGTAGTAATTAGTTTTATGCTTGAAAATTACAACATGTCGTTTATCAAGTGTTTATTTTTCGTTACATTATATCTACATCTAATTAAGTGCATTAACTTTGTTAGTCATAAAAATTATCGATTTCTAAAATAGGGTAAGGTTCATAAGGACAGCCTCTATATAAGGGCATGACGGACAATCAACTTTACATCTCAGCATTTGATTTTTTTCGATCAACGGTACAGATCATTGCATTATATTTTAAATTCACTGCATTTTAAACGTAAAATGCAGTGAATTTAAAATGCAATAAATCTACGTAAAATACAGTGAATTTAAAATTCAGTAAATTTGAACCGTTGATCGAAAAAATCAAATACTGAGATTAATTTTGCCCATTCTGCCCTTCATATAGGGGCTGACACATTTTTAAAATAATTTAATATATTTGAAAAGAGTAAAATCTATAAATGGTTGTCGCACCCCCAAATTTAATGTTCAGCGGAAGTCGGGTCGAGGCGCGACTAATCATGGATCATTACACAAGTTATAACAAACGACCTCTAAATGAGACGTTTAGAAATACATTTCATAAAATATGTTGTTCACAAAAATACATGTTTATTCTATTCGCGAGTTCGCATAAAAGACTAGAGATCTTAGTACATAACTACCAATACAAAAATAGTAATGCAGGAAAATCTCTCTGTTTGTTTGTAAAGCATGCGACTCGAGCTAGAGTTCCCTGTATGCCTTCCTACTGTGTCTGTGAACCTGGGATTACATACTAAAACGGTCAACATAATGTTGGTGAGTTCATAGGTTTGAAACAGTTTATCAAAAGTTGGTAATAATCACAAGATTTCATCAGTGTTGCACGAATGCAAAAATAAATGCATACTATTGTCATGAGTCTCACAGTTCGACGCTTAACCTGATTTGTGCCTCGGGCAGGTGCATAATTCAATACACCCGTAACAGTCAAATATTAATGCGTCCGTGGGTCGGCTAGAGCGACTAGCCCAGACGAGGATGTCAATCCCCGATAGATCTATACAATAATACTCGCGCTCATACAATTAACGAACTATGATAAAGTGAGGACTTTTAGTGGATTAAAGGTCTCATGCAATCCGTATAAGAGTTGTTTCAGTTACTTGTGATTATAATAAACAGTGTATGTAATCTCACCCCATAGTATAAAACAGTAAAAGTGGGGCTATGAGACTCACCTGAGTCTTGAAAGCAGTTATATCAAAGAGTGGGTGTTCGTGTCCCAAAGTGCAATCTTCTAGCGCCCTAAACGCGTAAGATTGTACGTAAGTGGTGGGTTAATGTCGCACCCCCAAATTATGATGCAGCGGAAGTCGGGTCGGGGCACGACTAACCAGAAATCAGTACACATAATAAATAACGAACGACCTCTATATGCGTCGTTTTGAAAACAGTACAAAAGTATTACATTGATAAGCCAAATGTTTACACCAATTTCTGAGTTCGCGAATAGTTCTAGAGATTTTAATACATAACTAATATTACAAAATAGTAATGCAAGGAAAATCTCCGATGTTTGTAAATCATGCGACTCGAGCTATTGTGTCCTGGAGTAATCCTACTCCTGTTGTGAACCTGAGAATACATACTAAAATGGTCAACAATAATGTTGGTGAGTTCATAGGTTTAGATATCAAAATATAAATGTGAACCACGAGATTTCATAAGTGTTGCACGCATGCAAAATGATGTATACTACTGCCATGAGCTCATAGTCCGAAGCTTAACCGATACGAGTTTGCCTCCTGCAGATGCCTAATCCAGAACATCCGTATGAACAAATAATAAAGCGCCCGTTTGACCAGTTAGAGCTACTAACCCGGACGGGGATGGTCAATCCCTAATAGATCTATTCTTTAAAACTCGCGCTAAGATCCATACTAACGAAACTATGATGTGTAGAGGACTTTTGTGTGGATAATGAAAGCGAAACTCATGCAATCCGTATATGTCTTTCTGTACTCGTGTTCATGAAAAGTTGTGTACGTATTCTCACCCCAATAGTTAAAACAGTAAAAGAGGGGTATCAGACTCACCTGAGTCTTGAAAGCGAGCGTTTAAGTTAATAAACGTTTATCCAAAATGTATCCTGCTAGCGCCCTAAACGCACATGGTTATGAGTAAGTGAATGTCTTAAAAGATCATTCATGCTAGTTGTCCACTCAACTAGTTATGTCCAAGTGTTTGTTTATCGTTCGCGTTTAAAAAAATATGTATGGCCCGTTGGTGATATTTTGTGAAAACACAGATTTGATAAATTATGTTACGCATTTTCTACTTTCCGGTTTTGGTTAGTTGATTAGTGCAACAAGGGGGGGCGAAGCCCCTGAATGACGGGGGTCCGGGGGCAGAGCCCCTGGTAGCGGGGTCCAAGGGGTGGCAACCCCTGGCGGGGTCCAAGGGGCAGAGCCCTTGGCTGGGGTCGAGCTGGAAAATTTTTTATTTATGCATATGTAGCTTTAATAAAAACGTATAGATTTTGTGTTCTTAGCGACACAAAGGCTTGTGTCGCTACGTGCGACACTAAGGTATTATGCGACACAAAGGCTTGTGTCGCTATGTGACGATTCGGGTGTTATGGCGACACAAGGTATGGTGTCGCTAGCTTTGGCGACATAAAAAGTAGTTGGCGACACAAGGTTTTGTGTCGCTAGTTTTGGCGAAACAGAGGCTATTTTGCGACACAAGATTTTGTGTCGCTAGTTTTGGCGACACAGACGCTATTTTGCGACACAAGGTTTGTGTCGCAATAGCTCAGGGCCTTCTGCGACACAAACGGGCTGATATGATTTCATCGTTCAGGGACTTGGTCAAATGTGCTCGGTTTGACCCGAAACTTTTAGGGAAGTCTTAAATATGTTTTTAGAGCTTAGGAAAATTATCATTACGTTCCGTGGTTAACCCAGAAGTGTCGTTTCATATTTATTGCAAAAATAGTCCATGGGTTTATTTTCTCAGTTTTTGGGTCGTTTTCGGGGCTCGTTTTGGCTAACCAAAGCTTGGAAATAAAATCCAAGAAAAATCACAGTTGTTCATACATGTCTTAGCTACTTCCAGTAAATTTTTCATAATTTTTGGTCGAGTATAACTCACGAAATCGTCCAAGGATCAGACAGGGGTCCAGCAAGTCAGTTTTTGGACCTTTGCTCCGTGTTTGGTCTATATCTCACGATTTACAAAACTTCAGAAAAAGTGCAAGTACAACTTTGAAAGGTAACAGAAAATGTAAACTTTTCCACGTGGTTTCAGTCGATTTGGATTTGTAGATCTCGAGATATGCTTTCTCAAAGTTGGTTGATTTTTCTGTCCAAAACAACAGTCCAGACACTTCTTTTTGTAAAATCGTTTATGTATATCAAATGACCTCAGAAAAATACCAAACCACTTGGGTTCGAAAGTAGACTCTTTGAACTTGATTTTAGACTCAATAATCGCTAGATTTGGTTAAGAAATGAGTTAGATATCGTGTTTCAAAGTCGGGTTAAGTTTTTATCTGGTGGTTAACAGCTTTGTCCGAAAGTTTTTAGCATTATCCTTTGGTTTTCGGTTTAGATCTTGGACATAATTAGCATAAACGAACATCTAACATGTATATTAACATTATCCAAGGAAGGTAAACAAGATTTGAAGGAATTCTTACAAAGAAAACTCGATCTAAAGTCGAATCGGGAAGGAGAGGGCTGCTGCTGTTCGGTTTTTGTTTGTATGCTTGTTCTCCTTCTTCTTGTTGTTGTAGATGATGATGGTGGTGTCCAGGAGCCTTGGAAGAGGCTGAGAATGGTGGGGGTGGTGGTGGTTAGGGCTGAGTTTGAGAGAGAGTAGATAATTGGGAGGCAAAGAGGAGTTAAGTGTGTGTAAAAGAAAGTGAGAGTTTGAAAAAAAAATGTGACTAGTTTAAAAGGGGGAAAAGAGGGGGGGCCATTGGGCCGATTTTTGGGCTGGGCTAGGCTGGAGATTGGGCCTGGCCCATTGTGGTCTCGGGCTAGTGATTTCCTCCTCGATTTCGCGTTACGTTATTTGATCGGTTAAACGTTATTCGCGTGGGTTAAAGTTTAATCGTTAATGTTTAGTTTTCGTGTTTTAAATTTTTAATACGAAATTGTTAATTTAACTTGACCAAATGTTTTTAAATATATTATTGAACCTTCTCCAAATATTTGACAGGTTTCGTTCGGTGTCGGTTTCGATTTGCGCGTTTTCGTCGCGTACGATACGTCTTGTACGAAACATAGAACGTTTTAGATATTGTCGTAATAATATAAGTTAAATAACAATTATTTGTCATAATTATGTTATTTAATAAAATGTTTTTCACCAACGTCCATATTTATTGGGTCGGATTTCATCCGATCGAATTCGCGTAATTTAAAATTAATTACGTACGTGCGTATAATACAATATACAAAGTGTTACCGTAATTAGTCCTATTTCACACTAATTACAAGTAATAATTACCTATCTTAGGTATAAATGATGGCCTAATTTGCCGGGTGTCACAGTTATTGTCCATTTATGTATGCAAGTGGAGGGTTAATGTCCAATTGTGCTAGTCGTCCACTCAACTAGCTATGTCCAAAGTTTGTTTATCGTTTGTGTTTAGAAAACGTGTACGGCTCGTTGGTGATGCCTTGTAATAATAATCCATGAAAATATTATTATCATGTTTTGTTCCGTTGTATACTTATAGCAGTATATGTGTTGCGTATATGTGTAGTGTCGTATACGATTTAGTGGCTGATACGTGAGTTTGACACTTAGTGTAAATCATGTTTTCAATCTGTTATGATTAGCGACACTGGGTTGGGACACTGAGATGCGACACTGAGGTTAATGTCGCAAGATGTGAACATTGGTGATGTTGCGACACTATGATTAGTGTCGCAGGTGTCAGGAATTTAATTAAGTTGCGACACTAGAGTTAGTGTCGCAGTCGACGAATTTAGTAACTGTGCAACACAAGATTTAGTGTCGCATGTCGCGACACTAGAATTGTTTAGCGACACGAGGGTTAGTGTCGCTAGTTAGTACCGTTGGTTAAAATCATTTCGACACAAGGGTTACCACTGTTAGTTCAAATTGTTGCGACACTAGATTAGTGTCGCAGGTTGCGGCACTCGAATGATATTGCGACACAAGGTTAGTGTCGCAGATTTGTATTGTTTTATGGTTTAGCGACACAGGCTTAGTGTCGCACCCGATTTGGGCCTGGTGCGACACTAACGAACTATTGGGTGTTCGGGTTTGAAAACTTGGTCAAACGTGCTCGGTTTGACACGAAACTTTTAGGGAAGTCTTAAATATGTTTTTAGAGCTTAGAAAAATTATCGTTACGTTTTGTGGTCAACCCGAAAGTGTCGTTTTAAAACTTTTGCAAAAACAATCCCTATGGTTAATTTTCCAGATTTTGAGTCGTTTTTGTGGTTCGTTTTGACTAGTCAAAGTGTCGAGATAAAATCCGAGAAAATTACCAATTGTTCATAGACATCTTAACTAATTTCAGTAATTTTTCTGTAATTTTTGAGCAATTCTAAGTATTTTTAATAATTCCATCTATCCTCTGAGGTCCAAAATCGACCAATCTGGACACATGTTCAAAGATCGAATTACTGAGCAAAATCTACACATTTTCAAAGAAAGTTATCTAAACGACATTTGTATCTAACAAAATTTGTGAGATTTTGGTTGTGGTTTCAAGTCATTTGTAGGTGTATTTCTCGAGTTATGGACTCGAGAATTAGAGTCATAAACCTGTCACCCGTAACAGTTTGGCGACACATTTTTGTAAAATCATTTTCGGGTATCAAACGGTGTCGAAAAATTATGAAATCACTTGGAGGTGAAATATAACTCTTTAAACTTAATTTTTGTCTTTTGATTCGTCCATTTTGGTTAAGTTTTGAGCACGAAACTTTCCCTTGAAGTCGGGCCAAGTTTCTGACCAGAAACTGTTAGTGTTTTTATGTTTTCAAAAATGATTTTCGACTTTGTTTTTGGACATAAACTTGTTATATGGACATTATAACATGTTTATATGTGTATTTCAAGTAATATAAAAGAGAGATGAGGTTGTTTACAAAGAAGATGGCGAAAACACGAAGAAATGGACGTTGAGGGCTCGTTTTCTTGAGTTTTCTTGCAAACCGAAGAGGTGGTGCTTATGGTGGTTAATGGAGGTGCTTATGGTGTTTTAGGGTAAAGTTGGGACAGCTTGGGATGCCTGGAAATCGTTGGGGAGAGGGAGAGAAAGAGAGGAGAGAGTTGAGAGAGTTTGAGTGTGAATATGTTTGTGTGTTTGAGTGAATGTAAGAGTGAGGGAGGCATGGGAGGGGTTCTTGAGCATGGGGGGAGGGATTGGCAGATTTTTGTGGGCCCCACAAGGGTGTGGGTGTGTTAAATATTGTTCCCCAAGTTTACGTTATGTGTGGTGTCTGTTTACCCGTTCGTTTCGTCGTTCGTTTAAACGTTAAACGTTTATTATTCAAGTTTTTTTCGTTAACAATTTATTCGCTTAAGTTTTGGTCGGAGTTTTATTTAAAACACTTTATTTTAAGTTGTTGAAATATAATTCGGGCTTCGTTCGGTTGTCGGGCGCGATTCGCGCGTTTTTGTCGCGTACGGTGCGTTTTATACGAAACGTAAAACGTTTTCGATATTATCGAAATAATATAAGTTAAATAACAATTATTTAATGTAATTTCGTTATTTAATAAAATATTTTTCACCAACGTCCGTATTATTGTGCGGATTCCATCCGATCGAATTTGCGTAATTTAAAATTTAATTACGTACATGTATATATATTTACATACATACAAACTGTTACTGCACTTAGTCCTATTTCATACTAAATACAAGTAATAATGATCTATGATTAATCACTAATGACGGCCTAATTCGCCGTGTGTCACAATGGCCCTTGTAGTTTACATCAATTTATAAAAATTGTCCCTCTATTTTATTTTCTACTTTTTCAGTCCAATAAGTTTACGTTTTGCTCGAAAATGATCACTCGTCCACCTAAAAGTACTAAAGTACCCTTTTTACTTGTCATTCCAGATTGTCAGATCTAAATGGCCAAACGTTACTTTAGTCATTTTAGGTGGATGATGGACTATTTTTGAATAAATTATAAACTTATTGGATTGAAAATGTGAAAAATAAACTAGAATGACGATTTTCATAAATTGATGTAAACTACTCATTTGAAAATGTTGAGGTTATGACTTATGACTAAACCAAATATATCTGCGCGTGATCCGTTTCTCCATAAATATAGGATCTTACATTATAAGAAATGAAAGAGAATCTTGCCAACAACTATAGTAGTGTAGTGAATATTTAGTAAATATTTTAGGGTTTATAGTTTTAAAGTAACGTTTTACTATTGTATTTATTACTTTCAAATATTATATTGTATGTATTCAAGTTTTAACGTCGTCTATTATTGTATGCATATAATTTACTAATGTATGTATAGAGCTTATAAAAACACGTCAATTTATGTAGCTAAAAACGTAATAAACATACAATAGATGATTTTATAATTTGAATACATACAATAAAAGTTTTTGAAGTTGGATGCCTACAATAGTAAAAGATGTAAAGTTCGATACATTAATAAACTTTAAACCCAATATTTTATTACTGATTAGAAAATCAGTGTTCAAACAAATTGCTGAGATTTGTATTTGAAATGTACTGTTGGGTTAAGTTTAAACCCTGATGTAGTTTCTCAAATAACTGTAAAGATCAAAATAAAGATTAATTATCAGAAGAATTAAAAAAATAACATGTCAATTACATGATAGATTAACTGAATTAATTAAATTACGACGAAAAGATTGACATACGTACATTGTTAACCAACTGGGAAAGGTGTGATCTAAGAGATGAAGATTACACAGATGACGGAATGAAACTTTTATGGCACAATAGTTGACTAAAATTTGAATATTCATCAGGCATCTTATCATTATTTAGCACGTTAATTCGATATTAATCATGGGGCGCAGCAAATTAATACGTGAAACTGAAGGAGAATATGCCGGCAAGAAGTTTTGCTGATGCATCTGCAAGTCCCGTAGGCTTCGATGACTCCTGCTTTAGTTAATTAGATGCATAGAATGATCGGAACAATAAAAAAGATTTAAATCATGTGCAGTGAAACTTATTGCCAAAATTTAAATGTTTTCTTGTAGGCATCATAGAATTCTTCAATTGTTCAAGATCCTTTTCGAAATGATTATTAAAAGAAAAAAACAAATAAACCTAGGAAACGGTAAAATGGGAGAGGCGTACAACCAACCAATTAACCATACATATAATTTTCAACAATATTTTTCCGCAAAATTAAACTCGCGCGGCCTCTTGAAAGCATATTGTATAGTCCTTCGTCGAATTCAAACATTTATCTATAGTTTGGAAGGAGAGAGTAACTTGTGTTGTTGAAGTACTTCAGTGTTGTTGTCTTGCACCAACATGCCATTTAGCTCGTTGACAAATTTCTCCATAGCCACGCTTGGTAAAGATATGGCTACCATAATTCCAGACTCACCTTTGCGGTTTTTAGACGGTATATAGAAACTAGTAATAATTGTACACCATTCAGCTGGCCCTCCATATGATGGCCTTCCCCAACCTATGTCAACTCCTTCAAATCCGGCACGGGTCACATCTGAGATGAAGTAGCTTCCTGCGGATAATATGAGCGGCGGTCGTCCCTTGATTACCATTAGGTCAGCGACTGATCTGATGTATTCCTCGGTAATAATGGATTTTGCTTTCACTATAAGCCCAAGTGCGTGGCCTAATGGTTTGTTAGACAGATTTCCGGCTGTTGAGATGGCAACCGTAAAGGCAAACGAATTTCCATAATATCCTAGAGGAATGAAAGAACTGAACTTGCGTGCGTTAACTACGCATATCATCCGCATCTCGTCGTTAGGATCTGGTTGGAGAGCTATTGTACGACAACGCCACAGGCACGCAGTTAGCATATCAAGTGTGGAACAATTTTGAAGGTGTCTTGGAACAAACCTACGAATTGCTAACATCTCACGAGAACCAAAGAAAAATGATCTTTGGGGCATGTCATCCAATTGAGGGATTTCATTTTTGTTGTCGTCACTAGCACCCCGTTCATCATACTCGTGATGAATGCATGTCACGTGTGGTGGGTCCCTTGCACACAACACTTCCCTTTCCCACACCGGCAACGTTGATGGTGTTGATGCACCTTTTGCAATTTCACCTAATGCTGTCATAAACTGTATAAAACCTGGTGCATCGCTCATGAGGTGATTCATTCGTACAGTTAAGATAAACCCTCCACATAACAGCCGTGTTACCTATTGATATATAAGTATTAATTTTGTGCATATATAGGTCAATATATGTTAGCAACATCATTATTCGATCTCTTGTTATAGTGATAAAACAATATATAAGATCGATTAATGAGGTGATACAATATTAATTAGGTAATTAAACATTGGATTTTATTTTTTTTAATTTTGGGTTAACAATAATTGTTGTACTAAAGTAGTTTCACCTGGAACAGTAACAATGGTGTATCAAGGATGCCAACAGATCCAGGAACATCATAAAGCAGTTCTTTGAAACAAGGAAACGGCGGGTGAAGTGCGTCTCCAAATTGCTTGAGCATAACATCAGCTTCCGCCTCAATAAACAAAACTCCCTCAGCGGTGCAATCCACCATCACCTTCCTTGATGAATCTTCCTTAAGGCGACCAGCGAATGGATAATAGAAGACCAACAACTTAGCTAGGGCCTCCTTGATCACACTCACGGGATTCTTATTTCTCATTTGTGGATCAGGTTGATAAAAGAAAATTGCCCGCATCTGAATCCGAGCAATTTCCTGATCGTCAATGTCCGAGAGAGGCTTCACCTCTCGAGGAGTAGGTTTAGCTGGAACAATGAGCTCCGGAGCATGTCTTCGGACCGTAAACGTCAAAGAAGTATCGATCTGTGTCATGTTTATGTTTATGTTTGTGGTTGGTTTGTGTTTGTATGTATGTGGGTTAACTTGGTGTCTTTATAGCAGTTTGTAGGTGTGTAACGCAAATTGATTGCTCCTTAAATCTTATATGTTAGAAGAAAAAAAATATCATATCATATCCTTCAATAAAATAGAAGGTTAAATAAATGTACAAGCATCCCTTTAATTAATTTTTTTCAAAAGGTCAACCTTCCATACTATAGCCATCTAATCGAATCGAAAGAACACTAATGAAGTATATTCGTGTTGACTCATTAAGGTTTTATCGAACAAATAAACAAAAACGAACCGATACATGAATAGATTTTCTTGTTCATGTTCATTTAGTAAGAAAAAAAATTCACGAATATAAACGAACACAGACGAACGTATTTATAAACTAATGCATTTGTTCATTAATATGTTATGCGAACCTAAACGAACATAAACAAATCTAAATGGACGCAAAAGAACATATATATACATAACTGGAAGCATTACGATGCATATTCAACATTACAAAACGACCAAAATATGATATTTAATTGGACTTATGAATAAGTTTTATTAGACGTTAAAATATCTTTATGTTTTATAATATAATATTTAAATTTCGATCGTATAAGAATGACATATACAAATAAGCATACATTTAATTGAACTATTAGTAAACAAACGTAAAGAAATTAACATAAACGAACGTTAACGAACATATTATCAAACGTTCATTAACGTAAATGAACAAACAAGACATATTTTCATGTTCGTTCGTATAACTAAACAAAATATTTATTTTCAGATTTTCGTTTGTATAATAAAATGAACGAATATAAACGAACTTTTTATTGAACAATTCGTGAATTGTTTGTGGACTTTTTCTTCGCTTACGAATATAATATCATCTATAGACTACCTTAGTTGCAATTCTCGTGGCATATACATTATAATTATCTTCTGGATCCAATCGGAATTGGTGCCTTGACGCCTTCCCCGTTTTACTCTGCAGTTTAATTTATTAATATTAATATATTATTACTTAAATTAATATGACACCACTCATTAACTCTGACAGTTGTAAGTCGTAGACGATCAGTTAGGGCTATATAGGGCTTCTCTAAGGTTTTGTAGGCCTTGTGCGAAACATCAACGGGAGGTCATAATCATAGTGAAATAATAGTAATTTTATATTTAGATGCTTATTAATTTGTATAATTGAGAGAACGAGGTAATCCTATATATGTAATTTTTCCAATTTTTATATAAAAGAAAGAGAAAATTCAAGTTTTTGGTGAAAAACATCTTTCTATTGAGCAACATTCACAATGATACTCAGTGATCCCATTTACCCCACTATACCGACTAATTCATCTTCGACAATTACCTCCAACTATTCATCAACCGGTTTCACCTCATATCAATCTCAACTCAAACCATGGTATCCTCAACAACCACAACCACAACCACAATACGGCTACCAACCTACCAACAACCACAATACGGCTACCAACCACCACCACAATACAGCTTCCAAGTTTACGCTCAACCACAATCCGGCCAACACTCACACTCACACTCACAACCCGAAACTCCTTTTCAAACACAACCCGAAACCCAAAATGACGTAGTATCCAAAGACGAACTCGAACACGAGGTTAATGTCAAAGGGTAAAAAAAAAGATAGCACAAACTAGATGGACGGACTATGAAATCAAAACAATGGCCGAGCGATAGGTCGACAATTCCCAAAACCATTTCGAAGGAAATTCGCAAGCTGATTCACAATTTTGGAACAAAATAGTCCAAGACTACAATCGGTTAGTTGATGTTAAACGCACAAAAAGTCAACTAACAGGTAAATGGAATAAAGTTAGAACCGACATAAAAAATTTTATCGGCATCTACAAAAAGTACAATGAGCCTTGGGCAAAAGGGTACCAAGACGGGGACGTTATTGGGTGACAAAAGAACACTTCAAACAACAGTGGAAATGAGCTTTATTTACGAGCAAGCGTTCCACGTAGTCAAAGATATCCCCAAGTTCTATGCCGATCACGGTATTACGTACAATAAACGCGCGTTCCAAGAAGACGACGTACCAATAAATCTAGTCGAGGATGATACCGACGATAATCCGAACCCCGCCGACCTTGCGACCAATATGCAACGGCTATTCCAAAACGAACAGATTCGTCGTCCGTCCGGTCGTGACACAAGTCGGAAAAGTCATCAAAGTTCGGGTTCTTCGGATGCAACATCTTCAAGAAATTCGAGCGACATGACCCGTGAGGCCATCTTGGAATCCGCAAGAATCCAACAACAAACTTTGAAAACTATACAAGAAGCAACACAACAAAAATGGAGTTTGATAAGTAAAAATGGTGTTAAAACAGTAGAAATTTATCCAAGGGCCTATACCGTCGCATTGGGGACCACACGAAGTGCAATGTTTTAGGAAACTAGGAAAAATGTATTAAAGAAGTATCAAGAAGATTTCAAAACGATGTTCGAAAAAGATACGCGACAAAATGGGTTCTCCGACAGCGACTAGGTTCGTAATTAATGTTATTATAATTATCGTAATGTTTTTTTTTCTAATTATTTGTATTGTTTTATTTTAATCATAGTAATAGTAATGTTTTGATTTTAATTAATCTGATGTTTTTTAAGTTTAACGAAATTGTTTTTGTTTAATTTGTGTTTAAAAAAATAAATTAATATTCAGTGGATTTCAAAAATAAAACTGAAAAAATTAATTGGACTTTCTTCCGTTTTGATTATTTTCTTCCGTTTTGATTCTTATCCTATTAGAACTAACACTTGACACCAAACACCCACATCTTCTAATACAAAATTACTTTCATAGAAATACCATTTAGATCAATTAAATTATATCATTGAATTCAATTTTCCATTCTCTCTGATTTATATTGGCTAAATTTATACTTTAGAAAATAATAATTAGATGAAAATTTGTGTTGTCTTGCATCCGTTAACTTAAACTGATAAAAAAGAAAGAATATGAAGATGAATCAGATGCAATTCTTACAAACTGATAGATAAAATTAACTATAGAAGTCTCTGGCGCGGGCGAAGGAGATATAAGCAAATGCAACTAAACTTTTTATTTGCATCTACCTCAAAAACTTATCAAATTGGATGCAAACGTCAGATGCAAAGATAAAATGGATGCACAACAAAATTCTACAATGAATACGTATCAAGTTCTACAATGGATTCATAAATTAGAAGGAAAGTTCCAATCATTTCTACGTACTTAGTACTTGGCAAGTCATTTTTGCTGTTGTTACTTGTTTGCACAGTAATAGATTTATAGTATGATGAATCGTAAATTGACGATGGTATAAGCAATATTACACCTTTTGATTCGAATCCGACAACCAATTGACGTTAACATCTGTATAGACGGTTGCCGACGCTATACGCGGTGGCGATAAGACGCTGTAAGTCGCCGGAGAAATCAAAGCTTAAACCGGTAGATCGGTGGTGGTGATGTAATAGTGAAAGGAGATTTGTCCGCCATAAACAGAGATAGCTCGGATCGATGGTCGCGATGGAAGTAGATATGAGAAAGTACTCGTTTGGTTTGACGAGACAAAGCAGGAGACGTAATGTTTGGGTAATATGTACGATTACTTTATTTAGGCCCTATAATAACTACCAATAAACAAGGCCTACATTTGTGGATTACAAGGTTTATAAGCCCATAAAGATTAGTTCTCATGGTTCTTATAAGAATTTAATTTTCACCCGATCATTTCATTATATATGTATATCAATTGTGACTAGAGGTGATAAAAAAACCAAAACCGAAACCGAAAAAAAACTCGAAATCAAAACCGGTCAAAATCGGTTTTGACCAAAACCGGTTCGGTTTTTGTAAAAACCGGCGGTTTGGAACCGGTTTTATATATCCGTTGGAGAACCGATTAGAAACTGATTTTACCTGAACCGGTTTTTTGGGCTGTTCGAAACTAGCCTTTTTTTTGAATTTTTGGAGCGCTTTTTTTTGGGTTTTTTTTTACCATTTTGTCATACTAAAATTAGTATAAATAGATACCTTGGGTATGGTTTAGTCACAACACTCAAACTTGCCCATTCTATTCTTAAACCACTCAAAACGCTTACGATTCGCGTACAAAATTCTCAAAACGCTCTCTAACCGCTCTCAAAACGCTCTCAAAATGGCAATTCAATCTTCTTCAACTTCCGTCGGTGTTGGTTCTTCAAATGCACCAACTATTGTTCAAGTTTTGGTAACCAAACGAAATCCGGAGATTTGGTGTAATTACGACAAAGTGTTGTTGTCGGATGGTATGACTAAGGCACATTGTAAACGTTGCGGGAAATTTTTGAAAGCCGATTCCAACTCAACGTTGAAAATCACATGCAACACGGTATTGTGATTGAGTCAAAACTAATCCGGAGGAGGGTCAAGCAACCATGTCACGGGAAAGGGGTATTTTTACATACGAAGCGGAGCGGTGTCGACAAGCATTTGCGGGCTTTGTGATTCAAGAAAGTTTGCCGTTCAACCACTTCGACAACCCTCGGCTTACTAGGGTGATTCAAAATACTCTTCAACCGCGATATAATCATGTAAGTCGTGTTACTCTTAAACGTGGTGGGCTTAAATTGTGGCAAGAAGCTAAAATGCAACTAAAAACCGGTTTTGAAAATTTAAATACAAGTGTATCATTAACAACCGATGTTTGGTCGGCTCCTATGGTTTGCCCGGTTCGTACCTTTGTGTTACCGCACATTGGGTTGATCACGTAACTTGGCAAATGATGAAACGTACCATTGCTTTTGAAGACTTTTAGTATCCTCACACGGGTCAAAATTTATTTTACATGTTACGAGATGTAATGAAAGTGTTTAAATTACAACAAAAGGTTTTTTCAATCTCGTTTGATAAGGTGAGTAATAATACAAACGCCGTTCAAAGATTAATACTAAAATACGGACCACCTTTGAAGGACATTTTTTATCTTAGTCGATGTGTTGCACACATCATTAACTTGGTTGTGCAAGACGGACTAGCGGTTGAAAAAATAACCGTAGTAAAAGAAGCGTATAAAACTATGTTACAAGATATATTTTCTAGGGGTAAGGCTATATACAAACATTATATGAGATTGTGCAAGGAAACAAATTCCATTTTTTTAACCCCTAATTGGGACATGATCATAAGATGGAATTCGACTTACAATATGTGTCTATGTGGTTTACGCCAAAGCGACACTTTATACGTTTTTCATGATCAACTTGTTCAAAAAGGTCTTGCAACACCATTTCCCTCCGAATATTGGAAAGTTATTCAAAAGATAACCGAATTGCTCAAAGTTTTTAAAACCGCACCTATTTTATTATCGGGTGTTTATTATCCCACGATTCATTTGGTACTTAATCAAATTTTTATAACGACTTCAACATTAAGTGAATACGAATTTTGTGGTGATGTATACGCAAGAATGGTGGCTCCTATGAAAGCAAAACTAAAAAAAATTATTTTCAAGAAATGCCACCGGTAATTGTTCCGCCGCATTGAACCCGTGTTTGAACGTTTTCGGGGTGGAGTTGCTTATCGATAACATTTCTAACGATTTGGATTTGAATGACAATGACCTATTTTTTTCACATAATACAAAAGAAAATTTTAACAAATGGTTTAAATATTTATTTGGTCATTATTTTCAAAAATATACTTCAACAACAAATGTTTCTTCTAGTTCGATTTCCACAATGTTTGCTTCATCTTCTACTCAAGATTTAATGATTAAATTATATAATAATTTAAGACAAGAAAATCATAAACGGGCAAGGGGTGATGGTGACCAAAGAGCCACTACTAGCGAATATGGGAGATATACCGGAACAGATTTTTTGTCCACTATTCTACCCAATGAATTCGCAAAATTTGATATTTTGGCTTGGTGGAAAGAGAGGGAATCTCAATTTCCCGTTCTAACCATCATGACCCCAAATTTACTAACCGTCCAAGCTTCTACGGTAGCTTCGGAATCCGCGTTTTCTCTTAGTGGCAGGGTATTATGTATACGAAGAACAAGACTCACACCGGCCTCATTAGAGATGTGTATTTTCTTGAAGGATCACTTAGACGCCGCGAAACGTATAGAACACGTTTCAAGTATTGAAGGTGAAATGGAATACGAAGGAGATATACATGATGTCGAGGTGGAAGCGGGTATGGTTATATCACTTTCCGACGAGGAAATTGTTCTCGATGAAGCTTTGCACGAGGCTACCTCCGAAAAAGATTTCGACTTTTGAAGATTACGCATTTGAAGATGTTAGAAGATTTGAAGATTAATAAAAGTTGAAGATTTTGAAGATTATGAAGAATTATGAAGACTTATTGGTTTCGATAATATTTTTATGAAGATTTAGAAGACTTTGTTTTTAAGTTATTGTTATGTTATGTTTCCATTCCTAATGTACTAATATTCTATTGAAATTTTTTTGAAGATTACGTTGTTTTTCCTTAAAACGCTCAACGCTCGAAAAATACTTAATTATATAGAATTATTGGTTTCAATAATATTTTTATGAAGATTTAGAAGACTTTGGTTTAAGTTATTGTTAAGTTATGTTTCCATTCCTAATGTACTAATATTCTATCGAATTTTTTTTTGAAGATTACGTTGTTTTTTCCCTAAAACGCTCAACGCTCAAAAAAATACTTAATTATATAGAATTATTGGTTTCAATAATATTTTTATGAAGATTTAGAAGACTTTGTTTTAAGTTATTGTTAAGTTATGTTTCAATTCCTAATGTACTAATATTCTATCGAAATTTTTTTGAAGATTAAGTTGTTTTTCACTAAAACGCTCAATGCTCGAAAAATACTTAATTATATAGAATTATTGATTTCAATAATTTTTTTATGAAGATTTAAAGGACTTTGTTTTAAGTTATTGTTAAGTTATGTTTCTATTCCTAATGTACTAATATTCTATCTAATATTTTTTTAAGATTACGTTGTTTTTTACTAAAATGCTCAACGTTCGGAAAAAAAAACATAATTATATAGGAAAACTGGTTAGAAACCGGTTTTTGAACCCGAACCGGTTCCAAAGCGGTCCAAACCGAGTAGGGTCGGTTTGAATTTCTTACCCTCCAAAACCGGGTCGGTTCTAAACCGGTTTTTGGCAAAACCGATTCTTGACCGTTGACCGTTGACCTAAAACCGGTCCGGTTTTTCAACCCGAACCGGTTTTCCAAAAAACCCGAAAATGTTCACCTCTAATCGTGACTAGGTTTTTACTGAGGTCCAAGTATATGAAAATGTAATTATTTATACTTTGACATTCATAGTATGTAACAAAGTATACGGCGTTTCATTGTGTGTAATAAGCTTTCAGTTTATTACTATTGTATGTATTGTGATGACGTGTCAACTTGTAATGATGATACGTGTCAACTCACACAGCAGACACGTAAGTAAAAGTACTAAAACTTACATACAATAACAATTAATAATAGATTATTACACACAATGGAACGCCGAGTAGTTTGATACACACTATGAATATCAGAGTATAAATACTTACATTTTTGTGCACTTAACGCTTTTTACTTTTTACTTTTCCTTACTTCTTCTTTTAAAACATATATAAGTAGCAATTCTAGTTAAAATAACCCTTCTAGTGCAATGGTTTGGTGGCTTGCACATATGTAAGAGGTAGCAAGTTCGACTCATGAATGAAAAATGTTACATTAAATTACTGCAGCGCAATTTAGTACCTCGACTCTCACAATTAAAGGTTTTCTTGACAAAGTTATAATTTTAAGTGTTTTCTTACCTTAACGAAAAATAAAATTTTATTTTTTACCTAATATCATAGGAGTATGGTGGGTTCATGCCAAGTTGTCGGTTGAGATGGGCTTAAGGTATCTTGCTCAATTTACAGCTTTATAATTTTAGGGTTGTAATCAATGTGGTGTATATATTTAGCAGAATATGTTTACTATGTTGAGAAAAAAGTTACTCTTTTTGTTAGTTTTACTGACGTCAATCATGAAAGTCATGCTCAAACTCGTTTCGATGCAACCCACGTATTATAAAACACACGTGGAGAATAAGTTGCCTACATATGATTTTTTCATCTCGATCCTATTTTAAAATATTTATCTTGCAAAGACGAAAATGGTGCTAAGCAGATTTTAAGAACTTCGGTTTAGCTGCATCATACGTTAAAAAGAAAAAAGTAATTGTATTTCTTATTTGTTTATCTATGTGTTAAATGCTAAAACAGTACTATACTGTTTTATGTTGTTTTACAACAAATTGTTCGACTTACATACCGATTTTTTATAAAATAAAATAATAAAAAAGGTAATATTTAAATTGAGAATTACGATACGAAAACCATTTCATTTCATATTCAGAAAGAAAAAGGGGGCGAAAAACGCATATATAATTTCCTTCCTTAAAAAATTCACAATCACCTTACAAGAACCCTAGATAATTACGAGTATTATATACATTTTGAAATTGAAATCTGCTATTCAGATCTGCATGTAAGTTTACCCACCTTTCATTCTTCTTTTGTTTTCTTACGCAACTGCGATTCATCTCTCAGGTTTCCTGTTTGTTCTTTTACTTTTGTTCATTTTAATTCAATTTCGTCATTTGCTATTTTGCTAGGCACAATGTGTAATCTTAAATTAATTTTCTATTGAAAAATCTGCTATTTATACCTGTTAGGTCATCATTAATTTTCTTATTTTCAGTTATACCTGGTTTCCATCATTAAAGATGCCAACTTTGTGTGTTTTAGATTCCTAGTTAGCAGCAAAGTTATGTTTTTATTTGTTATACTGACGAAATGAATGTATCCATTTTACTAGTATGGAATTTGATTTTGTATTTCTGAATATAAGTTAGGATATGTTTAATTTTTATGCAAAGTATATGGCCTTCAGTACTTAATTATTGTGTTGTATGTAGGTAAAGGCGTATCGATATAATACTGTTTTTAAAGTGATAAGTGTGTGATATACATATCTGGTTTTGGTTGCTGAAAGAAATTTTGAGTTATGGAGAACGAAAAGAAGAAGAGAAACAAGAAAAAGAAGAACAAGCAGGCAAAATCTAACATACCTACTGGTGGTGCTGGGGAATTAACTTCTGAAAATAATAATAATAATCATGCGAATGTGACTAAGCAAACAGATTCAGATAGAGAGTCTGTTAGTGGAGCCGAAACAGTAAGTTTGTTCCTGTAGTAAAACTGTGTGTATCTTACGATCCTTCTGGAAATGTACATTGTTTTATATGCGCGTTTTATGTTTATTATATGATGCCTGAGGTATTGGTGTTTTGAAATTTTGGTTGTACAGTCACGTTCTGTTGAAGCCGAGAAGTCATATTGGTTAAAAAGAGAGGTAAGAACCTGTTTTATTATTTTATTTTCTATGCATTCATTAGCATATTTCTGAACCACGTGTTAGAAGCAATTAATATTTCCTTTCTTTCTATATATCCGTTTTGCAGGCTTCCCTGGAACAAAAAGTTAAAGATTTGCAAGAGCAATTGGAAGTGCATGTACAAAGGGAGGTAATAACTGATTTGTCGGAGAAACTGATTGTTATGCTATAGGGTTCATTTGGTAATCGTTAATTTCAACTTCTTGTAAATCTTTCTTAAGCTTTTAATTGTTACATGGTTGCAGGCTGATCTGGAGAGAAATATTTTGCAGTCGCAGAAAGAAAAAAACTTATGGCATAATAAAGAGGTAGACTATAATAGCTAAATAATTGTGATATCGTATTTGTAGTGGTATATTTCAAATGGTTTTATTTTCACATTCTGCTATACATGTTTGGTTATTTATGTTTTATCCATTTTCTGATGGAAAATCGAGTGTCGTGATTAAACCTGTGTTTTCATCATCAGACTGAGCTTGAGACAAGAATTTTACAATTAGAAACTGAGAAAGACTCTTGGCTTCAGAAAGAGGTGAGTTCAGCTTAATTGTAAGCATATGTTTTGTTAAATATCTTTATAATGACTGCTTACTCCTATGTCATTACTGATCTATTTTTCTGGACGTTTTGACGCTTCGGTGCACTATTAGGTTTCAAATTATTTTCGGATGATTAAGATTGACATCACTGTTATGTGCAGGCTGGTTATGAGGAAAAAGTAAATCGGTTGGTTGAAGAAACAGCCACTTTGCGTTCTATGGGGGTAGTGGTTATTTTGCTTTAGACTTTATCAGTTTATGGTTTTCATTGTTTGACCATACTGTTTATAACACGGAGCTTGAACATCTGAATGGACTTTAGCACAGACATGCATTTCTTAAATTAAATAAATAAATAAAGTTTATATTTATTTTTGCAGGTGAACTTTGAAGAACGGCGTATGCAGATTGAAGAAGAAAAAGCTAACTCGGTTCAAAGAGAGGTGAGTACTCTTTTTTTTTTTTTTTTTTTTTTTTTTTGTTTTTAATTCCACATGCATTTAGTTGAGGTGACTTGAACTTCGTACTTGAAAAAAAAGAGTTGACTATATGCATTTCTTTTTTGTCTTCTGTTATTTTCCCTCATATCGTATTATAGTAGCGTGTGGTCTAAATTTTCCTTCCTTTACAGAACTCAGCAGCAGAAACAATTGCTTCTTTGAACAAGGATAATGCAAGATTACAAGCACAGGTACGTAGTTTTATCTCCATGATGAGCTATTTTTCATGCTCTGATGATTAAAATGACTCAAGGGTCAAAGGTTATATAATTAGAAGTGTTGATTAGATAAGCAGGAGCTGTTTCTTAATCAGGTTTATTTCTACATCCCCACATCCAACACTCACGAACACTACAAAAGAGAACATGAGAATGATGTTTCATGATATGTATGGTGTTAATTGTTTTTGGTCCTGCGTTTAGGCATCCATATAAAAATGTCTATGTAAGATAAAGCTCACGTGCAGGCTACCCATAGACATTCTAAGAAGTGTGTTTTATTTAATCTGATATGAAAAATAAACTAAAGCCTTGCAGGTGATTGAGCTAGAAGCATCTAAAAATGATGTATCCCACCAAAACCGGCAGATAAAAGATCACACGTCTGATCTTCAATCAAAGATTCAGGACCTTGAGGATTCTGTGGCTACACGCTTATCTTCTGAAAGGACAAAGGTTAGTTTAATTCTTTCTATTTGATTTTAGTACATGCTGGAATATATATAGCTTATTCATGCATTCTGTTACGGAAGACTTAAAAAATTAGAAGCCTGTCTAAGGGTCAGCTTATCTTTTTCATTTTAAGCGTTGTTTATTGTGTGTGTGCATGTATGTGTGTGTGTGTGTAGGATGGGGACATTGTAAAAAGGGTATTAATTTAAAATGTATAAGAAGCGTTCTCAGCCATTAAATTAGATAAACTTGAGGTGTTAAAACTAAAAAATCTGCGATGGCGAAAGTGTAAATAAATGAAACGTTAGTGGTGATTGTTTAATTAGTATGTAAACGCCTGTTTAATTACGATTCGTTATGTGACGTTGACACTTCTCTAGTTCCGAACTTTCCTTATTCAAATTCACCAATTGAAATAGTGAGAGGATTTTTCATTTTCTAAATCATTTTGCCACAATAATCAAATATGATGAAAACATCGAAATATGAGAAGAAATTTGGATCAACCTGCCGTATGTACTTATTTCTAAACCTAATTTCATTTGATACTACATTTTTCAAACATAAAAATAATCTGATGCATGATTTTTTTTTTTTTTTGTTTTTGTTTTCTAATACTAGTAGAGAACAAACCGTTTGATAAGCATAAGGTGTAAACAAGACTTAAAAGTACCATCCATCACCATAGATCTATTTGATGAGACATTGTGTGTTCACTATAAGGAGTGGCTGGTTTATTAGGATAATTCTACTTTGTATTTAATAGCCAAATCATAATTATGGACTAATTCTGATTTCTGAGTGTTTTTTTCCTTTTCCTGGTGTAGCACCTTACTGAAATTGAGGAAATGAACTCTCAGTTGGAATCTGCACAAGTACTTGTTGCTAAACTACTTTCTGAAAATGCAACTCTTGTTGAGAAGGTAATTTCACATAACATTGACTATCCAATAGACAGAAAGTCGGTAATTATGCTATGTAATTGCAGGTCAACATCTTAAATGCCGAGCTTGACCAAAAGAGTGCAACGATCCAATCATATTTACCAAATAAACCTAATGATCCAATTGTCAAAATATCTAAAGCTACTGACAATGATCAAAGTTCGGCTCCTGAAACTGATACAACACCATCATCATCTGAAAATTTGGACACAGCCAGCGACGTGGGCCCATTCAAAGAGGGAATGCTATCAGATAAACTTATGACTTCAGAGGGTTCTGATTTGAATCAAATTTCTCAAGAAAGCATGGAGTCTGGAGAAATTGTGCAGATTTCACTAGATGAGAATGATGTCATGATTGCCACATCAGCAACATCTGTTCCCGATAAAGCCAATCCGGTGCCTCTCACAGACGCTCCTCTCATTGGTGCTCCCTTCCGGTTGATTTCATTTATGGCCAGATACGTCAGTGGAGCCGATTTGGTTCAGAAGTAAGTTGTACTTCCAATTTATGTACCAACAGAAATGATGGCTTTATACAATTTTAGCAAACAAGCAGGAGAATTGTCGAAACTTAATCTTCTTTTTTCATACTAGATGAGAGATAGGGTGGAGAATTGTAGCAATATACCAACAGATTTAAAATCGGGTTTGGATAAACTACAGAATGCCTTTTTATTTGCCGGTGTTTTGATGTTATCCATTTGGAATAAAAGACTGTATTGCTTCTTTTTGCTTATTCTTTGGACATGTTATTGTGTGTACTATAAATACCAGTCACTGTAATCTTGCATGAAAATGGCTTCTTTTTTTCTTTTAAAAAGATGTTTAGAACGCTTTGCATTCGACAACATTCACATGATACCTTGGAAGGATGTTGATTTCTAAAAATGTTATTCTATTGCGATTTTAATCGCGTGACGTAGATAACGCCGGTGAATCACATACAATCTATATTATACAGTGGATTTGAGTTACTTAATGTTTTAATCTGACCTTTTTATAAGTTTGAATTGAAGGATGTCAAGTCGAACATAAACAAATAATGTTTTGGTGATAAAAGATCCGGTAGGTGATCCACATGAAGAAGAGTAAAAATATGGTAATGAATAGAGTGAAATAATGACATGTATTCATCAACACTTGTTTTGACTTTTGAAATCACCAAATTTTGTTTGACCAAACATGATACAAATATACAATACAATATCATGATGAATTCTTGAATAGGGTCTCATTCTTATGTCTGAAAGTCAGAAATCATCATTTGAAAGTGTAACTTTTGTTAAATACACTTTACAGACATTTGAAAGTCCAAGCAAGGTACAACACAAACCCAACTATTCTTTTCCGTATTACATGGACGATATGAATTACATATAGAAAACATATACAACTTTTAGATGCAACCTGACACATAACATGTCAAAAGGGGCTAAAAGGTTCAGGAAGCGATTCAAATCCATTATCAAACAATGGACCTTGATCACTGATTTCATCTGCACTATGCAGCCAACTTGTGTTCTTCAAGTCTTCTTTCAGTAAAATCGCATCGTACCTTGAACTCTCATAAATGTCCATTTCTGTTATTTTAGACGAATATGGACTTTTATGCTCTACGGATATGGGTTTGACTTTGTTCTCCGTATAATTGTAATTCAAATTTCCGTTTTTGGAGTTATTCAAATATCCGATTCTGGAGTTATTCACATTTCTATTTTTGGAGTTGACAAAGTTGCTGAAGGAGCCGTTTATAGATCCTGCAGCATTTGAAGCACAACTAGGTTGTATTCTGGAGTTGCCAGATCGAATGCTTTGAGGATAGAGCTTTGACCCTGAAAGTGGACGTACGCCTCCATTTCTGATATCCTGCAAGAGGAAGTTTCTTGAGATTCATCTACTCCCATAAAGGAAGTCTAAGTTTTAAACATATATAAAACTAATATAAGGTGGAAAAAGTTCGTCTAGAGGTGGTAAAATGGGCAGGTCATGGCAGGCTGGGTTTGTCTGAGGTGAATAATTGTTTGTAGGAAAACTTTATTTTCTATTTACAATCGTCAAGTATGCCAAATATGATCACAGAAATTATAGGATTTCAAGATTGTAGAACTTTTCTTTTACCAAATTACCAGTTTGACACAATTGACATTGTATCTTTTAAACTTTCTTGTTTAACCTGTCAGAGACAAAATATAACGCGCATCAACCCATTTGAAAGTATATGGGTCTAAATTGCACACACAACAGCAATATAGCATGATACTAAGAGAATCAAATATACATATAGAAAGGGTATCAATACCATATGTTTTATAGCCATGTCTAGTGATTTCTTTGAGATACTCCTCCCAAAGCCTGTACCACTCTCTGAATTTAACGTCTTTATAGGTTTTCTTGTAATTGACTCGGGCACATGTAAAGTCCTTCGAGACTCTAACGTCTCAACCACATGCCCATTACCATGGGGGCGCCCTTTTCCAGGTGGTTCTGCAATTCTTCCTCTAGTGACAATAGGCGATGGCTGTCTCCTTGTCATACTTACCATATTTATATTCTCTACTTGTCCATTCACAGTCATGGCGGCGCCTGGCCTAGACCTACCAGCAGATAGAGGTCGTGCGGGTAAAGTTGTTCTGAGATTTGGTGGTGTTTCATGTGGAAAATCAGGGTGATTGATGGACTGTGGCGATGGGCGAATCCGTGAGCCAGGTGGCCCAGGTGAGCTTGGCCTGGAAGTGGGTCCCATACTTCGTCCATTGAAAGATGGAGCGTGAGAAATTGTTGGACTCCTACGAGTGGGAGTCGAGGGCCTAGAAGATGGTCGAACCGTTGGGGAAGTCAACTTGGCGGGTGTTTGTGGACGGTGTGTGGGAGTTGATGGTCTGGTCGTTCTATCAATGGAAGTGATAGTGGATGATGGGCGGTTTCTGGAAGGTGTTGAGGCTCGTGAAGTTGTTGCACGTGAAGAAATGGTGGAGGGTCTGGCTGCTGGTGATGAACGGTTAGTTGGGGTGGATGGTCTTATGTAAGAAGAGACAGAAGCAGAACTGGTGTTCAGAATATTGGAGTTTTTGTTGGAGTAGTTTGTGTATTGTGTGGTTGAGATGGACGGGCGAGTGCTGCGAGTCACTGAACTGCTTCTTGCTGGTCTTGAAGTCTGGTTACTGTCAGATTGTGAAACAGAGAGCTGCAATTAAGAGAGCTCAACATCAAAATCTATTGTGTTCCTAACTCTCCATTAACATAAAAGAATCTCAATATTCTAAAGTTATGTTTGTTCCATGTGAAATGTATCTAACGAAAAAAAATGTTGGAAAACAAGAAGAAAAAAAGTGAACCCTGGAGGTTTTAACTGTAGAGCCTGATCGAACCGAAGTATTTCTTTTTGGGGAAACTGATGTTGGTTGAGACTCTTTTCCATCCGAAGACGGAATTAGAAAAGTTCCTGGAGGAGCAAGTAGCCTGTTACCAGAAACGTTAGAAACTACATTAGATCCAGAGCTTACACATTAGTCTTTCACATATTTCCTAATCACTTCAAGATTTACATATCGTGGAACCTTTAAACTTCAGAACGGTATAGTAAATTATAGCTTTACCTTTAGAGCATAAACAGCCCCCTAAAGTGGATTAAACAAATTTTACATTCAAAAGAACATACAGATCCACATTAGTAATATATAATTAAGGACAATCAGCTACGTAATCTTGTTAGACCTACCTCTCAACTGTTTTGTTTTCTCTCTTACTGTTTTAACAGGAGAATTGTTGGGATCTATCACATATCAGTAAAGATCTTTAAAAAGGATCTCAATACAAGTATGCAACAAAAAGAACGACTGGTATAACCAATATAAATTTATCCCTAACCAAGATCTGTCTCCTTTTTTCTTTTCTTATTTTGAACAGCCAATCCTTTTCTTAATCGAGGCATAAAATACAAACAAAATCTAATCCAGGTGGTAACATATTGTCCCCTAGTTGTAGCATAGATTTATAAATTTAACTTGATCTACAAAGGGAATTAGATGTGTACAGTTTCCAGCTAGTTTCATTAGTACCATTACTATGCATGTTGAGCCTTAAAATCAAGTTCAACTGCAACTACTGAGAGCTGTCAAAATAAATACTAAACCAAAAAGTTTCTAACTAGTTGGTTAATATTCAATTTCCTTTAGTTTGTTACATCAGCAGTATTCAAATATTAACACAGGGAATACAAGCAGAATATGCTATACTCTAAAAAATCTTAACTTCATCAATTTAATCTAAGATCTCAACATGTCATTTTTACGAAAAATGAATCAAGATCTGAACTGAAAACAAAGATTAACATTATCACAACCAGTAAAGTTAACATTACTATTATGATACAACATACCAGTCATAATCATGTTTTCCATCTTCATTAGATGAAAGTAGATCATCAAATATGTTTTTCTCCGCTTTCGGTGATCCAGCCTTAAGCCTTCCTAATCTCACCTGCACTGAAAAGACATACATTAACATACATCTATCATTCAATACCAGTAATAAACATTTTAAAAAGTAAAAATTATAAAAACAATTTTAACCAGCAAAACAGTCAAGTTTCTTAAAAATTAACGGAACGACGTCGTTCTGTTATTTATCTCCCTAAACTTAACCAAAACTACGTCGTGTCACTCACCGAACAAATAATTCAAACTTAAGTACTAATTCAAAGTCACTAACCGAAATTGTACAGTCAGATTAATCATAATGTGCGAAGTATAAAATTAAACGACGTCGTCTGAGTCGTACAGCGCATAATTCAAATATACTCCGTAATGAATTACAGTAATTACAATTATTTAAAATTTCATTAACAATTTTTTAATATTAGAGATAAATGTAACAGAAACCGTACAGTCTGATTCATCGGAAGATGCGACGGAGAGACTACGGCGATTACGAGAGAAGAGATCAACGTTATTATTGTTGTTTCCATTGAAATCCTCAGCGGTTGAAGTTGTGGTGGAGGTGAGACTCATGACTCGCCGGTGAGATAATAATCCGGTGACCGGAGAGTTACGAATGCCGTTAGTATTGAGATTCCGAGCTCCGATACCGACGACAGAGTCGTTTGATGAATTCCGATTCATCATGATTCAATTAATTTACATGATATTATGTTAATGTATCATGTGATGTATTATGAAATATAAAAAAAGTTGATGTACAGATACAACTAGATACACAATGAGCTTTCCTGCTTGCTTGCTTTCAGTAAGGTTCACGCAATAAGTGTGTGTTTGTGTACAGGAAGGAGTGTAGTTTACGGGCAATTGCAAATGGGTTTGTCTTTACGCTTTTGAGTGTGGGAGGCACGTGACTTGTATTAACTCGTTCATAAATCTCATTTCCGCTTTATGTGTAAAAAAACATAAATATTTTATAAAATTATTTTAAATTGAAATTGGACAATATAAATACTTTAGGGTAAGTTTATTTGCATACTAAAATAACTTTAAGTTCAATTTTATCGATCGATATTAAAGTTAAAATACAAAAATAAAAATTTGGCTACCTTAACAATTTCGTGTTACTTTAACTTTTTATAAGCAAAAAAAAAATCGAATGAACTATTTTGAATCTGAAAATGACCTTGCATTATCTATATCGTGCTCGTTTTTAACTTTCGTTACCTTTTTTAAATTATTTTTTACAATTTATATTTCACAATTAGTATTATTATTAGAGTAGTCAATTTATACTCGTCTAAATGATTAAAAAAATATTAAGTAAATGAAAATGCAATTAATAGTATCTACCCAACTAGTAAGGTGTACATTGTGTATAAAAACTTGTTAGTTACTGACATTGTATGTATTTTAGTGACATGTCAACTTATAAAGATGACACGTGACACTTTATATAGATGGCACATGGTAACACTATCATAACTTACATACAAGAGCACCAAATAACAAATTTGTTACATACAATGTATGCATAAATAACTGATTACACGTTATGAATATCATATATTAATTAATTGCATTTTGAACCACTTAACCTTTAAAAATATGATCTAAGCATTCACAAATTAATACAATTTCTAGAAAACACATTTAAATGTGTGACCCAACAACCTAAACAACGGCTTTAACAAAGTTCAAAGGATAAATCATGAGAAACATTAGATATCATATCATGCAATTTATTAAATACCATATATTTTAATATAAAAGTGTATTAAAAATAGTGGTTACAACCACTTTTCATCATCATAATATATAGTTGCTAGGTTGCACATTATTATATATGTTGACAATCAATTATTTTACATTTTTCCTACCAAGTTTATGGAAATTGAAGTCAACCTAGCTTCACACAGTCTGAATTAACCAAAGAGTTTGTTTTTATCAAAAAAGAAAAAGGGGGGAAAAAGATTTATAGCACAACAAAGTTAATAATTACAAAGCCTAATGTATTTCTTTGACTGTAATTAAAATTAAAATACCTATAAACTTTTTATTAAAGATAAAAACCCTTTTAATTTTATTTATTTGGTGAAACAACTATGATGTTTACTGACGCTTAACGTGGACCTCTATGGTTTGGGTCATAATACATAAACTCTCTTTTAAATCAAGAAAAATAAAATCTATAAATTAATCAAAATTAACATTGCCTGATTACAATTTAGAGTTCTAGCGTATATAAGCGCATATTTGGCTACTAAAGACCCGCCCCAAATATGGTTATGACCGATATAGTTATGTTTGTTTAAGGGCCGCTTTGAAAACCCCTTCTATTTTTTGTAGCGTTCTCATTTGTAATAATCTGTTCACCGTTTTGTATGGCCTTTTTCACTACCATAACACGCCATGTATGTGTTAGTGAAGTTAGTTTCTTCTTTATACAATAGCCGTTTGAAATAATAATAATCTATGATCTATGATTTATATGGCGATCAAAAAAATATAAGAACACCCGTGAAAACACAAGTTTCACGTTACTATTATAAATATATAACATGCCAATTTTGTACAAAATTCACAATTTATTATAAAACTTACAGAATTTAATTGGTCGAACTTTATCCACGTACGTAATTACTACTTGTTGTGGGGGGTACAAAATTACAAACTACAAACCATGCATGTGTGTTTGTAGACCAAAACATTGAATTTTAAGGAGTGGCATAGTTTTTGATGGATGTAACACTTCAATATTATGATGTTCTCTATTTAATTAAACTTTATGATATTTCTAGCTTTTTAGAGTTGATAAATAAATTTCCACATGCATAATGTTGCTCTCTTCAATAATATGCCATCCTCTCTTTATATATCTATCTACTACAAATTCAAATCTTTAGAAATATAAGTTTTTTTAAGTGCTTGATCTCTATTGTGAGTAAATTGCACTATGTAGTTTACACACATTCTCACCGTTAGTCTTCATGTTTTGTTTGTTCCATGGGCAGTTCAAAAAATCAAAAGTTGATGCGCGCTCATCATATCTATTTTGCTCGGCAAGATGAAGGTATTTTAGTCATGTTAGGTAGATGAGGGACTAAATATGCATCAACTTTCGAGTTTTTGAACTGTTCATGCAACAAACAGAACACATAGACTAACGGTGAAAATGTGTGTAAATCATATGAACTATGCAATTTACTCTAAGTTATCTGTGCATATTATAAGATAAGATAAATGATACAAATCCAAAATATGATTGACAATAAATGCATCAATTAGAGATGACCATACATTCATACATCGAACCTAAACATGAAGAGAAGTAACAACTTCACATGGTAGATATATCCCAAGTGTAAAAATTGATCCAAAGGTGTACCAACTCATAGAACTAACGTGTAATCAAGAATTTGACATTCAAAAGGACGTCTATTAAAAGAAGAAAAAAAAAACAACTCCTGACAACTTACTTTTTTCATTTGTTTTAGCCAAATTATGTATAGCTTATATAACATTTAATGGTATATTTGATACTCAAAATTTTAAGCATTTGAAAATTTAGAAAGTGGAAACATAGGAAAACACTTGCACATTTCTTCATGTATTTGTACATTTAGTTCTATTCATAACATGTTTTAAGGTAAAGTAGTTTTCAATATGAACAAAGATGGGAAGCATGTGAAGGTAGGGAAGATACCACATGTTACTTGTGGCTACTCTTTCACTTCAACAAAATTTACCCCTCTTATATGTCACCAGCCCTTTCAATTCTTTACGATTCATTTTTGCTCTATTCATTTTTACTACTTTAATTTTTGTGAAAAATAAGATATGTGGATTAGAAGTCAGTTTTTCCTTTATATTAAAGAGAAGTTTGACTGAATCCATTTTATTTAAAAAATAAATGAGGATAAAATTGAGAGTTAATAATTTTTAATAGTTATTTTTTGCAAGTGAACAGTTATTTTGGAACAGATATAAATAGTACTGTGGACATAACAATATTGATCATTTTGACATTAGCAAGTTTTAATGTATTTGTTTATAATCACAATATACGATTTTATATAATACACAACGTTAATAAAAACTAGTGAAAATTGTGTAAAAGACGTATGAGTTTATAAGAACATTATACAAACAAGCACACATGCGCAGAAAAAATAGCATATGTAGTCGCATTGTGTTGTTTTTATACTACAATCACATATTAATTTGTATTTGATAGAATACGATTTCGTGTTTCTCTTTCTCTTTTTATAGCTACAAATTACATAGTATATACAACCTCGATTGTAAACACAATATTCCAACTGACACTTGAACCTTGAACATTTTAATTAGTTATATCTCCCCTTTTGATATTCTGTTCAAATTTTTTATGCAGATGAGATGAATCATGACTTAGCAAAAACTCAGTCAATACTACTAAACTCCTAGGTGGGGAACAAGTGAACAACCCCTTTGATAGGTGTCACGATGGCATTATTTGCAGCATTTCTATTTAGTCTTTCTATCTATTATTTTGAAGAATTATACTTCTTCCGTTTTTTTGGATAGAATTTCAATGAATTAGAATTCAATTTAAAGTGGTTAAGAAAAAGAAAAAAATATATATAGTTGTTAAATAAGGGATATTGATTTATAAAATTACATAACATTATACTACTATAAATAATAATCATATTCTTAAATTAATTAGTTATTTAACATTATTTTTTCACATTGGTGAAAATAGGTAGAATAACAAGCAATTTAACTAAGTCAGCTGGAGCTAAAGACCTCAACAGCATTATCTATATTCTATACACTTCCATTTCATAAAACGGAGTGAAATGCAGACTTCTTCATCTTCTTCTTCGCTGTAACTAACACTCCATATTTATACAATATATAATTTTTATAAACCCTAACATTACCACTAATAATCTTTATATATTAAAATTTCATCTTATCGATTGTTTTTTGTTGTATTTGCAGATGCGCTGTAGATTGCATCTTTAATCGTTCAAATCAGCAACCGTATCCTTCCAGTTTCAGTTTCAATTTAGGGTTAACAACAGGTTCTCTCATAATTTATATTGAATTGTGTATAATATATACTCCGTATGTATTAGTGTTTTAGTTGCCTTATGAATCTCCGATTTAAGAAATTTCATTTTATCCAAATTCATATAGGTAAACCTAAGATCATTGTTGGTTAGGATTTACTGATGTTTGAGTTGAGCTTAACTAATTAAAATTTGTATTTTAGTTGAGTAAGCTATGGATTCAGTTTCCAGAAATTTAGAAGTTAACAAGGCAATGGGTAACCTGAACAGGGAAAAACCTCCTCCGTTTACCTGTTTATTCTTAATTTCTAGATGCAATATTGATGTAATTAAGCTCAGATACGAAACTTATACACGTGAGAAGTGTGAGAAGCAAACTGATTCACGACTTTATAACGTTGATTCACGACGCTTAAATGTGTAAACGTGTGAATCAATGGTACAAAAGTAGCGAATCAGTTTGCTTTTCGGGTATATTTAGAATCTTAATGGATCCTAGGTTGGGGACAGAAAGTATTCGAGAAATGAAATTTCCATGTAGCCTAGTTTCTAGTCAAATACTTCTTTTGGTACCGAACTATAATTGATAGTTAATCTTCGTGAATATTGATTATATTATGTAACTTGTGGAAGTTCTTACAGGAAGTAGAAAGCTCAAGGTTTCTAGGTTGAACGCTGGCTTTTGGGAATCCATTAGATCTGGGTAAGTAACTACTTTTCTTTCTTCTCATGTTATATGTTATTTAATGAGGTACTTATGATGATTGCATATTAAAAATTTTTAAACTATTTAAGCCTGACTTGGCATGAAACTAATGTGCGGTAGCGGAAATATGACTTACTTTTGTTTGTAATTAACAACATAAATCCCACGATCAAGGTGAACTTTGATACTGAGTTTCATCGACATTTAAGAACCTGTTTCTCGGAAGAAGTTTCAGCACAAATGTCCTTTTCTGTAGAAATAGTTTTGTATGATTTTCCTGCCGTTGGTTCTTACTCTGGAAGCTTCCCAATCTATCCATAGAAATATGATGGAGAACAAATATAGTAACTAACCAGCACGTTTATAGAATGTTGGGATTAAGGCAAACATGTGGGAAAATGCACGCACTCCAATCAAATGTAACATTTGATCTGGGAGAGTTATAGTGCCTGTGACAAGCCTATGGTAAGGTCTGGTGGTCCACGTGGGTGGACAAATAGCCTAAGGCAGTTTGGTGCAACCATCAGTCTCATATTCCATCAATCAAGGCTTCGATTATGAATTTCACCCAATAGGAAACATTTTCATTTCTTATTTATTCCATGTTTTAAGTAAATTTGTTTGAAGTCAAGAACTTCCTCTTATTCCACTCTATGTTTGGTAGGATTTTTACTGTTCAAGATCGATTGTTTTGATGCATTGTAGAGAAATAGAAATGTTTTATACAAGGAACCTTTTCGGAGTTCTACAAGGTATTCAGGATTACAATAGTTTTACCCATACGGTGTGTTGCATCTGTGTGTCATACCATCCTGCATTAAAAAAGGAAAGCGAGTTAACTGCCATATGGCAGTCATGTCATAATAACTAATAACTGTAGTAGCAGTTTTATCTGTATCCACATGGAAGTATGGAACCAAGTCTGACACACACTATGCATGGATGTATGTATGATCTGAATTCCAATATTCAGAACTTAAAATCTCTGAAACTCTAAGGTCCCTGCTTGGGTATTTGCTTAGGAATTATAGGAATTATTTGACATACTTCCAGGCTTGATACACCTGGTACTCTGCATCTAGGATAGGAACTAAGGAGTAGTGAAAAAAACTTTGTTCGCCAAGTAGAGAGAGAAAGTAAAACATTTAAACCCATAATGTGGAAGAGTGAAGAGAGTAGTATTAAACATTGTAAGAACTAAGAAGGCTATTTAACTAGGAGTAAAGTTTCAAAACTAGTGCAAGTTAAAGCTGAGTGATTTCATACAACAATTAAAATTTCTCTTTTGTTAGTAAAAGAACATACTAATTACCCTATGTAGGTAGGACGGTTAAGGGACATCATCCAGTAAGGGGTTGAGTATACAACCACGTGGTTTCAAACTTAAGTTTTTTTTATAACATCTGGTGTTCCACCTTTCTACTTGTCATCATGACATTTATGAACATAGGATGTAAGATATTAATAACACAAAATATCAGTGCATATCAATTAAGTAAGAATATTGTTTTCGAATATTAGATAGATTCAAATTTTGCTCTGTACAAATCACTAGTTCTACCTGCTCTTCGTTTCTACCGTCTTATGAAATGGTCAAACTCTGCATCTCTACATAAACTCCCGTAATATATCCAACCAATTTCGTTGAATCTTCACAGGTTAATTAAGAACAACACTACACAGGTCATAGAGCCACCTTCTGGCCCCGAAGAAGAGGAAGAACCTCTGCCTGAGGAATTCGTACTTGTTGAGAAAACCCTACCAGATGGAACAGTTGAACAAATTATTTTTTCTTCAGGTGCAGAAGTTGACATATATGATCTCCAAGCCTTGTGTGATAAGGTATTTCTGTGCATTTGGATTGCATAAATTGCATGCTACATCTTATGCTTCAACTTTGTATGACATACTGATCTAAGTGAATGTATGTTAATTTATATGTAGATGTGGCAATTTAGACCAATATATTTCTAAATGAGTCGATTAGGCTTATGTTTCATCTCTAACAGGTCAAATGGTCCAAATACAAACTACAGAGTATTAGCTAATTAGGAATCGGACAGCACGCCACCCAAAGTTCAATTTTAGTATACAAACAATTTCCTGAATTAGATTATTTTTCTAACAATATGTTTAAAATGATCCTTCTAAGACACTAATTATTTTTTTCTATAAAAAGACAAAGCAATTTGGGTGAAAGTATTTGGTCAACCAGACGGGACCTATTTCCATCTGCATAGTCATATACCTGTTCTGATCGTAGTCCTTTTTGACTCGTCATTGACTAAGAGAAATTCCACTTACCATCATTTTGTCATATTTCATCAGATTGTGGTTGGTTTTTTCTTGTTGTCAAAAGTAAAATTCTTTCACGGTTTAAAAGGTTGGGTGGCCCAGAAGACCACTATCAAAGCTAGCTGCTGCACTGAAAAATAGCTACATGGTTGCGACATTGCATTCTGTTAAGAAATCAGCCGGAGAAGGTATATTTCCCTTGAAATTTTATCAATCAAATTGGGTGCGAATAAAGGATTTAGTTAGTATGCATTTGCAGCTGAGTTTCATGTATTCTGTTTATATTTTATTGACAAATCTTGGTGTATTTTGGGAAGTTACTTCACAGAATTAACAGGACCCAATAGTGGCAAGAAGCTCATTGGCATGGCTCGTGCTACATCAGATCATGCATTCAATGCAACTATATGGGATGTCCTTGTAGATCCTAGCTACCAGGTAAAACATATTTTATTAATACAATATGTCAATATCCATGATTATGTCAAAGGGAAGAAAACAGATGGACAGAAGAAACATCATAAAAAGAACATAAAACCAACTCAACTGTTTTTATTCAATATGCATGTACGTCATATATATGTCCTGATGATATATATTGGATTTTTATAATACCCTAGTGAATATATTGATTTTCATTGTACTTTTAAGATTATGGCCTTTTCCAGATTGTTAAATAGTTTGCAACAAAAGACAGACTAGGCCTTTGAATGGTAACCGGCTAATCAGATTACGCACAGATCTCGAAACAAGTATTGTATTCAAACTTGTATTTAAACCCATGGCTGTCTGACGTCAGTCGGATATGAATTTTAAAGTGGTTATGTATGATTAGGTTCATAGTTTAGACATTAGAACTTAACTATTTAATTGGCTGATTTTCTAATAGGGCCAAGGTCTTGGAAAAGCTCTAATTGAGAAGATTATAAGAGCTCTACTTCAGAGGGACATTGGCAATATAACATTATTTGCAGACAGTAAAGGTAATGTGGTTCCTTGATTGTCCGATGTTGGAAATTAGAGGTGGCAAATTTGACCCATTTATGGGTAAATGGGTCAATTTAGCTTGCTGTTTTTCTCTAAATATTCAAATGAGTAAACGAAGAAAATATAGCTTAAATGCAAATGGGTCAAACATAGTGCAAACTGCAAAGCGTATTTAAAATTTATAAACCTCATAAATCATTTTACTCAAAAGAAATAGTTCTTTTTTTAAGAATGGCATACCTACAAAATGTATTTGAAGTTCAGCGCAACCTGACCTGACCTGACCCATTTCAGCCATACTAGAAATTTAGCCGTTCTATCCTGAACTAGTTTTGACGTGTTACACCACCCAAAAGTGGAAATTGTTATAGGTTATGAAGCTATCTAAACTTGATCTGTTTTTGCAGTTGTCGAATTTTATAGGAATCTAGGATTTGAACCTGACCCTGAGGGCATCAAAGGCATGTTTTGGTACCCCAGGTTTTAGCACATGGCCAAGCCCACAACACCAAATCCTGTATATGTAGGTCAAATTTTAGCTCAAAATGCATTTATCCTTGTAAAATACATAACTTCTTAATATATATACCAGCTTTTCTTTGTAACATTGCACACTTGAAATTATTGAAAGATGTATTTATGTTTCACAATCTAGTGGCAACATGTAACTTTATATATCTTGATTACAATGTCTTATTGTTGCTTTCATCTTGGTACCTTATACATCTTAATTACTACGTTTTGTTGCTCCCTCAGTTTGATATGATCCAACAAGTACACTGGTATAGGGGGTGTTGCTTTAGCTTCTCCGGCATCACCCTACATTCGACCATAATTTCATGATTTTTGTTTATATCAAAGTTGACACTAGTATTCACATTCAACTTGTCTTAAGGTGTGGAGCACTGATTTCTTTGGTTAAACAGTCCTTTCTCAAAATGTATGCATTAATACAATGATAACTCATAATCAAATAATCAGTTGTCACATAGTGATGCTGAAGACAGTTTTTAAGTGTGTCAAATTTCGATTATCATCAAAAGTTGCAAAATTTCAATTGGTTTCATAATACTAAAAATGAAATGTGTCATTTTGTACATTACTATCAAACATCGACTTACAAATTATTGTGTTAAAACCTGCTTTTTTCCAGACAAGTGATAGCTAGCTAAAAGAGGAAGCAAATTAGGTAATACTATCGTATTAACATGGGTAAAAATGTCATATAAGGTAATATAACCACCCCTAATACATTTGAAATCACAATAAGTGCCACCTTAAATGCAGCCAAAAGAAGTAGAAGATATTAGCTACCAAACTATAGCATATTGAAGCTAAAGTTAGTTTGTGTTAATTCTTCATAGCCACAATCGAGTTGAACGTAACTAGAAATTCTATTTACGGCATGTACCATTGGGATCAGCATTCATGATGATCCAAGGATGCTTCAAGATATTCTCAAGGGAGAGCCTTTTTGCAGAGTCTTTCACTAAAAGCTGCATTCGGTGAAACCGTATTATAACAAACACAAATACACACTTCCAATCTTACTACCAGTCATATGACTAGCATAGGTAGATCTTTGGTTAAAAGGACTTACATGTGTGATAAGATCCTTAGCTTCATCGGAAACATGAGGGGTAGAAGGAAAAGTGAGGTCAACCTTCATAATCCTACGTAGATGACAAAAAATTTCATCATTAAGCTTGTTAACAGTAAAGGTGGGAATTTTGACCAATTTACTAATGAATGTGTCTGTTTGGATTTGTGTCATCTCAAACAGATCAAATAAGGGGAAATAAATGCCACAAATCAAACGGGTTGAAAGTCTCCCAATGTCTCTTTTTAATGAGTACAACTTCACAAATTATTTTATTAGATGACATTATGATTATCATTGTAATAATATATTTTTTTGTGATCACAAGTAATACATAACTATTTTTAAAGATCTTGAAAAAATGAAACGAACAGTGTTTACAAGTCAACCCAATTTGTTTTGACCCACACCAGAAAGTTACCCATTTAGAACCCTGGACACGTTTTAACCTGTTACCCAACCTGTCATACACACCCATTTTGCCACCTCGATTTACTCGCACACATAAAGAAGAAAACTGGTTGTATAGCTGTCATACCTTCGAAACGTATCTGCTTGGCTGTCTGCCTCAAACGGAGGTGCACCATACAGAAATTCATAACAGAGAATGCCTAAAGTCCAATTATCGACTGCATAATCATGAGCTTTATTTTCCACCATCTCCGGTGCTAGATAGTCTAAAGTTCCGCACATTGTGTGCCTCTTGTTTTTTGACTGAACAGACCACCCAAAGTCGGCTATCTTCAACCGACCCTGCAATCATATATACAGGATATCTTTCACATGCTAACTTACATTAATGGTCTTTTTCTTTTCCATCTTTTACACCTCTTCTTATAACATGAGAGAGACAATAGAACTGCAAAAGGGAAAAGTTCCATACTGCACAACTCATGGAAGAAGAGGTAATAATTTTTTTTTTCAAGTCTTCTTTTATCAAAATAGCTTATAGTTAAATATTAAAAAAGAGCAATGATAATATGCCAATATTCTACAATAGATGGTCATCTTATCATACCTCGTGATCAAGCAACAAATTCTCCGGCTTTATATCCCGGTGGATCACATGCTTCTCGTGGCAGTATGCTAATGCCTGGGTAAGGCTAGCAATGTACTAAAGATACCACCAATAAAAAAGATTTAGAAAACTGGATATGGAACATCAGAGTAAAGCATTACCTTAACTGATATTAAGAATTCCCAATTTACACTACCTACATTCCAGCAAAAAGCATGAAGTTTAAATACCTTTTTACGCGAAAAAGTGATCCGTTTATCTTTCAACAATTTTGAGTATGCTGTACACTTTTCGAAAGGTATGTTTCAGTACCTTTTAGCAAATGACTAGGCTCACAATACCAAATCCTGTATAATTAGGTCAAACCTAGAAATACATTTTCCCATATAAACTACTGTACATAACTGCTTAATGCTAACATAGTTTTTTTTCTTTTTTCTCTTTTGCAATATAACAGAATTGAACCTATTGAAATATGCATCTCTGTTTTCCAGTCGAGTAGTAAACTAACGGTAACATATTCGCTTATCATCTTCATTACAATGCTTGTGATGTTAACTGTGTTTGGCAAGGTCATATATTTGCTTTCCACTTGTTCCTTCATTGTTCCTCTAAATAGAACCTAACCTTTATTTATCATAACAACAAATGTACTTTGTTTTCTGCGTAAATCATACTATAGTGTGTGTGTGTGAGCGCGCGTATGTGTATGTCAGTAACTGAGAGAGATAGAGGTGTATATATTACAGTGGCAGCTTGTTCCTCGGAAAGATGACCGGATCTCCGAAGCTCACCATAAAGCTCACCACCATGAGCATACTCCAAAATCAAAAAAATCCTTTCAGCATCATGAAACCATCCGTAAAGCCGAAGAACGTGCGGATGACGAAGGCTAGTTTGTATCGCCATCTCTCTCTTGAGCTGATGTTGCAGCCTGTACTTTTCAATCTGCTCTTTGAATATCACTTTCAATGCCACTATATACTTGCTCTGATTAACAACAAAACAAGAAAATCAAATTTCTCACTATAAACCCTAATTTCAAGTAAATAATCTGAAATAAATCCACTACTTGATCAAAATGAAACCAACATAATCCACAATTCTGATATAGAACCTAATTTCACGTATATCATAGTTATAACTGCATAATCTAAAATGTATTCATTTCTTAATCAAATTGAAACCGGCTTAAATCAAATTTGATCATTTTAAGCCCTAATTTCAAGTAAATCATAGTTATAAGTTCGTAACCTGAAATGTATGCATTACCTAATCAAATTGAAACAAGCATAAATAAAATTGATCAAAATAAACCCTAATTTCAAGTAAATCGTAGTTCATAATTGTATAATATGAAATTTCAGTATTACCTTTGATTCACGAGCAAGGTATACTCTCCCGAATTTTCCCTTGCCGAGCGGTCTTCCGATTTCAAAATTGTCAATTGACCAGTTGCGTTTCAATGATTCGGAAGAATCCATTGATGAGATTTGATATTCGATTACTGAAAGTGAAATTAAATTAGGGAGGGAAGTTATTTATTTGAATTTTGATTTGATGATTTAACAATTTTTGTATAATTCGGAGTATATTATAAAACCAGTCCGTGAAAGTTTCTGTTATTTTAATTTGTAGTCTGAAAGTTTTTAGTTTTAAGGTGTTTTTTTTCTCTTTTCTGTTTTTTATTTTAAATTTAAAATTTGGATTTGATACACAAACTTAGTCCACGTGACGTATGTTCATTGGTAGACAATATTGAAGGTGCGTTTAGTTTTTAGAATTAAAACTGAATAAAAAGGTATAATTCCCAAATATCTCATCAAGAGTGTTTCAATCAAAGAGTGAGTCTAATAATGAAATATCAAACCTAATAACCAAAGAGCCTATGATCTAGCGGCATGTGAGGAACTAACCTAGTAGTTGAGCGTTCAAGCCTCGTAGGAGGCAATCTGAAATACTTGTAGTGGTTGTATTTACTATTCGTGGGATAGGTAACGTAAGGTTGTCTTTCTTAAAAAATAATAATATCAAACCTAATAATATGTCATACTTCAAACACACGTAGGCAGCAAGATTCTAATTTTCATTACATCTCGTATACATATACGTACTTATACCTATAATAAATCATACTAAGAGCATTTATAATAGAGACAGTAGTGACACTCCATTTGTTCAACCTTACATTATAAACGGTGAGTTCGCATTGTATGCCATCTAAAGGTCAACACTCATCAAGCGTGATATGAGCCAGTTTAGTGGGATCATCCCAATATTATGCCAAAAAATTATTAAATCATAAGACGACTATAAGGGTTAAAAATAAGCTAATTTACATTTGGCCATTGTTCAGTTAACTTACAAAGACACTCTCATTTATTTAATATGTTTAAATGTTTAATGTTTAATAATATATGTCGCAGTTAAATACCTAAAATTTTGTTATATAGTTTAGATGTGTTTAGCTTTGGTAATGAGGTTGCCACATACCTACTGTCAAACCCAAATCATCCTCAACACTTTCTACGACAGCTGTTATTATTGTCTTTCTGAACAATTATTTTCATTGAAACTACATATACGTCTATTAAAACATTGAAGACGATGAGCGTCTATCGATAAATGTACACACCGAAAGACATGTATTATCAAAAGATCAGTTAGTTCACCACTCAAAAGTAACAAACAACATGTCAAGAAAAGAACTAAATGAATCGAAAGGTACTTAGAGATCCAAGAAGATAGAAAATTGATGTTGATATATACTGATAGAGATAGAGATACATACATTTGATCTAAACACATCCATTCTCAGTTCGTTAAAATTTTATCCCACTAGAGGCCATAACCAACATCAATCACAAAAGTCACATATTGCTGCAAAATGGCTATTACATAATCTGAAAGCTTGCAACAAAAATAGTAATTTATCCCCAAGCAAAAACAGGAACTTGATGTGCATGTGGATATATCGAAATGCAACGATCGAACTTGGACATAAGCCTACAAGATCTTCTGAAATTGGACTGAAATATAAAATACAAAACAAATTTAATGTATAATGTAAAAATAAGTTTAGGCAAAGAAGTAAAACATGGACTATGCTCAACTTTCATGGGTCAAAAGTTAACTTTCACCTTGAAAAATGGGTTTAATGTCCGGTAATGCATTCAATTACATGATGTCTATTGTGTGTATCCAACTTAAGTTTGATATTTTTAATGCATCCAACTTTTAAAAATTTGTGTTTTATAATGTATTATGTAGTACTTTTGATGACGTGTCATCCTTTACGGATGCCACGTGACACCTTAAACAGATGACACATCAACAAAATACTTTGAAAGTTTGATGCACTAAAAATAGAAAATATAAGTTAGGTACACACAATATACATCAGGTAAGTTTTAATGCATTCTCAAACACTAATCTGTTGAAAATTTCATGGGTCAACATGGGAAACGACAATCGATGATGATTTAGATTGTATTGATGACCAAGTTTGTAGTTGCATGATTGGCGCATGTAGTTTGAAATATCGTATAAGCGAGCCCTAGTGTGATACACAAGAACCCAAAATATTATTCATTACCTTCGGGAAAAACAAATCAAGAAATTGACACTTCCACCATAAGATTATTACAAAGATTTAGAGATATTGAGTTGTTAAACCATAGTTGTTGCAAAAATGAGTAATTTCAATAAGAGGAAGCTAAAAATTAGGTGGAAAACTTGATCTAGTTAGAGTTTGGAATATCACTGTGCGGTTTTCTTTCTTCGTATTCCCTCCGTCATAAAATAAGTGTCTTTCTTTCCATTTTATTTTATCTCAAAATAAATGTCAACTTTCAAATATGGTTTACTAACTTTATCAATTTATCCATAATTTACTTTTTCACATAACTAATTCAAAGAAGACTGTGCAAAAAGTAAAAGTAAGACTATCATTTTTCTCTTAAACAATGTACTGATTAAGTCTTTTCGTAAATTTTGTGTAATCTGATTATAAATACTTGTTATGGGAGAGAGGGAGTATTACACATTTACCTTTTTTTCGTGCATCAAGTGTCATTTTTTTCATGTATCAAAGTGTAAAAAATGTGTCAAAAGATTTATCGTGACCATAATATTCGGTATGCCTTTACCCCTTTAAAGACTTGACGTCCGCGTACATTCTTACATTGAGAAGCTTCTTTTTATTTAATCTAGTCCCCATTTTTAAATACATTAATCTAATCAATTTTACATCTTTTATAAATGACTTGATTTATTTTAGTTCGCGATTTTACACTAACTTAACTCACATATGTATATCGCACTTTCACGAGGCTTGAAACTTACAACCTATTAATTGATGACTCCTCACAGTACTGCTAGGGGCGCTAGGCCAAAAAGCCCTTTGGTGACATGGAGTGATCTTTTACATCTCACACCCAAATTAAACCATTTTTCTTTCTAGGGCGCTACGCCAAAATGCCCTTTGGTGACTTGGAGTGATCTTTTACATCTCACACCCAAATCAAAAACCATTTTTCTTTTGCAACAATATTCAAAGGTACTAGTTTCGTTTAAGCAACAAATTTGTTGTCGTGTACAATTCTCTCACAACAATAACAAAACCAATATTCTATGTTGAAAATATCTATAGGCAATGTGTTTAGACACAACTGTTGACCAAATTCAATTCTAAGCACAAAAAATTGGTCACAAATTGAAATCACAAAAAATGGAACAAAAAATACCACCATTGAGTTCAAAGAAAACAGAGTATGTATAAACTTATTCTACTTGTAAGCATAACAATATCGTTGTACTTTTATATAATTTATGTTAGGGCAATGATTTGTACACTAATTGTTTTTGTTTTTCTCCGTACACTACTAAACATGTTTAGTGTTATTGTACCGTTTAAAGAGTCTCATTAATATTCCACATTCTTGCCTTTGACCCAATTCCATTTCAAGCATAAAAAACAGGTCAATGAAATCACAAAAGTAGCACGAACAAAAGGCATAGTGTATACATAAACTTATTCTAATTAGTACCAAAATTCATGCATTATCATAAAAACCCTAACCATTTTTTTCATGATTTCATTATTCTTTGCACTATCAAAACATGAACCAAAATCACTTGGAAGGAATCTCATTACTCAATAACTTCTTCTCTTCATCAGAACCCTCTTCATAAACACTTTCACCACTAGAACTTTGTGAACCAGTCAACCTAGCCAACATCACAAAAGTCATACCTCCAAGAACATTGTTCACCATTCTCAACCCAACCACCGAGCTCTTAAACGCTAACGGTGGCAACGTTTTTGCCAACACGAACTCAATCCCATTCAAACTTTGGTACCTAAGATTCGCACTTATTCCCATATGAACGGCCCAAGTAAGCGCATTCAAAACAGTTGGTGGAGCCTTGTTTGGTGACTCAAAACTCGGGTCCATTTTCTTCCTCATTTTAATCAACCCGTTTGACAATGCAGTCCCTACTAAACCGGCTGCAAATCCTACGCCTGCAAACAATACTCCTTTGTATACAAAGGTACCAAATCGGTCAACCAAACTATACGACCCAGATTCAAACATGTGACTCGTTGGTGAACTAGCGAAAATTGAAGGCAAAGTAGCTGATGCTGAAGCTGAAGCCATAGTTGGTGCTAACAAATACATAAGCGTAAAATTTAATATCGACCCTACAACTAACGTCGAAAACACAAAGTCAAGCTCGTTTAAACCGAAATTCGGACGAGACGCCATGTCACCAAACACATTCGCACTCACACCAACTACTTCTTCCATTAAAACTTTAAAAGGAAATTGGGGATCAGCTGCAACCCTAGATCTCCAACCACTAAGAAAAGCCCCAATCGGTCCGAAACCGTCAAGTGGCGAGTCATCGTCGAATTTCCCATGGCCGTCACTCCGATCACCGCCAGAGCCGCTGCCACCATGACCGATACCAGAACTACCACCGCTGCCGCCACCAGCAGCAGCACAGGGGATTGGAATTGGTGGTATATTAGAAGGTAAACTAGGGTTTAACGGCGTGGATCGGAGGGGTAAATTCGTAAAATCGGCGAGTTTTTTGGTGGTAAGATTTGGTAATTGAAGGTTAAGTATATGTCTAGCTGGATTTATTTCATGATTATTTTTGGTAACATGAGAGTAATTAAGCTGAGATACACAAGCCATAATTTGTTGTAAATCACACAAATACAAATGGTGATCACTTCAAATTAACCTGAAAAGAAATTAAAATATAACATACATAATTAAATAAACATATTTTTTTTTCAAATGTAATTTATGGATCTAAGTCTCTAAGAAACATACTACTTCACTATTAAGTTGACAGAAAAATAGATGCAACGACGTGATGAATATTGAATCACATGATCAAAAAAACTCTGGATACAGATATATCATATATGTATAAGTTGATCTGATGGAAATATAAATGAATAAAATAAATAAATTAATAAATAAAAACAGTGAGATTGAAAGGAAAGTGATAACCTGGTATGATCGATGGTTGGCCGGCTGAATGGGGTAAATGAAAGAGGAAATTTGGGAATGGGTTTTAATGTAAAGCGAAAAAGAGGGAATCAAAAAACCCTAAAAGAAAGAAAGAAAGAGAATGAATGGAGACGGGGGTTTGGTGAGAATGGTGATCTGGTTCGGAGTTGGAGTTTGAGTCCGGAGATTTGAATATTGTTTCAGACACGTGGCGGTGGTCCCTACAGTGAATCCCTATTTAATTTTGTAGTTGGTGAGCAGACTTGTACACTAGTAGTAAATACTAAATAGAAATGAAATTGTGAATTTGTTTTTATCTTGATTCACTAGATTCCAAAACTCACAATTTTTTTTAAAAATCGAGTATAAAGTTGATGATGCTCAAGCTTAATCCTCCGTTTATCGCGGAGTATTAGATTTGGATTTTGATTTGAGACGTTTGTTTTAAGTTACATGTGATTGTTTAAGTCACTGTAACCGAGAACGCTCTACTTTGTTCGTTATTAACAATTTGCATTGGATGTGTACGATGCGATAGGGTGGTAGCATGAGAGGTGACGTTAGTGATGATAATGTAAAATAGTGATACGGTGTTTTGGGTAATAATTTTAAAAACATATAGTATTCTAGACTTTATAGAATTACTCGTATATCTTAAATCGAACCAAACTTTGATTCAACAAAAGGAGAAATCTTCTAACATGATCGGCTTTGTCTTATCCTTTGACCCTTTTCTACTCTATTAAGATGAAACAAAGCTTTCGTGTCATCTTTTTGTCACATCTCACACCATATATCTAATTACTTTTCTTAATTATTACCAATAAAAATCGTTTTTGCACACATATAAGACAACAAACAAGTTTATATAACTAATACACCCCTAAAAAATAAACTAACACTAGGATGGAAAAAGTTGACCCACATTGACATGACTAAGAACAAGAATCAGGTCATACTCCTCAATGTTTGGTTTGGTTCTAAACTTGAACTTTCTCTCGAACCATTTTTCCATTTTCAAAATTCGGTTTTGGTCCAGCTCGGTCCAATTGAAACCAAATGGAAATGGGTCATTATTGCCAATTTGCCACCTATGTTACTAGGAGATGTAAATTGTTGGTGGAACAAATTTATTAGATGAAGCATAATAGTGAAATGCATGTGCATGAATATAAGAATGTATAAGAGCTGATCTGCCTAACGTTACTAAATGAGTAAATGTAACTACCATTTTTTGTTGAATTAGTCTTTACTCCTATGCACAATAGATTTTCAAAATGTGGTTTAAGAACAAATGGCATTTGGGGCACTCTTGTAGAGGCATTTGTTGCAACTGTTCTATATACTAATCCTAAACTCGATACGAAGAATTGTATATATGTTATTGCTTCTTTGCCTCCGTACATTGGAGTTGCTGATATGTTTCATTGATGCAGGATGTATGATGGCCGGTTCCAAGGAATAAGCCTAAGTTTGACCTGTAAATAATGTACTAGTTTGTTACTTATAAGTTACAACAAGTACAGAAAAGTTCATGAATTTGTTCCTGAACTTCTACAATTCTTCTATCCCCAAAAAATGTTAAAATTACAGTTCATGTGCATTATTATGACGTTTAATGCACGACGAATAGAAGAATGATCTCATTCTCACTTGTACTTCAATCGTTAAACGTTGTACATTGCTCCTAAAACAGCGCTTAACCTAACCGAAACAATAAATTCATTTTCTGTATCTTTTCATCGGTCTTCTAATTTTTTTGCGTAATTGCTAGTACTTTACAAGATAAATTTGGAAATGTAATGTAGGGCTTGGGCTTGGGCTTGGGGTACCCATGAAAACAAGGCATATAGTGTGTGCCTACATTGAAGAGTCAAGAAACTATTAATATTGAATTGGTGGTCAATGAGGCAATATCTTTGTCTGAAGAATCTATGTGTTGTCCTACATGTAATCTACATTTATGGGTATATTAAATACCCTCTGCTGCAGCATCTACCAAAAACAAGTCTAAGTTTGCACATTCAAGATATGAATATAGGGATATTGGGTTGGTGTGTAATTATCAGACTTTTCTGATATGAATGGTCTGGTTTGGTTAGATTGGGACCAATTCTCATTAAAACCACTCAATGCAATAAAGAATGTACATCTAGATGATTGTTTGACATACTGTATAGTGGATAGATATTATATTTATTTTGGATCAAACAAAATCATCTTTAAACATTGATCATCAACTAACAGAGAAGTGTTAAAAAGGAAATATCTTTTGTTCAGATAGTAATTGTTTTTGCCTATGATGACAACTGGGAACAGACTGAGGGGAAGGAGACAAACTCGTTGCCATTAATGTGTGTATTAATAAACACAATAAATGGTATAGATTGGTATCAAACAGACATAGAAAACTGCAAAAATTCCAGCTATCAAAGATCATCCAAAAAAGTTTTAATGCATTTGGATTCAAAAGGTATATGGCAAAAACTCATAATAATATTGTATGAACATATGTCCCTTCTAGCTACCAATATTCTTTTAAGGTTAAAGATTTCAACATGTATGAAATTAGTGTGATCCAATGATTGAAGGCAACTTTAAAACACTAACTGCAACTAGTGTTTCAACTTTTAAAATGCCAATGAATCATGTTCAACATAAAACTAGATTTGTGAATGCATACTATAGCATAAACCTTTTCTATTTGATTATGCAAGCAAAACGAAAATATCATATTGTACACTTGTTTACCATCAGATTATATTCAATTGCTGAAAAAGATTAAAATCCCATGAATGCATTTTATACCTCGTCACTAGTACTTCAAAATTCAACGAGAGTAGACTAAGACTTGCAATATGTGTACAACGGATGATGGATTTTTTAATGGTCAATAACCCTAGAATATGAACGAGTAAAGATATACAGAGAGCGTGGAATTAGGTACCTACAAAAGCAGAAAACTTGAAGAATATCTTGTGTAGTAGAGGCATATGAATGTAATGAGTCTCAAAGACTAAAGTCAGTTTCTAAGTTTGGCATTGTTCTTGTGGCCATAGCAAATGGTGCTCTCATGCTCCCGACTCTGGTCATTCGCAACGCTTCACCAGCATCTGCAGCCCTTTCTAGTTCACGCATTCGTTTTCTTTTCTTGTATCTCCATGCCCACACTATCAGCCATGCCAACACCACCAACAAGGCGATACCACCACATACTGAGCCAAAAATTCCCCACACCTTAGAATCATTGTTCTTTCTACTAATAGGAGATTCAGGACGAGCTTCAGGTGGTGCAGGGGGTACTGGCACAGGAGGGGCTGATGATTCAACGACAATGGAGAAATGCCCCTGTTCAGTGGTCAAACATACATTTCCAGATACCAAATCCGTGAAATTAACCAGACCATGCAGATCAAACCAAGCACACTTTGCAACTGAACCAGCCGGTATTGGGTTAATTCGTCCGAAGTTTATTCTAATGGTTTCCTCAGACGCCCACAAGTCAAGTTCAGGTAGATTAGAAGCCGATAAATCTGAACCATTATAAGCAAGCAAACCCAATACAGGAGCTAGATAAATGTAACCAGGTAACGAATAATATGTCGTGGACCAATTGCCTAAATTTTGGTAAACCAGAACAAGTCTCTCAACATACGGCTGCTCTCTTAAACCAACCGGAATCCTAAACTCTTTAAACGTCTGAACACCTCTATGAAATAGACTACCACTCCTAAGCCTCATCGCTGATATCTCAATTCCAGTCAAATAGGGAGGTACAAAACCATCAAACGGAATACCAGTACGCGGATGAACAAACGCACGATAAGCATAGTCCTGTAACGTCGCATCTAAAGCCCTCGCAGGCTTCAATTCAGGATTTATAAATTGTGATTCAACTTGTGGCAACCAGCAGAAGCAAATTAACACAACGAATTTCGCTAGACTTCGAAACTGAAGCCTCATCTATGCATCAAATTACTCAAAATCAACACAAGGAAATCAGTCTCAATGCCAAAACCCTAACAATCACTTCTAGAATTCTGAATTCTGCTACTTCTTTAAACAATGCGGATTCTAAATCACAAATCTTATAACATGAAACTAAGCAAGATCAAAGTACCTAATTCAGCCGATACACATTCAAATAAACCCTAACTTGTCATCAAGAACACACGAGTTCATCAATCAAAAACACGAACACATTTCTTAATGAATTAACTCACATTACATCACTTCTTGACGTCATAACTGGAGCGAAAAATCTTCATTATCGAAACCCTAACAAAACCCTAACAAATCAATCTTCATTATCGAAATAACTGGAGCGAAAAATCGAATGAAATCGTATAAACTTACTTATAACTAGCTCCGGAGATCGTGAAAACGTTACTGAATTCGTCTTCTTTTTGTTCTTGAAATCAAATATTTGTAAGAAATGATTAAACGAGTTTTGGAAAATGAATTGATGTAGAAAACAGAGTGTGTAGAGAAATAGAATAGAGGTGTCGATACAGTGATTGTGTATGTATATGTGGGAATTTGCAGAGTAACAGCTAAGAAATTTGGAGGAACTTGACGGAAATGCCCTTGAAGAATATTCATATGTGGGGATTTGAAGAGTAGCAGAAAGGATGTTGGGAACGAAATTGACGTAAATACCCTCATCTTTTTTACATTTATGGACAAGGGGTGTACAGCAAAGGTGACAACTGTTTTGCATGTAGATGGAAATGAGTCAAAGTCAAATCCGTCAATTTAATTAGTCAGCGACTTCTAATTTGTTTCTTTCAATTTTTATTTTATTTTTATTTAAATATTAAATATATTAACAATTTAGCAATATTTTCTGTTTGTGAAAAATAAGAACACTTCTGAATTTTGTTTAGGATATATCAAATTTTCATCGATATGTATAATTTCTAAAGCAAAGTTGAATGACAATTAGCTAACTTAATTTTTTTTTTTAAATATTTGATAAAATTTTCCAAGATGATAAATATAGATATTGTTAACATGCATTAGAGTATTTCGTAAGATTTTTTAAATAATTGCGTACTTAAGCATTAAATTTGATTTAATACAATATTTGGCTTCATATATCTATATTGTAGATGATGAGATGTTTCCTGCATAATAGCAATTGATTGGTGCATATAATTTGGTTTAGGAGCAGAGCGGTCAGATGGTTTAAAGAGGGAAAGAGTGATAGACGATCTCATTGATCTTTTTTTATCTACGACTCGGATTCACTGCATCGTAAGTAGATTGCATCATAAACGAACATTGCATCATAACAATATTGCATCTTACCCTTAAAATTTTGACTGCGTCGTAAATTTTGACTGCATCATATTCCTCTGAACTGTACTCGTGTTAATTATTTATTTTTCTAACATTTTAATTTACCTTTGATATATATTTTGATATTGATATTTTCTTTTTAATAGAGTATATGCAAGTTTGTCAGAAAGAAAAGGGTTTTTATTATTTTCAAAAATTCTATTTTTTTTAGAATTTTAACCATCTTATTTAATGTATTCAAAACCCAAAGGCACGAATATGGAGACTCGAGAAATCAGACATGAAATTAGCAGAATAAATTTATGCACTTGCAACGGCTTTCATGCCTTTGAAATTTCAAATAGTTGTTTTGCAAAGATTATGTTGGCACTTGATTTTAGTTATAACATTCTCTAAATTTACAATGGGTTTGACTAACTAGTGTCCTAGGGGCACAAGCTAACAAGTGTTTAATAAACTTAAAGTTTTTATAATTATCTAAAAAATACAATTAATACTCATTAATTAAATGAATTCTTTATATTTTAGGTTTATTTTTAATTAAATAAAGAATGTGAGATTTCATTTAACACATGATAACCAGCGCCCTAAACCCATTTATGATTTTGGTATGGGTTTTCAATATGGAATGGACCCATTTAGGATCAGGTGCATGCTTCATTGGCATTAATACTAGTTACTAGGAATATGAGTGCAATAAAGCTTATTGGCTTGTATCTCTTTCCATTTGGAAATTTAGGATCATCAAAGTATTTCATGGGCTTCAAGTTTCCTGAATAAAAGATTTCTTATTGTACTATGCCAAGATCAATGAGAAGAAGTTACAGGAAACTTTGAGGATCCTTAGTATAAGTCATAACCGATCGCTAATAATGATCCTGAGAAACTGCAAAAAATAGAAATCGACCATGAAGAACTTCATGTTACTCTTCAACAACATAGTACTTGCACTCCTTTTTAGAAAGTGCAAAAGCTCAAAACGTGTTACAAAAAGGATATATATCCATGTTTTTGCAGAAGGGAATTAAAAAGCATAAGCAGTCGGACAACTGCCTGTTTTTTTACCCAACCCAGCTAGCTAACTTGTGGTGATAAGTTATATTATGCTGATCTGCTAGAACTAGGTGTGCCCAATGGACTTAGGGAGGTTTCTATGGGTGTAGTTGGTAATGATGCCCCTTTGTTACCCTCATCTAGATACACCATATCTTGCACACTGAGTTGTTGGTGAAATTCCATTATTTCCCTCAAGTATCTATTCTCAAGTGCATATACCGAATTCTCATGAGCCAAACATCCCTTTTCTGCTAATAGCGTCTCAAGCTGAACCCGAATCTGATAACAATTCACACTAACATATGTTAAATCAGTGGTGGCAAGATGGGCAGCTCATGCATAACTAACAAATCGAACCCGGTTGGGTTATAATGGGTTATTAATTGTAGTATATGGGTCACGACCGGCTGGGTTGGTTAGGTTGATCTGCAAACACTTTCTTGTCCATGATCTTAATTTTATCCGTTGACCAAGTTTACCAACTAAACCTTTAAATATTAACAATTAGGAAGTTCTATGATTAAAAATAGATTTAAGGCGACCTAACCATGTTCTCCTTTTAGCTAAATAATTTTGACTTGTCCCATTTGACCCGTGTGAGAAGAAACATAACCTAACCTATACCGGCCCATTCATCAGTAAGTTGGTTGAGAGTGCCAAAAGTTATTAATTTTGCATTACCATGTCATCATCTTCAGGGTGGTCTCCCTTGTCATGAGTCTCATAAAGCTTTATATTTTCTTCTTCTAGTTGACAACATCGTTCTTTTGCTTGTGCCAATTCTGCCTTTAAAGTTTTCAGCTCCCGCCCAAGTTGTTTAACCTTAGAAGCTGTTGCAATTGCCACCTATAAACCAAACTTAACAATTAGTTATTAGTCTGTCGACAATTGATCAGATTTTTGAGTATACAAACACAGTTGTGTCCATGAAAGACCAAACATTTTTTGTTTGAAATTTATAACAAGTATAATCACAATTTTCCCTTTTTATTTGAAGAATCACACATATGCCACCTTACGTCGCGAGAAGCCTGCAGTTGAGTTTCTTTTTTCTGTGGTTGAGCAGATTGCGTTCTAAGATCCGGTTCATTATAATTCAGTACTATTCTCCTGTTCTGCAGTTTAGGTGTTTCTTGGATGATATTTTGAGTTTTATTGTCTGCCTGAAAACAAGAAAAGATCTATCATTGCTACTTTCAATGACTTTAATATCTAAAACAGATTCATATTTCTAGTAGTACTACTTCAGGGGATATCAAAACCAAAAAGAATAATTTAGATTAATGAGATTGGTCTCGAGGAATTAAAAGAGTTTGAAAAACTATAGTCTGAATTATTAACTACAAACCATTAAACATCAATCGACAGCATACATTTACCTGCAAAGCATTTCTACTGGCCTCAATTTGATTAAGCTTCAACTTGAGTCTATCCAAGCTGATGCTTAATGCAGGACTGTCCGTTTTCTTTGAATTATCATAGGATTCAAATCGACGCTGAGACTGAATACCAGAAAACTACCAAATAAAATTATGCAGCAATTGTTAACCTAGCAATCACTACTATTACTATTATATAACAAATGTATAATCCCAAACCGCTAATTCAAACTCTGAGAAACACAATTCACCTGGTTACTTTTTGAAAAGCCAATTTTATCCGGCTTCACACTGCTAGAAGTTTTTGATTGGTGTGGAGCTTCATCTTCAAGAATAGCTTTAGCTTTCCTCGTTAAAACGCCCCAAAATCCTCGTGGTTCATTCGTACTCCTCGTTGATGTATAATCATAGGTTCCAGAACACTATTTTTCCAAGTATATATCTAGCCAGTTAGCATAAACAAAGGTACTACTGTACTAATACTACATATCTTACCACACTATAACATTCAAACAAGCATTCGGATGTTAATTTCAAGTACTATTTTATATAATTCTTTCAAAACGAACATTCAATATGATGTAAAAGTTTTAGTGCATCAACTTAATCTGCACACATTTAACTGTAAATAATTCTTTACTTGTAATATTTCTGCAGGATACACCACAATATATCAAACTTAGCAATTATATGTACGGAACTAAAAGATTTATATTTGTTCAATACAGATAATAGAGGTAAATTTTGAAAGATTCCGGTGTAAATTACACCGGGTAATGTGCCATTTTTTTCCATGCTACACGCGAACACTGTCACAAAATGTACGCATTTCAATAAGATATTGAGAAAATGATTATGTATAACTAGTGTATAATTTAAGATAGCTATGTATCCATATTCATACATCATACATTACATATACATATTTAAATTAAATGCATGCAGGAATATTGTAACGAAAACAAAGTATCAAAACCTTTGATCGGTTTTTAAACGAAGAGTGAAATGCCCGGCCTGAACGAAACGAGTCGAGACGAGGATTGGAACCTCGGTGTGGTAACGTGGCAGTGGATGTGGTGGTGATGTCATCGTCGTCCGGAGAACGGCGAATCCCTTCATGGAACGTAGAAGACCTAGAAAGTCCATGCCGTCTACGGTACGCCATGAACATATATTATATATATATTATAATTATAATGATTATTATATATATATAAATGTATGATGATATTTAATTATATTTTAATATTATATAGAGTGTTATAGAGAATGAAGACGTAGTAAGCCACCGGAATGAACCGGTAGTACCACCGACGAGCACCAGAACGGCAATCCAGCGATCGGAAAACGAGAGGTTTTTTATTATTTTCAGATCATGAAAAACATGTGACCAACACGTCTTTCTAACAAACTCTCCAAATTTGGCGTTACAAATTCTATTTCAATTTTGTTTTTGTCTTAATTAGAAAGAAAGAGACAATTGTTGTAAATTGTAAATTGGTAATGTTGCAGTAAACACTCAAAATAAACAAGAATTTCCCTCCATTATTAACATTTTTCACTTTTGGTCTAAATAGCTAATTATAGTTCTTCGACGACAATGTTTAGAACGGTGAATTGCGACCCAATTATGTTAAATCAAGATGAAAAATCATGTAGTGAATCATTATGAGAGAAGTTAAATAGAAGAAGTCAACGTTTCAAATATTAAAAACAATTAGAGATCCGGTTCCGATCCAACATGTTCAACCGATTGAACTCGACGGTCGAATAGGATGACAAATTATATGGGAAATTAAACGAAATACACCTTTTAAAAAACTTTTATAAAGTTTGACCCTTTAAAAAAGTTGTGTTTTTACCTCACCTGGGCGCATATCTGGGTCGCAATTTGTGCGTGACCGAGATATGCAAGTCGGTGGCCGAGACGCAGCCCGCATACCCGGGGCGCAAATCCGGATCGCAAATTGCGATCGCAGTTTGCGACTCGGGTTTGCGCCCCGGTTATGCGGGCTGCGATCTCGGTCACCGACTTGAAATCGCGACCAACGAAATGCAAGTCAGTGACCGAGAAATGCAAGTCGGTGATCGGGGCGCAAACACTTATCGTAATTTGCGATCGCAATTTGCGGCCCGGGTTTTGCGCCCCAGTCACCGTCTTGCATTTCTCGGCCACTGACTTGCATTTCTCGGTTACGCGCAAATTGCGACCCGGATATGCGCCCGGGTAGGGTAAAAATGCAATTTTTTTTAAAATGGGTAAACTTTTATAAATATGGTATTTTGTTTAATTTCCCATTATATATTGGCAAAGAGCTGTATATAACGTGTAGATATTTATGGGGTCAATCTAACACACATATTATGTATAGCCACTACGAATATTTACAACTCACTGCCTCAACTGAGGCTTGAACTCCCAATATCTTGATTGAAGGAATTTCTCTCATACCGCTAGGTCAAGGGCCCTTTGGTGTGTATAAGTATTAATGCATGTTCTAAATTATTATTAATAGCCCTTAGAAAGTGTCGTTATCATTTTCCTTATCATTATCTATTTTTATAAAAATATATAAAATTAATGAAAAATATATAAAAATATACTCCGTTCGTCCTACAAATTGTTCCCCAATAATTTTTGTGTGAATTAAGATATATTTAGTAAAAGTTAATTTTGCTCTTATTTTTAAGACAAGTTTGACTCAATTTATTTAAAAAATAAATGATTGAGATCAACAAATGGGGATAAAATGAGGAGTTTAAATATTTTTAATAGTTATTTTTTGCAGGTGAACAATTATTTTGAAACAAATCGAAATAATAATGTGAACCATTTATTTTTATTTTGAGACAAATAACATTCTGAGAAACACGTGGGCTATTTCTTTGCAAAATTGTGCTCAAAAATAGTCTTTTTAATCGAGTAATAATCGTAAGTGTAAAAGTATATGTTTAGATAATTTTATAGGTTTCTAAAAGGTAAACCAAGTAGAATAACTACAAAGTAGTGTATAAGAGTTTAATTCAGGGTTAATTACATAGATCGAAAACCTCACGAATATATTATAATATCAAAGTATATAATATTATTATAATATTCTTGTAAAAATTCTACAACATATTATAATTATTTAGATTAATAACTGGGGTAAGGTGAAGGTCTCAAATTAGAGGAGGGGAGTGCAGTGCATATTGAATTTTGGTGCATCTTAGAATAAATTTACAGGGGTAAAATACAATGTTGTTAAAATGCAATCAAAATTTAGAGGTGCAAAAATGTAATATTGTTAAGATGTAGTGTTATTAAAATGTAATCGTTGATAAGATAAAGTAAATTTGAACGTAGATCATAAACAAATTTATCTTAAAATACAGTAACTTCAGTCTGCACCTCATTCCCTCGTTTTGGTCTTACCAACTTTTCAATTTTGCATCATCATTAACTTTGACATAAAAACTCAAACCGAAAAATGCTACACTCACATAAAATTTACATGAAAACTTCACAAAATGAGGTAAACTATGAGATGGAACAATCAAGTACACATTTTTATTTCTCTTTCTAACTTCTCTATTTTAATATTATTGGCTAATATCATTTTGTAAAACCTTTTTAGGAAAACTTTTGTGATTCAATGATTTCATCGTTTCTCACAAACTCAAATACATTACGACGAATAAGGGTAATTTGGAGGGTACCCCTGACCTCCGTACCATATTTCAATGGTACGCGTCCGCCCCACCCGCAAGGAGTATCAACGCCGGGCAAATCACATGTCCACAAATCAACCACATGTGCTGGGGAACGGATTCGAATCTCTGACTTATAGGTCACACATGTGGTGTCTGGACATTTACAGTGGCGGTCTTACTTGAATCTGGGCATTACGACGAATAAAGAAAACAAACGGAAGGTAAAAGATAGAAAATACTCCATTCGTCTCAAATTTATTATTCACATATAAAAAATACGCAGTTTAAGAAAACATAATTATTAAACTGTATTTTGTGTACTATGCCAGTTTTACCATTACTACCTACTGTTTTATGACATACATACATACATACATATATATATATATATATAATATGTGTGTGTATATATATATATGTGTGTGTGTATATATATTTGTATATATATGTGTGTGTGTATATATATGTGTGTATATATATATGTATATATATGTATATGTATATATATATATATATATATATATATATATATATATATATATATATATATATATATATATAGCCAAAGGTTCAAATGAAAACCACAAAAAGGTCAGAACTGCGAGAACTTTTAAATTATATGGATTTTAACATGTTTAGTGATTCAATCACATGTGAACATTGATGTAGATTAAGGTTAAAAACAAAATAGTTTAAAAAAATATCAAAATAACTTTTAAAATTAAATTTATATTTCTCGTTCACATGTGCACATGAACACTTCATATATTTTATAGTTTAACATGTATTTTGTTGTTTTTAACTTTTGTTTGTCAATAATATGAACATTAAATAACATTTCTATGTAATTTGTTGCGTTTATATGTATAAAAACAATGTAATTTAAAAGTTCTCGCAGTTCTGTACCTTTTGTAGTTCTCGTTTGAACCTAACCCAATATATATATATATATATATATATATATATATATATATATACCTATATAAAATTAAAATAGGATAATATATGAAGTTTAGTTAAATGTATCATCTCTCTTTCTCTCTTATATATTATAACAAAGTGGTATTAAGGTAGTCATTATACAAATAGAAACTTATTAATTAATCATAACCATTCAATGGATTAGCATTTTAAATTGGAGAATGATATATCCACCAACTAAATTGATATATCCATCAAAACTACGCATTAATAGATTATACTGTACAACCTGTTAATGCGTAATTTTGGTTAATTTATCAATTTGGTTGGTGGATATATCACCACCCTTTTAAATTAGAACCATTGATTATGATTAACTACATTGACAACCTAAATAGTGGATTTGGGTTGAATTAAAGACTAAATTACCCCAACTTTTCAATTGCAAAACAATTACTTATATATGTCGAAATTAAATTGAATAAAAGAATATATATATATATATATATATATATATATATATATATATATATATATATATATATAAATTCAACTTGGTAATACGGTTTACAGGAGCAAAATATGCCAAAATATTTTGATTTCATTACTTTAGGTACTTTAATTTTTAAATTGATATATACTATTAATGCATTGAATAACTCATTCCAAAACAAAAGAAGTTTACTACAATAGATCATTCATTCACAATTTCACATGACTCATTATACATTGAATGGAAATTACTTCTTATTGTCATTTAATTGAAAATAATATTTCTACTAATTTGTACAAAAGGCTATCAATAAACCGAATCTCACAAATATTTATCCAATAAGTTGCATTTTTTAAATCCATGGTAGTTCTCTTTAGAACTTCTCTATAGAATTCCTACACCATACCCTACTAATATATTACAATCTAATTATCTTGCATTATCCATGGCCGGTGAACAAGAATTTATTCCGTTGAATCTTATTACCAATCAAAGGGACGATTGGAAGGTTAGAGTGAATGTGTTTTTGGTGTGGAGACAAACCTACGGATACAATTCATCCACAGTCATTTCAATGGAAACCATCCTTATGGATCAACAGGTTTTGATTTTTTATTCTAATTATATTTTGAACTACTGTATACCCGTTAATGCTTTATGTATAATGTTAATATTCTATTGGAGGTTACTTTTGGTTATAATCAAAAAGTCTATGAACCCATGTAACCAACCATCAATAAATAATGTAACTTATGTTGTTTATTGACTGTCCATAAAAATTCTAAGAACCATGTCTACTATTAAAGTTTATTGACTATTGTTGTTTTTTAATAATCCATCCTAAGATTTAATCCAATGTGTTGGAGATTAAAAAACAAAAAACATAACTCAAACTTTTTATATGTAACCAAGTATTCTCCATTAGAATTACACATTCAAACTATTCACACAATCAATGTAATCAGTGGTTCAATAAACTAAAATGTTAATTATTAAAGTTTATTGATTATTGTTGTTTTTTTAATAAGCCCATTTAGTGCTTATAAACTACTTTTAGACATGTACACAATAATCGTATCTGACAGATCGTTGCTCCAAAGTAAGGTTTTCTTTCTTATCATTGTAAATGTTAAACTATTACAGTTTTATTCACAATGTATAAAGCTTACTACGTTATTTTTTTTCACGTAGTATCAATCAAGATACTCCTAGATTGGTTGACACATGTTTGCATTATGATGAACAAATGTTCCGATCAAACAATGGTTTCCAATATCTGCACGGAAATGAAGCAATGATCTGTTCAATTAGACCAACGTGTTTAAATAATTAGACATTGATCGATGGCTCAACGGAGACTTATATTTTGTTACCTCAACATTGGTACTTTGCCTGACATCCACGTCGTAGGCTTAATGAACGTCAATCTCTAATAAGAGTACAAGATAATGAAGCTCTTCAAAATTTGTTTTGACTTTGCGACTGCCATTGCGTAATAGATGTTTTCTTGGTTAACCGTCCTGACATACCAAGAATATCACCACAACCCTAAGCCGTCATTAAATTATGTTTTGGTCTTAATATATGCATTACTCATATCATTTTGATCAAGTTTACATTTTGTTATGTTCATCTAAGTTTATCTTATACATGAGTACCATTTTGAATGTTATACATTGTTAATAAACATAAATATATGCAATAGTTTGTTGTGTTAATCTCATTATATACTATATATACAATTCTTGAAACAAAGACATTTTACAAAATTAATTCTCGCATGCCAAAATGAGAAAACTTATGACAACTCAAAAAATGTTACCACATTCACCACACATATAAAAAAAAAAAAATACAAAAGCAGAAAATGCTAATGCGATAATCACAAACAATGAACATGACCTCCTTACTACATTGCCCACAAACAATGTTTAACAAAAAAAAAAAAACAAGATGCTAATGAAACACAAGAAAGGTTTGACGTGTGAGAATTCGATAAGATATTCAAAGTCGAACGTGTATACTATATTTTAAGGTTCCATTCATTTTGGATTTATTTATTTTAGGCAATCACATTCGTTAAAGCCTTTCTTTTTTTTTTTATTTCATTATGTTGTAGTTGTTTTTATTTTAACCAAATTTCAGTATCAAACATAAATTTTTTATATGTTTTATTCCGTAAAATTTGAGGGTTATAAACTAGTTTTATTTAGGGAAATGGACAATTAATTTGAGACTTTATGGAAAAAAGGAAATGCAGAATATAAATATGGCAGTGATGGAGTAGTAGATGAGAGGAAGTTTCGGTTGCACAAACATCAGTTTCAAAAGTCTTAACAAATAAATAAATCAATTTCATTTTGCCAATTTTGGAAAATATTTCGATTTCTCTTTTGCTTTGTCACTTCTCAATCACGTTTCTTTCGTTTTGGAAATCCGTAAATTAGTTTAATCAATTTCATTAATCCCAGGTTATTAGCCTTCCTTCTCTTTTGTAATCATCATCCAATTTTCTTATCATATGTAAATTACAAACTTCATTTTTATTCATCAATTGATTGATTCTTGTAATTCATCTTTCAATTTAGGTGAGGAATTTGAGGATCTGCTGTAGGGAATCGGTTGTTACAAGTAAGTATCTTGCAAATATCTGATCCCTGTTTTCGAATTTAGAATTTGGATTAGGGTTAGTAGGTTTGTAATTTTGAATTATAAGCAATTGTATTTGGGATTTTAGGTTTTGGTAAAAATGACTTTTTATCTGGATTTTGTTATTGTATCATTGACTTGCTACTTGTATTCATGAAATAGGAAGAGCTCTAGTGCAATACTTTGACATTATTGTCATATTTTACTTCGCAACAGCCATTGAACACAGTTTCTAAACTATATATTGACCTTAATATTTGATGATAATAGATTAAAAGTTGTATTGGTAAATAATATTCATTAAAATAAAAATCGAAACTTAATAATGTATTAATATGCACAAATACACAATGGATTGGAAGTGCAATTGGTTAATGGCAGAGTAATTTTGAGCACAAATACTTTTAAGTTGTATATTGATCCCTTCTATTCGGAAGTTAGAGATACTTTTATGGTTTTCAGAGTTACAAGTAGTACTTTCCATATCCAAACGTAAGATGTATAACGAGAAGCAAGTATTTGTCTGAATTTGGTTCTATCAGATGTTGATGAAACTTAGCCGAAAATCTATTCTGTATTTGTTCTATATTGAGTTTCTGTTTTGTTTGAGTTTCTGTTTTGTTAAAATGTTGCTGAACTTAGTGATGGAATGCTGTAACAATTAAGTTAACTCTAAACTAACAGACGGTTAAACTAAGCAAGATAGCGAACAAAAATTTTGTTAATGGGGTAGTGTAGAAGGCCTAGTATCAAGAAAAGCCCAAATGTTGAATCTGTTTCCCTACAATATATAGTGCAGAGCAGTGATTTAACTCTTTAACATTCTCTCTTAATAGGTTTCTTTCTAGCTATGCCTTATTTTGAAATGAATTTTTACTAGCTTCCCTTGTATGTGTTGATAAATCACTTCGATTGCTTCTGTGGAAGAGTTGAGACTAAGCTTTTCCATAAGCTAAATGTAGATCTTATCTAAAGTGTTATGTGGCATCCTTTGATGTTGCAACAATAATGTAGTATAACGTAATCTTGAAAAAAATCAACCAATGTGAAACGCACTCGTGTATCTTTCAGATTAGTTCTCTTAAATGCATGCCTCAACCATTGAAAGGCCGGAAAAGTTGTGGTATTCGTGAGGTCAGAATTTTATGGGGACTTTTAATCAGACCGATGTTATGGTTCACTGCATTTTTATACTTTCACTTTTCCCTTCCAAATCACTCGAGTAGTCTTCTTCCTGCCTTCCAGTTAGACCCTATATGTTGCCCTTATTGGTTTAGTTGAGTTTAGTTTCCTTTGTCTTGTCCTTCCTCATGTGATTTTCCTTATATCCCAGTTTACTGTTCTTGTACTTGTTACAAACTCCTTTAGTCTCGTATGTTTTCAACATAAACATGACTGAATCGCAGTTTACTTTGGCAAACAGTGCCAGTCCATTATCCGGACATTGAACTGTCTACTTCGCGTTGCATTTTTCTGACTCCAACTTTGTTTTGGTATTTCCAGACATACACTATATTCTGCCATGTAATGGTTTTTTACTTGGAGTGAGTTAGAAATTTATGACATTTCTGTAATGACTATTTTATTTGACATGACAAAGTCATCAAAGAAACTGATAATGCATACAAGGTCCATTTTTAGAAATATAATATCCATTACTCAATAGTGTAAGCAATAAGATACTTATCTGAGTCTTCTAGGTAAGCTCTGTGGTGTGTTTTGTTGCACGGACCTATTTGTTGATAAAGAAATGAACATATGTGAACAGAAACACTCACATACAGACATACAGTTGCCATACTGTCCTTTCCTTGCATGATTGTATCGATGACATTTTAGACAATTGATTACTAGTTGAACTTTTCCAGTTTTGTCGTAGTTTTATTTGTTGGAAGTCTATACTGGATTTTAATCTCTGACTCTACATTCCTAGTAAATGCTGTATTGACGGGTCAGTTGGGTAAAATTCGATCCTCATAGTATTAATGCTGAAGTATTTGGTTGGTAATCTTATAGCATATATATATCTCATGTCTTGCTTCTTTTGCACCTTTTACATTATCATTTATGACTTATCCCAGCATGATGCAAACTTTTATTTGCAAATATAAAAATATTTCGGTTAATATCCTTGCAGCCCTAAGTATAGAAATGGATGAAGAATTAGCTGCAGGACCTTCACATCCGCATGGGAGGTGTTGCCTGTGTTATAGAAGTCTTCTATCTGAGATCGAGAACATTGAAGACCTTGAAGCTATCAGTTTATGTGGAGACTGTAAGCTTTTGTTTCTGGAAGATAACAGCACCCAACAGAGAACTCCCAGTACACGAGAACCTGCTTACACGAGCAGTCTAGATTCTATTCAAAATATGTTGTCACAACAGTTCACAGATACAATCTCTAACCAAGAAAATCAACTCAGACCATGGACGGGAGTTTTATCCGATACAGAAAGTGATGGTTTTGATTCTGTTCTTGGAGACGGTGATATCTTTTCATATTCTCTTTATGGAAGTGATTCCGATGCTTCTGTTGATGTTGATAGTCTTGATAATCATGTCTCTTCACATCCAAATGCTCGAAGTTATGTTGACAGTGACACAAATGATGATGAATTTGAAGATGTTGAAGGTGATGTAAACGTAGTTGAAAGTTTAGTCGGTAGAATTCAACTACATAGATCGTTAGCAACGAATGGACGAAATCTGCCAAGTGATTGGCTAAGCGAGATTCTTTCTGATGAAGGTATAAGAAACAGTGAAATTCGGCAGCTTTTTAATCCTTTTGAGGACCAAGAAACATCACGTGGAGATTATATTGATGCCGAGATAAATGGGTCATGGCGAGGAGCACCTCCTGCAGCTATATCGTTTGTGAAGAATCTTGAACTTGTGGTTGTAAATGAGCAACTAGTATGTGTGATTTGTAAGGATAATGTGTGCGTTGGTAGTGTAATGAATCGGCTTCCTTGTGGTCATGTGTATCATCCTTCGTGTATCTTGCCGTGGTTAAATGCACGGAATACTTGTCCATTATGTCGATACGAGCTCCCAACAGATAAAGATTGTGAGAAAGAGAATGCATCTTTTGAAGGGAATAATGAGAGTGGCGGAGGAAAATGGTGGTTTGTGGCGGCTCCGGTAGTGAGTATGGTGGCTATTGGTGTTGTTGTGTGGTTGGCAGGAGGAGTATTGACTGGTCAAAGGGATAATATAAGTAGGAGATGGGGGCCTTTCTTGTAGATGATTAGTTTCTTATATGTTTGTATTGTACAGAATTTTGAAAATCCATCAAAATTGATTATTGTAGATATCTTGGTAATATGGTGACAGTCATCTAAAAATGCATGTTTTGGTAATAGGTGGTTATTTGTACACACCAAAGGGTAGCAATACACTACTAATCATGCGTTACAATATTTTAAAACATAATTAATGGTGAATGATTAATTTTGTATGCGTTACAATATTTTAAAACATAATTAGTGGTGAATGATTAATTTTGTATGACGTACAAATCACCACCCTTTGGTAATATAGTAATGGTTATTTAGAAATCATAGCATCTTTGAGGATGAGTGAAGTGGGCGATCGTCCAAGACCTTCAAATTTCAACCCTCCAAATTTATTGCAAATCGTGTGATAGCTTTAATATATATGATTAAATAAAAAATCTAAATCCCTTTTATTTTGAAATAAGAACTTTTATTGGGAATTAGATTTTGAATATAAAAGTATATGTTGATTATAAGGGTCAATATTGAGTGTTGAATTGATGTATTAGAGTTCATTAAAAGAATTATAAATCAACTATTGGGATACTAACTATTGGATAAAGAAATATTTGAAAACTTTGATGTTAAAAATCATTTTTATTCAACCTTATAATCCAGTGTGTTTGACATTTATTCATAGGGTCTTGATGTGGGCCTAAGCGTGGAGGATCGGACCTTTATATTTCTGAAGGCCCATAATCGTGTGACTAAAGGGGTTTTACGAAAAAGGTCGTAACTTAGACTACGGGGCTACGTTTCAGGCCCATGAATAGTCAAATCGAAGCTTGGAACGAGGAGCACAACTTGGTAATCTGTAGGCGGTTTACCCAATTTCGAGGCTTAAAAACGCCTCATAGAATAAGTTATTAGCTTTTTATGTTTTTATGTTTAATTAGGGCTTTTGTTTTGGCTTTTCTGTCTGTCTCGTTAAATATTTTAGGCCCATTCGAATTTCTGCTTTCTTTTTAGGGTTCGTGTATGTGAAAAAACAATTCAGTTTTTGTTTTTATGAAATTTGAGTTTTCTCTCAATTTGTGTTCAACAATTAATTGAGTTGAATTTATCCTAACTGCGACATTCGTAATTGTGTCGGAAGAAATTATCCTGGTATTTTAAAAATCTAACGGGTTTAACCTTTTGTTTTGTTTATTGTACTCTGCATCAGGTCTCATTATCGTAAAACAACAATTTTACCTAGAACTTCTGAAAGTTCAGAAAGAGCCAACTACTAATTCAGTTATAACTTATATAAATATCTCTATACATACATAAAGACATATGTAATATGTGCATTCATTTAGGGTCGATTTTACCTTTATATATTTTATTAAAATTAAATAAAATGTGAGTGTCGCATTACTCCTTTAAAACACCAAAGTTATGCTAGTTTGACTTTGTAAAGCGATGGTTTGTTGCCTAATGCATAATGTTTAGTGACACTTTTATAATATGTGTGATTATAATTGCATTGTGGAACTTTTATTATTCAACGGCACTAATTATTATTATTATTATTACTATTATTATTATTATTATTATTATTTTGCTTTACGTACGCCGACGAATAAGACCAATTATGATTCCACAAGAAGACTGTATCTTCATGACTTAATTAAGCTATTTAAAGGAGCATTTCAAATTTAGTTCAAAAATCTAAACTACATGGATACGTAATTTCTCGTTAGAAAATAAAGACCGATTAATTAAAAGTACAATTCACTAGCTCAAGAGTAATACCACTAAAGGGTCATTCTTCTGGCGGTTCGTGGTGACTTCCAACTAAGCTTGCAAACGAGTCGCACTTTTATCGAGCAATTCAAGTCTGGCTCGAACTTGAGCTCGATCAAGTCGAGTTTTTATCGAGTTTGAGCCCGATCTCGAGCTTAAAAATAAAGCTCGAAATATATATCAAGTCGAGTTCGAACTGTTATCGAACTTTTCAAGCCTTAAATAATATGTATATTTCTATATATAATATAAGTGTATATATAGATGATATTTTTATTATATTCAAATTGTATTGTTAGACTAGCATACATATGTTTTAATTAGTTTTTACGCTTTATTTTAACTTTATATATATTTGAAATAATTTTTGATATTAATTATATTTTTAAAATAATATGAAATAAGTTTGGGTATTAAAAATTATTATTTATATAACATTCGAGCTTTTCGAGTCGAGCTTGAGCCTTCCTGAAATATTTTCGAGCCGAATTCAAGCATGCATCGTGAAAGCTCGTCGAGCTATTGAGTCGAGCTCGAGCCTATCCTAGATGAGCAGAATCGAGCTTGAGCTCGAGCTCTGTCTAGCTTGAACTCGATTCGACTCGATTACGATCCTATTTGCAATGTTTCCAAGTTCCAACCATTAGGTTAGGAGTTCAATAGTAAAACCATTATAATAACTACATATCGTTTATCTAATATAAATTAAATGACTCATAGGTAGATGAAATTGTTCCTCGCTTTCATGGAATATATGCAATATTCGTCATCCAATTTTTTATACAAACAATGGCAAGGTTCCAAGAAGCTAGAAACAAAAATAAAAATAGAAACTAAAAGAAAATTATTATAAAAACAAATACGAATACATAAAATAATAATGATAATAATAATACTAAAAGGCCTGAAGATTAAATTAAAATACCTATGAAAAAATACACGAAATTATTGGAGTACACGCATCATGTCCTTAAACTCAGAAAAGTCAACGCGTCCATCGTGATTCAAGTCAACCGAAGATATCATCATCTTCACTCTTCCAATCTCATTAGCTTCATTAAACCCTAACTTACCAAGCACCATTTGCAACTCACTCGCCGATATAAACCCGTCTCCATTTTCATCGAACACTTTAAACGCTTCATTTAAATCCGCTTCCTCTTGATCTTCTTTATTTATAGCCTCCTCTTCAACACAATCTTCCAAACCGAATAAAAAATCATCAATCGATGTATGTAACTTAACAAAATCATCATACGTTAATCCTGTATTACCAGGATGAACGTATGATTTAATAATTGCGTCCAAATCAGTAGTGGACGTGTCCGTATCAAGGCCTAAAAGACTCAAGGCACGTGTTAACTCATCTATGGTTAATAAAGAGTCGTGATTGGTGTCGAATAGGTCAAATATACGACGTAGACGTAAGGAGTTGAGGCTCGGTGAACGGAGTCGAAACGAGTTGTTGGAGAGTGATTTGAGAAGAGGGGATTTGGGGATGGAAATTGGTGTAGATGTTTCCATTGGTATTTTTGTTTTTGTGTTTGTTAGATGAAAAAATGGTAGTGAGAAATGAAATGCAGGAGTTTATATAAATAAAACCAAGTGAGGTCCACTTGTTATTTAAAAATGAAAAAACAACACGCTTTTGAAGTTACACATGGTTGAAGAAAGAAGGACCAATCATAGCTTAATAATGAAATACTTTTTTATATATTATAAATAATAATAATTTTCAACAATATATGGAGGACCGTCAACTTTATTAGTATTTCGTAGTTATTCTTCTTCTTATTATACGTCAATTTGGGAAGAATTATAGCACATTTGAATGTCAATGTATCGCGAGATTTTTAGCCAACTTTATTGACTTATTGACTCTGAGCATACAAACTTATCATGGTCAACTTAACATATGATCAGCGCGAATCTACAATTTAAACTTATGTAAATATCATTTACTTTTAAAATTTTTGTCTCATCGGATGATAGAAAATTAAAGAAAAAATGGAAAAGAAAAAAAGTTTGCTCCCTCGTATAGTGTTTATAGTGTTCTACCTTCGCCTTTCCATATGATTTAACTTTACTTATGACGTATAATCGTTTATATTATTCTACATTCGCCCTTCCATGTGATTCAACTTTACTCGTGACTTATGCGCACAATTCGCCCTTCCATGTGATTCAACTTTACTCGTGACTTATGCGCCATTGTGTTTTTGATGATATTAATTCTGTGACACAATTAATTAATGACTCGTAATCCGATTTTTATATCTAGCTTGCGTATATAGTCGGCTATTTTTTTATAAATTTTTTTCCCTTTGTTAACGAAGAATATTGTTAGTTAATTAAATAAATAAAAAAAGAGCATTCCCATAAATATGTATGGGCTATTGGGCACCTGATGTTATCGACATGCGAGCCTCCCATCTCACATGGATATGGGTTCATGTCGATGATCACATGGCTAATTTTAATATTTTGATTATCAATTAATCTCATTAACGTAACATGTTTATATTTTATTGTAATCAAGTGATATTATTGACAATAGCCTGATTTCTGACCCATGTGATGCATGCTATTTAATTAGTATACACCTTAATTTGTCATTTGTCGGCATATTATGATATGAAAGACTGAAAAGTTGAACTGTCAGTTCTGCATTATGTCAGTAAGTTATAAAAAAAACTGAACACTATTTATGATGAAATGAAAGATTGAAATTTTTGAATCCCAGATTACCAATATTACCTCTATTATATACTCAAAACACATATAAAAAACTAAAAAACTAAAAAATTAAAAAGGTAGCCCCATACTTTCTCCGTTGTTACTCTGTCATTTGCACCGTGAAACCAAGAAAGAATCAACCTAAGACTTGATGGTGCCTATGGTATCTTGGCAAGGACATTCCGTCTTTGGGCAGACGAATCATAGACACTAATTTTAGATTGAAGGTTAACTTTTAGACTCGAATGTTATCTTTCTATAAAAAAATATTTATCTCATTTGATTGTACCTACACATGTTTGGTTCGGTTCAATATGTAGTATGTATTGAACTCAAGAAATTATAACTAATCAACTTACTGAACTTAATACACAAAGTAATCTTAACTTAACTAAGTTGAATAATATTAACTTACGAATTTTAACAAAGTCTAAGTTGATAAGTAGATGCACAAGGACCAGAACGAGTGAACGACTTGGTCTATGGAAGCCCCATTAAAACGTCATTAAAGAAATAAGCTTAATTAGTCCTTATTGCTTTAATCGGTATTGACCCACTATTTCTGGCCTGTTTGGACTCGGTTTTTCGAACCTTCTACTCTTTAAGGAAAAAAAAAACATTCAAAGCGGAAATCCCAGGCCCAATAATTTCATGGGTCCATTAGTCCAAAAAGTTCCATAAATCCAGCAACGTTACAATTCAAGAATATGTATGCACTTGAACAGCTTAAACTAATTTTATCATACGTATGTAGAGTAAACTTCAAATTAATACAACAAAATTTAGTAAAAATGAATGCATCAATAAGAATGTGCTATGTGTAACAAAATTTATTTTTCTTTATGTATTTAAAATTTAAATATTTCAAAAACCATAAGTCAAAAAATTATAAAAATTGCACTGTAAAAATCAGCATTTTTTTCTCTTCAGTAAGAATGTGCTATGTGATACTGACGGTATCACATATAATTTTTTAACTTACAGTTTTTGAGATATTTAATTTTAAATACATAAAGAAAAATAAATTTTTTTACACATAGCACATTCTTATTGATACATTCCATAAGGTATACTTTCGGAAAAAAATTTCATTTTTGATGGGTTTGTAAACAACTATCGTATGTGATACCGACGACTATCACATGCGATATCAACAACTATCACATTTGATAACAACGACTATCAGTCTATCACACGTGGTACCAACGAATATCATACGTGATACTACACAGTATCACATGTGATAGTATATTGTACAATTTTTAAAACTCATCAAAAAATAAAATCATTGAAAATATATCATATGATATGTCTACTCGACGAGAAAAAATGATGATTTTTATGGTGCAATTTTTATAATTTTTCAATTGGTCATTTTTGAGATTTTTATTTTATAAAAACATGAAGAAAGTGGCTTGATGAAAATGAATGACTGAAATTGATTCATCCATTCTCACCAATTTTTTCATTCTCATTTGAACTCAACTCTATGTATATACTTAAAAGAAAAGGTAATTTAGAGTGCACCTCTAACCACCGTACCATATTTCAATGGTATGCGTCCGCTCTATCCGCATGAAGCATCAACGCCGGACAAATCACATATTCACAAATTACTCGCATATGATGAGACATAGATTCGATAATATGCATAAGAATTACTTCCGTCACTAAATATTACAGTTACAATGTCATACTTTATTTTGTTTTATACAAAACAAAATTATATATTTAATTAAATTAAATAAAATAAATATATAAAAATAAACTTTGAATTGTTTATCAAACGTTCAAAGGTTATTCATTAACTTCAATGTAACAAACAGATTTATTAGATTTTCATAAATGACATTGTAAAATCATTGTTTAAGTTTTTTTGAAAGAAACGTTATGGTATAATTGAACAAGGGTCAACGGAGGACAGCCAAAGACGATGGCAGACGGCGGTCGACAGCGTTGGTACAAATTATTATTGGGTGCCGGTCAATTGCATTATGTTTTACGTGTTCCAGTATTACTTACAATTCAATGTGCTTCACTGCCTATTATTTCTTCAACCTAACAAAAATAATCTTATTAATTGTCTAATTTATTTGTGCATTTCTTAACAAGTCAAATTTTAATCCAAGTTATAAATGATGCATTCGATCCACACGTTAAAATGAAAAAAAATAAAATGACATGGTATGTCAACGATCAAAGTTAGAGGGTTTTAGGCTTAACTTTCGAAAAAGGCTTATGCGGTAAGAAAAAATATCATATTTGGTGTTTTTGCTTTTGAGCGTTTTACCCCCACAAAAAAGTTTAAAAGCTCTGCAAAAAAGCTTCCTTAAATACCTTTTAAAAGTTTTTTAGATGTATCATAATACAATAAGTTAAAAAGTACATCAAATAAACTCCCCCAAACAGCCCCTTATTATACGTTGAAAACGCTATCAATATTTCCTATATATAAAGTTTGGACTTCAAGATGTTCCTCACAATGGCAAATCGAAGACGAAGGAAAGTTCTAACGATATTTTGAGACCCTTGATGAGGATTTGTGAAAGATCTTGAAGTGAACTTTCTAAGATGTAAATTGTACTATTAATTGGTGTAGAAAGTTTCTATGATAAGTATCTAAAGTAAAAGTTTCTTTGATATTTTAGAATATTCGTCCCCTTAGATTGAATGTTGGTGGTTCGTTGAGCAGGAGAAGGCTTTGATGTTTCAGATTAATGGGCCGGATCAACTCGAAAAAACCACTTAATCAAGTTTACAATACACTACATAAATTAAATTGCATAGAAAGATCTTGAAAGATAAAACTTGACATTTATATTGAGTAATAGAGTGGGGTTGAAATGAGAATGTAAATTTTAGTGAGAATGAAGGAATGAATCTCAGCTATTTATTTTCATCAAACTCCATTTTCTTTCACGTTTTTAAAAATTAAATATCTCAAAAACGGCAAGTCGAAAAATTATAAAATTGCACCATAAAATTCAGCATTTTTCTCTTTTCGATTAGACATCTCTAATAATATAATTTCGATGTTTTTTTATTGGTTTACAAATTGTACAATATACTATCATATGTGATACTGTGTATTATCACATGTTATATTCGTCGGTATCACATGATAGTCGTCGGTATCACATGTTATAGTTGTTTACAATACCCACCAATAAACAGAAAAAAAAGTTAGTCGAAAGTATATCATATGAGATGTCTAATCGAAGAGAAAAAAACGTTGAATTTTATGGTTCAATTATTATAATTTTTCGACTTACCGTTTTTGAGATATTTAATTTTTAAAAATACGAAGGAAAATGAGTTTCGTTAGATGTGACGTATGTTACTTATTTTCACTAAATCTCGAGTCCTTTTGCAAGATCTTTGATCTTCAACTTGAACTTGAAAATTGATTATTTGAACATAATACTTTGCAACTTGAACTTGATACTTTGTAACTTGAACTTGAACCTTAGTGAAACAACATAGAACTTGAATCTCACACATTGACTTATTCTATCAAACCTACAAATCGAACCGTAAAGCTAACCTAATACCTAAAAAGGACAATGTTACAATAGAGGTTAAAGTAGACGAAATTGATGTTGTGAGGTCTTAATGAACACACGTGATTCCTTATCAAACAGTGACAAAGAGTAGTAAAAATAAGCTGAGCAAACATACAAAATCGCAACGCATATTCAATCACAAACGCTATTACGCTCAACCATGGGGCGAAACACCACAAATCAGATAATGAAAAAAATAACGAGTATCATATCTTTTCACACGAATGATGTTGGTGGATGTTTGAGAAATATAAAACCCGAAGTCAGTGTCGTCACCATGGAATAGTGACTTTATAATTATCAATTTACGGTTGTGGTGAAGCAAACCACACAGGAAAAGGAAGTAAGGCGAACTCCGTTGTTAAAGGGCATGGATAGAATGAACAGATAAGGATGGAAGCAATGGAAAGAAGAATAGTAACATAGAAATGAACTGGCTTCCCAAAACCAACTATATCATATCAATTTATTGTAATTTACCCAAAAATTATTGAACATATTATATTAGTTGCTTAGATATTTTGGGGGCCATTGCCCCTCCCCGCCCCAATAAAGATTTACCACGCGTTGTTGATGCTCCTTGCGGGTGAAGCGGACGCGTATCACTGAAATATATACAATGTTAGGGGTACCCTCGAAATTACCTTTTTCTTTTATATATTCGAATGAATTAAAAATATTTTGTTTTTCAATTTTTCGTGTTATATTTACTAAGAAAAATGCTTACTAGGCCTAAATATATAGACCTAAATCAAGGTCTAAAAATGTGATTGGTTGAAGTGAGAAATTGATTGGTGAATAATAAAAAAAAGAATTAATGAATTACACGTGTCATTGAGTGTATAGATTAGATCTGGATTTTTAGACTTATATTTTAGGCCTATTTAACATTACTCATTTCCTAATACATAAAGCTCTCCACCTATTTGTAAAAAACTCATCATACATAGAAAGATAGATTACACATTAAAAAATAAGAATTATATACTTATATGTGTATTAGTTAATATTATTACACAAAAATTAAAAAACCATGCTTTACTACTAATATTCTTGAATTAAAATGGTGTGATTTTATTTATGGTTCTCGAATATTGAATTTGAACAAGTACGTGGACCAATCAAAATTATTTATTCACAAAATCATTTATTTTTTATATCTCTTCATTCTCTTTAAAAATTTACAAACAAATATTCATAAAATGATGTGGACACGTAGGTGGACCAATCAAAATTATTTATTTTTTTATCTCTCTTCATTCTCTCTCATCATGTGATTGGTACACATCATTGTGTTGAAATTATTTTATAAAAATCAGGTGAACTTATCATTTTATCTCTTATACTAATCTCGCTTAGTTAAAAATTTACAAATTGAACAATTATTATCCATTTTGTCCATTAATGCAATTATGGTTTAAAAAGCATATTTAAGATAGTTGAACTTTACTTTTTAGTTTGTGCGATGTATTGTTTTTCAAAGACAAAATTTGAACACAATTTAAGGTACTCATTTCTCTAATTGTGTTTAATTAAGGACTTTTGACTTGTTGAGCTTGTCGTGAGTCAACAACCACAATCTTTTAAGAAATTTATTACAAATAAACGACATATACAATTAATATCGATGTTAATCGATTGATACTTCTCAAATAACATTCAAAAATATTGTGTTGTAAGTAAGAATTTAGAGTTGAAAGTAGTAGTGTGTTTTTTTAAAAAAAAAAAAAAAAAAAACTGTCAAACTCGAAAAAACTAACATAATAATCCTGAAATTATTACAATATATTTTATAAATTAATTTTTCTACCTCGCAGTGTTATTCTTTTATAAAGACCTTAAAGAATCTTCTTCTTATCTTATATTCTTATATAATATAATATAATTTATCTATAAAAAAACTTTGAAGTATATTTAATTCTATAAAATAAATGCATGGAATTTTCATAAAAATAGTCGCATAAAATAATCTTAAATATAATATAGTAAACACCTCTACCTCTATGATGTCATCAATTTACAATTTTCAATTGTTCAATTGAGTCCCTTAATTTTATCTAATTTTACAAACAAAACCCTTTAAAATTATCAAATTTTAATATAAGGATTTAAAGTTTAAAAATATATAAAATATAATAACATATGTCGACACTTTATACATTTGATTTTAATTATAAATATTAAACTGATGATCTAATATTTTTCCTGTCGACATCTTAACTGGGTAAAATGAGAAATAAATAATTTTAACATTAAAAAATGGACACACATATAGTTTGACCAAAAACTTTTATTATATAGTTGGGATTACTCACTTTATTAAACACCTTAATAAGACTTGCAATCGAATACAAAAATAACCGACTGCTTCACTATTTGCTAAGAAATTTACTTGATAAATTGTGTTTCTCCTTAACTCTATTATAGAACTGAACTCGATATAATCTTAAATTATTTTCTTGAAAATGTTAATTATTTGGCAACTCAATCAAATAACACCATATCGGTTCGGGTCCATAACATACACAAGGAATTTTTTCTTTTTCAAAGGAGGTTCCTTTCTTAAAGTAAAAATTGAAATTCATAATTTCAAACGCAGTAAATAATTTCTTTGTGACAAGGATAACCACCAAACAAATAAGACGACAAATGTGGTATATAAAGAGGTTTTATAAGGATATAATTTATGATATGTATTCAACGTAATCGTTTATAATTGCAACCTATCATTATTACTTAAAACTATTCATTTGTTTATGTATAATTAGATAACTTTACAATTAAAGGTATTTTGACTTACATAAAATGTTTACCACCGTTGAAAATTTACAATCTATATTCTCAATTTCAATATAGACTACCTAAAAAATTCTAATTCCAAACAATATTGAATATCTCTTAACTCATAAAAATATTCTAATATATCACATAGCATATAATGATTCTTTCAATAATTTTTAAAAATAATTACAAATTTATATATACACGGGTTTTAGGGCCAGTAAGAAATAAAAGAACATGTATGTCGGTGGAAAAAGAAAAACACAACTAAACAAAATGGCCAAAACGCGTCAACTATTTGGTCAAACAAATCAAACTCTTTTGCACGACCGGACCACTTCACTTTACTCTCTCAGGTATCTGTCTTTCTCTCTTCCTTCTGCTTTTCATTTTTCACCCAGAAAAATGGTTAGATTTATTATCTGTCTCTATATCTCTTCACATTTCTGCCTTTTTCCTGCTTACTATTTTTATTTTACTTGCTTCCCTTTATCAAACAATCATATTTTTACTGCTACGTTTATAGATTCAGTTTTTTACTTTTTTTTTTCTTCGTAGGGACCACAGTTTCGTGTGTGAAATTGATACTTTTTCTTCATTTCTATATGCATTATTGCATTACAAAAGGCTAATTTGATTTGCTAATTGTGATTAGTCTATTTAGATCAATTAGGGTTTTTAATTTGTACTATTGTTGTTCTGCAGCTAGGGTTTGTATAATAATTAGGTCAAAAATTAAACATTTGGGGGAATTAATTTGTTAGAACAAAATTTGTTGAAAATATCAATAACTAGTGTTTGTGACTGATCAATTTCTTTTTTTTTTTTGTTAGAAAACAATGGATACAAAGGCTACCGTGGAACAATTAAGGGTGAATGGAATTAATTCCTGTAAAAAAGTCAACAAATTGGATAAAAATGATATGGAAAATGAGGATATTGTTCATTTATCATCATCACCATTAATGGCTGATAATGATGGATTTGCTTTGAGTCCCATAACTCCAGATTCAAATAAAGAGAATTCGGATTTGATGTCCGGGATTATGTCCCCGTTGTCATTGGTATCTTCGCCTCCCATTATCGCGTTCTATATGAACGAAGTTGATAATGATCGTAGCCCGAGTACTCCAAAAGAGGGCGTCTTTGATCCGTTTGCACCTGGGCCCGACAACCTAATGTTAGCGCCTGTTTCCATGAAATATCTCGAAGAATCATGGAGTTTTGTAGCACGGAGGCTTAATTTTAACTCTGTTGTGACGAAAAAGGGTTGTGTAAAACGTGAAAGTGGTTTTGATGATGAGTTGTTGTTGGAGGCTGTTTATGATTCGCTTTTGGAAGTTATTATTAGTAAGCAGGCAGAAGATATGGTTGCTGAGATCTCGGCCGTTGATTCGAGTCTTGATGAAATCAAGACGCCGCCTTTTGCCCCTCGTATGACTGGGATTGCTGAGACGTGCCCTGGTGCACCTTTGAAGGCGGTTAAGAAACCTAGGAACATTGATCTTGGTTTGTGCAGAAAGCTTGAATTTGATCTATAAGTATATGAAAATAGTATTGTTGTCTTATTTGAGCATTTAAACTTGGGTAACTTGTAGTGATAACTAAAGGCTAACCTTGTTTGCTTTTAGAGTTAGTTATTAACTTATGGCTAGGGCTATTGGCAAAAGCTTGTCATTTAAACAGCAACTAATTCTGATAATATATGTAGTGGTTAATTGAGTTCAACATGTTGTCTGTATGGATGTAGTATTGTGAACTTATTTGGGAAGATCGCTACAGACTGATTTCATGCTTTTATCTTGCTCGAAGAAGTTGTTCAGTTTTTTTATATGTTCATACCACTTGCATTTTTACAAAAAAGTTGTTGCCTTTGGTGATAAAGGTTATGTTGTTGGATTGCAATTTATACGGTTGTGTTTTGTATAATATCATCTCATTTTGCAGGTTCTTTATCTAAAGAAATAGTAGTAATATTATTTAGATATATATGGTATTCAGGGGTTGTTTGGAATGTTTATTGTTGAGTGCTTATTGTGTAGAAGTGTGTTTAAAATAAGCAGCAATCTCTTCTTAACAGAGGTGTTTTTCTCCAAAAATAAGCTAAAATGCAACAATAGCCAAAAGCTCAAAAGTGCGTTTCAATAAGCTATGAGCACCTGAAAGCATTCTGAAACACCCTTCATACTTTTGTTATGATATTAGTGTTGTGACCGGTGAACACTGATACGAGTCATGGCCTGTCATTCTATGCTGTGGCTGGTTGGCGTGATAAAATGCTTGTTTATTAGCCTAATCTGGGGTGGTTAATTATGAGATCGTAAGCTGTTTAATGAAGTTAAATAAGTATGATTCAACTGCTTTATAGCTCTTGGTATGTCTAAATTGGCAGTCGATTTCGTCTTTTGGATTACAACTTAACTGGTTAATTTTTTCGGAAAACAAAGATATATTAATATTTAGGGATGTTTACTGTACGTTGGCTGAACTAATGTACGGTTTTAAGAGCCTAACCAAATATATCAGCTTCGGGTTTTAACTTTTGGATCTATTCCAAAGAAATGGGTTAATCAGTAAATGGTTTGGTCATTTGCCAATCTAGTTTGGTAATTTGAGCAGTTTTGTTTAGACTATTACACTATGAACAGGAACACTGCTGAAAGTTCAAAATTAAGTTGGTAGTATCATACATAATACTATGAATAGGAGAATAGGAATTAATGAATCAAAGGAACAAGTGATCAGCTAATAATACCATAAAACAATAACTGATCTTCAGTGTGCCTCAAAATGCTTTGTACTGTCTTTTGTTACATTTCTAGAGAACTGCAAAGAAGAGAACATAGGAAAAGAGTTTGCTTTGCTTAAAGATCATTTACTGTTCAAACTTAAGGTTAAAACATGAATAAATTGGGACAATAAATTGGGACAGAGAGAGTATAAGGTTAAAACATGAATAAAATGGGACAGAGAGAGTACAAGTAACCGTAAACAACTCATGTTTACTTTACAAACATATAATAATTTTTCAAATTTATGAAGTTCTTAGCTAATTAAAACGTTAACACTTAATAATCAAACATTCATGGACTAGTCTTTTCATGTTGGTAGCCTAGCTAGCTAACTGAATACGTGGTACTATAACTGATCAAAAATCATCAGTAATGTGGCCTAGTGATAACGCGTTTCGATTTTCTCACAAGAATTATCATAATATGGCTTCCATTGGGGTTGTAAAACTCGGCCAACTCGGCCGAGTACTCGGGACTCGGCCTTGGTCAGAGGCGAGTCGGCCTAACTCGGGTTAAAAACTCGGTCAAGGTCGGTCAACGAAAAATCTCGATCTAACTCGGAAAAACTCAGTCCAACTCGGATCAACTCGGTCAAACTCGGTCAACACGTTTTTTTTTAATTTTAATATGTTTTAAATTAGGGTTTTTACCTTTTATAGTTTAATTTAATTTTAATTTTGATATGTTTTAATATGTGTGTTGTTTCTAGACAATTATGGTTATGGTTATGGTTATATTTATGTTTATATTTATGTTTATATTTTATATTTACACATATAATTTTAAAATTTATTATTTTAATATAAAAAAAAAAGTCTAATCCGAGTACTCCCGCCTCGGCCGAGTACTCCCGCCTCGGCCGAGTACTCCCTACAAGGTCCTGACCGAGTACTCCCCGCCTAGCGCATTCAACAACCTTGGCTTTCATAAGTAAATATCTTAGAGTGATACCCGATTAGACCGCGTACATCTGGATAATAAAAGAAGACTTGCTCTCTCAAATAAGTTGAACATGGAAAACCAATCGACAAAAGTAATACTCCGTAAATTAGTGCATCAACTCACTCATGGTAGGTTGGGGCTAAAATTGATCAAGCAGTTTTAGTTTCTGTGAATTCTTGAAGCCAACCCCTATAATTCACAAATGCTTTTGATTTTATATACTGTATCTTAATCATATATGTTCCTTCCAAAAGCTTGTAGACAATGAGTACCACTTTTTGTATGACTCAATGATTTAAAAGTTTATTCTCTTCTTTATAGAATTATTATATTATATAAATTATTATTACAAAGGCTACAAGAAATAACGTTGCTAAGTCTTGTAATGCCTTTGTTTAATATTTATTAGAAAGACGGAAAAAAAAAATCAGCCTAACAAGCTTTTACTGTTTACCCTAATCGAATGCACTTATCTCGTGCTTAGAGGTGAACATATTTACAGTGGTGTGCTTTGCAAAGTTTTGTCATGTTAAACGAATATGTTGAGCAATGTATCCCCCCCCCCCCCCCCCCCCCCCCCCCCCCCCCCCCAACCAGTAACCACGCGAGCCAACTTTATTAACATGACAGGCAAACTCGCATTTTATTTTGCGTCACATAAAATATACCTTGTTGCGCTATTCGTGATGACTTTCACCATATCTATGGGTGATACTCCCCCAGTTACCTCTTCGAGATGCTTACATAAAATCAACCCGATAATTGTGTGATTAGATGTAACTGATTTGGTAAAAACACATTTGCAGCTAATGAGTACATTTTTTGTGTAGCGATACAAACACCCTATAGCCCCTCACTGAACTGTCCTACCGGTCCAATGCTCAACATAACAGAAATAAAATACGTAACTCGGAATTAAAAGGAAACAACACCTTATAAGCCCCTCACTGAACTGTCCCACCGGTCCAATGCTCAATATAACAGAAATAAAATACGTAACTCGGAATTAAAAGGAAACTAGGTGATTACTTCACTATCTTTGATTCAATCACCGGTGTTTAACTGATTTCACAATGAATAAATATGAATATACGTTATATATGTAGAAAGATACCTTAACTAACGCTTCAATTTAAAGCGTATCACAAAACAAGTACTCCCGCCGTCCCAAAATAATATAACTAAACTTTCAAACAGAAGACCTTAGTTAGAATTGTTTTCAACTTCCGCAAGTTCGGTTCCACTTTTTTTTACTTCCTGAAGTAGGTTACACTCCAACTACTACTAGTACTCCATGTGCAATAACTTTGGCTATTTTTATTTTTATTCTCAAATACTGTTTTTATCATAAAAAACAGAATAAAGTAAACTCACGTATCGCATGGATTTATTATATTTAAAAAACATAATAATTGAAAGTTCTTTTTCATTGAAAGAAAATGCTTTTTTATTAATAGATTTGAAAATTTTGACTCTTTTATCAAGACTTTTTTCTTTGATTAATGTGTGAATAGTTTTAAAAAATATTAAAAAGTTTTTACTATGAATTCACCGTTAATTTTGATAATTCCTTCAAAATTATACATTATTTATGTGTATAATATAACCTATTAATATATAGTTTTAGTGAAATTATCAAAATTGCTTGATATATTTATCATTGCACTTTTAATGTCGAAGTGAATAAAAGTGAGTGTAAAATGACGTGACACGAAAAGTTGCATTAAATTTTTTTTTTTTCATTAAGTACGTTTTTTACGAAACCTATTTGTAGTATCTTATTTTTTATTTCTTTTTTTGTTTTGTTTTGTTTTGGGATGTTATATTTATAAACATGTATATAAACCCGGAAAACCATCATTAATTAATTTAGTTAAACGTAACATTCATGGAAAACTATATTTTTTTAGGCATAAATATTGAAGTCTTGTTTTTCTTAATTGACTTACAAAGAATATGACTCTTGACCCACTTTTTTAAAATATAGAAATGGGGGTCTACAACATGGAATAATTACGGTCATCATAAATCGTATATATATTACTAAGGCTTGATCTAGAAGAGTCATTAAATAATCAATCAATTCTAAATATCCACGTCCTTAATTTTATTTTATTAAAGTTTATTAAACAGTCAATTGATATTAAATAGAAACACACATTAAATCCTGAAGAAAAAAAATTACTTGCTAAGAAAACTCAAGTTTAATCCCTACTAGCTGCAACTTTCAGATCTTCTCTCATGCATGTAGTTAGTTGATTTTAAAAACGATGATTGTTCAAGAAAATAGTCATGCTTATCAAAAAAAATAGGCAGAAAACACTTTTTAGCGAGCCGTTGAGTCAATCTACAACGTATGGTCAACATTACTTTTCACATATTATCATCGAGTTGTAACGTGTGAATCACTCGGCATTGTCAGTTATCAAGCATTTTCTGATAACTAAATAAAAAACGTACCAAAAATAAAAATAAAATTTGTTAAACGTTTGACACATTAAATTATTATTTATTAAGTCGATAAAGTATAACTGATACGGCTAAACACTAGACTCCCAACTCCTCAACTGTAAACCCATTCCGCGTTTTATCATTAACTACTCCCAATTTCCCCACAACATAAAATTAAAATTAAATCAAAATATATATATATATATATATATATATATATATATATATATATATATATATATACACATACCTTCTATATTGTTTCCATATTCACGCATTCTTCAACTTTTACAACTCGAAATGGACATCGAAAAAAAAGACGAACAGCCACTCCGATCACCTCCGGCGACCGCCGATCAATCGCGCAAACTTAAACGCCGGCGAAGCATCATCATCTGGTCATCGGTAATCGGAACTATACTCACTATCGCTTTAATCATACTCATATTATCACTAACTGTATTCAAAGCAAAAAAACCTAAAATCACTGTCGATTCAGTATCAATTGACGATCTAGATGTAAACCTAAATCCTATACCACTTCGAATTTCATTAAACCTTTCATTAGCACTAACGATCACAATTAAAAACCCTAACAAAGTTGCCGTTAAGTACCGGAGCAGCTCAGCTACTCTGCGGTACAAAGGAAACGACGTCGGCAATGTTCCGGTTCCCGCCGGAAAAATCGGCTCCGATGATTCGAAACAGTTGAATTTAACGTTAACGGTTTTTGCGGATCGGTTGGTTTCTGATTCGCAAATATATAGTGATATATTGAGTGGTAATTTGCCGTTTTCAACCTATACGAAAATTAAAGCTAAAGTTCGTGTATTATTTATACATATTCATGTTACTTCTAGTTCAACGTGTGATGTGAATGTAGATATTGCGAATAGAAGAATTGCTAATCAAACTTGTCATTATAAGAATAGTTTGTAGAATGGAGAGGGATTCGTTCACCACCCATTTTGATCCATACATCACCAAACATGATTTACGAGGTTGTACGATACAACACTGTAAAGCATGTTAGGTGGTATACGAATAAAAATCGGTTGTGAACGAATCATCACCCTCGTAGAATTAGGTTTTATGAGGATGATTTATTTAATTTTACCACGGATATTTCATATTGATTTTGGAGGTTGTTGCATATTGTGTAGGAGATAGAGTGAGTTTATATTTTAATTGTGTTTGTTTATTATGGAATGAAATAAAATTATTGTTATTGTTTTATTTAATATTTGTTTTGTTCAAGTTGCTATAAACTATTTTTATATTGCTTATCAACTGTAATTGGAAGTTCAATTTTATTTCTATAATCAGTGAAAGTTCAAGTTTCGTTATGTTATTCTTGAAATCTGTTTGATAAACGAGGCGTTGTGTTTGATATGTGCGAAGCAACATATGATAAAACAAAAGGAAAAAACAGTCATATGAACACGAGAATTCCCTTGGTTGTGCAACGATCACATGCAGGATTCTAATCTATTTGAACTTGGACGGATCGAGAGCTTTAACTACCAGGAGTCGTCACGTAATTCCCAAGTCATACTTTCAACTATATGAAACAAAACTCCCGATGTTATTACTTGTTTGTACTTATTTTCTGTTTAAGAAAACAGGGGGCAGGTTGCATTCAATATCAAACTAAGAAAAATTGTTAGCGTTTTTAATTAATGAGATATTATTTTCATAAGTTGTTACTTGTTGACTAAAACAGGTAAATTTGTTTTATAAAAGATCTAGAAAGTTAAACTAAGTATATAACAGAATAGAATAGACGTGTGTTTGGAATAAAGTTATAAAAGCATGCCTTCATCGTGTTTCTGCTTCACAAAGATATCGTTTCTCTCATGTATACTAGTTTCTGTTATTGGATTGTATTTATGGTCTTATTTTCGATAGTTTAGATTGCTAAAAGATCCAGTTCTGTTAATGAGACAATGACCGAATTGTTTGGCATGAATTTCTGTTCTTCAAGTATTTTGACGTTGTTTAATTTATTGCGATACTGTTATTATTGAAACGAGCTCGAGCAGCAAGTGTTCCTTTCAAAAGAGTTGGCTTTTTCGTTGCCAGTCACATCTGTGAGTTGGTATAACACCAAACTGGTCATGTGATGAAATTAACATATTTCTTCTGGTATTCTGTTTGGTAGAAAATTTTGGTTGTTTGCTATTCATTGTGTTCTATTACGTAATATAATTTAATTCGGTTTGTTTGTAGATTCGTTCTGCATGATGTATTAACAAAATTACAAGTCAATCATGCATCACATCGCGTTACATGTCAATAATAACGAGCTCGTTTAATTCTTGAGTTTTTAATAGGAAATATGAGAAACTTAAAACCTTTGTCCTTTGACTTGAACCACCATGACTTCTGAAGAAGTAACAACACTTATTTCATGTTCTGGAAAAACTTAACTTTACTATACTGGAATACAGTGATATTATAAATTGAAAAAATGAATGCAAAACTGTTAAAACTATAAATATATGTTCAAGTTCTATCTTGGTTAATAATATTTTGTAACTTAATTTGTTTCTATTGTGATAAGTCAGGTCACTTGGTGGAATAAAGCTAAAGATTATTGGTCAAAGTATGAGGTTGACTTCTGGATAGCTGCATATATAAAGTTAAAGACTTGGAGGGCTAAAGTGGACAACTTCAGGTCTCAAGGGTGCATTGTGAAAGAGCTTATATCCAGAAAATAAAAGGGAATCGATTTATTGGAGAAAAAAGAGCTTTACATATTAATTTTTTTGTCTAGCATTTGAGAGCGTCACTTTTTGATTCTGTTCATCATATTTTCTGATGATTTGATCTGTTCGGAATAATAGCAGATATCGATTGAGTAGTTTTATCAAAAACGTCTTGTTGATAAAGAAAATGAGAATCTACATATATTCCTTTTTAAAATGGAAATCATTTTCGACTTTCAGCTTCTCGCCAATAATATCCAGAAGTTCAGGCATCATTTTGTTGAGTGTGAAGATTAAACGAGAAAAGCAAAAAAGGGAATTGCTGAAGACATCCCAGGGGATGCCTTGGATCCCGGTGGGATAATTAAGGAAAACGTGATCAGAAGGTTTTATCCCGGAGGGATGAATATGTATCTCGGGGGGATAACGGAGGTCGGCAGAAAACCCATTTTTCTTGTTCCCAAAGTAATGTACACACTATAAATATAAACCCCTACTCTTGTAAACCCTTGGTACAAAATTTATGAAGAAAAAACTCTCGATTTGGCCTCATGGACTAAACCAATCTTCAAGTTGGAGATTGAACATAACCACGTTAAATCCTTGTATCGTTTACATTCTCGTATCGTGTTTATATATCTTGTTTGCATGTTTAATTGCTTTGTTAGCAATTGGTTATTCGTTTATTGTTTGTGGGTTCAATTGTGTTCAATTGTGTGTACTGTTTGGTCCAATATTCCTAACACATTTGAGGGTCATGATCTTTAGCATCCACATTGCAATAGCAAACTTGACATTCATGACTGCATTTGCATTGTTATAAATCGTGGAATTCAGTAATTTGTAACTGTTTCATAATTGATTACTCTACACTTGTTTCTGAAAAAAGTTACAATGGTTACACAAGCAGACACTTTAGCTGGTAATTCCAACAAATGAGGTGCAGCTGTTTTCGCATAATTGTACAGGAGTCCTTGATCCACAAAGTTAGTAGGTCTTTCTACATCTCTGATCTGATCCAGGCTTTCAAATTTTGGTTGAAAAACCACCATGCATGCATCATGCATGATGCATAGGATCATGTCATCTAACACCAATTTTGTGCAAGTACTTAGTGTGTTCAACCTCCAATATGATTACCATTAATTTAAATGATAATCTATTTTTTGAGTATTAAAGATACGATTTACAGAACTATCAAGTTTCTTTCAAGCAAACTTTCGTTGTTTTATACATTGGAGCCAAAATATTTTCGTAACCTTGAATCACTCGTTTATAAGTAAATGAGTCGAAATTGTCAAGTCTCAACGGCTAATCACATAATGGGTATTTTATTCATGTTATGGACCACAGGAACTCTAACAACCAACAAACAATAAAAATCAAACAATCATTCTAAAACAAATATTTGTAATCACAAGAGGAAATCTCAGGTCTATTCGATTGTTGTTTGAAGATAAATTACTACACAGTACACACGCATAGCAGATTTATTGATACCGTTGTTGGATAAAACACGCTTCGACTTAAAAAACAATTTGAAAATTTAAATTAATTAAAAAATATTCAGTCTCTTGAGCGGCCGTTCACGTCAGATGTAAACCTATATCACACAGTACAATCACCAAGGTGATGATGACATCTTTCGACCAAACAGCAAGTAAATATGCATCAGAAATGGGATTTGTACAGGCTATCAAAGTAAGGATAAAGACACATTTTGTATCTACTAATATTTAGACACTAGAATTAGGACGTACGAGTAGAGGGTTTTAATTAGAATGATATGTTTATCATATATGGAGATGTGTATATAATTTAATAGTAAAATAGGTTTTAAGGTAGAACGAGAACCGATGAGTATGATGTTTTAGTTAGATAGATATATCTGTTTAGATAAGGGTGATATTTGTAGGTTTGTGATTGATGAATATGGTGTTTTTCGGATACGTCGATTGTTATATTTTATATGAGGAAGTATAGGTAGATGGATGTTTATTTATTTGAGGGGGTTTTAAGTAGTATTAAGATAAATAGGTATGGTGTTAGGGGGTCAGGATTTTGTGAGAACTAATATTCGGTGAGAACTAGATGTAAAATACAAAATGCACATAATTTCAAACAAAATAATTAGAGATTGTTAGATGCATGCATTTTGTAATTTTCATCTAGTTCTCACAGTTCTCACAAATTGTTAGTTATCACCGAATCCCTTCACTGTTGTTAGGTACATGTATATGCGTATTTTCTTTTTTTATATCTATTTCTATAGAGATTATTCTATTTACATTTCTCTATTTACTATATTATTACTACCGTTTTTGTATTTACTACTACTATTAACACGAAGACTTGTATTACCATTATTATTATTATTATTATTGCCACAATTTTTCTTTATTATTGTTGTTGGTTTTATTATTATTATTATTATTATTATTATTATTATTATTATTATTATTATTATTATTACTTCATTTTGTGTTTCTTCATGCATAGGGGTCTGTCGAAGGTCTTTCTGGAAGCAGTCTCTCTACTCTCGAGTAGGGGTATGACTGTCTACATCTTACCTCCCTCATATCGCGCCCTAGGCTTGATTGGATAGTGTTGTTGTTGCTGTTGTTGTGTGTTATAATTTAATCCACGTGACTTGTTAGCGATGATACACAACCAAATCGATAAAGGGTCACAATGGACAGCGCTACTACATACAATGTTGTGTCAAAATAGCAATATCAACCCTTGGGGAATAAACTAGCTATGATAAGGTTCAAATTATCAGTTGGTACAGTTACTATGATTGAGCTTTGCAAAATTACAATGAAGTTTAAATCTTAAGACTTCTACCTTCACGATGATCATAACACCAAACATGAATATTTGGTATTCAAAGCCGTTGTAAGAATCCATCAAAAAGTGTCAAGTATATAAGAAAATGCACGATCACAGTAAAGAATATGCATGTTCTAGTAAATAGTTTGACTTTTAAAGTCAACTCCACAGATTTTCAATTTTATATATAGTTAGTTACCAAAATTTAAACTAACATCAATGCTAGGTGTCTGAATGTTTGACATGGCTAAAACCTCAATTATCATTTCATTACTCGATGAATGTCTGTTAAGAATGTCTTATAAACCTGTTAAGGTTGTCACTGCTATTGATAAAGAATTAAAGATAGCCCATTCCTTACAGACATCAATCATTTACTTCACTGGAATACAAGGATTATAGAAAAATCGAATGCAAAATATTTTGATAACTTTGTATGGGAATTAATTAACACAGAAAATTGCTTCAAAACTTTTCTCCATTTCATATTCATTAACGTAGCTAGTTTCTTTTAAGTTTATACTCTTTGATCACCAACACTTGATATCAGAGCCGCGTTTGTGTGAAAGGGGTGTAAGCAGCTTCTACTCTTGATCAACTTGTTCCGTGTTGAAAAGGAGACTAACCGGTTAGGTGCAAGAAGACGGTAAAGCTTGTGGCTTGTTTTCTTGGTCGGTGGAATAGGGCTCTTAGAACAGGTCTGATCGGAAAATGGTTGAAGCTGTCAAAAGGAAGAATAAAATGGCGATGGTATCAGCCAAGGAAGGAGGTTCGATGTCGTATCAAGTTCCAGTTTTGACCCCAACGAATTATCCGGTGTGGGCAGTCAAAGTCAAGTCGATTATGGATGCATATGGCATATGGGAGACAATCGAACCGAGGGCGTTAGGTGTAGAAGCGGATCCAAATAAGTCAAAACAAGCTCTCGCCTTTTTGTTTCAAGCGATACCCGAAGACATGGTATGAAAATGGCGAGTTACACCGACCCAAAGCAAGTATGGGATGGTCTAAAGACACGATATTTGGGAGTGGATCAGGTGAGAACGGCTTAGCTTGCAACATTGAAGAGAGAGATTGAAAGCTTGCACATGAAGGAGGGCGAAACCGTTGATGATTTTGCGACCAAATTGTCCGGGTTAGCCTCAAAGGCAAGGAGCCTTGGATATGAGCTTGAAAAAGAAGATTTGGTAAAAAGGTTACTTGATTTGATGCCTAAGTCCTTTCTCCAAATCGTGGCTTCAATAGAGCAATGTTTCGAGTTGGATTCGATGCTATTTGATGAAGCCGTTGGAAGATTGAAGGCGTACGAGGAGCATATAAAAGGAACGGAGAAAACGGGGGACATTCAGGGTGGTTTAATGTTGGCTAGTGAAGAGAAATCACACGGTTGTAAGCATTGTGGTAATGGAGGTTCAAATCGGGATGGCTTTGGACGTGGCCGGGGAGGAGGTCGTGGGCCCGGGAGGAGTCGAGATGGTAATGAACATGTCCGGGATAAACGCCATGTTAAATGTTACAAGTGTGGTGAATTTGGTCACTACAACAACGAGTGTTCTAAATGGGAGAAGCTAGAGGCAAATTTAATCCAAGAGGAACCGGCACTATTGTGAACGAGTAGTATGAACAATCTGATTAAGGGGCTGATTGTTGGGATTAATCGGTTCGGTAGTCATGGGTTCACGTGATCATATGCATGGCTGGAACTTTGGTTATAATAAGTATTTATGATTTTATTATTTTAGTTAATAGTTTAAGTTTATTAGTAGAAGTGGTATTCTAGTTAGACCGAGTAATAAAGATGGCACGTTGGGTTGAATTGGTCATCCAGTGTACCACTTCTTTAGGATGAAACTGTGGTTTATTGGTTGTTTGCATGCACCCACGTTTTCTTTTCTTTTGCATGAATATCTGCATCTAGGAAGTTTAGTAGTTATTTCATTTCCTTTAAATATTATAACTTTGTATGGGAATTAATTAACACAGAAAATTGCTTCAAAACTTTTCTCCATTTCATATTCATTAACGTAGCTAGTTTCTTTTAAGTTTATACTCTTTGATCACCAACATGAAACAAGTAATTGTTTGATCTGTCAAAACGGGTTAACCCAAAACATTTTCCATCCAAATCTTTGATCTTATTGTAAAATATTTAGTGTGTGCAATATGATTTCCAATTAATAGTTCAACTTCTATGATAATCTATTTTTAAATGACGTCATTAAAGAGGGATGTATCAAAAATACATTTTGGGTAACTTCAATATTCTTTCAAGCCAATTCTTGCGATTTTACACATTTGAACCAAGATTTATAATAACCTTGAATCACATGTTTATAATTAAATGAGTCAAAATTATCACTGTTCTACAAATACTTGAAAGGGTATGAATAGACTCACCGTAGATAAATATTAAAAGATGGTTGCACACTTGTGGTTTCCGAACAGAAAAGCTTTTAGAGAAGCTGATCTTGTAGCCAAATAGAAGGCATATTGTCTTAATTTTTGGTTTTCACAAGAACAAACATCATAGTACATACAATACATGAAATGAAATTATACAAACATTTAAGAAGTTTGAGGAACAAGTAAACTTCGCAGTGGAAAGGCATCTCAAGTCTCAACAGCTAGGGTGTGTAGCAGTTTTATTTGCAGTATTTAGAGAACTTCTATCTTCTTTATTATTGAAATGTCCTAATCACTTTATGGGCTTTTTATTCGTGTTATGGACCATAAGAACTCTTACAATAACAACGAAACCACCAGTCTATAACAAAGATTTGCAAACACAATAGGAAATTGTAGGTCCATTCTGTTCTTGTTTGATGACAAATTACTACACATGCATAACAGAAATATTAAAACTGTTGTTGGATAAAACACACAACTGGAAAAGCTATATATCACACAGTACAATCACCAAGGTGATGATGTCATCTTTCAACCAAACCGCAAGTGAAGATGCTTCAGAACTGGGATTTGTCCAGGCTATCAAAATAAGGATGATCCATAGCAGCCTTGGCCGAAATCCTGTCAGTCGGGTCATAATTCAGCATTTTCTGAAGCAACAAATAATGCATCAGTCTTATTAGTATGTATTTTGCCAAATCTCCATATCTTACATAACTAATTACATTAAGTTACAGACAAATACCGATAGAAGGTCAACGCCGTCAGGGCCCAATGATGGAACAGCTCGTGCCAAGTTCTGAGCTTCCCACTTCGGGTAGACATGCCAGTCCTTTAGATGGGTCACCCCTGGCCACTGCTCTTCGGTTGGAGTCCCGAGCAGCCTGCAAGTCAATTTTAGAGCACAAATGAAACAATGGTCAAAAACTACAGGTCAACCTTGTCATCATCAATTCATCATAGCATACTAGAGGTGGAAAGATAGGTAACAGCTTATTTTTATGTACAGATCAAAAACTCAAAGCAGGGCAGGCCTCACAAACACAACTTTTGTTCATTTTTCTAAATTAATGTGCTAATTGTGTTATAAAAACAATAGTATTGTATAAAAAACATATGAGGGTTTTATGTATTAATATTAAATGCTAAGCGACTTTCAACCCGTTTTAATTCCCCATTTGGCCACTTCCCTTTTTAGCAATTTTTTCTACTTATTCTATGTGACCTGTTTGAGATAACGCGCTACTGCATACAATGTACAATGTTGTATCAAAAACAGCAACTTCAACCATTGAGGAATCAACTGGTTATGTTAAGGTTCCAATGATCAGTTGGTCTAGTTACTATGATCGACTCATGGAACTTTTGGTTAACCCTTGTTGCTACTAAAAGGTCACTGAGCAAGATACCAATGAAGCCACCTGTATGTTGTCTTGTTACATAAGACGGAAAATCTATATCATTTCATATAAAGTTGTAAAAGTACCTGAATATGTGCAGAAGTTGTTGGAATTCAGAGTCGCCAGGAAACAACGCCTGCCTTCTTGCCATCTCAGCTGCGCAAAATAACAATGATTATAGTTACACTAAATGACCTATAAATCTATGATCAGGAAACAGTTAAAGTACTTCGACTTACTAACGTTATATACTTATTCAATTAATATGAATACCTAAGCATTGGGACTAAAGAGTGCTAACCGAATGTAAACAATTGATCACAGAATCCAAACAAAGACAAAAACATGAATTTCAAAAATGCTAATTAAAAGAAGTGTAGATATATACCAAAAATACATCCAACAGACCACATATCAACACCAGTTGAATAATGTGCTGATCCCAATAGAACCTCTGGTGCTCTGTACCAAAGTGTCACAATCTGCATACCACAAGAATACATCATTTTTCAAATTCCAAAACTAACCTAATTCAACATCAATTCAAAGAAGTAAATAAAGAAATAATCAACAAAACAACAAATACCTCATGAGTATAACTTTTTAGAGGAACAGTAAAAGCCCTTCCAAGCCCTAGATCTGCAATCTTCAATATCCCCTTTTCTTTATCAACAAGCAAGTTCTGTGGCTTCAAATCTCTACAATAAAAATTAATTTATTTATTTTAAAAACATATAAATATAAATAATTTCAATAAAATACGGACCTGTGAAGAACACCATGACCATGGCAATGAGCAACACCTTTACACAACTGAAACAAGAAACTCTGAATCTGTGAACTCGAAAGTGGAGATGGATTCGGACCTTTACGATGTGAATCTATAAACTTCTTCAGATCTGTATCAAGATACTCAAACACAAGGTAAAGTAAGGGTTTGCCATTATGATGAATATGTTGAACACAAATCAATCTCACGATGTATATCGAATTCGATAACATTTGAAGTAGCGAGATTTCACGTAACGCGGTTGGAGGTATTCCTTCTTCGTCCATTTCGAGTCGAGTTTTTTTTAGGGCTACAAGTTGACCAGTGATTTTGTCTTTTGCTTTGTAGACTTTTCCGTATGTTCCTTCACCTACTTTTTCGAGTTTTTCGTATTTGTCATCCATGGTGAATTGATTGGATTGGATTTGATTTGCTGAATGAACGAGTGTGTTAAATTTGGAAGAGATATAGAGATGGAAGTGTGTATGTATAGAATTTGAAATTGAAATGTTAACGGCAGTCAAATTGGGGAAAGTGTTTTCCCTCTCAGTTGTGATTTGAATTTATTTGGGTTTGGGTTTGGGTTTGAGTTGGGCTTTTTTTTGTAGAAGTTTATAGTCTGGGCCCAAACCATTGTAAATATTTTTAGTGAAGTACTCCGTATAATAAATTAATAATGGTGAAAATTGTTTATGATATAGGGTAAGGTTTAAAGGGCATATCCTATTTGACGAGCAGTACGTCAATCAACTTCTCATTTTAGCTATTGATATTTTCGATCACAGTTCAGATTCACACAGTTTACATTTACTGCATTTTAAACAAGGGATGCCCCTCTGATCCCACACTTATAATATAAAGCAAATAATTTGTTGATTGTTAACTAAATTGAAAGTACCATTTTTTTATTTTTTGAAAGTCTCTTTATGGATTTTATAAAAATATATATGAAGCAAACAAGCTTTCTTTTCTTTAAAAGTGCTAACAATTAAAATTTTATATTTATTTTTCTTTTTACTTCCAAATGGTGGTTTACACTTTACACTTTACAAATCACAAATATCTTTTTACTTGGCTTTTTTATATGCTTGCTTTCAAAATAAATTTACTAGACTTATTTGGGAGTGGTTATGTGCTTTCAAAATAAATTTAGTAGACTTATTTGAGAGTGTTTAGCTGCGGAAAAAAGTTCACAATTTTCCGGCTCTAATTTTATAGACCATGAAAAATAACTTTTACCTCTGATTTTTTTAAAAAAAAATTGGAAATGTCAATGTTCATGGAGCTTTACATAATTGCATAGATAATATTATGCAACCTTTAATGACTGCTAGTTATAGTTATGTCACAAAACTTAAGTTACAACTTACAACTATGTTTTAACATTGCAACCACCATGTAACATTATACCTCAACTATATGCTATTCTCATTATCAAAATAAATAAATAAAATATTCGAAAAATATTTGCAGAAACAACTTCCAACACCCTGAGAAAATCTCTCAGGACACAAAGAGGAAGCCAACTTCACATGAAATGATATTTAGATAATAATCAAAGGTAAAATGTTTGGCATTAAAAAAGCGCGTTGTTATCCCGCTACAGTCTCACCATTATTTGAAATCCTAAAAAATTAGGACGTTTTAAAAACGTCATTGTTTTAAATTAAACCTCAACCTCGTCAATGAGGTGAAATAGCCAATTAACATCACCAGCCATTATGTTTAATCAACTTCAATAAGAGTTGTCTCGTAGTCATCAGGAGCCACAAACCCATGCAGATTCATCACTGTTGCCGCTACATTTGCTAGTCCACCATTGGGTACATCCTTACGGAACTTCACACCTCCTGTTAATCCAGGACCTCCAATTGCAACAGGCACCTGATTCCCCATGTTCCAATGTTAGCAGAGACAATTTTGCCCATGTATATACAAATGGGTCTATTTAACCAAATGGGTCAAGTGAGAAATATTTTACTAAAAGAGGAAGTGGGTCGAACAAGTCAAACAGATATAAAGACGTTCAAAGTGTTTTTATAGAATGATAGATTATCGCCATAAATACGTTCGTAATCGTATTCAAGAGTTAATAAACAAGTGCTTGTGGGTTGGCCAGACCCATTTTGACCAGTACTAAGACCCTGTCAGTTTGACCAGTTACCTAACCTGCCTCCGCCATTTTTCCCAATTTTATCAAGATGTTGAAAAGCACACATTTTTAATTTTATTAGGTAGTAGTGAGTAGTAACAACAAACCATCGTACAGTAGCTTACCGGTTGAAGAGTGTGTGAGGTTTGGATCTGAACTTTGCCATCCTTACCAACAAGAGGCTCCCCTTTCTTGTTTCTCTTTACCATGTCCTCTGCATTACCGTGATCCGCAGTCACTACATATATTCCACCCACTTCATTTATTGCATCAAGGATCATCTGTCACCACAAAGTAAAATGTTGCAGCAAGTACAGGAATTCAGCAAAATCTAACTCATACCCTAATTAAAATCTATCATAAGGCTGCCAGTTAGCAGTTTGCGGGCTATAACTCATACCTTAACAGCTTGATCGGCAGCCTTGCAGGCCACAATTGTAGCCTCGATGTCTCCAGTATGCCCAACCATGTCACCATTTGGTATATTCACCCTCACCTACAACCATATATATACAAATTTATAGATGGCAAGTTGGGCCCATTTACTTATAAATGGGTTCACTCGGCTATGTTTTATCTATACGGGTAAAATGAATCAATAAAAATATTAGCTAAAAATGGAAATGGTTCTAAATGATTAAATGAAAGGCACCCAAAATGTATCTTTGAAATATTACCTCCTAAATCATATTTCAAGAAACTAGATTATTGTTGAAATAACGAATTTTCCTAATGATATTTGACAGTGTTTGATAATAGGAAGTCATAAAACAGTTTGAAGAAGAAGTGTTTCATGTCAATCCAAGTTCCAACCATTTTCAAATGTACCAAAAGAACCATCCGGTTTGACCTGTTACCTAACCCACCTAACCTGCACATTTTTCCACCTCTACTAAATATGCATAGCAAAATCTATCTTTTCCAAGCAAAGGAGTACCATGTTTTACCTGGTCAAACTTGCGACTAAGGATGGCATCACGGGCCTTCTCACCAATCTCTAAGGCCTTCATCTTTGGTTGGACATTAAAGGTAATTCCACTATCACTTGGAATTTCTACATATTCCTCCAACTCTGAATTGAAACATCCAGATCGGTTTCCATTCCAGAAAAATGTTACATGACCAAATTTGACTGTCTCACTGTTAAAAAAAAGAACAGAACAGGTCACACCTGATAATCATTTGAGAATGACAAGTAGCTAATTAATTATAGTTTGCTGGGCTAACTATACTATACTTTCTTTTAATTAAAAGGAAACTAAGTCATGCACATAAGGCTTTTGCTAAAAAAAACATAATCTAACCTGCAAGCATAGGTACGGATACCATTATTCACAAGATATTCACCAGATGTCCTCTCTATTAATGGAGGAGAAACAAGGTAGTGACTTGGAAGCTTCAACTCTCCATCATATTGAAGCATCCCAGCATATCTGATTTTGGGGACCCGAACTCTGTCGAATTTATCAAACTTCTCATACTCGAGAGCTTGTGCAAGCATCGTCATACGATCTGCTCGGAAGTTGAACGTGACAACAGCATCACCATCTATTATAGGACCCACAGGCTTCCCACTCTCATCAACAATGACAAATGGTGGCAAGTATTGGTCGTTAGCATTCGGAGCATCCCTCAGCTTCTTAATAGCCTCAACAACATCTTTGAATTTGTGTGGGGCTTCACCAAGAACCTGAGCATCCCAACCCCGTTTTACAACTTCCCAATCATTCTGCAAAAGTAACATCACGAGTTCAAAGATCCACATTGGGATACTATGGGGGCATTGGCACTCATTAAATATTTAACTTTTCAACCCATTTATCCATGAATGGGTCGACTTGGGTTAAAATTTATGACTTGTATCTCTAATGGGTCAAATAGATACAAAAAGTACTTAAAAGCAAAACAGGTCAAAAAGGCTGAACGGGTGAGAGTTGCCCAAAGAGTATTTTAATTCAGAAAACATCCTAAACCATTTTTATCGGTGGAGTTAATTATTATTGAAAATAAAATGATTTTTATAATTAGAGCTAGCAGAAAAAATATGTATCAATAATAGTTAAAAAATTGAACACAAATCAAGCCAGAGCAATGTAGCCCATTTCGACACATAAAAAAATCACCCGTTTATTACTCATTACACAAACACCCATATTGCCACAAGCTAACATATACATTGAGACCAGTGGTAAGTAATGTGATGCATGCATTAGCCCCTAAATGAAATGACACTGTGAACCTTGTTAACTCTGAAGTTACCTCATAACGATCCATGGTGACATACATACGCCCTCCACCAGAAGCAACCTGTGCATCAATGCCGTTACCACGTAGATCTGCAAGGTCCTTTTCAAGTGTTTCAGCAAAGCCTACACTTGTACCATCCACAACATCACGCCCATCAGTAAGTATGTGAACACGTATCTTTTTGGCACCACGTTCACTAGCACCTTTGAGCAACAACTGCAACCAATAACATACATACATACATGACGACCAATCAAGAAAAAAATAATATAATATTCGATGGTCTAGCTAAACGTTCATAGCTACATACCTGTAACTGATCAAGGCGAGAGTGCACACCACCATCACTTAATAATCCAATAAGGTGCAAGGTATTGTTGGCGAATGATTCCTTGATGAAATTGAAACCTTCATCATCGTATATCTTTCCAGAGGCAAGAGCAAGATCCACAAGTTTTGCACTACATAAACAGATAGAGCTTCGTAAATAATGGCGATTAAATATCAAAAGACAAATAGATAGTATAAGTATTCAACCATCAATTCTATGGACAATATTCGTACAAAAATAAGAACATTGTTTGCTTAATTGGTATTTCATCCAACAATGCATCCAATGATTACATAATCAATGATCAAACAGCAAAAAAAATTGAAAACGTGTTAATAAGACAACTCCATTTGACAGTCAATCTTAAGCTCATTTTCTACTCTTGTCAACGTTAGAAAAACTTCTGATGTCACATCCTTTAAATCAACAAATGAAAGAAACATATCATTATTTAGCATGTTTTGTGTCTGAAATTACTTACTTAAACTATTGCCATCATTATGAACGATCGGTCATATTGATTTGGGCCTAACAACTCTGCATTTTATTAGTCATTCAAAAAGTACATACAACTTAGAAGTATACTCAATAGCCAAAGCATTTTTCTTCAAATGACCAACTGTTGCAATGTTGATAATTAAAAATTACGCCTTTTAAGTGCTATGAAGAAAGCAACATAAATGTAGTCCTCAATATGTTCATCTATATGTAATATCCCAAAACCAACAAAATTCATGTCACCTTTTGTCATCGACTTATCGAAAAAACCAGAATCAACGATCAAAAGGGGAAATAGAAACATCACCCTTGAGCATAAATCCGTCCAGCACCAAGAGCATTGTGTCCTACTTCACTGTTTCCCATATCATCGTCTGTGGGCAGTCCTACCGCCGTACCATGAGCCCTCACCAATCTCCACCTATCAGGAGCACCCTGTACAAAACATATACCAAATGAGTTTCTATATTCTATCAACTTATACAACATATTTTCTTATCTTCAAATTATATGTAACATACTTTCACCTTTTCTCATTGTATGCAACATGATTTTTTATGCAACTTTACATATGACGGGGTTTAGACGAAAACGACACTTGCACCGAAAAGTGTGTTGGTGCACACCCCTTCTTTCGATGCACCAAGGTGTAAAAAAATGGGCATCAAGACACGTGTCAGCATCATAATCATTAAAACATCTTTTACATGATCCATCCACATTGTATGTACTTAAAATGATGCAATACTATCACCTTTTTCAGATTGTATGCAACATGATCTGTTTTTTTTCCCTTCATAAATTTAAAATGCTTACATTTTTATGCAATTGTTAATAAAAATATTTGTAGAAAAATATATTTAACGAAATTACATTTTGCCATTTTATTAACCCTTAATAACAATCGTTGGATCAAAATTTGCATGCAAATTACAACCCACGGAACAAAATCAATAACTCATATAAACATACGAAATCATTATAAAAATAACGCTATCTATGTCTATAAATTTATAATAATAAAAAGAGATACATAGATAGATGTGTTACATTTTTTAATGAATCCATGACTGGTGTTTCAGCGACATGGATACAATTATATTTGTCAGGATTGGCTTCACCCCAACCGTCCAAAACGACGACGGATACGATCTTTCCTTTTGGTAATTTTGGGTGATCTGCTAATTTCCATGTTGTTGTTCCACTGCTTCCCATCTGTTTTGTTTGTGTTTAATTTTGTAAAGAAAATGTTAATAATCGTGTATCTGTTTTTGTTTTCCGTGTGAGAAATGAGAAACCAAAAAGATGACCATGGAAGCCTCTAGTAATCTTACGTGTTTTCTTGTAGTGGTCCCCGAACTATGAACTATTCTACAAAATTAGCCCTTTCTGTTTTATAAGTATATATTTTTATTTGTAAGGTGAAATAGAAATGATTGATTCATTTTACAAGACCATTTGTAATTGTGATGGTAATAGGAGTTGGAATTATGGTTGTCACGTCACTGTAATATTGTATCATTCGTAAGGGTAACACAAAAGTTGTGAAGGATAGATCTCATTAAATTAACTTATTTTTCTTTTATTTAATAAAAACAAATACATTTAATTAATTATTACAATACAATAATAAATAACACACCTTATAAAATTAAAAGCACTTAATTAGAAAAACATGAATACTTAAAAAACATTACAACTAATCGAATGTTTGGTGGAATCGTCCAAATGTGTTCGGTGTGATCCTCTCGTAGCTAGTCGTGTATATTTTTATCACGTATTTCTTTTATTCTTGATTCACGGTCGTTGACCGGTTAGACGGGTCGACGATCATCTCTTCCTCGAGAGACGTTATTGCGAATCCGTTATCTTGTTGTATCATGTTATGCAATATCACACAAGTGTACAATTGTCTTCGCATCTTATTGATGCTCATAGTTCTTGTCGTAGTCTTTAAAATTTGCAACCTACCTTGAAATACACCAAACATCCGCTCGGCATCCTTTCGTGCACCTTTTGAAATCTCTTGAACTTGCCTCGTTTCTCTTCAATAGGACACGGAGAGACCTTGACGAGTGTGACCGAATATGAATAAATATGTCGACGAGGTAATACCCTTTCGTGTAGTTATGGCCATTGACATCAAATGGTGCGGGTGGACCCCGAGGTCATTTTCTATGGAATCGAACAACGGGGATTGGTTTAAAACGCCAATGTCGTTGTTCGAATCTGTCATGTCAAAAAATGCATATCATATCCACATATCGTGTGATCACCCTTAGTGTATTGCCAATGCATACAGTCAATGTTACCAAGCATTCCTTTAAAACCATGTTTATCTTCGTGTGCTATATATAGCCGAGCAATATTTCTAGCAGTCAGCTTTCTCAAATACTCCGTCAAATATAGATCGAATACACACTTACAAAAGTTGTTTAGACAGTCGGATGACGTCCTTTCACCCAATTGTAAATATTCATCGAATGTATGCGCCGACGTTTCGTACGCCGATTGGCGTATGACGGACGTGCACTTTTGAATCGGAGTAAAACCAAGCGGACCAGTGCATCCGGACGTTGTTTAAAATAAGTAAAGTGATTAGAAATAGGTTCAATAGAGTAGTTGGAGATACCTTGTACGATTCGAAAAAATAAATCACGACGCATATGAAAACGTCTTTTAAACAAGTTTGGAGGATACTTTGTCTCATCGATAAAGTAGTCCTCCTACGAAAGTTATTGTGCACCTTCATGATCCCTTGCAATGCATATTCAATTTGGAAGTTGTCTTGAACTTTCATCGATTTCACATTTTTTTCCTTCGGCGTATTGTTGCATAATTTGCAAAATAAGTTCATATTTTGAAGAAGTATCAAAAAGGAAATTGATTGAATCCATTTGTGTGTATGTATATAGATGAATCGTATGATTTGTTGTGTTTTTTAAGGTAATATTGTGGTACTTATAGATAAGTTTTGGGAATAAAAAAATTAAAAGTATATGATTTTTTTTCAAAATCAATCCGTTGGCAACGATCAAATTTTTTATTTTGTTTTAAATGTCGGATTTTGAAAAAAGAAACATCTTTTAAAATTTTTTGAATTAAATATCGAAGAAAAAAGAAAATAATATATTCGCATGGGCGCCACAAAATGGCGTACTCATCTCCGTTCTGCCAACCACAAAGCCTCGCAACCACTTCGTCATTGCGGACTTTGTGGCGTTCTCACACGAGAACCTCGTCTACCACGGACGCATTGAAAAATGTTTAAACTCTACCACTAAAACTATCAGTAATATTATATTGTTCGTATTTTTATTTATATTTACATGACATATCATATTTTTGTTCAATTTATATGTAACATATTGCTAGAATTGTAAATAAATTGTTAATATATTTATATTACTTGTTAATGATACTTTTTATAGTTAATTTCTAAAGTTGTTAATTAAACAACAATTTGGTTCTACTTTGTTTAATTTGTTCTTTAGTAAAAGCTTTCTTCTTTCTTGCATTACTAGCAGAATTGTATACTATATGAATAAATACAATTTTCTAAAATTTAAGATTATTTGTCAGTCTACGAGGTTGATAGGGAAACTTGTATTCAAGGTTGTCAATACGTTGCCTTTACAATAGCGATATCGTAAGATCGGATCAGAATAAATCCTACCATAACATCATTATTTATTTATCAAGATCTTCATAAGTTGGCTCTATCTCTACCATCATTAGGTACAACTACGGATGAAATCATTGAATTAGGTTGTAAGGGTCAAGACAAAAGGGTAAATTGTAAATACTTGAAGGGCATTATAGTCTTCTTACTACAAAAAGTGCTTGTGAAAGTATTGAATGTGTTTGGTTTGAATTTGAGGTTGTAATTAAAATGTGAATGGAATCTCAAACTCACCACCAAACTTGTGTTGAAATAGTTATGTTAATGGGTTTGATTCCTATTTCTTAAAATAATACCATTAACCAAACACAATTAATGAGAAGGAAATCTCGTTCCATTCCGATAAACCAAACACACTCTGAAAACCCGAAGTGTATTTTATCAAAATACACAAACTTGAAAGCTACGGAGTACCGTAAAACACTTACCGTGCGTGTTTTACTTTTATTTTTTATTATCTTCTTAAATAATTTAAATGCAAAAACCATACACCGCACATAAACCCTAATTCCAATTCTGGCGTTAAGACGCCGTCTAGTATCTCTACGTCCTAATTGCTTTATCCACGACTTCAAATCATCATCAATCACATTCAGGAGGTAAATTCCCTTACTTCCAGCTAATGCTCCTAATTTCACTAATTAGTTGACTGTGTTACTTCAATTTACAGATACTCTATTAGTGTTATCATCCGTCTTATTATGTATCTTATGTATATGATATAATCGTTTAATTTGTCTTATATATAAACATGTATGCAGATCTTGTATGTACATGTTTTAGCAATTCAAATTAATTGAATGCGTTAGTTCAGTTTACAGATACTCTATCAGTGTTATCATCCGTCTTATTATGTGTATCTTATGTATCTGATGTATTGTATGTTATGCAGATTTTGTAGAATTAGTGACGAGATGGCAGAGACGGAGAGTGGAAGGAGTTTCAAGAGGAGGGATCAGCTTTTAGATATGGAACATGAAGTACGAAAATGGTGGGATGAGGGTCGTGTTTTCGATGCAGAAGCTAGTGAACAGTTTCCTAAAGAAGGAGATAAGTTTTTCGGGACATTTCCCTTTCCTTATATGAACGGGTATTTGCATTTAGGGCATGCGTTTTCGCTTTCGAAGCTGGAGTTTGCTGCAGCTTACCACAGAATTAGGGGTGCTAATGTGCTTTTACCGTTTGGATTTCATTGTACCGGAATGCCAATTAAAGCGTCTGCTGATAAACTTAGAAGGGAGATTGAAAGATTTGGCAATCCGCCTGTTTTTCCTTCGTTGGAGACAGAGGAGATTGTTGTTAGTGAACCTGAAGTCAAGCCTAATGAAGGAAGTAATCCGGAGAAATTCAAGGGGAAGAAATCAAAGGCGGCCTCGAAAATTGGTAGGGAGACTTATCAGTGGGAGATTATGCGTGGTTATGGATTGTCGGACGCTGAGATTGCTACGTTTCAAGATCCTGTTCAGTGGCTTAGGTTTTTTCCTCCATTGGCCGTTGAAGATCTGAAAGCTTTTGGATTGGGTGCTGATTGGAGGAGGTCATTTATTACGACGGATGTTAACCCGTATTTTGACAAGTTTGTTAGGTGGCAGATGAGGAAGTTGAAACAATTTGGGAAGATTGTTAAAGACTTAAGATACGCGATTTATTCACCGTTGGATGGGCAGCCGTGTGCTGATCATGATCGGGCATCAGGGGAAGGTGTTATTCCTCAGGAGTATACTTTAATTAAAATGGAGGTGGTCCCACCGTTCCCTGCCAAGTTTGCACATTTAGAAGGAAAGAATGTTTATCTCGCTGCAGCAACCCTTAGACCCGAGACAATGTATGGGCAGACCAATTGTTGGGTTTTGCCAGATGGGAAGTACGGTGGCTTTGAAATCAATGAGAACGATGTTTTTATTTTGACGGAGCGTGCAGCACGCAATTTGGCTTTTCAGCGTCTATCTCTTGTTCATGAAAAGCCTACTTGTGTAGTGGAGTTGTTTGGCCAAGATCTTATAGGGTTGCCGCTTCGATCACCACTATCATTCAATGAAATTATATACTGTCTTCCAATGCTCTCGGTTTTGACTGACAAAGGTACTGGGATTGTTACCAGCGTCCCCAGTGATTCACCGGATGATTTCATGGCGTTGCAGGTACTATATCTTGTATAACAGTATATGTTTTACTGTGTTATAATGTTGTTTGCTTCATACAGTTAATTACAGTCCCCATTACTTCATTTGGAAACTTATTTGTTGGAGCTGGAACCGAAGTGTCAAAGTTTTACTCTCTAGTAGTTTTAGGGGGTGTTTGGATTAGCTTATTTTGGAGCTTATTGGCTTATAGCTTATAAACCTAATAAGCTCCAAAAATGAAGCTTAGTATTTCTTCTAGCTTATCCTTTCACATTTTAGCTTATAAGCTCAACAAAATAAGCTTATCCATTACAAAGTGGTGCTTGTTAGCTTAAGCTTAATAAGATTAAGCCATAAGCTAATTTAAACACCCCCTTAGAACCCTAACATTCTTCTCATACTTGGTGCAATTTATCTTATGCATAATCCATGAATGCACACGTTTACAAATTATCTGAAATTGTGGCTGCTATTTTTTAAGAGTAATTTATTTGCTAGTAAAAGCAAGGAAACGTGTATTATCTTTTCTACAGTGACCTCTGACTTCTTTTAGTTTGTCACTTGGTCTTCTCATTTTTGTGGGTTCCTTGATCATCTTTTTCATGAAGTTACTTGGTTGAACTGAACTCAAGTTTCTAAAAATGATCAATTACATTCTTTAATGCAAGGTTGAACGTACAGTCAGATGCTATTTGAACGTGTGAGTTAAAAAATGAGTAATTGCAACTCTGTGTAAGATTACCTAATGATATAATTCTTCCTTTACAATCACACCTGTTACAGATTGTTCATTGCCGTCTTTAGGAGTTAGGACTGTCATGTATATTCTGCTTAAAATTCTTCGGATCACTCTACCCCCAAAAAAAATGTTTATCAGATCATAAATAATCTTTTTAGCAAATAAAGATACTTTGTATGAAGAAATGAAACTCATTGGAGAAACCAGGAATAAATTGGGGAAACTGAAGATTGAAAGCATATGAATTGTGATTAGTAAGAGCTGATTAGATAGATTCATTCCCATATGTATAAGCAAATTTAGAAACTTTGTATGAAGAAATGAAACTCATTGGAGAAACCAGCAATCAGTTGGGGAAAATGAAGATCGAAAGCATATGAATTGTGATAAGTAAGATTTGGTTAGATAGATTCCTTCCCATGTATATAATATTTAAATGGGATTGTAATGGTGCAAATTTTCAACAGTGTGTGTTTGTCTATTGAAATGGCTGAGACTTGTTCTAAGATTGAATTCCTGATCGTGATGCATCTATACATCTTGATATATAAACTTGTCAAATTCTCCTTTGAATAAGAAAGATTGTTATTTGATTTGGGTTTTGTTACAAGTCTAACTCCTTGCACATTCGTATTGCAGGATTTGAAATCAAAAGCTCCTTTCAGGGCCAAGTTCGGAGTAAAAGACGAATGGGTATTACCCTTTGAGATCATTCCAATTATTAGCCATCCCGAATTTGGCGACAAGTCTGCTGAAAAAGTATGCATCGACATGAAAATCAAGAGCCAAAACGAGAGAGAAAAGCTTGATGCGGCTAAAAAGGTTATCTACAAGGGTGGTTTCTATGAAGGAACAATGGTGGCTGGTGAATATGCCGGAATGCGTGTTCAAGATGCTAAGAACAAAATTAGAAACAAATTGTTAGAACTGGGTCAAGCTGTCGTTTATAGTGAACCTGAGAAGAAAGTCATGTCAAGATCAGGTGACGAGTGTGTGGTTGCCTTAACCGATCAATGGTATATTACATATGGTGAATCTAGCTGGCGAAAAGCTGCAGAGGAATGCTTAGCCAAAATGAATTTGTACTCTGATGAGACCCGCCACGGGTTTGAGCATACATTGAGCTGGTTAAATCAATGGGCATGCTCTAGAAGCTTTGGTCTCGGGACCCGTATTCCATGGGACGAGGAGTTCCTTGTGGAATCATTGTCTGATTCCACCATCTACATGGCTTACTATACGGTCTGTCACCTGTTACAGAAAGGGGAACTATTCGGTGCGGACACCTCTGTCATAAAACCTGACCAGCTGACAGATGACGTTTGGGACTACTTGTTCCTTTCTGGGCCAGAACCTAAATCTTCAGATATTTCTTTGTCAATTCTGAAAAAGATGAGACAGGAGTTTGAATACTGGTACCCGGTTGATCTTCGTGTTTCTGGTAAGGACCTCATACAGAACCACCTTACATTCTGTATCTACAACCACACTGCGATATTTCCCGAAAAACATTGGCCTCGCGGTTTCAGATGCAATGGGCACATTATGCTGAATGCTGAAAAAATGTCAAAGTCAACTGGGAATTTCAGGACTTTGAAGCAAGCAATTGAGGAATTCTCAGCTGATGCCACTAGATTCTCTCTTGCTGATGCCGGTGATGGGATGGATGATGCCAATTTTGTGTTTGAAACGGCCAATACTGCGATTATGAGGCTCACCAAGGAGTGGGGGTGGATGGAGGAAGTTCTTGCTGCTGAGTCAACATTAAGAGCGGGCCCGCCATCTAATTACGCTGATCGTGTATTTGATAATGAGATGAACTTTGCTGTAAAAATCACAGAGAAAAATTACAGTGATTATATGTTTCGTGATGCTCTTAAAACAGGGTTCTTTGATCTCCAAACTGCTAGGGATGAATATAGGTTTTCGTGTGGCTCAAGTGGCATGAATCGTGATCTTGTGTTGCGGTTCATGGATGTTCAAACACGGCTGATTGCTCCTATTTGCCCGCATTATTCTGAATATGTATGGAAGAAGCTTTTGAAGAAAGAAGGGTTTGTTATTAAAGCTGGATGGCCTGAAGCCGAAAACCCTGATCTTACCCTTCAAAAGGCCAACAGATACTTGCAGGACTCGATATATAATTTCAGGTTCACCTCAAATGGCTTATATTTGATGTATTGTTATAATATCTTTATTTTGTCTGTTTATCTGTTACTACTGTTATTATCATGGGACTAATGGTCGACTGACCTTCTAGCTATCTATGGCAATTTACTTTTAAATTAGTCGATTCTGGTTATGCTTTAACTTTAAGGGCAGATTTCAACTCAAAAAAAGGTTCAAAAGGGCAAGGGTTACATGATTCGAAGGTGTTGAATATTTACTTGAAGTACAACTCAATACAAAATTTTCATAAAATCATTTCGTTAAAAAAATCTGATGATTGTTGAGAGAATGTAGTATCTTTAATTATATGTCACACTAATTATCAACTTCATGTTTTCAAGTTTTGGAGAAGTGTTTTTGGTCAACCCAGCCTGTGCCTAAAATGGCCAGTTTTTAGGTTTTACCCAAGATGCTCATTATGCCACATGTAGTAAACTAGTAATTTTAGTCTGCTTTATGAATTGATTCTCCTGGTTCTCCAGTTGCTTCCTGTAAACCTTTTAACCCGTAATTTGGCGAGTTAGTCAGTACACATGAGAATCGGCTAGCCATTTTTATCAAGATTGGTTTGACAAACAAAATAATCGTTTGTCTGTGTGGTAATCAACCTTGTTATTTATGGCATATGTGTAGCAGTCTTTAACTTCTAAGTTCTGTTAATTTGTTAATTTGTTGATTGTTGATTTATATATTTAAATCGTCAAATGTTTGATTTGTCTAATAAAACTGTTTCAGGAAGCTTATTACGAAGCAGGCTTCTGGTAGCTCAAAAAAGGGTAACAATAATAAAGCAACCATTCAGAGCAAACCAACATCTGGTCTCATATATGTGAATGAACAATATGATGGTTGGAAAAGAGAATGCTTGAACATTTTAAGAGAGAAATTCGATAGTCAAACCCGCAAGTTTGCACCTGACCAGGAGATATTACAAGCATTGCAGAAGAGTGAAGTAGGCCAGAAAGAAAATTTTAAGCAGACTCTGAAGCAATGCATGCCGTTCTTGAGGTTTAAGAAGGACGAGGTCATAACTCTTGGTGTTCAAGCATTGGATCTAAGGCTACCATTTGGTGAGATCGAGGTTCTTCAAGAGAATCTAGAGTTGATAAAGAGACAGATAGGCCTTGAACATGTAGAAATTTTGTCGGCCACTGATCCAGTTGCTGCTGTTAAGGCCGGCCGCCATGCTTCTTTGTTAAAGCAAGCTCCACCATCACCGGGATCTCCTACCGCTATATTCTTGAGTGAGAATGGTATGTAATAATTGTTGCCTTTTTATAGGTGGCAAAATGGGTGGGCGATGGGTCGAACAGTTTTATGTTAAAACTTGTCATTTTGGTGCGGGTTGAAATAGGCTGGTCAGGTTTGGTTGAACCTTTTCTGTCCGGTTGAACTTTTTCTATATAATTGAAGCATTAGTTTTTTGTTATAGCATAATATAAATCTTTAAGTAATAAATATGAACAGTTTAGGAGGTTGTATACATTGAAAGTACACTTCGGGAGACTTTCAACCATTTGCCCCATTCATTTTTAGCTTAAATATCTATTTGGCTCATTTGAGATTAATGGAAGTCATAAGTAAATGCCTTGAATTTGCCTCTTCTGCTTGGTACTTATATTGTTTCCCTTTGGCCGTGGTGTGGATATCATAATATATAAACTAATTTCTAAACTTATCTTTCCTTATGTATATGCCAATACAAAGTTTATCAATGGCATGCTTAGATCACACATCTATATTAATTACATTATCTTCGTCCAGTTGAGGTGAAATGTGTCAAAATCAAGCGTTTTATTGTTAATATCATTGTGAGGATCTATGTATGTGTTAATAAATTTTTTGTCACTTCATCAATTGTATTTGTTAGTTTTTTTTTTCAGAGCCAAAATTTGCTACTTCGGTAGTATCGGCTCATGATGTCGTAAAAGTGTTGGTTACTTTATTTACCCATTTATCGCAGTAATTTTTTATTGTTACGATGTTTCTGTGTTAGATATGGCTTGAAGAATCGATTTATAGAGGGAAAAACAGTATTGAAACTAGTGGCTGGCTGACTGACTCAGGTAATTGCCCACTTCCGTTTATTGATTTTTTATCTTCATATTTCTGCAAAGAACTTGCTTCAGTAGCTGTGTTTCACTCTTCACATTTATTATATTTCTAATTTTTTTTTCCTCGTGGAGTATTGGTATTGCATTTTCTTATCTAAAATAATGTTGACGTCAGGCAAACTTGGGTTCTTTTCATATTTCCTTGAACATCCTATGGGTTCCATGCTTGTAAGATTGTTGTTTTAGCAGAATATTATTGTTATCCCTAATGTAACACAAATATTGTTTTGCGACTTTTCCATGTAATTTCAATCTATGGTACTCAATGTTCCCATTTTCAGTAAGCTCCAAGTATGATGACTGATTTAACTGGAAATAAATCAGTGTTTGTTCCTCTTACTGTGATTTGAAATATTCTCTGATGACTGTATAATGAAGTTTATGTGTATAGGGCCCATATGGCCGCCATACTTGCACTACAAGTGTCAATCACATTTGATGCTAAAGTTAGCAGTTCAGTTGATCGGTCATTCTCTATGTGTGCAGGCAGCAGCGAAGATATATAATGGAGTATGACATGCATTTAGATGAAGAACCCTAATCTTTCCATCTATCCACATCATTGTTTTTTTGGTTCTGTACAAACTTCTTGCGTTGATCGTGAAGAAAGTACTCTCTTTTGCCAAGTTGTGGGACAGTGAAATGTTTATTGTTTTAGGAAAGCATCCAAAATACTGTGAGAAATATGAAATGGAGGTGAACCTAGACCATTTTTTGTTTTTGTTAACAGATCGGCTCATGTTATTGACTTATTGTTCATGAACCAGCAATTACTTGTTTTTGTCAAGTTTGTAGAAAAACCATTTCCTCTGTTAGCTATGTGTGTGGTTAATGTAGAAGAATTACAATGGTTTAATCCGACCAACATGTCTATGGATTAGCGGTATCCAAGGTGTAGTTCTTGTGTATCTCCCAAGCGGTTGAGGGTTCGAGTTCCTTTTAGTCGCCCTAATAAAGTTGCATCTTACATCTAGGGACATATTCTAGGGTTGCTGGGAAAAATTTGTCCAATAACTTAGGCCTAAAAATTTCAATACTAAGATCGGCTGGATAAGGATGGTTTGTATATCAAATTGTTTTGCCTTTCTTGTTATTATAGAGAAAATTTCTAACATTGTCATTCAACTCAACCTTTTACCCCTCATGGTCATTGTTTTTTTCCTCCCCAGTAGACGATCCCGTATAAACGAACCAGCGGAGTCACGGTAATTATTAGCCAATAACCCAAAGTCACGTGTATAACAAATTCCGCAGTCAACTCAAAATCCCGCAGTCAACGACTAATTCTCGCAGCTTCTTTCCATATTTAAATACCCGCAATTTATCCTAATATCTCGCATGTCCCTTCAAAATACAGTGGGTATTTGCCATTTTTCGAATTGTGTGCCCGCGCGTTTTGTTGAAAGGCCCCGCAGTTTTTCTCTTGTTCATTAATCGGAGAAAAAGTGGTCTCAATCGCCGGCGGGTATTTGAATGGATATGCGGGATCACATGAACACGTCGAAATCGCGTACAAAAACGAATATAATATATTTTTCTCGGTTAAAATCATTGACAAACCAACTTAGTTGCAAAGCCATTTTTGTTATTGAGTTGCCAGAAATCGCAGAATCATCCCGGAATTGCAGGCAAAGAACGAAAAACAATTATTTCCGCTTGAAATCGAAGAAAAAATAACTTTAATTCGAAAAATGGCAATACCCGCGGGTATTTGAATGGATATGCGCGATATTAGAATATGTTAAATAATAGAAACGATAACTTTATTGATTGAATGACTTGGAACAAAGAGATTACAAAAGACCTATATTTATAGACTATATTAAACTTGATGAATAGAAACCTAATACTAATTATGAACTAACTAGGAAACATATATTAAACTAATAATATATTTTAATACGCCCCTGCAATTTGAGCGAGAGAAAGGCGAACGGTCAAACTGGAACGAAATTTGTAGAAGAAAGTGCTTTGTATCGGCTCTTTGTTTTGTAGTGACATTGGCTTGCGTTGGCGGCTGTAACTTGCTAAAATTTGCTTTTGGTAGTATTGGCTTGCTTCGGTTTGCTTTTGACGGCATTGGCTTGCTTTGTGTTTCTTTTAGTGGCAGTTATTTGTTTTGGCTTCATCGGCTCTTTGACCGGGATTTTCAAGTGCAATGATAATTGGTCGACGTGTGATGTCGATAGTTTGAATTTTGTAATAAAAGAAAGTAGAGAACAAGATGAAGAAGGAGAGAGAAGAGAGTAACTAAGAAGAAGCAATTTAAGTAAGAAGAGTTTAATTAAAGATAGAAGTAGTGTGTGAAAAATTATAAGATTTAGAAGATATATTAGAATGATATAAGAAAAAGAGAATAGGAAAGAGAAGGTAAAGAGAGTTATTTAGAAAAAGATTATACGAAAGATTTGATTCCAAGAAAAAAGATAGAAGTAGTTGTCTAATTTTAAAAAAACTAATAAGAAAGGACGTAAAATACGATACGAAGAAAGAGAGGTTTGAATAAAGGTTTTGAAGAAAAAGAAAATAACACAAGAGTTGATTATGAAGAGTATGATGTTATGACTAAAAGAAAGTAAATAAGAAGAGTAAAGAAAATAATTAAAAACATCGAAACGACTTTTTTTTTCTTTTTTCTTTTTTGAGATAAAAACTGCAAGAGTAAAAATTAAATCGGAAGATCAAGTGGTGATGAGATGAGTCAACAGAAAGCTAGAAAAGTCGATAATAACACAAATATAAAATTGATTTCTTAAAGAAAAATAAACGAAGATTGCGTGTGTGCACATGTAATTGAAGCTCATGTTAAATTCTTGATTGCAGGAGTGCTTAAAGCAAATAGAAGACAAACAATGGATTAGTGAAAGATAGCAATTAAGGAATAAAAGATTTGTAAAAGTAGAGAGAGTGGGCAACTCAATTGCTTCGGATGGTGCAAACATAGTAGTGACTTCACCAATAATCTCTAACAAACTTACGGTGGGGATTTTGTTTATAGAAAACCAAACAGGCAGATTAGAAGTGCGAATAGGTAAGGAAACAGAAGAAAAAAAAAGATTGAAAGCAGAGGATTAAACGAATAATAGGCAGAATTAAACTAGCGACGTAAACAATCAATGATCCCTCCTGATCGCCGACGTTGCCAACGAAGACGGGAGGATTATTATTCTTCGATCGGCTTCTCTTTAAAACCTTAGCTCTGATACCATATTAAATAATAAAAACGGTAACTTTATTGATTGAATGAGTTGGAACAAAGAGTTTACAAAAGACCTATATTTATAGACTATACTAAACTTGATGAATAAGAAACCTAATAGATAAGTAATACTAATTATAAACTAACTAGAAAACATATATTAAACTAATAATATTCTAATAATAAACCGTGAGTATTTGAATTTGGAAAGTAGCAGCGGGAATTCCTCATTGACCGTGAGATGTTTCGTTGACTGATGTTAACCATGGGCACACTACAGTAGGGAAACCTTTGAGGTAGGTAGGGAAGCTAATCATTCATTCGCGATGAATGATAATCAAACGTAAAAAAACGTATTTTTATCAAGAATTATTAATCAAAACCGATGTTATACCTACTAATATTCATAAATAAACTACTTTTTATAACTTATAATATCATATGATGAATATTAAAAGAATTTCAACCGAAGTGGATATTATCAGTTTCTTTGAAAAATTATTCGTTAACATTCGTCCACGATGAATGATAATCAAAACATATAAAAATATATTTTTACCAGTAAATATTAATCAAAACCATTGTTATAACTACTAATATTCATCAATAAACTATTGTTTATAACATATAATATCATATGATGAATATTAAAGGAATTCGATAACATTTCATCAATAATGAATGTGTAGCTTCTCTGTGTCCGATGAATATATATATAGTCAAGGGATCCTGTGAGATCTCCAAATTGGTGAGAATATTGAGAAGTAACATTTTAAGCGGACTATCTTACTTAATTTACAAAGAGGCCCAAACCCAGTATTATCTCTAAACCTATCTGGATAACATATCCGACCACAACAAGCCGCTTCATTCATTCACTGCGATCTGCACTCGCAAGCACAATAAGTACCACCGTTGACTTTCGTTTTCTTCGATATACTTTAGCCCGCCACCACTCGCCGTCTTAAATCCAATTGCTTTACAAGCCTTGTGAATTTCACGATGGAGATGATTTTTGACCGAATTTGAAGACCATGAAGGTTAGAGATGAAATTGCGATTCGTGGGATCTTCAATCTATTTTTCAACTTGTTTATCGCTAGTAATTAGACTTCTTTTGAAGAAAAGGAATAAGTCGTGAAGAACTATGAAGAAAACATAGTTAGTTTTGTGTGAAATTTTTTAACCTTTAATCAAACAAATTAAAAGAATAAAAAAAACTAATATAATTCCCATAATTTGTAAAAGGACCAAAGAAATGAATTAAAGCTTTTGCTGTGTTTTTGCATCTACCGAAGTTTTGCACTTGCTTTCATTATGCACCTGCTGTAATTTTGCACCTGCTGTAGTTATGCATATAATTGTCTGTGTTTTTTTGTTAGAAATTAGAGGATGTTGGTATTTTCGTAACTAATTATCTTCGACATCTTCATTTTAAGTTTACAGATGCAAAACAGAGTTTTGCACCTACTCGATCTATCGTTCTGCACCTAGTTTTTTTTAAAAAAAATATATTAATGTTTGACCGATATCAAATCAAAGTGAATGAAAAACTGAATTAAATGATATAATTTGTTTGATTTAAATTTTATCTATATAAAAGTAATTTTGAATTTAAAGTTTCTGGGTTTTGATTTTCAAAAATATGCGGCCTAAAATACTAGTTCTCACGATTCTCACCAATTGTTAGTTCTCAACCGATCCTCACCCTCTCTCTCCATATATATATATATATATATATATATATATATATATATATATATATATATATATATATATATATAAGAACTTATCATACCCAACATAGGTGCCATTGTCTACAACGCCTATGTTTATCCCTTTATAATAAGTAGAGGAAACCATAAAGAATTAAATTCCTTCATGAGTCTTAAGTCATAACATTACTTAGCCCCACTTTTCAACAACATATATTGCTTACTAACCATGTGCTTGCTTTGATAAAATCGAAGTCTTAACCCACTTAGGTTACCAATTAATCACAATCATTTTTTAAAGAGTATACGTAGGATCGATCTCACCTACAAAACTTTACAAATCGGCTATTGAATGTTATTAATTAATTAATTTTTTCAAACACGTATCACATAACTTATTGAAAATGTTGTGCATGAACATATAATTAATTAATAAGGTATGAAATTTGTAGTATGTATCCAACTACTCGGGTGTACACTGTGTGTAAAAAACTTGTTATTTGTTATCAATGTATGTATTTTCATGACGTGTCAACTTGTAATGATGACACGTGACACCTTATATAGATAACATGCGGTAAAAATACCATAAATTACATACAATAGCAACAAATAACATGTTTTTCTTACACACAATGTACACCTGAATAGTTGAGTACACACTACGAATATTAAACCATAGTTAATTGCATTTGGCGCACTTATCCCATTCAAAATTGATATAGTTGCAGTGACCACGTATCAAACCACCAAGGTTGCAGAGTTTTTGCAATACTCAGCGGCTGTATAACTTTTAGTATCAAGAAATTATGGTACAGGGTTTCAATAATTGTAGTGAAGGTTTAAATATATGTAAAAATATTACTAAGTACTCCTTACACTAAAGATTTGTAGCTTAACGCTAATCTTCTTAAAGATATAACAATTAATAAGCGTGATTTGTTATGAAATGATGATGAAATATTGACTGAAAATATCTAGGTACTGTCTGTATTACTATATATATATATATATATATATATATATATATATATATATATATATATATTTATATTTTAAAGAAATAATATTATCAATAGATTAGTTCAAATTGGCATGCCTCTCTCTCACGTAAGGTATGATCAACTCGTGGAACTAAATCTAAATTAAATTTGTCACTTTCATGACAAAGTTTAAGTGTGGAATTAAGCTAGATGTTTAACATATTATGTACGTTTTCAATATCGTAGCCTAACTGCAACAAGTAACGATGATACCGAACTCGATCTACGGCGATTATGGTTCTCTTGTTGCTAAATAATTGTGTATGAATAGCACGTTTTAACATGTAACAGTACAAAAGATACGTACTTATAATAAACAATATATACATTTATAGTAACGGAATTTTATTAAGTTTTCAAATAAGTGAAACCCATAATTATTAGTCTCCATCCTCAAGACCTCAATGACAACAAGTCAACAACTACCATACCAAAAATTAATTATGCCTCTTAAATTAGAGTCGTGTTGTTTGAAAATCAGAGTTCTAGTTAGAAGCTAGGATCATTTCAATTTAATCTGATCATTTCCGTTGTAAAACCTAACATCTTACAATATAATATATTTATTGCCTTTCAAAAAAAAAAAAAAAAATGCCTCTTAAATCTTAAGATACATCAAAGCCAAAATACAAAAGCTAGTGAAGAAAATAGGAACAAAATAAACTAAATTATATTTCCAATATCAACTTTCATTTAAATATCGATGAGAATGAGAAGAATGAGAATGATATACAAGGATACACAAATACTCCCATCCGAGCTTGATCTTTTATATAAAACGAAAAAACCAAGCACAAAACTAATTACATAAAACGACATGCTTCGAAACCTTATAACTCGATCCGTACCAATAAAACACGATCATAATACTTGTAACGAAGCATCAAAAAGTTAGTTGGATGATCCGATTGATTACAACCAGACCAAGTTTCAATAATTTCACCAACGAGTTAAAATTTTCGCGGTGAAAAATCTTTACACAAACATCTGATCAAGAACAACCACGAGTGCCATAGCAACTGTTGGATCAATCTCTGGCTGCACAAACAAACGAAAAACATCCACACCAAACTTCACACCTTTCACAGTTTCTTTTCGTTTAATCTCAGCCACACATCTTCGCTTGTCATCGTAAACAGCACAAGCCCTTTGTGCATACGATCCTTCAATATCGAAAATTGGTGTCTTAGTTTTAGAACCTGGAGCGCTCACGTGAGCCACGGATTTTGTGTTGAGGAAGTTCACGTGTTTTGTTACCGTGAATAAAGGCTTCACCGCAGTTTCTCCATCGTATACTAGCCAATTGTCCAATAAACTTAGCCTCTGAGAAAATAACAAATCGTGTCGTTCATTACCTCGTTAGGAAGTAATCAGACATATTCGTTATTCATACACCATAACACAAAACCCGTTATAAATGAGTGTTTGAAATTGATCGATCATCTGCTTGTTACCAATTAACATAACTATAACCGGTTCTGAAAATATTCAGAATATGTTAGGTTAGGCCGGTACAAATCCAGCCTAACCTAAACCTAAAGTATACTGTAATAACATAATTAAAAATCTAAAACTGTATATAAGTGTAATAAACAGTTTGAAAATTTCGACTAAAAAGTTTCCAAACTGCTTATTTTCTAATATAATAAACAGATAAACAATTTTTAATGTAGTACCTTGCGACGAATGGTGAGAAGGGAGCGACCAGAGGCGTCCATAAGGACGATCTCTGCTTTGCTTCCGCTTGTATAATTGTCGACTCGAAAGACAAGATTACCATTTGAATCGTAGACGGTGAACCCTTTGCAATTAAAGAGCAACGACTTCTTCCAAACGGTTAGGACAAGTGGACTACGGTCCGCAACAACCTCAGGAACTAGTGGTTGCCGAGTTTCGGGGACTATTGCATTTGGGTGTACCTTTGTCATGACTGTGTATGTTGTTTGTGTATTAGAGAAAGAAGAAAGAAATGAAAATGTTGTTGTGGGTGTAGATGTGTAGAAGAGGAAGGGGGTTTTTATAGTGTTACTAATAATGATTTTTTTAATTAATTTTTTTTGTAGTAATTGATGTAAGAGAAGGGAAGCAAAAAAGTTTGAAGTAATTATTTTCTTGAAGGACTAAAATAGCCCAATGAGAAAGCGACATGTAGAAAAAGGTGATGACGACTGACCACGAGTCCAATGGAGTTGGTTGACCCGTGCATTGTTTGCGTATTTAAGACTATTTTTTTGGTTTGTAGATGTATCCATTATTTGTATAAATATATAATTTGGACCTAATTATTGGTGCATACTAATGTAAAGTAGGATTGTAAGTATGACTTTTTTGGTATTAATCTTTCTATTGTTAGAATAATGGGTTAGTCATAAGTTTTTATAAACTTTTTTATGATTGATCATAAGTATCTTTTGTTATACCAACGACGTTGATTTGATATTATTTTATAAGTAGCGTGATAAGTTAGTTATCTTTCAAAACAATCCAAATTACTTCAACTTATACTACTTGCAACGCACCCGTTCTTTCAGTTGTTAACCGAGAATAGTCAGTCACGGTTGCAACCGACACGCCATTATTTACCGCCGTGCATTTTGCAGTCGCATAACGGTCGTGTTGATGTGGAGACCAGTCATACACGACGAACTGCAGATGGTCTTAGCTAGTTTTGTTGGATTTTTTTAAACCATGAATTGAACATGTATTACATATCACATGAATAATGAGTTTCAAGTATTAAAGAGTATTTGGTATGACAACACGTGGGGAGTTCATCGTAAGTTAGATTGTGGGTTCAAGTTTCAGTGCAGACAATATGTATATAATGTACAAATTGTACGTATATTTAGATAGATTGTAGGTTTCTGCTTGAAAAAATTGAGTTTTACGTAATTTATAAAGATTTTTACGCGAATATTTTTCATACATTTTGTGTTATATATTGAACCCATTTTTGTAAATAAATTAATATCAAGTCCAATTTAAAACTAAGATGAAATAGGCCTTTTCAAATTACAATACAATGAATGAATCAACATCATGACATTATTCATGACGATATCATCTCAACTTGTAGCTAATGACCCTTCTTTATTTATAATAAAAGTAATTTTAAAATTTTCTCTTTTTTTTTTTTAATTTTTTTTTAACATTTGATATAAGTTTGATGTGATTACTAAAGATTTTTGCATGGAAATCTCTTCTTAGCTTATTAAGTTATTGAACCTATCTTTGTCTTGTTTTAAAATATCAAGTTTGAAAGCTTAAATGGCCCTTGTTGTGCCTTTATAATAAAACAAATGAATCAACATCATGACAATATCATCCACCAACTTGTAGCTAACGATCCTTCTCTTTTATACTAAAAAAAGTAATTGGCTTCATTTTTGGCCATACCAGTTATACTCCCTCCGTCTCAATTTATTTGTTCACATTTTTATTTTGGTATGTCCCAAATTAACTGTCATCTTTCAAAATCAACCAATCAAAATACTTGAAAATGGTAAAGATGAAATTTTATTGATGGTCAACAGTAATAAATGCACTTTTCTTAAACTGTGTATTTCCTGTCTGATGACAATAATTTTGGGACGGAGGGAGTAATAATCAAAATTTTCATAAAGTTCACAGGATGTTGTCTACTTATTTTTTCTGATCAATCACAGAACTTTTTTATTCTTCAAACTTATATTTATACTTACTCACAGATTATTTAGGTACGAACCTTCAGAAAATTATTATCCTCTGATCATCCGGTACTCACCGGTGATTCGGAGGGATCCAATTTTATTTGTTTCCGCTTTATCATTTTCGTTCAATTAGTATTTTTTTCACCTATCAAACTCATAAACCCTATCACACAAAACCCTAGCCGTCATACTACTTCTATGCAAACAAATAACAAAGAAAAGATAAAAGAATAAGACATTATCAACAGTCGCTTTAATTTGTGCGTTCGGAAACTTCCCCTTTGGATTGGTGGGTGGGGATATTAGATGACTAGGTTAGTTGACCGAAACTCAATAATTGGTTTATGGTCCATTATGTTTTTATGGTTAAAACTCTCTTGTTCCCTGAGTTATGCTCTAGTATAAATAGAGATGCAATGTAATCACAATCAATATTATTACTCTTTAAATATTTAACAGTTATCACTTCGGCGCCAAAATGGTAGTCGAGATGGTAGGCCACAGGTGGTGGTAATAAAGATAGATAGGGACGAAACTTGAAAATTATTATTGAAGGGCAGAGATATATCTTTTCTCTTTCCTTTCTATCGTCTTAACGGGAAATTCTTGTTTTTTTAATGTAACTAATACCTTTATAAAAATCATTTTTAAGGTAATTTTAGATTTCTTGAGTGAACAGTTACTCATATCTCCCTTGTAGATATGCCTCTGGCGGTATATGATCTTTTTGTTCTTTAATTTTCAATTTTTATGTGTATAGATAATGCTTTTAGGTTAGACCAAATTTTCAACGTGATCATGATTACGCGTAAATGTGAGTTTCAGCGTAGTGATTAGTGTGGTAGCATTGTGGCGGTTGACATGACACAATACACATTTTCAATTGTGGTTGTGTGACGACTACATTTTTCCATTGTGGTTGTATGACTACTCGTATTACTCTTGCATCATTATTGGCTAGCAACTTCAAAGATGAAACCAAACTTTCTGTAACATACCAAAAGGTATGTGTCTCCTTAAACATAACTCAAGCAAATAATAATTCGACATAATAATTGAATAAGATCCTAACCACATAAACTCTATTTTAGCTAGTAATAGAACTTGAACAAAATAGATACATCTATTCTTATTGAAGGGTTACAATTGAATCGTAAATATTTAATAGTAGAACGCGATACATATAGCGCATGGTTAAAATATTTGGTAGGCTACGGCTAAACCTTGCCCCTTATATATTCCACCCCAGAATTCAAATCAAATTAAACATATCACACGCATGTGTATCTAGCAAAACTATTTGATAGATGGACTCTGAGCTGATAGTTGGTATTTATATTTTTCTGTAAGTTTTCGACAAACTAGTTAGATTTGAAACTTACAAATATAAAAAATGATACATAAAGAAAACATAAACACTTAATGAAAGGGTATTATGTAATTACTAATGAGATCCATAGCTTTTTAGAAGCTATTTCAATCCGCTTATATTTATAGAGTTTATTTATTTTTCACTAAGCTCCTACAATTTTTTAACTACTAAACAAAGTTTCTAACTTAATTGCAAAAAAATATATATATCAATGCACAAACAAAAACCACATATGAATCAGTTGATTAAAGGATCTTAAAAGCATTAGATCGTTTTTATATTTCAACTTCAGAATGAAAATTACAAATATTTACACATCGATGAAACTAGAGGTTAATTTATGTTTTATGAAGTTGAAACTTATACGATACTAAGCACTCCAATGTCATAGTTCTAACTTTTGTGAGGAACTTTTCAATTTAAAGATCGCGGGTTCAAGCTTCAATCTTTATATAAGACAAGATGTAAGATAAATTAAGATAAAATAGTCTAAGATTTCCCTTGCAAAGATAAGTTTATTATTTACTTATTTGGGATCAGAAGTGCATGTGGCTCAGAGAGAAAATGATAGTCATACAATCTCAACTTTTGATTTTTTCAATCTAAGTCGAGATTTACTGCCTTATAAGTACACTGCATCATAATAAAATTGCATCTTCCCCTCAAAATTTAAATTACATCATAAATTTTGACTGTACTTACCCTCGACTCTGATTTTTTTTTTTTTGGTCTAAATTTCAAGAAAATGATATTTTAGATTTAATTTAAGAAATATTAGTTAGGGACGGTTTGGAACGTAACCAAATATAAAAGTATCAAATAATTCAGGTGATATGAATGATGAAAGAAAACAGAGCTTAAATTTGAAGAGCCAACTTAGAACAAAATTAACTTTGCCACGTGTGTTTTGCTCCTTTTTTTAAATAATTTTAAGTTTAACTTTTTCTTCTACATTATTTGAACATTACATCCCACATGAAAAGATAAAGAAAACTCGATCATCTCATAGGAGTTTTAAGCTCGTAATAACTTTAATTTCAGATTTTGAATGCTAGAGATAATATTTGGATTTTGGATTTTGGATTTTGGATTTTGGATGGTAGAGATAATATTTGAACGAGATAGCCTATAAAAATGTGATGACGGAATAAGTCCTTAAAATGCAAAGAAATACAAAACTTGAACGGCAATACTTTTAACTAGGACTGTAAACGAATCGAACGGACACGAATCAATCATGTTTGTGTCTGTCATTAAGATTTTAGCGAACAAACGAACGAAAAATATATTTTCTTTTTTCATGTTCGTTCACTAAGAAAATATGTTTGTTCACGAATACAAACATACTAATATATAAATTAATGTATTAGTACTTTAATATGTTAAATGAACCTAAACAAGCAAACCTAAACGATATATATATATATATATATATATATATATATATATATATATATATATATATATATATATAACTTATAACATTACGATACATATTTAACTGTAAAACGACCAAAATGTGATGCTTAATTAACTGTTAAAATATGAACAAGTTTAATAGGATATTGGAAACTCTCAAGGTTTTATATTAATATTAAGATTCAGAATAGATAAGAATGAGATAGATTTTTAATTAAACTATTGTAGACAAAATAAAAGAACGTTAACGAATATGTTATTAAATGTTTATGACGTAAGTTAACGAACGAGACATATGTTCATGTTCATTCATATAATTAAACAAACATAAATGTTTGTTAATGTTCATTCATATAATAAATAAACGAACATAAACGAACTTTCTCAAAATAGTTTATGAGTTGTTCACTCTAAACGTTTAGTTCGCTTTACGTTCATAACAATGTGACTATATCTATATTTATTCAGGAAAAACCTAACAAAATATCAATCAATATCAATATCATATCAATATGTATTATAGTTCAATATAAATTTACACAAGAAAAAGAAAAAATAAATTGTGTGGCTCATTGAATTTTTGCGGTGTTGGTGGGGGCCAAAGATATTTGTTGGTAGTTAATATATCACTTTAAAAATTGCGGGCTGTTCAAGTGTTCTTGGTGGACGGTGCCGTCCCGTATCGGAGCAAAACATCCAATTTTTTTCTTTCCTAACCAGCCTGAATTATCGATGTGGGTTGATTTTGTCTATTTCGGATGTTAGGTGTTTTTTATGACGAAAAAACTTGATACATAACTACATAAGTTATAAATTTTGTTAAGGACTTAATCTCGAGTCAAAATTTTGTTAGCGTACATTACGATTAGCATTTCTCATCTAGGTTTCGGGCTAGAGCTACCCTTAGCTTCGATAAGTTGCGAACGTACACTCTCTACACATCTCGACCGATTATCGAGTTCATCACAATCCTTAAATCACACTAAAATTGCTAATTACTTTATACAAAATATTGTTTGTCTAACCTTAGAATCCCCAAAATAGCTAGGTGATCATTTTGCTAAATTATATAATAATTAAGTCAATGCCAAATATGTTTTAGTAGATAAAGGAAAGAAAAATGAGAACCGAAAAATATTTATTTGTGGTCGTATACGTGAGTGAGTTATGATCTAGACTTGCCGGGTTTTTTTTTAAAAAAAAGTTGGGGTGGTGTATTGGGTCGTCCCTTCCATGTCTCGAATGGCCGACATTTAAACACTTAACATTTTTACTATATATAGTACTAATTAAATAAATTAATTAGATGGTTGTTGATAGTTTCATATGTGTTATCATAACATAGTATAATTATATAATATATAATATTACAACTTACAAACCCATGATATATGAGTGTATATGCACTATGATATGATATAAAAATGTTACATGTATACGTACACTATGATACACTATGCATAGCATCCTTGAGTATATGTTAAGTATAGTATGGTGGGTCCGACACAGGGAATACATATTTTTGAATGGAACGTGACATAATAATATCAATAGATCATAATTAGATTGTCCCCCTTTCTACTTCTGGAAGGCCAACTTTTGCAAACACAATACTTTGACTCGGTCAACGGAATAAAACACATTTTAGAATGTTTAATATTATTATCTATAAGCACCACGATCATTATGTTGAATAAACAAAAAAACACAACCTAAAACTGACGCCCTAGCTTCGATCAATGAACCTACACTTGGAATATCTTTTTGCAAGTCAGGTATGACCCCTATATTAAATAAGCAGTCGATTGTAAATCGGACTGAATAACCAGTTATCAACCTTTTGCCACAAGTATACGCTGATAACTAAATTCACTGGCATGTTCACACGTCGACCCCTAAGTACAATAGATGGAAGACAATGTTAAACACACGGTCTAGACTGATTCAAACGCCCTTAAAGATAATGTATGCTCATATTGTGAAACGTTACCATTTTTTTTTGCAATATTTTTTACTTCAAAAACAATTGAGCTAATTCGCGCCCACGAGCTGACCCCAAAGTTACAACTAGCAAAATCGAATTTGTGTCTTCATTAAAGATACTCAAGCCTCCTTCAATAAGCTACCACCTTAATTAAATAATATCTTATATACATTTAGACGGTAGGTTATCATCATTCACTAGCTAAAATTACGACATAGTAGTAGTAGTTTATCATCATTGTAAACTCAATTGTGACATTTGGGCCGGTCAATTGACCCAAACTCAATTGTAAACTTATAAATAGATAAGCAATATATATGAAAGCCCCCTTAAGATATAGATCGATCATGATGATGGCTACGGCTATGACGTATGATTGATACTAGACAATATGTTGTGATCGAATAAGTGTGACCACAAGTCATGTGTTCTCATTATCCGATCGATCCCTTTAATAATTCAATAGGAAATTGTTTTTGTTTTTGGTAAGAACAGCACTGGCATGCTTCCTGATATGATATGATTTTGATATCCACTACTCACCACACATACCTTTCCATTATATATAGGCTTAGCCTAGATTACATATTGTTCACTCAATCCTACATTAATATTACATATATAGTACCTAAAAATGGTTAATTACTTAAAAACAGACACACGTATGTCGTTTTATGTTGCTCTAACATTATTTCAGATGACTTACTTGAAAAACACAACTTACGTTGTTTTGAATGATAAATGATAAGATAAAAAAAAACCTTGAAAGGACTTGTAAAAGTAAATATATGTTACATAATGGAAAAACATGGATAAGAACTGAAAATACGATTGGTAACTAGAACGTAAAAAAGTACGTTAGAGAAAGAGGGACATAATTGAAAGTGCATTGTGCTTTTTAATAATAAACCATGTATAAAATATATGTTGCTCTAACATTGGTGACATTTTACATTATACTACTACAAGGATAATGTTGCACTCTATGTATCATTATAAAGTTGCACCTTTAAGTTATTAAATACATTGATAAATTTGTGTGGTTCTGTTTCCATATCCATATATCCATATGCATTAAAAATATGCACTAAATACTATACCAACTAAACGTCTACTATTCTAACACGTGATAAAAGTGTAGGATGGTACAACTATTAATTAAATGACTTACTTGAACCAAAGAAAACAATGTGTATGTTTTTGGAGAAATTAGCTTATAGCTGAAGCGGATAGTTTGAGCTTATTTTTAAGGTGAAAACTGTAGCCTATTAATTTTTATAAGTGTTTGGCAAAATAGCTGAAGCTGAAAATTTATAACTGTGAATTGACTAAAAAGGACATCAAGATACATGATAAATAATTAAATAAAAGGGTATTTATGTAATTTAGCATAAATAAGCTAGAAGTTTATTTTAAAAGCTAGTTCAACTAGCTTTTGTTTCTAGAGCTTATTTTTTCCATAAGCTCTATAATTTTTGTCTTTCAAACAAAGCAACTAGCTTGAGCTTTTGAAAAAAAAAACAAGCTTATGCTTCCGTAAGTTACAATAAACTTGTGTGCCAAACATACCCAATATCATAATTGAATCTTATAAGATGTCAAATAGGGATCAGATTCTAGTTTGTGTGGGAATAGGAAACCCTATCACCATCCCTTCACCAATTTGAGTCTTTCATCTTAAACGAACTCCTCAAAAGAGTTTCAACACACAAGTTTAGAGATAGAAAAACAAAATACCAAACCTCCTACTTGATCAGATACCTATTTGTGCACGTGCCATATAACTTAAAAAAAGTCAACTTTCCGACTTAAAACATAAGACCAAATTGAGTGACTAACACCATTACAAGACCTATATTCAAAATGTGACTAACTGTTCCACGCATATAGACACAAATGAATTTCATATTATCATATATATGGTAGTTAAGTAAATTAATTCACACACTAAAGCAAGTTTTCATGTACAAAAAAGGGGTAATATATTAAGTAAATTAATGCTAATCATCTTCTACTTATGGGCCACGTAATATTTGTAAAATAATAAAACCTCGTAAAGACTCTTGATTACATTAATCGATATTCATTGAGTACATGTTTAAACTAAACCCTAATGGACCTAGCTCATTTATACACTTGAGGTAGGCCATATTAACCTAACTCTAGTTTATTCTCTAATACTAGTAATATCTACTCAACATGAAATTCGTAAAATGGGATCATATATAGTGTTGTATTAAAACAGGGTCAACTCGCCCTCTGGTCCACGACCAACATATAGCCCCTTTCTAAACCATGATAACGAGACACGGGCACAAGATTTGAACCCGTTATCTCGTTGCATGTATCAGGCCATCAAGGCTAATCTGTAGGAAGATATTTAAGTCTCATGAAAAATATATAATTTCAAACAACAAAGTACTCTTTGTCAAGCTTTTATGCTTCTTTTAGGGACTAGTTCTTGTTTCATGAGCCACTTACATTAAATGGGCTTTACACCGGCTTACACCAAATGGGCCTTGCATCCACTTGGCACTTGCAGCAAATTTATTTCGATTAGCCTTGCCTTTAATACAAAGTTTTATTTATCACTTGTCTTTTTCGTCGCATCGTGTATATTATAATCCCCCTATTTTGCAGGCGGGGACCAAGTTAGGATTATAAACTATTTTTAGAACTAAATATGAGCAAAAGGAATTTACATCATCAATTTAAACTCGATAAAATTTTACACACTTCACATTATTAAAAATCTGAAATTAATATTATATTTTTCTAAGAAATTGGGTTGATATTTTTTCATATATGACATCGATGAAATGGGTATTTAATACATACATCTAAATAGATAATGATGATTATGCAACTCATAAAGCGGCTAAATATGACTACACTATTTCTTAAAATGTCCAAACCGATTATAATTGTCTTTTAGCGAAATAAACACATACCCATAGCATAAGGGCTCTCCCTTAGGGCGACTTTAGTTGATTGAACCAAGTATAATCAAACCAAAATCAACACCAAGAATTATATAAACAACTTTTAGTAAATCACTACTCGACCGGCAAAATAAAAAACAAGACTGATATCCTCACAACAAAAAAACTCTATGAATCTACACCAATAGATATAGATCATATTCTAGGGGTGGGCAATATATAGTTTGAAACCGTTTAAACCGAAAAACCGAACCGAATAAAACCGACTTTAGACCGAACAGATATCGAATTCGGTTTTCGGTTTGGTTTTAACCGAAATCGAATTCATTAAACGGTTTATGGTTCGGTTAATGGTTTCAAAAAACATTTAAACAGTTAAACCGAACACCGAATTCAAAATTTGCTATATATTTTTTTATTTTTTATATATTTACAATTAGTAATGATAAATCATTCTTATCTAATATTAGTATTATATACATACTATATTCAAGCTCAGGCCCTAGTGTAACACCCCACTTTCTAAGTATCATTTTATAATCGAAATATCGGAAGCGTCTGGTCAAAACATACTTTTATAATATATGCTAATGTTATATCGTTTTAAAAAAACATAAAACATACATCAGTTTGGGTGTTATACAGTACAAATTCCATCATAATGTATCAAAATAAAATCAGAGTAGCTGGTCGTCAAACATCCCATTAAACCAAAAGCTTCTTGCCCATCAATTAATCAAACATTAACCTGCAAGAAGTAGGGTGGTGTGATTAGCACACGGCTAAGTGAGAAGAACTGTAACCAACAGTCTAACTCAGAAATAACAAATCTGTTTACAGCGAATAATCGTAAACACGCAACGTCAAAGAGGACCGGTGGTTCCTGAGGTATCCTCCAAGGAACACTTAAAATCAACTGCAGGCCAATACAGTGATTAACCGATAGCTTGTTACTATCTTCACCAACAACAGTTCCTATCAACTATGTGTATAAGGAACCCCTGTTTGGCCAAACAATAGTAACAAAGCCCAACCAGTGTTGACCTCTGAATATACATCTCACATATGCCCAATGGCCAAATATCACATAATCCATAATCATCATGGATAATATAAACAACCCAGACTAAACCGTCTATCAACAGTAGTATTACATCACCCGTTGTAACCAAACATGTTACAACTAAATCACACTGAGGATCACAGATCCACTCACCTGTCGGTCTCAGTCAATCAACTCAGAAGTCTAATATTACTGAGTCTTCTGCTTATCTGAGAATACAACAAATAATGAGTTAGTAACTCATTTCATAATTTGTATAACATATTTAAACAAGCAGGTAAATTCCTGAAGTCTAAGAAAACAAACGTTCAATCCGAAGCGACATCAGAAAGTCCCGAAACGAGGTTTAAAACTGAAAAATGTCATTTTCGACCCTTAGATGACCCCGAAAGGCCAAAAACTGCCTAGGCTCTTAAAATAGAGCCTTGATTATTGGGTCGTTTTCGAGTGACCATGCGAATCTCGGCCCAATCCGAGTTAGTGAAATTGTCACTTATTCGCTACCCTGAAAACACTTGCGCAATTTCAAAATTTGCAAAACAAAATTTAAAAATCTCAGTTCGCAGGGACCTCGGTTCGCTTCGCAGCAAACTCAGTTCGCAGGAACTCAGTTCGCTTCGCAGCTCGGTTCGCAGGGCAAGAACTCAGTTCGCAACAATCTCGGTTCGCAGGAATTCTCGGTTCGCAGAACTACTCAGTTCGCAGGTCAACTCAGTTCGCTTTGCAGTCAAGCACTGCGAACTGAGTTCATCTTCTGCAAACTCGCGAACCGAACTTGCTGTTACCAGGAAATCCGAACTTTCATCTTCCAAAACTCATAAATTCGACTTCCTAACATCCTAACAAGCTTTCTAACAACTCATATGCATCAAATATCAACATATAACATCTTTCAAGCCACTATTTCACAACAAATCATGATTTGGCTAATTTTTATAAAAATGAGTTTATAACTCTAAATTCTCACCTGTTACAGTAAGAACGAGATGGTGATGATATGAATTTCGATTTTGAATCAAGAAGATGATGATGAAATAGAATTTCGATTTCACAGAGAGTTTCTTTCTCAATTTCGGTTTCGGTTCGCAGGTTTCGTGAATGGTATAGAAGTTTTTAGAATGTTACAGAATCAATTTGAGAAGGTATGTATATATATTTATTAATCTAACCCAATACCATTACGATTTAGTCCCCTTCTTAATCTATTGTCGGGAACCTAAAACCATTTTGCGAAAACCAAATATTTTATTTTACCGTCAACTAGTTCGGTTTAAATCAATGAATTATGTATTAGTCACAATAATTCATTTATACATTTTACTAATATTATCAGACATAATAATAGTAAAATATTTTCTAACACATTAAATAATAATTTAAAGTTTAGGGAAATTACCGGAATACCACTAGACCCTTAAAGTGGGTGTTACACCTAGCTACATTAAATTAAAGAGCCGAACTAGTAAAAAACCCTATACTTTCTAACATTCTAACCTAATTTGATATATACCGACACCGTAACACAGATCGCCCTCTCCCTCTCCATCGGCCTCTTTCTAAAATCTCTGGTAAGACCTACTCCCTTTCTTCAATTTTTACTATATATTTTAGTTAATAATTTCACATTAAGATTGTATGTTTGTTTTTGCATTAAGAAAAATGGTATGGTGAACTTTAGGACTTAATATTCTTAATTCTGCGTTTGAATTATTATTATAAAATTCTGCACAAGTAACTGCATAATTTATGTACAAAAAAATGCAATTCGGTTTTCGGTTTCAAACCGAAACCGAACCGTATTCCAATTCGGTTTTCGGTTCGGTTAAATATGTTGAATTCGGTTTACGGTTTGGTTCCCAAAAAATTCCAAACCGAGGAAACCGAACCGAATTCAAACCGTAAACCGTAGACCGCACCGATTAACACCCCTATCATATACATACAAACTAAATCACTCTTGTATCAAGGTGATACAGATATGGAGAAGAAGATCAAACCAAAACCCTAATTTGTGTATAATATCGACAAAACATAAATAAGAAATATAAAAAAAAGTCTTATATATTTTTGGCTTATTACAATTTACACAAACAACCCTGAACTTTCAGTCATCTTAAAAAAAGTCACACCTTTTTTACCTGTAATACACTATACTTCCAGAAATACAACTTTGGCCACAAATACAAATTAAAAACTAACAAAACATATATCCATTCACAAATAGATTGTATAAGGCTTTTTCTAATGTGTGCTCACGGGGCATAGCTTAATAATTATTTAAAGCAATTCCTTTTCTTATTATAAGTTATACTTGATTTAATGACAAACCTCTTTTTTTGTTATACCCTTTATGCCCTTTTCTATTATTTGATTTTTTCCATCTTCCTATTTATTACCCTCGGATCTTTAATTTTAATTTTAATATTACATATTTCTTTTGCAAAACGGTAAAAATTACTATCAAACTAACATTACGAATGTAGGGAAGTTGTCAAATGTTTAGTTCAACAACTTTCTTCATCTTGGATCATGTGAATAAAGGAATACTACCGAATCGCTCATTAAAAGGGTACACATTAGGGTAGTGGTGTATTTCATATCGTAAGTGAATGATATTGACAAGTGCATTATTCTTCGATGTATAACACAACCGTTTTTATAGGTCTTTTAAACTTTATAGTAGTCTTATACTACAAGTTTAATTTAATGTAAAAAAGACAAACACAATGTGCATAAGTTGGTTCAAGAGGGAACACTTTACAAGATAATTGTCAAGTTTCTCGTTATGAGCGGACACTCTTTTAAGCGGACCACTAAGTCAACATGAACATTGCATTTCATATAAAATCCTTAGAGCGGGACGTGTGAACTGATAAACATTATTGATTATTAATATTTTGTTAAAAAGATGAAGAATTAAAATAAATATTACTCTCTCCATTCCATTAACTATCCACGTTAAAAACAATTTTATACCTAATTATAAAATTGTTAATGAAATACTAGAAGACTTTTTTTTATTTTTTATACATGTTACTCCTATTTTATATTATTTTCCTATTTTATTTTATTTTCTTTTCTTTTTTATTTTTAATCTTTTAAGAAATGAAGTGGGGTGTAAAATGTAAATTAAGGATGATAACGAATAAATCAGGTTGAAGATAGTTTCTAGTTTCTAGTCAGAGAGACAACTGAAACCGACTCAACCGACCAACACTCCCCTATTTCATTTCGGGAATCACATCCACCATTCACAACCGTCACCGTCGTCTCCAGCTGACCACTACAACTAACAGAGTTAATTTCCGGCTAATAATGAGATACAAAATAGGCTTATCCAAACACTTATATGTGAGTTTATTTAAAAAAATAAGCAAATAAGCAATCAAAATAAGCCCCCCAAACACCCTCATAGTCATTCAAACCTTTCTCTCTCTCATATTTCTATGTTGCTTACGTGGTATAGAAACAGAAAATGCTCAATACGCTTTAAAATATACTTAATATGTATTGAAATGAAAAAATAATTGGTGATTTAAGAGAAAAAAGATTTAGTGGATTCTATGTTTTACCGATGTATGGTATAAGCATATATTTTAGGCATATTAGGCAAAACTCATAAAAAGTAACTATCAAACGAACATTACAAATGTAGGAAAGTTGTCAATGTTTAGTCCAACAACTTTCTTCATCTTGGATCATGTGAATAAAGGAATCCTACTAAATTGCTCATTAAAAGGGTACACATTAGGGGTAGTGGTGTATTTCATATCGTAAGTGAATAATATTGACAAGTGAATTATTCATCAATATATAACAGAACTGTTTTTTATAGGCCTGTTAAACTTTATAAACAGTCTTATACTACAAGTTTAATGTAAAAAAAAACAAACACAATGTGCATAAGTTGGTTCATGATGGAAGACTTTACAAGAAAATTGTCAAGTTTCTCGTTACGAGCGGATACTCTCTTAAACGAACTACTAAGTAAACATTAACATTGCATTTTATATAAAATCCTTAGGGCTAGTAAGCATCATCAACTATTAATACTTTTGTTAAAAAGTAAAAATATTAAAATAATTATTACTCCCCCATCTCATTAACTATCCACGTTAAACAAATTTTATACCCGACTATAAAATTGTTGATGAAATAACTTGTTACTCCTATTTTCTTTTCTTTTATTTTTTTATTTTTTAATCTTTTAAGAAAGGAAGAGGGGTGTAAAATGTAAATTAACGATGATAACGAAGAAATCAGGTTGAAGATAGTTTCTAGTTTCTAGTTTCTAGTCAGAGAGACAACTGAAACTGACTCAACCGACCGACACTCCCCTGTTTCATTTCGGGAATCACATCCACCAATCACAACCGTCACCGTTACCGTCGTCTCCAGCTGACTACTACAACTAACGGAGTTAGTTTCCCGCTAATTATGAGATACAACACAATTCGATCATCCACATCACCTGCATTCAACCAGTATGGGTAATTGCGGTACTCGCGAAGAATCTGCTGTCGTTTCTGATGCTCATCATCAAGGTCTCATTTCACCTTTTTACTACTGTTCTATTTTCAGATCTAGGTCACTTTTTCCAAATGTCGCAGTATTATAATTATCATAATATATAAACACATATAATCGACAAAATCTCTAGATTCGTATTAGTTTTATTTTTAAAATGCATAGTATTAACTGTTTAGTAAAAACACCGTAGATGCACAATTAGGCGCTCGGAATTAGAGATTGTGAATCTAGGTTTCAACTTCTATGCATTTGCATCCATTTTTCTACACTTATTTAAGATGTGTGAGTGTGAATATAGTCATTTTATTGACTATAAGTGTGAATTTGATGGTGATACTTTTTTATTTTAAACTGTTCTTACAGGAACCTTAGCCTTTCGTATATGTATGTATATATGTATACTAACATGCTACGATTAATTTTGGACAGTGAAGCAATTGCAGGTGAAACATCAGGGATTGGAGAAGAAACATAGTCGGTCAGTATCGGATCTGAGTGATCAGTCAACACCACGTAGTATTAATGTGAATGTGATTGAGGATTTGAGAAATAATTCCTTGTTATATACACATGTAATTGCCTTTACTTTGTTTGAGCTCGAGACGATTACTAAGAGTTTTAGGTCTGATTATATTTTAGGAGAGGGTGGTTTTGGGACTGTTTATAAAGGTTATATTGATGAGAATGTTAGGGTGGGATTGAAATCGTTACCGGTTGCTGTTAAGGTTTTGAATAAAGAGGGCCTTCAAGGGCATAGAGAGTGGCTTGTAAGATTTTTACTTTTTATTTATTTTAATCGTTTGTTGTGTATATGTGTGTTTATCGTTTTGATTAATATGCGTAATGGTGTATTTACGTGGCAGACGGAAGTTAATTTCCTTGGACAGCTCAGACATCCGAATTTGGTGAAGTTGATTGGGTATTGCTGTGAAGATGATCATAGATTGCTTGTTTATGAGTTTATGTTTCGTGGAAGCCTTGAAAATCATCTATTTCGAAGTATGCACCTTCTTTCTATAATTCATTAATTCTCTTGTTGATATTAAAAGCCCCTTTTAATTCTTGCTAGTAATAGTAACATTTCGTGTTTTGGTACTGCATAGTAATTTTATGGCATCAGTAGCCATGTTAGCTGTTATACAAATTTAAATATTCACTATGTGTGTGACATGCCTTTGTTGTTAACACTAGTAAACTATTGAAAATATTAGTGGTAGTATCAATGGTAATTGCAAGAGACAAAATCTGTAATGATTTTCAACATGTTGGGTCCTTCTGTCATTGTTGCCAGTCTGATCGTACTTCACTGCTACCGATGCTCATGTCGTTGTACAACCCCTAAATGGTACATCGAGTCCTGATGAATATCTTAGTAAATGTGATTTTAATTGTCGTATGATATTGTAATTATTGTATTCTGATCCATATGTGGCAAACCAGTACTGATTTAGCTTAGTTAAATCACTTCTTTTATAAGGACATAAGGTTCTTGATGACTTAGGAAGCAACGCAACTACGTAAGTTTGTTTTGGTATTAAGACAAACATAAGATTAGTAAAGACATTGTATAACCACAAATTTTGATGCTATTCCTATTTTTTACGTCTCTCCTGATTGCTGGTTCTCATTTCATGCCACCACTCTTGTTTAATTACATTTGAGATGTACATTCGACTTCTTATAAAGTTGCTATAACTATTGCATTAGTTGATGTGCACCAAAAAGTTGCTATAACTATTGCATTAGTTGATGTGCACCAATGTTTTTGTCAAAGAATAGATAAGCTTCATACTTTAATTTACTATAAAATCGCACCTTTGAAATCCACATTGGGTTACCAAATTTTATGTCATCTCGCATCGAATAATACTTTGTTATTCATCTTATGTCATTAAGCACTACCATGATCATTTAATCTCTTTGTCATCGCGCACTGTAACTCTTATTTTATCGTTTCACATCAAGCACTGGACCATTATCTAAACCTTTTATCTTATCTATCCATGTTGTCTAAGCCTTCTCTGCTATCCATTGCTATAAATTTTTAGTGAACCCTTTTTTGCCCCATCTTGTGCTACCATGTTGCGTTAGTCTCTGTCATTGATTCTGTTTTGATTGCATTAGGTAATTTAGTTCCTTGGGGGAAAGTGCTATGATGATTGATGAGAACCTCTGACCAATAATCAATACTTAAAAGCAGCTTAGCAAGACAAATCAACAAACTTGTGGCCCAAAGTCTTTTATGTTATTTCGAGTCATTTTTGATCAAATTTTCACAGATATATCTATCTTTCTATGGTTGTCAATGGGCAGTTAAGCTTTAGACGGGAATGTTTACCAAAAGAGGGAAGTTGGATTTAGTTGGAGGCCCAAAATGAAATGTTTTGCTTATTTTCAGGACAGGGTCATATTGTTTTTATGGTTGGTATTACTGTTACTATCATTACCACTGTTATTAAATTATCGAGAACTTCTTTAAATGGTAAAATCCGTGCACCCAAAAAAAACAGATAATAAAATAAAAACTCTCCCAAAAGAAAAGGATGCAAGAAACGTGGTATAATTTTCCTTTGACTAAAGTCTATTACTATCACATGTATACCCCTGCAGTCATCATTTCCATCTGTTTCATTTGTTTGACCTTCATTGTAATTTAACCGCTTTTATCAGTACCAGTTAGCCCCCAGTTTTTCTGTACTTTCTTTCACACTTCTTGGCTTCTTGCTATGCATATAGTTCCAAGGGGTTTAGGAGCAATAAGTTGTAGATAATTAATACATATTAGTATCATGAAACATAACTTATTTGATGTTTAAGGATATTGTATCCATGTATGGTGTATGATAATAATAAGCTATAAGAAGCCTCAAATGTCCTGTGTTTATAAAAGCACTCCTATAATTGTCATGGAATCAAATCTCATGACTTATCTATCTTATTGGGTGTCCAATAATGATAGATCAGTTACTGCTCCAATGCTTGAATTACTAGTCTTAAAATTTTAAGTGTCTGAAATTGCGTCAAAAGAATGCTAAAGAATTAGCTACGTTTTGCATAAATTTTCTGAATTTTTAGCTTATTTGGTGTGCTTTATTGAGGTATTCAGAAACAAGTGCACCATTATCGTGGTCAACAAGAATGATGATTGCTCTGGGAGCAGCAAAAGGCCTTGCCTTCCTTCACAATGCTGAACGACCTGTAATTTATAGGGACTTCAAGACTTCTAATATTTTGTTGGACTCGGTAAGTGGCTTCCAGAACTGTGTTATTTTTTCTGTTCCTTCAGTTTTACTTCCGTAGTTTTGAATCTCTTGATTAGTTTCTTGATGAGTATTATGTACTGTGAACCTGCAGGATTACACAGCTAAGTTATCTGATTTTGGCCTTGCGAAAGCCGGGCCACAAGGGGACGAGACCCATGTATCAACGAGGGTTATGGGTACCTATGGTTATGCTGCTCCTGAATATGTTATGACTGGTATGGCTTTCGAAAGTTAATGTGAGATTTTATTTTTATTTTATATTAGTAGAAAAACTAGTTAGATACATAGAATCAAATCTACGCGAATTGGGAAGTGGGCATCAATTATATCATTTGGTTTAAAGCCATACATAGAAATTAGTGCATGCTCTCTTTTTTAATGAGCGGTCATTCACATTTGGGATCGTCATGATTCTTTTGGAATATATTTCAGGGTTACAGACTTACAGGACTACTTTCTAGCCATGGTTACCAGAAAAAATAATATATATAACTGTTACCTGGATTTAAAGATAGAGTTTAGGGCACTCTTTTCGCATGTTTAGAATCTTCCAATTGAAAGGAAGGAACTAACTAACTGAAGTAAAGTCCGATTATCAATGATATAACCAGCCTTTTACTCTTCCTCTTTAGGTAGACAAAAACATTACCTTCCGAAAATGCCCTTTGTGCATAAGTATGCCTTTTCTAACCAGACAATGTCATTTTTTGCTCATTTTATCTATTAGATTGTCAATTTATTATAAATTTCCAAATTCCCAAATGTATGGACATATTTAAACACTACATAGGACACACTTTCGACAATTAATTATTTGATTCCGATCATCCAATATCACATAAGAAGCACTTTCAAGACGCACATCCAAACTCCCTAGATTAAATTCATGTCATTGATCTGAATATTGTGATGCACTGAGCAGGGCATCTTACCGCAAGGAGTGATGTATACAGCTTTGGAGTCGTTCTTTTGGAGTTATTAACCGGAAAGAAGTCTGTGGACAAAACAAGACCAAGCAAAGAACAGAGCCTGGTTGACTGGGCCCGACCCAAACTGAACGACAAAAGAAAATTGCTCCAAATCATAGATCCAAGATTGGAAAGCCAGTATTCAGTAAGAGGAGCTCAAAAAGCTTGCAGCTTGGCATACTATTGTTTAAGCCAAAACCCAAAAGCAAGACCACTTATGAGCGATGTGGTTGAGACCTTAGAGCCCTTACAAAACAGCAGCAGCAGTTCAAATGAGGTCTCATTATCTTCATCACTTATGAATGTGGGCCGGCCTCTAGTCATGGGAAATCATTCGGCCTATCAGATGCATCACAAGTTTGTTCAAACTGTTGGGGCTGGTGCTGGGTGCCGATCGGCTAACCCAAATTGTTCTCCTGGACCCTCTGCAGCTTGCCGGGTCAGATGAGAAATGTGATATATTATGCGAGTAGCTTGTAAATTTTCTTTTCGGTGTGTTTGTTTACCGATTGGTACTTGAGATGATATGCTTGTACATGGTAATGGTATGATGTAGGTCTTGTTTTGATTTGTTATGTGTGTTAAATGGGTTTGAAATTATTGTGTGAAAAATCTAGATTCTTCCACCTTTTTTTTTCCTTCGCATTTCAGTTTATTCCATTTCTTTTATTTTATTTTAAAGTAACGTAATTTGAAAGCTTAATGAATGGGTTTAATACTTTAATGATGCCATTCTTGTCTATAAGTTGGTACCTAATTATTAATGGACAAATATTCCATTAACCCGTTACTTTTATTGCATGTCTGAATTCAAGAGACTTTAAAGATTAATCCGACCCAACTGAAGAAAAACTGGGCTTTTTATATGTGTGTTATGATGGGTTTTAAGTACATGTGGCAAAATGGATAGATTAGGCATGTCTGGTAACGGGTTAAAATGGATTTAAGTCGAAACTGTTATCATTCTTTTCGAACGGGATGGGTTGTTAAACTAATTCTTCTAGTTTACCTGCTAATCTAAAATAGAAATGGTAAAATCAATCAATCAATTAGTTATAATTAATTAATTATAAAAGAAAATGATTAAAATGGTCGCATCTAGTTTTGAGGGAGAGTTGAGAAGCATCATAGTATACAAACATCAAGGCAAGTGACAGAGTCTTGTTTACATCAAGATTCCCTCATTACCCCCACTTTCCCTGACCTCTCTACACCACATAAATTCATCCAAAGAATCTTTGTTTCACTGTCTCTCTTTTCTCTACCTTCTCTTTGTATCTTCATTAATTTTTAGCATGGCAGTCAATATACACATGCCAACCAAGCATACCTACTACACCCTCTTCTTGTTACTCCTTTTCATCCTCAAAGCTTCAGGCAAGTCACCTTCTTTCTTACCAATTACTGGTTGTTTGGGATTGTCTATACTAAAGCACTTATCTGCTCTGCTTAATGAATAAGCAGATGTCAACGCGATTAAGTCTCATTTCCTTATAAACTAAACAGATAAACAGTTTCAAGAAGAGTGCTTGAAATTGCTAGAAAAGCGCTTGAATACGCAATCCCAAACACCCCCTTAATCCAAATTTCCATCTCTATCTACTCTTGTACCTATTAGCTCTTATGGGTTGCTTTCTAATTCTTTAACCATGCAGGTTCTATAGCACAAAATAGCTCATTACTGATGCCGGTGGGGACGACCGAGTACAAAATGGTGACGGAAATGGACGAGGGAGGGCGAAGGAGGAAACTCGGCCCGTTTCAAGTTTGTTTGGTGTGCAGATGCTGTGTGATGGCTTCTGATCCAACAACTTGCTCAAATGTGCCATGTTGTTTTGGTATAGATTGCCAGCTTCCAAACAAGCCCTTTGGTGTCTGTGCTTTTGTTCCCAAGACCTGTAACTGTACCACTTGTGCTTCTCCTCCTTAACAACTATTCAGATTCAATTTTCCAAAAATAATATATGTTATTTTGTACATGTGACAGATACCATATGCTCATGTTTCCTAGATTTGCCATATAACTTAATATAAGACCACTTAAAAAATATAAAGATAATGGGATTGTACTTGTTTTTGCAGAGAATGTGCATTTTGTATTGGGCAACTCACTCACCTACTTTATTTTTAGTTCTGTCGTTTGAATATAAGTCTAAGATATTTGGTAAGTTTGATATTTGATTATTGATTCTTGTTACTTGTGTTGTAACTTTTTAAATCCGAGTTCTATTTTGAAGAGAAGGGAAAGAAAGTTGAAAGAAAATAAATAACCTTAATTATTTAATTTTCTCTTCTAAACTTTCCTTCCAAAAGTGAGATTATCTCGCTTCTGGAGAGTAAGTGTTTAATTTTTTTTAACACTTTTTTAAATTACCAAAAGATCGATACTCAAGTATCTATCTTACTTATGTTCCGGTCCAAAACACGAAGAGTATAAAATTATTTCTTTTCTGTATAATACTTTGCTTGCCTATCAAACATGGGAACACTTGACATTTCATGATTCATGCATCTGTTGCAGCAAATTATAACATTCCTATGGAAAAATGAGAAATCATATTAATGCTATCTATCCATTTTGGGTGGCTTTGCTAATTTAAAAATATATAAATGATTGTACGTCTGTCAGACCTTAATCTTAAGTCTTTACATTTATAGTATTTAATTTTTACAATGACTAATTTGAAATCATGTTCAAAATTAGTTTAATGGTTTTAGATCAGATACCAATACAGCCCAACTGGCCAACTAGCTACACTTGATTTTTACTATACATTTCCAATGAGTTCCACCAATGGACTTGTATGATTACATATGCATACACATTTTAGATGAGTAAATGACTTAGAAAAATCATATACTGAGGCAGTGAAATATCTATTGTTCGTTTATCGATTCTTTCTTCTGATCGGTTTGATACGTCTGCACGTTATATTCAAACTTTTACGAATGTACCAAGAGCATTTTGCCATGACCAATATGATTACGTACCAAGAACATTTTGTTGTGAATCATGCTTGAGTTTGATCGGATATAACCACGTCAAGTCTTGTATCGTTTTTGTTTTCTTCCTTCTGACATTAATTATTTTGTTGGGCGGAATTTATTTGTGTGTTGTTTGGGTCCTAGTATCTAACAAGTAAAGGTCAAAATGGACATCTTGATGGTTTACCATCTCTAAACATTAATAATGGTTTGAATGAATTACCCTCATTAATGAGGTCAATTAAGGTATAAACACTAGTGACATTTGTATTCCAATGTTATAACATACAATATTTCAACCGCATCCAAATCAATTTGACAACCATCTCCAAGAGGACATAGTGGTAAGGTGTCCTGAGGTTCTCGAAGTGATCCAGGTTCATATCTCGTTGGAAAACATATTGAGATGGCGGTCAGGGGAATACCTGTTAGGCCGCATACATCTGAGCCAAAAAGGCTCGACTTTTCCCGGGTAGTCTGAACGTGAATCCCTCTTTGTTTACCCGTTTATACAAATCAGTTTGACACTTGTAAATCTAGGAAAAAATATCACTGCAACTGAGATATAAGAAAGTTGAGTGCTGAAATGTAAAAGATAAACAAAAAATTGCATTTGTTACACGTAACTCGTGTGCTGTTCCCCTTAAATTAATCCAGTTGAGCTGGAAATAAACTTGTTTATCTAGACTACACTTTTTGTAGTCTCTTGTGCTCTTAATGATCTACAAAACCTAAGAGACAACTTATAGGTTTATAGCATTTCTGCCCTGTTTTCTTTGATAAGTTTTCTCAAACATGTAAATGGTTAGATAACTACTGAAAAAGTTAACAGTAGCTAGGAACTCAATAGAACTTTAATCGTGTTACTTCTACATTTATTGGTTCGTTTAAATAACATCAACGAATTTAGGTTTTTGACTCATTTCGTCACATCTTTTTTTAACTTATGATGCTAATTAAACTATGTATTTCACTTCAGTTCGTCTCCGTCCTAATAATCCATTAATGAAACTCTATCTTTGCTTATATGACTACTTACTTTCCTTTATTTGGTATAGCAACATTAATGCCTATGTCACATTTACTTTATTACAGATTGTTCAAACTTAATACATTATAATACATCTCCCACATAAATTCATTCAGGGTGCGTTTTGTTCGTAGAATGTCAACCAAACAACTCTTCTTGTTGCTGCTTTTTTTCATTAGTAAAACTTCAGGCAAGTCACTTTCTCACAATTTACTTCAAATCTTTCTAATTACTCTATTTATGATTACAAAGTTACATCATATTGGCGTGTTTTCTAATTCCATATGATATGCACGTGTCATAGAAAAAAACACAATGGAAGATGCAGTGCTAACGCCAGTGCCAGTGACAATGGGGATGGATGAATACAAAATGGTGACGGAAATGGAAGGTAGGAGGCGACGTAGGAAACTTAGAAGTCCATTTAACATATGTCACGTGTGTAGGTGTTGTGTCAAGGGTTCTGATCCGCCCGTTTGCTTAAAAAGGTCGTGTTGTTTCGTCATAGATTGTTTGCTTCCACACAAGCCCTTTGGTGTTTGTGCTTTTGTCCCCAAAACTTGCGATTGTGCCACTTGTGCTTCTAACTAGCCAGCATTATTTGTGCGCGCTCAACTTCTTATAAGTGGTACATGTGACATATACATATTTATGCTCAGGTATCCTAGATTTGTCATATAACTTTAAATAAATAGATAATGAGATTGTACTGTTTTTGCAAAGAATGTGTGTTTAACATTGTTCGACAACTCTCGTTTATTCTTTCGTATATATCTATTTTTGGTGATAATGTTACATGATACTTTTGTGGAACGTGTTAATGAATCTGTATAAGTTGATATATATGTTTATATTTGATGATTGCTTCGTGTTGCAACGTCTTATACAACATGTTTTATGCATTCCCATTACGATGATTACAGCATAAAGACGACGTACGACCATGGTTAAGTATATAGTCTGAAGTTTTATCGAGAGAAATGGGACTTGTAACATTTTAAAAATCAGTATATGAGAACTCTCCTTACAACAAAAAGAAGTAGAAGAATCTGGCTGGGCTAAATGAATGCAATAAAATCTGGGCCTTTTGCCCAAATAATCAGTATCTGATTGGACCTTTTTCAGTTTCACTTTATTGGAGATAACTAGTGCAACTTTACTTACGATTTGCAGGGCCTAGGTTTGGGTTAAGGTTGGACGGAATCTGGCTGGGCTAAATGAATGCAATAAAATCTGGGCCTTTTGCCCAAATAATCAGTATCTGATTGGACCTTTTTCACTTTCACTTTATTGGAGATAACTAGTGCAACTTTACTTGCAATTTGCAGGGCCTAGGTTTGGGTTAAGGTTGGACGCACAAATGACATTTGTAGTGTGTAACTGACTATTAAGATATACATTGTGTATATTGTTGGGAAATTAGGGAGTGATGATAATCTTGGATAATCTTTGAATCGTGTAAATATTTTCTCAATAAAGTATTTCGAACCTTTTACTGCCTGAAATCACAAAATCTTTAATGAGATAAGACAAAGACAACACTTTGATTCTTGGCAGGTTGGCGGTTGGCGGTTGGCGGAAACCAACAGTCACACATTTTCGCAAAAAGTTGCAACGTTTCACTAACAGACATCATACATGTTTGTTTTGGCAGAAAAACAGGTAACCGGATCTATAACTAATAATTGGTACAGTTACCCGTTTTTCCCGCCAAAACGAACAAGCATGATGTCTGTTAGTGAAACGTTGCAACATTTCGCGAAAAGGTGTGACTGTTGGTTCCCGTCAACCGCCAATCGAATTCTGAAATTAACAAAAGGTTTTGGTCTCATTTCAAACATACGAAAACACACCAATTCTCTTCGGTTTTGCTTTGTTTTCTCTGCCAAGAATCAAAGTGTTGTCTTTGTTTTATCCCATTAAAGATTTCGTGAACCCAGACAGTAAAGGGTCCAAATACTTTATTGAGAATGTGTTTACACGATTCAAAGATTATCATCACACCCTAATTCACCCAACATATAAGAACTTGTTATTTGTTGTTATTTATGTAATTTATTATATTTTTGTCGTGTGTCATCTACATAAGGTGCCACGTGGCATCCTTATAAGTTGACACGTCACCAAAATACATACAGTGTCAATAAATAAGAAGTTTCTTACACTACGAATGTCAGATCTTAGTTAATTGCATTTTCATGCACTTAACCCTAATTAATAATTGTCTAAAATATTTACTATATGTTTACGCTTAACTTTGATTCTCTATTTTAATATTTATTTAATATTATTTTTATAAGAGCACCTTAATATTATTTGGATATAAAAACAAGGCTTATTGTAATAAAAATTGAAAATAAAAAATAAAAAGAAATATTGGTGGGATTTGAAAGTAAAAAATTAGCTCAAATGTTAACCAACTTGATTTTGAAGCAGACCAAAATATAACGGTAAAGTTGTTATGAAGTTCCATTCCACCACAAGCAAAGCAACTAGAATCTTCTTCCAAAATTAGCATATTCTTTTCTATATGATTACTTTATCATGACTCATCAACCAACATTTGTATCAGTCTTTGTTCTTTGTGGTAGATACCAATTAACTGCATAACAATTATACAAGTTGTTGCAGTGTGATCTGATCAATCAAAATGGGTTCGAACCGCGGTTTGGTTCCCATAACAAGAGCTTTTCTTTCATCATACTATGATAAACATCCATTTCCTTCCATTTCAGATTATGTATTTCGACTTTCTCAAGAACTTCATAACTTGTCGAACGATATTCGCAACACTTCTCTTCCGCTTCCTGAAGGTCCATTGATCATCTTTTTCGCTCACTTATTATCGTTTTCTTATATGGCTAGATTGTGAATTTTATAAAGTAGATTAAGATTGCTTACTTATATGTTTTTTACTTATATCGATATGTGTATTTGAAACAAAATGGTATGAAGAACATAGTTTTTGCTTGGATGTATATATGATATTTAAAGAATGATAATTAGGTAGTTCATTGAGTCTTTAACAATTTATATGCTTATTTAAGGATTTTATAAGTAAATAATTAGAAAAACAGAATTAGTTTACTCATAACAGTTTAAATGATCATATATGATCACTTGCAGACGCAATAATCAGATAATCGCTTAAAGTACGTATGCAATGCCGCATAGAGGATTTGGGGTTTCCTAGTATAAATTAAAAGTTTAAAGCCAAAGCAATGAAAGAATGAATTTGCTTCATCATTCACACATTTTAATATGTAAGAAAACAAAACCAATGGAATACATCACTACTAATTACGCGATTAATAACCCCGAAGACAGGATTGTATGGCAATAGCTATTAGTTGGTACAGCAGTTCAAACAGAAAATAGTTGGATTGTGTGATAACAAATGTGTTTGAGTTAGACGTGCACGTATCAATGATCATTTCGTAGCAAAAACCAACACATATATATGTTTCAGGGGAAAGACTTGTGCTAAAAGAAGTGGAGTCGCAGCCACCACATAAAATCGATCAGAATATGTGGAAAAACCGAGAGCAGATTGAAGAAATTATTTTCTTGCTAGAAAGCTCTAATTGGCCAAAATCGGTGAGAACTAAAAATTTCGAACTGCAATAGAACCTCTGTAAGTTAATAATGTTGAGACCGAAATATTTTATTAATTTAGCGAGATATTATTATATCGATAAATTAATAAATTATTAATTTAAAGAGTTGGCTTATAAATCTGGTTGATGATGAAGTTGATGATGATTCAGTACCTTTGGAACCGGTCACTCGGAAAGAAGCATTGCAAGCGGCAACAACTCTTCACAACTTTTTGTTGCAATACGAGAATACAACGCCTCAACTCTTAAGTGCAATGATGAGATTTAAAGATGAACTCAATATACATTTGAAGTGCACAAAAAAACAAGTGACTATAGATTCATTTTTTACTAGACAATCCTAGAATTTTAAAATATTTTAGTAATTATCAATTATAGTTTCGCTGGGACCAATATATTTACATTGGGATTTCAAAATAATTATTATTTTATTATTTTATCGATTGAGGTCCAATTTTGTACTGGTCCCAAGTTGGGACCAGACAAATTATTAATTTTATCGAGGTTATTAATTTATCGAGTATTAAATTATAGAGGTTCTACTGTACAGTTCAACTATTAATTAGTATAGTATAAGATAACAAATACATCGAATAACAATAAGAATTTCTAGATTATATTTTGAGTTTGGCTAAGTCATGTTACATTAGGCTTTCGGCGTGTTTTGAAAGGTTAATGAATGTTGAAACTTTATGAAGCAAATATTTTACTGTCGAAATTCAAATGTTGCTATTTATCCTGTGAGCAGCTTAAAAAACAATCCACACCTGAAGACATTGAACTTGCTCGCGTGATTAAACGGCTAAAAGAAAAATGTGAAGGAACATTGAAGGTTGTGGAATCCTTCCAATCCAAGAATTCAGAAAATGTGTTCAATACAGGTTAATATGATCCTATTTAATAAGTGGGAATACGTCGTAATTAGTCATCTGTTTATAAGATGAGTCATTCAGATGATAACTGTGGATGCATTTGCAGTTATGACTTATATGCCCCAAGACTTTCGAGGTACACTAATAAGAAAACAAAGAGAGAGATCAGAGAGGAATAAAAAAGCTGAAGTTGAGGCTTTAATAAACTCTGGTGGAAGCATACGCGATAAATATGCTCTCTTATGGCAACAGCAAATGGAACGGTAAGACATACACCGTACGAAAAATCTGTTAAATTTATATCAGTAACGGCCTAATGGACGACCTTTTGGTTAGATACCAAATATCTACAAGGCATATCAATCATGTTTATTGCTTTTTATGATGAAATAATCAACATCTTAATATGCTTCTCTTCATTCAAACCAATTCAACTGATATGTAGTTTTAGGCGTATACTTTTTCTAATAAAATATATGTCTTCAGGAGAAGACAGTTAGCTGAGCTTGGTTCTGCTGCAGGTGTCTATAAGACTGTTGTAAAATACTTAATAGGTGTCCCACAGGTTCTACTGGATTTCGTTCGCCAGATAAACGATGATCATGGGTATAAATTTTAAATTTTTAATATCTTCTATCTGAGAAATGTGGCTGAAATTATTTTATTAACTTGGTAAGCTAATCATTATATATATATATATATATATATATATATATATATATATCTAGGCCGATGGAGGAACAGAGACAGTGCTATGGACCACCTATGTATGCCCTTACAAAAATGGCCCTTAATATTCGCCTTTTTATATCTTTGTCATGGTGGCGCTTTGAAGATGTTAAACTGTGAGCATGACTGTCTTTTTTTTCTTTCTATTTTCCTTTTTGAAGATCTAATTTCCTTTTATGTTTATACTACGCAGGCAGAAACATCAAATATCTATCTTGGAAGAAGCGGTTAATGTGTATACATCTGAGTTGGAAAGATTCCTCGATTTCACTGGGTACTAACTCTGCTTCCATCTACTAGCTAATCGTTATACGTTTCATTTACATTTCATCTTTTTCTTAAAAAAATTATGAATGTATTTGCAGGGAAGTGTTTGCAAATTCTCCTTTCTTTGTTACAGCTGAGGAAGCCGGCGCAATAGAAGCAATGTAAGTACAGAAGTTTCCATGATGTGCTGAAACATTGCTAACTTTTGTGTTCGTTACCTTCATTAATTCTTTCTGCAGTAACAGTGATGACTATAAAGAAGCAAGTGTTCCTGCTGGGACAACTTATGAGGTATTTCAGTTAACCGAATTCCTATCAAACCACTTTTTGACTAGTTTGGCATTCATTTACATCCAATAACACTTTTTCTTATAAAGTTTTGATTTGTTCAATATCGAAGTTTATGAAACTTTATAATATTCTGTTATATGGACCCTCTTTAGGTCTCACTGGAGGTCGAATCAGTAAATTCATACATTGCTTGGGATTTCTCCATAACACAAGGGAAAATTACAATGGTACATATTTTCAGAAGTTTTAGGGGGTGTTTGGCTTGGCTTTTTTAGGGGCTTAATAGCTTATTGCATTATGTTGCAGCTATTAAGCCCCTTGAAAGTGTTTGGATGAGCTTATTTAGAAGGGTGCTTATTTCAACTTTGGTAGTTAATAAGCTGAAAAACTTAAGCCCCATTTTCTTGGCTTTTGGATAACTCAAAAGCTAAAAAGCTTAACTTCCCTTGGTGAACTTAGGAAATTAATCAGATGTTATGAGTAAATTGTTGCCATTCAATCTGAAGGATAATGGACTCAAATAACATATGATATATCACTACGAAACATAATAACATGTTTTAGTTTTCAAATATCTGCCTTGTTTCGCAGGACATTGGATTCAGCATAGAGTATACAAATTCTTCGGGACACAAAACCGTAAGTTCAAATTCACTGTATCTTCTGTGCCAAAAAAGTTAGTTACCTAAATTAGAAAGCGGACTGAAGCATTTTACTATCTTTAACATTAGCCTATCAGATTTTGATCTGGTTTTTTTATGTGTTGCGTGTCACATAGTTGATCCTGCCATATCGACGATATGACTCTGACCAAGTAAGTGATTCTTTGTTGTATTTTTTTTTATTAATCCTTACAGTTAGTGCATTGGAAGGATTTAAGGATATCATAGACTCACAGACTGAATTACTTTTCAGGGTAACTTCTGCACTATCATGGCTGGCAACTACAAACTCATTTGGGATAATTCATTTTCAACATTCTTCAGAAAGGTTGGCACAAATACTAAAAGATGTTGATGTTACATCATTAAAAACAGTGAAATTGATTTAGTGATTGTAACATGTGTAACAGGCTCTGCGGTACAAAGTGGACTGTATACCACCGGTCGTGGAACCATAAGCAGAAGAAAGGCGAACAATATAATACTGTAATAAGATGTGAACTAGAGTTGCATAAAACATGGATTTAGTGTAATGTAGGACAGATGTATTTGGTATCTGTACATGTACTTTGCAACTTGTAAGGCCTCAAAAATTGTCTCCTGGATCTGCAAATGTTTCTAACAAAAAAACTTGGTATTAATTAAATTTCATTGTGTTTTAGCACCATAATCAATACATCTAAACTATTTACACACGATTATGTCGAGGGTCGTTAGGAAGACTTTGAGAAGAATCGATACAAACTAGGTATCATGGTCAAGTTGACTAGTTGAGGGCATATCAATTTCACTAAATTTTGTGAATAATTGTACAACACTGCTATGAAGGAATTACAATCAGTAATCCTAGTTACATTTGGAATAATCTATCAGTATAGCTTTTCATATGTGTCACCTGTGCATATAAGACATGTTGACTAGTCAAACAAAATTGTATTTACGGCTGGCTGATTCAAGCGTGTTGTAGAGCAGCATTGCAACTGTCATAGGGCCTACTCCTCCCGGTACAGGGGTGATTGAGGAGGCTACCCTTGATGCTTCCTCAAAACATACATCTCCTATCAGCCTATAACCTAGCTCACTACTAGGGTCCTGCACATCAAATTTTAATGGTGAGTTACAGATTTGGTCCTTCCATTTTCCACCTCAATTACTACTTTTCTTTCGTTCTTGCCCATTTTGGATCGATTTTTTCAACTTGACATAGTCGATTCAATGCAGGTGGAGATTCTGACTCATTTACTGATGAATGGGTTGATTCAGTTTCACTAATATGTATGTTTACTCAGACTGATCAAATGAAAATTTTAGTCAAAACAGGAACAGGTTAAAATTCCCAGAGTTTATTAAAATGCATAATACCACCAAAATAGCTTCAGTCGGATATTTATACTATTACTCTAATAAAAAAAATTTGTAATAATATTTAAGGCATTAATGGTTGATGGTTTTTAAAATGAATGACAAAGAAATGTTTGGGGGTCAACCCTACCCGACTTGTTTCAATCCACGTATAAATTATGTGTTTCAACCCATTACCGGCCCGCGCAACCAGACTACTTTGTAACCTCTTGTCAAGATGTCAATTTATTGATTGAACCTTCTCCTCTAAAAGTACACATTGACCAAATTTCATAATTGAACTATGTTGTATATATACCATAAAAGGTCAGTACCTCAACTGGATGTGTTCCAACATCAACAACAACCGCACCAGGTTTCAGCCAGCTTCCACGCACCAAATTGGGAACCCCTACCGCACTCACCAAAATATCAGCTTCACATGTGATTTCTTCAGGGTTTGACGTTAATGCATTAATAACGCTAACCGTTGCATGGTGCCTCTGGGCCAAAATTGGAACAGGTCCCAAATTAGTACAGTAGCAATGAAATATGGTGATAGCCAGATGTGGCATGATGGGGAAAGTGTCAAAACATGTATTAGTTGAGAAGGGTCATTCTCAGTACGGGTCAGACCAGTCGAGTCGGGTTGACCCACAAACACTTTTTTTTTTGTCGGATAGTAATGAAAAACAAGTTGTTAATTAAGATTACAAAATGTTAATATTATAATAATAATCATAATCTTTGAATAACATAATTTTGTAAATTGTATCATTGCATGCTTTAGAAATAAACTATAGGCAACTTTCTACCATTCAACACATTTAGCTAGTAGACAACCCAAGTCGACTTATTTATCAGCAAATAGATCAGAATTACCACCTCTAGCGATAACATAAAAGAGAGGGGGAATCACCTGTAAAAGCAAGGATGCGGGTAAACCAACAATGTTGCTTCGCCCAATTACAACAGCTTTCTTACCCATAATCTCCACACCCGATCTTATCAATAACTCAACGCAACCCTTTGGAGTGCATGGTATGAATAATGGTTCTCTTCCCCTCATTGCTAGGTTTCCCATATTCATGGGATGAAAACCATCCACATCCTTTTCCAGTCTCAATACATCCAAAATCTTACCCTCATTTAAATGCTGTTTCAATATAGATATTATCTTTGTTATTTAAAAAAAAAAAAGCAATACGCGATGTACTAAGCTCTATAGGCTGGTTGGGTAATGGGTCAAAAGTGTAATTTTGCACCGGTCAGGTTTGGGTTGACAAGAAACACTTCAAATCCAAAAATCCATATTTCTTATTAGAATTTCACCGGTTGACATGTTTGCTTGTAAGAAATTTACCAATTTGACACATTAGAGATGAAGCATAACCAAAAGAGGCAATAAAAATGGACTAAAGTTGCCACCTTTAACTAGGTTCAGTTACAGCAGAAAAATCACCTGAGGAAGAGGAAGTTGCACGAGGATACCATGAAAAGATGGATCTGCATTAAAATGCATTATAGCATTACAAACTTCATCGTCTGTACATTTATCTGAAAATTCAGTCAATGCAAACTTTATTCCAGCCTCTTCGCATGCTATTTTCTTGTTACGAACGTATATTTGGGAGTCTTTTCTCTCTCCTACCAAAATCACAGCCAGTCCAGGAACCTCACCAACTGTTTTCTCCATTCGTCTTACTTGAACGGCCACCTCTGATATAATTTCATCCGCAAATTGTTTTCCATCAATTACTTTAGCCGTATGTTCACTAGCTGTGTAAAATACCAGTCACAGTAAGCTTTAATTACAAATTCATTCCTTAACTTTTATGGCCTATGCCAGTTGGAGGATTGAAGATATAAAGATATTGTGGGATGGTTAGAATCAATAACCCACAACCTTTAAAATGCAGATCAAACTAATCATAGAGATTTTTCAAGTTGTTCAATTAGAGAATGGAGTACTTAGTAGGCCTGTCAATGGGTCAGATTTGGGTTGGATCAACCAATAATCTGATCTCCCTCATGACCTACCTAAATGGATCATTATCTGACCTACTAACTAATAATTTGTGATCCTACCCATGACCTCTTATATATATGGCTCATGACCCAAATCGACCTATTAATATTTTGAATTTCTTTCAAGCTTTTACCGCACCAACGTTACATTTTCCCCCTTCACCGCCCCTGAAGATTAATATAACAAAAAGGGTATAGATGATCCCATAGAGCCACGATGACCTACTACTGTCATATAAACAATGGGAATTGATCAAGAAGTATAAATTCATCTATGATATTTAAGAATAGTATAACAACACTCTTGTATATACTATCTAAAACCAAATAATATCAAGAACAAAAAACAATCACCAGCTCATTCAGACATTCTACATAAAAAGTTTATTGTAAAGATAGTATAAAACCAAAGTATCTGCTTACCGAGTTTGTGGACCGGTGGCTCATTACAATTGGTAGAACAAGATGTCCATACATCAGGAACATCTAACGAAACAAGAGGTGGAGACTTGAGGATTCGATTATCGTAACGGGTCGCAAAGGTACTTAGAGTTCTTGAAGTAGATAACAACAAACTATTCTTTCTCCAACAAGAAACTACAATACTTGGCACTTTATTCCTCAATGCCATTGATTAGTTTATTTTGCTATTAATTCTTTAAAAATCATCTATAAAGTCTTCATCTTTCTCAAAAGCCACTAATCAAGATCAACAGAACAATGAATCAATTAATGCATTTAAAAGGGATAGTTATGATTTTACTTCAAACTATTGACATAACTAAACTAAAAAGAAAAAAAGAAAAAAAAAAAAAAAGGTAATGGAGGAATTTAAGCATAAACAAGAGATGTTACAACTTACAAGTTGGATGAAAGAAGATGTGTTTCAGGGTATTTGGCGGCGAGGGTGAGGGAATGTTTTGAGGTAAACGGATGTTCAAACTCAAAAGGAGATGATGAACTACAAGAATCGGTCCATGAACAAATTAACAATCTTCAATTTTAACCCAATAAATAACATTTTTGTGCATAATAGTCCTTCTAAAGATTTTTGCTCAAATGAAATTTTTGTATATATAGTCGTGGATTCAAATAAAAATGTTAATTTTTATGAGAATGTAAGAATGACTTCAAACTTACTTTTTAAATATCTAAAATATATTATTTTATAAACATTTTTTCATAACTCCTTACTCAAATAACTTTTAGAAGCTATCTTTTCAATAAAAAAATACTTTTGATCAGAAAGATACGTTTGATATGTTGATGGGTTTGAGAATAGTTATTAGACCTTCCACCACATGGGCTAACATGGAATGTACCATAGAAATTACATTAATAGGATGAAAGAGGGTCCACCATAGAAATTACATTAATAGGATGAAAGAGGGTCCGCAGGAGTAAAGACATATAGAAAGACATGTAGAATGTAGGGGTGACAGTTGTTACGGTTCCATTCGCTATACGAAATATAAATTTCTCATAAAAATTGCATTTTAATTGCATTCTTTGTTTATGCTATGGGTTCACAAACATTGAGATACTCGTGCTACGGGTCACCCTAAATTCTAAATCCGCCACTGAAATAGGTTCGGTGTCTGCTCCAACCATAAATAAACGATTCTAGCTAGCAGACCCCACTATACCTTACTGATTTATTAGAGGTATAAAATATTATAAGTATAATAAAAAGTAATTGGAAAGTAATTAACAAGTACAATGATATGACAACAATAAGGTTTACTGGGTTAAATATACTTTATTTAAAAACATATAGTTTTGATGTGAAAACTCAAAATGTATTAAACTATTGAGAGTCAAATACGTCGACAGACTAAGCCAGTATGTTGTATTCCCACTTCCCATTTGCTACTAATAAAAATTGGAGTTTCTTAACTCAGATTAGGCACAATTTCATTAGGCTTCATAATTTATTATGTTTAAGCTCCCATTTTTCATATAAACAAATGCTAATTAAACCCAAATTGACCCATTTTCACTTGAGTTGGCTAAAATTCTAGTTTTAGTGTGCATTAGTGCATGTTATCGATTACTATAGGAAGAATAGTATTTTAGCAAATCTTCATGCAGATGAACCACCATATGAGGTAAACTGCTGAGATCAAGAAGGTGTTCTCATGAGGCAAAGTAAACTTGATCCTTATTAACTTCCATGTTCACTTTCAATTTGATAATTCTCATTCGGATTTTCATCATTTTGTTTATAATATCGACTTCTTCGAAGTCACAATAGCCTACTTGCTTGTAATAAGTTATGTCTAATCATACAACACCAAAACTTATAACAAGATATGTTTAATCATCCAGCAACAAAAATTTACTAGCAACTTTTACGTGTTTCATGGTGTTCTCATTTCACATTCCATGGTAACTGGTCTACAATCTTGATGTACAAAAGTCAAAGATTCTTACATTAGTTAGCCTAGCAAATTAGTTTTCTTAATCATTTGTTTTATGTTACATTTTTACCTTCATTTTAGACAACTTTTAATAGGTTTCTGAAACTTAAGAATTAGAACTATAACGATTGGTTGGAGTCCTTCCGATTAGAAAGGAACTCTCCAAAAATAAGCGTATGCCATTTTATACAACGAGCACACGGTATTCTTTAGTAAAAGGCGAAAGAATAGTTCGCTTTGTGCTCATTGCATGGCTGCGTGCCTTACTACATTAACAGCTGGGTTCATTATATACAAGCTTCCTCACTTTCTGCTTCTACTAATCAGTCGATGTGGGACAAACCCCAACACGCCTCTTCATATCCCACTAAAATACTTTTCTATGATTCTCAATAAATCCACACTAATTGAACATGGGCTCGCTTGTGGACTCATATTATGGGCTTGCAATTGTTGGGCTCATAAGGCAGGCCATCCGCCAAAGCCTGCTGCTGCCACGTATTGTTTTTTTTCATTTTATTGAAATTGCAAGTTTAACATCGCCCATTAACAAGGTTTTTGGAGCATTAAATCAGCACTGTTTAGATTTTTTAATTTAGAAAATTGACAATAGATCCCGATTAAAGAATATATTTGAGTTTAACGTGCCGAAAATATCAAATTAAAATTTATACGCTCGAAATTACATAGTGAGTTTATTGTGATATAATATTTTAAATGGGCTACATGTGTTATTGATAATGGTATAATGCAAACATGAAGAATTTGCTCATTTTGTGTGATAAGTTTAACAGTTTAAGATTTTTTGTCGCGTACAATATATATTTAGTACTTTATGGAAAGCATGAATATGATTTTGTTGCATGATGTTGTATGACTTCATGTTAGTTAAGTGAGAATCAAGTTATAGGACTGCAATATCATGGGAAACTTGGTGTAAGAACACGAGCTAAGTCTTTCGGGGCGTAAGGTATTACTTTACGAGCATGACGACGGGTCATCTTATCGCATTGTAACAACCACTATATATACTTATCCTTTAGTGTGTAAGCGTTTTAAGAATTCCATGCAAGATCAGTACTTACATGTCGTTTAAATGGTTGTTGACGATTTGCATGATAATCATGAAGACGTACAATATTAAGGCAAGTTTACGTAATTTAACTGTTGAAAAAGTAGGGTGTCACATAATCACATTGAAGTTTACAAATCTTGTTTGCTTTCCTTCTATCATTGTTGACACATTGTAGCGAAGTCAGGCCATTGTTGCCAAGCAAATGTTGAAGTTGAGAGTTTTATGCCTCCACTGCACAACAATATTATCCCAAGTGTAGCCAGCCCATAGTTGTGCCCAACTTTATTTCACCATTAACCCATCTATTATTGACCTTTTTCTCTTATAGTCATCATGTAAATCTTCTATTTTTGCTTTCTTGACCACATTAACTAACCAAAAGTTTACACCATACAAGTTCTAAACATTAAACCCAAAAACAGAAACCCTATAAAGACTTAATACTGAACATACCCTTTTCCCTAGTGATAACATGCACCGTTGATCCATAAGAAAGTGTTTCTTGTATCTTTGAACTTTGAGGCACATGTACTTGTGTTTCTTGAACCCACTCCATGTTCACTTGGTGTCTCTGTGCGCTAGCAATCCATCCCATCGTTGCACACTTAGTTTTTTCATCCCATCGATGCATCCTTAGATAGTACGTTTTTTCAGAATGCCCGATCTTTCCAAGATAGGATACTCGATCATCAGCTAACGCCTGACGCTTATCTTTAAAATCATTTAGTTAGCAGTAGAGGCAAAAGTTTGTGTCCCAGTGGGTTCACATTTGTGGTTCAGTAAACCTTCTTGGTTTCATCTTATATTTTCGGTTACGTTTATGATCGATGGAAATCCTCCAAATGAAAGATTCATTAGATTTTAAACGAGTTAATAAATATATATCCTTTCCCGTAAAAACAAACAAACAGAAGAAGGAGAATGACATGTTATTGCAGTAACCAAAAATAACAATAGATATGAACATAAGTCGATTTAGAACATCGTTCATAACACGTGGACCTGAGCCATCCTTCAAAATTGTGGAACTCGATTTTTTCTTTTTTTCCGAACGCCCGAACAATTGATCTTTGCTTTCCATTTCTTCCTCCCATCAAAACAAATCCGTTCTGGATCATCTAATAGACTATCGATCCGTTTAAACAAGCTGTGGCACACAGACCATGATTTTAAATTAAGGTCTCCAAGCAGATGCAGTAAGCAAACAAAGATCTTTCCATCCAAGCTTAAGAGTACCTTTATCCTCCACTAAAGTGTACCCATTTGAAGGAAACATTCCAAGTAAAAGTGTTGCTTGTGCAGCTGCATTTCCTGCTAAAGATATACCCTTGAACCCACATTGTTCCAACTTCTCCCTCCAATTGTTAAACTTTTGTTCCCCGCTCCTCGACGGCCCCCCGATTGCCAACACATTTCTAATCTCCTTTGATAGCAGCTGTTGTTCCACCACATGTCTCTCTTCACTCTCTTCCCCATAGCTCGATCCCAGTGAGTCAAACAATGCTGAGTAATAGTGAATTGCTTCTACAAATCGTCCCAAGAATGATCCCGCATGGCTCAGGTCCTGCTCTACTACTGTCACAACTTTCGGGGCCAACCTGAGACACCAAGAGTCAAGTTGTATCAAAACAAAAATAAGTGAAGTATGACCCATATAACCAACGATATATCAAAAGACTCAGTGACTCGTTACAAACTAGTCAAACACAAAATGGCAAAATTTACACCATATGGATCAAAAGTAAACTCTAACTCATTACAAACTGAGCAAACCCAACCTATAAACACTAGCATGACAAAATTAATTCCACAACATATACAAACACTAATAAGGATCCACAAAGCAATAAGATGACATTGATCTTTTGAGCGGTGTTTGGATTTTGAAATAGCTTCTTTTATGGGCTAATCTGCTTATTTAAATTTAAAAAGAAAAAACAATAAGCTCATTTTAAGGGCTTATAAGTTACGGAGTATAAGGTTAGCTTATGGCTTATCGTAATAAGCCATTATGCCAGAAAATAAAATAATCCAAGCACCCGCTTCAAAGATTAAAAATAAGCTGACAAACCTTGTTCATGTTGATAATCATAAAGTATCGTAAACTAAATAATCATATTTATACACATAGATTATACCTTTGGAGGAACCATAAAGTATTGGTGTCGGAACCAGTAACATCATACAAAGAATGCTGCAACCAGTGAACAGCAACAGCTTCCCTTTTACTCACCTTCAGTCTCTCCGGGTTCAAATTTCCAACTTTATCAGCCACAGCCGAAAACTCAAACGGCAGCCCGAGTTTATCCGCAAAATCCGACAACCGTTTACCCGTCGCCTCTAGCGCATCCAACGAGTTCCCCAATCCAGTCAACCGCACAAATGGCGGCCCGCCCGGTCTCGACGCCAGTATATGAAAAAGTCCAGGCCATTGCAACCCTTGCATGATATCGAGATCAATTATATGAACCCTATCTTCCCTCTCAAACGCTTCCTGTATCGCTTGATTCGCAGTAAAATGCGAAAACTTAACAAACGGACTAATTCCATTAAACACTTGGAAAGCTGACGTCATCCTTTTTAGTCCTGAATGAACCGCTACGTTTGGCGGGAGAGTTGTGTATATACCTAAACATGAACTCATTAGTCGTGCTGACATGGCTTCCGAGAAATACGCTGCAACGCGTTGAGCTGAAGTTCCGTACGGTGTCGAAAGCTCCGATATCTCGAGTAACATTTTATTCGCTTCTTCGAAATTATCAGCTGAAACTGCTTCAGCACATTGTAATAATAATGTTAGTAAATGTAAACCTTGTTCGTCTCGTTTTTGTTGTCGAATTTCTTCGCGTTTTTTCTCTCGCATTATCATTGTTGCCGCTTGTACGGACGCAGCCACCGCGTTTTGATCGACAGCCGGCGGTGGTCCTGACGGCGGGGACTCTTGTTGCGGTTGTTGCGGCGGTGGTTGCTGTTCTTGTAACCCGGTTGAAGCCGACGCGCTAGTGTAATTATCCGTACTATTATTCACTCCTTCCCAATTGTTTAACTCCGTTTGAGGAACCGGAAGCGGAAACATGTTCGCCTGTGAAGAAAGCGTGTCTTTACCTCTAATCGAAACCCTAGAATTATTAAAAGTATCGTTCGGATCATGAATCGACTGTTGATCTACTAAATTTGGAGGTGGATCGGTTAACGAACGAAGTCGGTATTCAAGTAACGTAGCTAAATTCGGGTTACACGGATGAATAATTTCTCTAACGTTATGAATAAGGTGAGGTATAGATACATCAGTGGAACTATGAAGCAAGTCTTTGATTATGCTATCGATCCACGCGGTTGCCGTGACCGAGTCGTCAGTAGGCATAACGGCGCTGTTAATGTTGACGATGTTGCTAGTAGTAGTAGCAGTGTTAAGTAACGGCGTTAAGTTTGACAGATTGTAGTGATTTTTGTCAGGCGGAAATAACGGTAGACCGGAGAATACGCATAACGGAGGGGGATTATTTTTGTGATTTGATGATGAGTCGATGTAATTAGTTGAGCAGGTGGTTGTGGTTGATAATGACGTAAGCTGAGCTAAGTTTGTTGAAGGTAACGTCATAGTGGAGTAGTTGGAGTGATGATGCAGGTGGTGGTGACTATTAATTTGGTCAGCATTGTTGTTGTTCAAATTACTACTGCTACCTCCGGAATTTGCGTTGACGAGAGAATTAAAATTTTTGGGTTGATTATTGACATTTTGTGACGACGACGGTAGTTCGCCGAACCCGACAATGTCGAGTGGGTTCGACGTTGGCGTTCGTCGTAGTAATCGGTGGTGGTACGGTTCGGTGTCGGTTTGGAGTTCCATATCGGATGCGGCTCGTTTCCTCACCATTGCGGATTCCGGATAGTTCGTTGATAGTCTAACTTTATGTTTGGGAATTTATATGACTAAAAATGATAGCAGTGGTTCACATTAGTAAGAATGAGGGTTTAAGTAATGTGAATAAGAGAAAAAGGTATAAGAAAAAACATCCAAGAGATAAAAGGCCATGGAGATTAGAACAGGGGGACATTGGGATTCTGTGTGTTTTTGTTTACCCCACTTGTTTCTTCAAATTTTTATGAAAGTGTGAAAAAAATAAAATGGTGTTGATGAGCTGGGGGGAGGTTGGCCGGAGGAACAAGGAGGTGGTGGGGGTGGTTGAGATTGGCGATGGGGGAAATGGGGAATTGGCAAGAAGTGAATTGGAAGGATGTAAATTTGGTGATATGTATTTGTCAAAATAAGAGTGAAAATGTCTGCAAGTGTTTGACCTGTTTGCATTCAAGCGAGGTATTCTATGAATCCTCGATTCTTACACCTATTCTATCTATCTCTTTTCCTCAACTCGTATCGAGCTTTTCGTGAGCTTTTTCCCCGCCTTTTCGCTATCAATTTTTTATTCGGTACATTTTTCAATCAGTGAAAAGTAATTTTCTGTGATTAGGGTTTAATTTTACCGACCTGCCTAGTATAATTAAAATAAAATTAGTCTCGTTGTAGCCTTGTAGTTCGTAAATATATTACTCGTTGTTGCATGCATACTCGTTACAGTTTCCAAAAGTACCTATTGGGTAAATGTTTAAGACTTAATTAAAAGGAGCAACATCATATTAATCATATTTACTAACATATTTTTAACAAAATGCTCGTTTGAGTAATAATATGCAAGAACGTTCGTTTTGAACCGTGTATGTTAGTTGCAGGTTAGACCTTTTTCAAGAAGACTCGTTAAATGTCTATTGATGTAAAATCATCAAATCTTTCATAAGCCTCTATTTTCGTTCTTCTTCTTTCTAATTTTCGAAGTTTCAAGTTAAGATATATTCACCTAGTCACCTAGCATAATGCTGTACCCATCTTTTAGTTCCAATAACAATAGAATAAACTTTGTCACCACAATGCACCATACATGAACGGTTTCAATGATCACGTCTCCAAAATATATTATGTAACACTCCAAAATTTGTAAGTTGTATTTTATATGAAATATATTATTTAATTTATAACTATATAAGTATTTGGTGTATAAATACAAATATAGTTAATGGCTTAAAAATGTGAAAGGGAACCTAATTGAAACTTAGATGTAGAATGGGTGGATTGAAGGGCCGAAAGTACCCAATGGAGATACTTGAGGGTGAAAAGTAAAAATACCCAATTAAATACCTTTTTCTTCTTTCAAAAATCTAGAAAAAACAAGATAGTGTGTGTGTGTGTGTTTGTGTAGAACGTACGCGAAAGAAAAGGGAGAAGAAGAAGAAAACGAAATTGAAGCTAAGATTCTTGAAATTAAACTCCTAACACTTTAATTCTTCATTCCTAAGATAAGATTCATACTCTACACCCTTTAATTTAGTTTTTATATGTTTTTGGGTGATAAACTCTAACTTGCAAATTTAGGGAATGGTGAATTTATGGGTGTAGGAAGGTTGTATGATTGTTGTTGAGTTGTTATGAACTCATAATAGTGATTTATTGTGAAAGAATTGAGTAAGTAAACCATGTATGATTATTTAAAATCTCATCTAGTTATGTATGTAGAGAAATTGTATGATGTTGATGATAGGTTATTGTTGTTGTTAAAGAACAACTTAATAACCAATAAGTGTATGTACTTGTGGGTGTTAAGTATATGAATGACTAGTTGAAAATTAGTGCTAGAGACGAGACACTTGAATTTTAACTAGAAGTATGTAAAATAGATGAAATTGAGTTTAATTGAGTTGTGAGTAACTCATGTGTATGTAATGATATGCATAGGTGATTGAGAGTGGAAAGAGTTGTTTGTGCTTAATTGACCACAATTGAAAGATAAGTAATGGAATTGTATATATTACAATGAGTAGTCAAGTGTGTGTCATTTTGATGTTGTTGATAAAATGGTGTCATTGAGATACAAGAGTATTCAATGAATACTTTAAATAATGTAATTCAAGGGTGGTGACTGAGATACGAGAGTGTTTAATTCACCATGTCATTGACACCACAAGTTGACTATTTGAGTCATATTGTTATGAGATTGGTGATCCTTAATTTGATGGTTATGCTGTAACGTTATTGTTATGTTTTCCTTACTTACTAAGCATGTTGTCTTACCTCTTTGTTGTTGATGTATGTAGGTGAGCCAAGTGGATCGCGGAGGGCGATTTGGGTAAAAGACCCAAAAAGGAGAAGTGGTGGACTTGCTACTTGCTTGTAGTAAATAATCCTTTTATTCATGCTCTTGACATGTAACGAAGCCTCTTTTTGAGAAGCCGTTAATCATATGAGTATGATCATGATTTGTTAACGAAATTGATGTGTATGTAATCTGTTGAGATGTGGTGTAGTGGCGGGATTGATTTGGATTGAAATTACCCTTTTGAAATGTTAAAGTTGTGTCGTGAAAATTTGAGTGTTTGTGACTAAAATACTGTATGTAACTTGTTTGAAAACTTGTTAAAGCTTTTCGTGATAAATGTGATCGATCACAAATGAGTTCGTGTCATAATAGATATTGACCTATTTGGCATGTTTGATTTGATGAAAAAAAAGGTTAATTGCTCATTAAAAATGTGTGAATTGAGTCTAAATGCGTTTGCGGATTTGGTTGCTTAAACCTGTCAAATTTGGTGTGAAGGTGCAGGAAAAGTTGTAATTTGATATGATGTCAAAATCTTGAAATGAGTTGTGTCAAAATCTAGAAATGAGTTGTGTCAAAATTTGAGTGTTGCTGTAGCTGGGTAGTACCAGGCAGGTAGCATGTGCACCCGGTGGGTACAAGGCTTACTCGGTGGGTGTACCCGTCGGGTATGCTAAGCTCAACCGGGTATCTTCTTCATAAATTCGACCAGAACATTTGGATGTATTATGTACCCGGCGGGTACCTGCTATCTTTTAGAAAATTCTTGTTTTGAGTCCAAAAACATTACATGATTGTTTAAATGAGTTCATACTATTATATTAAAATAGTGGGACGTTAATAAATAAGTTTTGGATCCGTGGGGGTGGGGGGTGATGTGTTGGATCCCGGTGGGATAATTAAGGAAATCGTGATCAGAAAGTTTTATCCCAGGGGGATAACGAAGGTCGGCAGAAAACTCAATTTTCTTGTTTCCAAAGTAATGTACACACTATAAATATAAATCCCCAACTCTTGTAAAGCCTTGGTACGAAATTTATATAGAAAAAACTCTCAGTTTGGCCCCGTGGAGTAAACCAATCTTCAAGTTGGAGATTGGACATAACCACGTTAAATCCTTGTGTCGTTTACATTCTCGTATCGCGTTTATTTATCTTGTTTGCTTGATTAATTGCTTTGTTTGCAATTTGGTTATTCTTTTATTGTTGTAGGTACAATTGTGTTCAACTCTGTGCATTGTTTGAATCCTAAATTCCTAACAATAGTTTCTCAAAGTTTATGTCACAGTTTCTGCCTCGAATACTTATTAGCATCCCTTGTTACTCTAACATTATTTGTAACAAGAAAAGTTACGATTAAGATTTTACCTTGATTGAAAGTTTTGGACGTAAGTAAATTTTAAGATTATATGCAACACTAATATCTCATTATAAATTTCAAACAGTGTCAACAATGAAGATTGCCACGTCAAAAAAAGTGATATACTTCAATGTAAAGTTTTTTTACTGTATTATACTATATATGTGCACATTAATCTAATTTAAGCTTCAGTATTACTAGTAGCATGTTGATTGATGGATTATTCACAACTCTAGTCTCTAGATCAAATGTTAATTAGTTAGACACACTTCACTGATTGTGCTTACAAGATGGTCCTTAACTAAAGTATTACCCTTCTTATACCGGTGATAACATCAAATAATGTCATATTTATATAATAATATTCCCTTACTTTTAAGCATTTTTATTACAATTTATTTATAAATATTATTGATTTCGTTTATATTTGCAAAAAAGGTGTTTAAATTAAAAAAAATAAAGAAAAGGAACGAAAACGGGCTTAAAAACGGGAAAAAATGAAGTGAAAAATAAGAATCAAGAAAACTGGGCTTAAAGAGAAGATTAAACCCAAAAGGTTAGGTTATTGGGCCAAAAATGAGGATTAAAATCGGATTTATTAAATGGAAGCCCAAAAAGAAGAAGCCTGGCCCGACAGCAGAACATTCTGGAATTACGATTCAGCCGGCGGTTGAATTATTCAACCGGTGGTTGAACTCAATTATGGAAGGCGGTTAGAGCGCGCGGGTCAAAACTGGGTTTCGTGGGTAAAAAGCCAACCCAACCGGCGGCTGAAATATTCAATCGGCGGTTGGATACGCGATCTAAAATCTATAAATAGAGGCCATAATCAACCAATAAACCATACAATTTACAATACGAATTAAGTAAAGCTTAATTCGGTTCTAGGGTTTAGAAGTCGACTAACAGAGCTAGTTGGAGGCTAGGAAGCTAGGGTTTGAAGGTTTTCAACCCTAACGAAGATTTGGTTCGGTTTCTTGGGTTTGATTCTTAATCTTTTCTATTTACAATGTGTAATTACATGTTTTTAGATCTGGTTTTGATTACTTTGAACATGAGCTAATTCTTTAATTGTATTTGCTTAGATCAATGATTATTAGATGAAGGTTTTATGATATGTTTATGTTGATTTGAATTATGAATGATTATTGAGTTTATCTGAAAGATCCATATTAATTGTGTGTTGATTAATTGTTACTTAACGTGATCAAAAGACTTATGCTATAACTAGGGTTTGTATGAGTTGATTGATTATTTGCAATTAAGTAATTTATTAGTTAATTGTGGCTTGAGACTGTAACCGGTAATAGGTTAAGAGAATAACAATTAATAGAACCTGATTAATGTGATAATTATTTAATCAATAATTATAAACTTGCGTTAACACGAGGTTGCTGAATGAATCTCAATGATATGTTGATAGTATTAATTGAATAAGGTTTAGGTTAATAACAGATAGAAAAAATTGTAGTGTATTCAAGAGAATATAGTATTAAGCTAAAGTTTATAGAATTAGTTAACCTTAACATGAGACTATCTATATTTGTTAAAATCACCATAATAAATAATCAACAACTCAATAAACATATCTGAAACCTGAATCGAGAAATCACGAATCTAAGTAAATACATGTTTCTCTATCTGATTATATTTAGTTACTTTTTATCTTTTTAATTGTTTAAAGTTTAAATCGTTTTTAATTTAAAAATCGTTCGTACGGAACTAAAACGCACCCCTATATATTTGTAATTTGTAATTTAAAGGTTTAATTAATTATTTTAATTTACACCGATTCACTGTGGTTCGACTCGGTTTTACCGAAGCTATACTATAATACGAACATGTATTCTTGTCTGGTTGAGTTAAAGTTAACTTTAGTATTTCTATTCAATTAAAACTTATTATTTTTAATCACCACTTAACAAAATCAACTGGCAAGGTCACGAGAGGGGGCCTCAAATGAGGTAAAGAAGAGTCATGCCGAAATCACTGTATTTTACACCTATTTGACAACATTTTAACAACATTGCATTTTACACCAACAAATTTATTCATAAAATGCAGTGAATTCGCTCTGTTCGTCTTTCCTCTCATTCGAGATCTTCTCCTCTTATTCTTAATATTTTATATTTTATACTTATCATAGTAAACATAATAAAGTGAAATACTTTGACTACAAATGGTCCATAACTATACCTTTGTATTTTGTATGTATACTTGATAACTTTTAAGAGCACGGGGAGTCATTGTCCTGTGCTCGATGTTCAGTTCAGTGTTCAACTGAACACTGAAGAAGAGTACTGAAACTGAAAAGTGAGGTATTGGTTAACCTCGAGGTTCAGTGTTCAGTTGATTATTTAATTATTATTTGTAAGCAAATAATCAAATAATAACTAAATAAACAATCATTAACACATTAAATAAAAAAAGTACTTTCATAAAATAATTAAAAGCCCTACAAATACATAATTAAAAGAAATAAATTGGGTTGATGGAACTTGCGTTTGCATTATTTGGTATGTTTGACCAAATTCCGGCATTTGAGTGTTTGACGAGTTTGGTGTTTGAGGGTTATACATTGGCGGAAATGGATTTTATTGCGATTGGAGGTGGTATGGTGAATCGTTCGGGTTTTGCGACATTGTTTGAAGAATTGTTGTAATTGTATAAGTAAAAGTGAGTTTTTAGGTGTGAAAATGAAGAATGGTTAGGGTATTATTTATAGTGTAAATTTGTTATTTAAAAAAGAAAAAAAGTAAAAAAATAGTAAAAAAAAAAGTCAAACTCCACTCCTAAAAACGGTTATATTTTCAATTTTTTTTTAAATTATCCTAGCCTTGAAAATTCAAAAAAAAAGGAAAATGTTGCCTTGTTCAATTTGACAGGGCGAGCTTGAACGCTGTGGTGTGAACGCCAGTTACTAACGTTGAGGGTGTTGAATGGTGTTACTTGTCCATGCCCTCTAAAAGTGTGTCATTGAAATATAAAAATGTAGTTAGAAATGAAGTAGTAGGGGGATAAAGAAGAGCAGGTGAGATAGAAAAAGAAAACTGAAAAAGTGGGGTTTGGTAGGAATGGTCCATGTCCCAATAACAAATGCTAGTGTTTGACATTTTGTTTTCAACGGGCATCCATCATTTCAGATTTTTGCAGCTTTTTTCGTTTTCATTATTTTATGTAGTTTGTCACTCCCAATTCTCACATCTTGACTCATCCGACTTGCCATATATTCACATGGTTCTATACGACTATACTTATGGTTTGATCAAGAAAAGATGTTTGGTGTAATTTCTTGTCCTTGTAATCTTTATAGAAGGTTAAATTGACTTAAAATGCAGTTCTAGTGTTCACATTTTGGAATAAAAACTATGGCAACAAGTTCTTTTTCAGTTTTGCAAATGAAAGACTAGTAGCATCACCAAGAGGCTTTTAGTCTATCGGTATGAATGAGACATAAAAGTGGGTACAAACCTCACTAGTGTTACCAAAAGGTCTATAAGAATTAATTATTGGATAAGAGGGGTATGTTTGCATATTTGAAACAACTAGTGACAATAGGTAATCGATTTTTATCATTTATCCTTAATTATTGCATCAAATTAAATTAATTGAAGCATTGCCGTTGAATTGGAAAGGGTAGTCACTTCATTAAGAATGGTCTATCGAAACGTTAAAGGATTAGAAGTTACCAAAAGGTTATCGGTATAGCTGTAGTGATGTTACTTTCCAATTATTAGATTGAGGGTTTAGGTTCTCGTATGAAACAATTATACATTCGTCAATAAATGTGTATACTCAGCTTTGTAGTTTTGTGTCCAAGTACTTGACTTTGACAAAATAAATAAATAAATAAATAAATAAATAGAAGTTTCAAGGTATATTTGTCAACGACCGGCTGGAGCGGGAACTTGAGCTTCATTTCAAAAGATACTTTAAAAAACTTTTTATTCAAGAACTTCTAATGACTTATTTTTTCTAGAAACACTACTTATGTTGTGTTGCAAAACAAGACTTATGGAGTGTGTCTTATCAAAGTGAAAGTTCAAATCTCTAAAAGTCCCGAAAAATCTCGTGCCAAACAAACCCTTAGAGCTATGTTTCTTTACTTTGGAAACAAGCTACAACGACCATCACATGACATTACCATATGATAGTAAAATTATGATATTAAGTTGTGGAGGAAAACATTTTCATAGTTAAGCTTAACTTCAATCGATTTTAATTTTTGTTTTTATAAGTCAATATTTTTCTTTAGGCAAATGTCTAGTTGAGGAAGTAACTGAATAAATAGATAATTTAACTCGTTTGAGATTCTAATAAATAAGTCTTGTTTGGTAAACAAAAATAAGTGTGAATTATTGAAAAAAGAATTCATAATATTACTGAAAAATAGAAGTTGTTTCAAATAGATTCTAAAATCCCTTAAATAATTCTTCAGATTTAGCCGCAAACTTCAAATTCAGTCACAAACTGCATATTCTTCAAATCTAGGCACAAATTTCAACTTCAATCACAAACTACATGACATGATCGATTAGATCTTAATCAATACACATCAATGAATATCTTATAGAGAAACTGCGGAAAAGTACTCTATAGATTAGGAGTTAATCAATTGTTCGATACCAAAACAATATAAATTTAAGAACAAAGTATTAAATTAAAAGCTACAATCTTATTGATATAAAATAAGACGAATGCGCAACCGCATTAGGGTTTACACCTTGAAGCAAAAGTTAACCTAAAAAAGTTTATAAGGATCTCTATTTATATGATATAGAGTCATGTATAAATTCCTATATTTGTGGAGACACGGAATGTCGTGGAGACCATAAACTTTTATCGTACAGAATCTATTACATATAGACAAAAGTGCTTTACATCTAAGCATACCACATAAACAGTAGTAATGCCAGTAATTCTACAAACACAATAGTAACTACATAAACAGTACTAACTATTACACTGGCAGTAGAAACTATGCACTATCAGTAGAAACCTAAGTAGTACTAACTACCAGTTGTAACTCTGTGAAGACAACAGAAACCTCGGCAGTAGAAACTCTGATCTCTTCAGGCAGTAGTAACTTCTCTAACAATAGTAACTTTGTTCTTGCAGTAGAAACTCTTGTTCTGACAGTAGAAACTCCTCTTCAAGCAGCATTAACACAGCAGTAGAAAGTACTTTGTCATTTTCAAACCCAACACTATAGTTTCAACTATTTGTTTACAAATACATACAAAATGTTAAAGTCGTCACGCATAAACACATATGTATGCATAGATTTAATTTCTCTAGCCAATCATATTTTATATGTATCAAATCAAATATATATAATTTGAAATATAAATTATAAATTTAGCATTTATACGAACCACAATAAAAAGGAAAAGGTAGAAAGATTGGAAGGGGTGTCAGAGGGAGAAGAAAATGGTGCACACGAAATTTTTAGAGTTTAGTGTCCATAATAGAGTTTGAATAGCGTGTAAAAGTTAAACGTCTTTTTGTTTTTGTTGCCTGACTACTGCCTAGTCACGTCACATTTCTCAATTCCCCTTTTTAACTTACTTTTCCCCCCAAACACTGTAAAAAGTGTAAAATGTTTAATTACGTTTACTTTATTATACTATAAATAGACTTGGTTAAATTAATTTAGTTTTAAATTTTAACTAAATAAATCGCCCTAGTGATATTTAGAGTTAAAGTACATTTTGTCGTAGTTGTTTTTTACTCTTCGCTCGAAATCTAGATTTTTATATTGCGACTCGTAACTCGATTTAATTCGTAAGAGTTACTATTTTACAATATAATATATATATATATATATATATATATATATATATATATATATATTGGGAGATTCAAATGAGAACCACATAAAATTGATAACTTGTGAGAACTACTAGATAACGTATTTGTTCACATGTGATTCACTCAATTCATATGTGTTTCTAAATCTATCATATATCAGCGTTCACATATTAATAGAGCGAATCATATGTGAACAAATACGTTATCTAGTAATTTTCACAGGTTTTCAATTTTATGTAGTTGTCATTTCAAACTCCCACTATATATATGTATACGTCTTTAAAATTTTTATTTAAAAAAAAATAATCATGCTGGCAGTCGATATTTAAGTCATTAACAAACAACCAACAAATTATAGTCATTACTTTCTTTATTTTGTCTTTTTATTTTTTTATACATTTCAATAAAGGTTTGTTTGATTTTCTAAAACTCGTAAAAGTCGTACGAGATTTGGAAGTCACATACGACTCGAAGAGTCAATAAATGACTCGTAAAAATCAAAGTCATCTAACTGTCGAGTTCGAGTCGCCTTGTTTTCTGAATTTTGAATCGACTCGTGACTCGTAAGAGTTTAACAAATATGCATGTTGCTTCTATTAATTTTAAGTGCTACAAAGATATTCATTTACTTTTCATACTTATCTTATTTCCTATCGTTGATTATAACCAAATCTCGTGTTAATATATGATTAATTTTTGTTATTTTTAAACCTTCACCTTTAATAACTATAAGAATAAGAATGATAGTTTTTAGTTTTTACGGAGTATTTTTCAAAATGGCAAAGTTTTTCTCAACTCCTAACTAAATGACGCAATCTTTGACTACCTTTTAAAGTAATATATTATCATTATTTAGATTGTTATTGTTATGTATGAGTCGCAGAATTATAACTAGATTAATTTCTAAACATTTTTTTTTGGTATAATTTAAAAATGGTTAATACAAAACGATTACATGTAGGACTTCTGATTAGATCTTTTATAACCGTTATTATACGGACCTATCTCATATTATATCTGTATCAAGTTATAAGTTCAAGTGTATAATTCACTCTCAAAAGTAAAACCCAAGTGCAAATCAAATACACCCTAAATCATTACTTAGATTGTTATGTATGATTATATAAGAGTTACAAAATTATAATTAGATTATTTTCAAACAAAAATTCAATTGGTATAATATAAAAATGTGGTTAATACAAAAAGATTACATGGGTGACTATAGGGCTGTGCATTTTTTGCGAAGAACCGAGGAAATTCGAGGACCAAGGAGGAACCGGATCGAAACCGAAATACCCGAGCATAATTGGTCCGGTCCATGGTCCATAGTTTGTCAATTTTTTGGGACTCGGTACGGGACGGACCATACCCGAAAAAAAAACTAAAAATGGACCGAACCGAAACTACTATATACATTCCTTAATTATAGCATATCAATTCCTTATATGTCGTAAGAAAAACAACACGTCATCCTAATATTTGTTACCTATTAATACTAACAATTTTTTTTCCAACTAACAATCAAATAACACAATTATATAAATTAACTTTAATCAGTTAGAAGTCTCTGTTCTTGTGTAGATATTTTCCTTGTTAACATGTTTTGAGTGTCACATGTGGAACTTTTCCTTATCGTCAAACTATTATTGAATGTGTCTAAAATGATATTATTGTGTCATCCAATAGTTAATATGAGTATATATTTATGCATGAATCTTCAACTAATGACCTCAAAATTTTGTAAAGCCAACAAAAGAACCATGTTAAAATAACAATCGTTTCAGTCCAGTTCTTTTGAGAGAACCGATCAAAACTGTACCGGAATCGACCCGAACCAAAATGATGATACTTGGTCCGGTCCTCGGTCTGCAAATCTGGTGTAATTCGGGATTCGGTCCGGTCTGGTCCCAAACCGGTTTGGTCCGGTTCTGGACCATGCACAGGCCTAAGTGACTATCGACGGATCTTTAGAACCGTTCTAAAATTTTGTAGAACACGTGATAAAATTAATAAATCAAGCTGTCACGTGTATTGCAACTTTTAAATAAAAAACACTTGGATAACTTAAATCGGAAATGAGTAATGAAAAGCAAAGAAGGATATAAAAAATTAACCAACTATAGAGACATGTATAAATATATAATTTGCTAATAAAAAGCACATCGTTATGGGAAATAAATTTGGACTTAAAAACGAGTATCTACTAATAAAGGTTAGAAGGTGCTTCTAGGATGAATCTATTTTCCGAATGAAGCTACCTTATGAATGAAGCTAGCTTTATGGATGGAATTAATAGAGCTACAAAACAAAAATCTGCTAGACTCGTCAAATGAGAATGAGAATTCTTGATTGACCAACCTTTTGCGTGAGTATAACTATAGTATATTGAGAGTGAATGTGTGGGTCGTGATGAGTATCTTGTGTTTGAGCTAGTTAACAGGATTGACTAGTAGCCCCTTTACCGTTCAGCTCAGCGAACTGAACTCATTAGGTTGTTTTGGTTTTTCTTATTTTAGCTATTACGTATGACATGAGTGTTTTTATTTCGCTATCATTGTTATTCTTGGCCCGTCACCAGGTACCTTGCGTCGGCTTACATCGTTATATTATGCTGACTTATGTTTGAGCTCTTGTCAATTAGCCTGATCATTTGATGTTGGGCAATTTGTTGGTTGTCACTTGTCATTAGTTGCATTTTCGGTTAATCCTTGAGCGTTTCCCCTCGGAGTTGGGCTTGGGCCCAATATGCCTGTAGTGTATTAATTGGGCTTGGACCTCTACGTATATTAGATAATCTTGATGTATATCATTTTTTGAAGGTTCAGTCGTGGAAATATTTTAAAATTTTTTCATCTTCAGTTTTTTAAAAAGTAAAAAATATTTTGTTCTCTAAAAAATTAATAAAAAAATAAAAAACATGTTCTACATTTTTCATGTTGAAAAATTAATGTTAAAATTAGTTAAAATTAGAAAAGCTTGTAAAATTTTAAAAAAGTGGAGAAAGAGTTATAAAGAAAAAGTGTGAAAAAGTAAAAAATCTTATTTTTCAACTTATAGTTATAAGTTAGAAAAATAAATTTTTCATATTTTTGGAAAAAAAATTTAGAAAATACCAATTTGAACGTATTTTCCAACTTTTTAATTTTCTTTAAAAAAAATTCTAAAAAATTATCGTACTTTTCTACAACTAAACACACTCATAATATTTTCGATCCTGAAATAACTTTTTATAGAATTAAAAATCACCAAATGAATCGACATATCAACAAATATAAATTCCTTTAAACAATATAATTTGATAACTTTCGAATTAATTTATTCGTAAATCAAAACACTGTTACGAAATAAAATTAAAATTCCAATTCAATGCAATTCGGCTAACAAAACACAACCTGCTCATATCACAAATTTTGAGCTAATGTTAGGACTTGCGGATCTCTTTTTCGCTACCATTCTTCTCTCTCTTTTCTTTTTTCCTCTATCAATATGATTATGAAAAACTTCATTTATGACGAACAGATAAAAAAAACTTCAAAGTCATATTTTCATCTGCCGACAATATAAATACATACACTAATCCTTTATATTATAATTTATAATTTATAATAAAAACCAAAAAACCCTTTGTAGAATTTAAGTACATAACAAATGAATAAATTAAAACATTACACATCAAAAGTTACAATAATTGAAGTATCAAGCAAAAGAATTCATCTTCAAATATGTTTTATTATTAAAATCAGAATTAAAACAGGCACACCATAATTACAACTACAACACAAACTATAAAGCATAACAAACCACAAACATTAATTAAAAATTAAAAATAACAAACAAAAACATTAAATTCAAGTACCGATGATCAAGTAGTTAGAAATTAAATCATTTTCGGAAATATTTGATCTTGTACCACCCTTTTTTCAAGGTATATTTAACCCTATTTGTACCCTTTCTAAAAAACCTCTTAATATCATACCCTTTTGCCTTCACTTGATGCTCAACTTTACTCATTTTTTTTCTCAGAAATTTGAAATTGAAAGAAATATGAATATGACTATGAATGGAGCTTTGCTTTATAGAAGTTGGAGAAAAGGGAATGTTTGAGATGGAAGTCTCGCAACCGTTGGATTAAATGATACAAGACACGTGGCAGTCTCATCTTTTTTTCATTAATGGTTTTTATTAATTAGTGTTTGATCGACATAAGATATTTACTTATTTACGAAACATAAATGTTAGGTTGTTGCCAAAATAGTATAGGTGTCAAGTTTTCATCGGATGGGAAGATTAGTGGCGCTTATTAATTACGACGTGTCGACCAACAAGATTTCTTTCTTATATATCGATGATGATGATTGATCCAACAAAAATATTCATTTCAACTAACACACGTTAAATTATGTTTGTATAAGAGATGAAATGGAATTTAGTTTTTGACAATTCGTTCTTTCTAGAGTTATGTTTCTATTTTCTAATACTCTTTCGATTCCATTTTTGTAGTCCAGCTTGTTATTTTTATTTATTTTAAAAAAAGATTTATTTATAAAAAATAACTATTGAAAAAATATTAAACTCTCATATTTATACTCATTCATTACTCTTAATTACTTATTTTATAAAAATTTCTAATCAAACTTGCCTAAAATATAAAAGCAAAATTAACCTTTATCCAACCTATCTCAAATCCAATATCTCAAATCCAATAAACTGTATCCAACAAATTTTACTATGTTTAGTTTTTTATCATTTTATCAGTACTTTTGATTCTTGTTATAGACACATATGTGATCTCATTCAGTTAAATATGTTATCCAAGTCAAACCACAACACGTCATCAAATAAAAGATCTCCAACTTTATTTTTTATTTTGGCATCGACAAATTGCATTAGAAGGTGAATGCTAAAGTTGAACAGTACGCTTCAAAATTTTTTCATCACAAAACAAAAATTGTTGAATTTAATATATAGTTGATAAATGTCATTGATAAATGTCATTTTCTTTCTTATATTCGAAACAAGTTTAACTTAAAATAATTAAGAATTAGTTATACCTAATGAGGATTACTAATTTAACGGTTATAGTCTAAGCCCACTAATACAATCTAGTTCGCTATAACCTTTAGCTCTGATACCAATCTGTTGCACCCTCAAATTTACCGTGCAGCGAAAGTCGGGTCGGAGCGCGACTAATCATGGATCATTACACAAAGTTATGGCAAACGACCTCTAAATGAGACGTTTGAAACTACATTTCACAAATTACATAGTTTACAATAGAAAACGAGATTTCTTAGAGTTCGCATCTAGTCCGAAGATTCTATTACATAACGATTATACAAAAATAATGTAAGAAAATCTTCATATACGTATAATGCATGCGACTCGAGCTAGCAAGCAATCATGTGGGCGACCCTACTGTTGTTGAGTACCTGAGAAATACATGCTAAAAGATCAACAATAATGTTGGTGAGCTCATAGGTTTACGTAGTTAAAATCATAGTATGAACCACAAGATTTCAGAGTTATCGCAGTAGCACGTATGCCAAAGTAAATCATAGTATACTATTGCCATGGGCTCATAGTTCCAAAGCTTAACCGTAGTTGGTGTCTCCAGTTAAGTGTATAAACCAGTACACTCGAAATACGAATTATTATGCGTCCGTATAGTAGTTAGAGCGACTAACCCCGGACAGCGGACTGTCAGTTCCCGATAGATATATCCATAATGTTCGCGCTTGGTATTAACGGGCTATGATATTTGTTGGAGACCATCGTAGTTTGGTTTAGTTTACCCATGCAATCCGTATAAGTGTTTTTATAGTACTTGTGTTCATAAAAAAACAAAGCAGTGTATTCTCACCCCAAAGTAAGTAAAACAGTAAAAGTAAAAATGAGGCTATCAGACTCACATGAGTCTTGTACAAAGTGTTTACAAATAGTAAACAAGTGTTTCCCAAAAGTAACCTTCTAGCGCCCGAAACGCATAAGGTTATAAGTAAGTAGATGTCTCAAAAGATCATCCATGCTAGTTGTCCACTCAACTAGTTATGTCCAAAGTTTGTTTATCATGTGTGTTTAGAAAACGTGTACGGCCCGATGGTGACGTTTTGTAATAATAATTCTCGAAGACATTATTATTATGTTTTGTTTCTTTGTATACTTATAAGAGTATATGTGTTGCGTGTATGAGTAGTGTCGTAGATAGTTTAGTTGTTGTTACGCGTGTTTATTACCTTGTGAAAAAAAACATGTCTTAAACCTGTTCTAGGCGACACTAGGTGTGACACTCAAGTTTGGAGATGTTGCGACACTAATAATAGTGTCGCTAGGTTCCCTGCACGCAGGTAAGACTAAGGTCAGGGTGGTGCGACACTAAGGTTGGGGTCGCTAAGTCCCCTGCTTGAAGGTAACTGAGATCAGGGATTGGAAGTCTCCTGATTGAAGTTCATAGGCGGAGATCAGGGATCGAAGGTCCCCTGATGGAATTTCATAGGTGAAGATCAGGGATCAGAAGTCCCTTTGATTGAATTTCATAGACGGAGATCAGGGATTGGAAGTCCCATGATTGAAGTTCATAGGTGAACATCAGGGATAGTAAGTTCCTTGATTTAAGTTCGCTGACTGAGATCAGGGACAATAAGTTCCCTGATTGAAGTTCGCTGACTGAGATCAGGGACAATAAGTTCCCTGATTGAAGTTCGCTGACTGAGATCAGGGACAATAAGTTCCCTGATTGAAGTTCGTGGCCTGAGATCAGGGACAATAAGCTCCCGGAGGTGTTGCGACACAGGAACTTGTGTCGCGGGAGTATTTCGAAAGTCAGGAGTGTCATAGGGCTTGTGTCGCAATGGTTTTGGGCCACCTGCGACACAGAGGGCCTGAAATGTTTTCGTGTTCGGGAACCTGGTTAAACGTGCTCGGTTTGACCCGAGAATTTTACACGACTCTTAAATATGTTTTTAGAACTTATAAAAATTAGAGTTACGTTTTATGGTTAACCCGAAAGTATCGTTTTTATTTTATATGTCAAAGCAGTCCCCGGGTTCATTTCATCAGTTTTTGTACGTTTTTCGTGGCTCGTTTTGACTAGTCAAAGTATCGACATAAAATCCAAGAAAAATACTAGTTGTTCCCCTATGTCTTGGCTACTTTTATTAATTTTTCTAGAATTTTTGGATAGGTCTAAGTATTTTTAATAATTCCATTTGTCCTCTGAGGTCCAATCTTGACCAATCTGGACACAAGTTCATAAACTGATTTTTATAGGAAAATCCGTGTATTTTCAAGCAAAGCCATAGAAGAACTTTTTGTACCCAACATATTTTGTGAGATTTTGGTGCAAACCTCATGTGTTTTAGAGGTTTAGAACTCAAGATATAGATTCGGAAAGTTGGTGCAAAAATCTGTCACCTGAGACCGAAATGCGACATGTTTTTGTAAAATCGTTTTCGGGTATCAAACGGTGTCAAAAATTTACGAAACCACTTGGATCTGAAAGATAACACCTTAAACTTAATTTTTGTCTTTTGAATCGTCCATTTTCGTTAAGTTTTGAGTTCGAAATAATTAGTTAAAGTCGAGTAAAGTTGCAGCTTAGAAAGCTGTTTAAGTTTGTGAGTTTTAAAGACGTATTTCGACACTCGTTTTGGACATAATCTTGTTAAATGGACATTATAACATGTTATAAGTACGTTCCAAGTAAAATAGAAGGGAGATGAAGTTCCTTACAAAGAAGATGATGAAAACACGAAGAAATGGAAGTCGTGAGCTCGTTTTCTTGCAAACCGAAATGGAGGTGCTATGGTGGTTTGTGGTGGTGATTGTGGTGGTGATTGTGGTGGTGTTGGGGCTGCTGGATCTGCTTGGAATAGAGGGAGAGAGAGGAGAAAGAGTGGGAGAGATTGAGAGAAAGATGAGGTGTGTTGGAGTGTGAAATGAGATTGTGTGTGTAAGTCAGAAAGACGAATGGGGAAGGGTGAAAGCATGGGGGAGGGGGCTGATTTCTTGCAGATTTCTGGCGGGTCCCACCCCCATGTGGGTGTTTTAAATTATTCCCCAATTTGCGTTACGCGTGGTGCTTGTTTACCCGTTCGTTTCGTCGTTCGTTTAAACGTTAAACGTTTATTAATTATGTTTTTTGTTACGATTTTAATCGCGTTACTTTGTGATTGAAGTTTTGTTTAAAATATTTCATTTTAAGATATTAAAATAATAATCGAGTTTCGTTCGATTGTCGGGCGCGCTTCGCGCGTTTTCGTCGCGTATGGTACGTTTTGCATAAAACGTAAAGTGTTCGTATATTATTGTATAATAATAATATAATGTAAATAACTACTGTTTAATTATAAAATAGATTTACGTTATTTATGAAAAAGTTTTCACCAACGTCCGTATTCATAGTTTTGAAATCTTTCAGATCGTTTAGCGTAATTATAATTAATTACGTGCGTGTGTATATATATACTAAACGCTACTGTACTTAGCCCTATTTCAAACTAAATACCAATAGTGATAATCACGCTTAAGGTAATTTAATACGCCTAAGTGTCGGTTGTCACAATGATCGAATCAATTTTGTCAATTAAAGCATGGATAATTATATTTCTCCATTTTCAAATGACCCCGATAAACAAAAAATACACCTTATAAACTAGGGATCGACCCCTACCTAATTAAAGATGCTCAAACTCATACATTTAATCACTCGTTATAGTGCACTAAAACTCCATACTTTGACTCTAGTAAGACAAATTTTCGAGCATTGAAGAAATGATGATCCACACACTCAATATTTAGACCCACAGAACACACATAAAACTGAACTTTTAGAACTCTCATATCGAGCCAAGCTTTCGCTGGTGGGAGACAGACAAACAACCAGTTAAGATCGCTCTCAACACGAATGTTAATTTTAAACCAGTTAAGATCGCTCGTCAACACGAATGTTAATTTTAACAATTTAAAATCACTAAAATTCTTGTATTTTAAAATTTCTTTGATTGTAAAATTGAATTATATTAGTTGTAAAAATGTCATATTCTTTTTTTTTTTTCTTATTTCAATTTAATAAGATGAAAAATAAAAATATAAGCTAATTTTCTATCTCTAATTTCCTTTAAACTGAAAAGAGTTTTTCGCAGTTGAAAAATGTGTTCAATTATTATTGCATTCCATTTTGAAAAACTAGTTAAGTGTAAAATATTTTAAAAAATTTTAAAAAAGTGAGGGAGTATGATAAAGGAAAATGTTAGAAAAGTGGAAATTATTTTTTTCCCTCTCTTAGTTTTAACAAGGAAGAATAGTTTTTTCATTTTCTAATAAAATTTTCTGAAAAATACTAATTTTAAACTGTTTTATAATTTTTCCACTTCTTATTTTTTTTAATAAAAAAAATTCTAGAAAAAATTAATATTTCCCCATCTAAACGCACCCAGATTTTACATTCAATTGCAAACATTTGTCGACATTTAAAAAACACAATAATTATTACAATCACAAACTACAAAAGCATAATTTTCCTTTTCATAATCTTTTTATTACACGGTTAAGTATTTATATATCTTTTTAATTAACACACCACTAGTTATCATCATGCTAGGAGAATGATGATAACGAACTCTTTCATTTTTAACTGCTACTTCAGCACCAATTGTAACTGAAAAAGGCGCTAGTCAACTCTCACCGGTGACGGAGTCAAATGTCGAACGCCGTCGTTAACGGCCTCGCCGGCGCCGGCGGAGGTATCATTGCTCAAATCATCACATATCCTCTCCAATCGGTACCAATTTATTTCATTCAATTCACTGTTTCTACTTCATATATAGTAATCATAGTAATAAACAACCGCAAATTGTATTTAAATTAGGTCAACACACGTCAACAAACTGAAAGAATCGCAAAGAAATCACAGTCTCGGAGATCATCCGGCGGTATACTTGTTCAAATGCTTCAGGTTTTGTTTAAAAATCGATCAGTTATTGACTTGTTAGGGTTTTGAATATATGTTGCAGTGGATAATGATGATTTATATGATATTAATGATAATAATAGGTTATAAGAAGTGAAGGAATTGGAGGGTTATATAGTGGACTTAAACCTTCATTGCTTGGAACTGCTACATCACAGGTGCTACTATTTTATTGATATACATATAGTTTTTGCCTTTTAGATTAGTGATTTGCTAGACTCTTTGTATGAATGTAACGATTTTGTTTTGGTTTTGTTAGGGGATTTATTATTATTTTTACCAAGTGTTTAAGAATAAAGCAGAATCTATTGCTGCTGCAAATAAAAGAAAGGGGCGTGGGGATGGTACGGTTGGCATGCTGTCGTGGCTTGTTGTTGCTGCTTTAGCTGGGTAAGTAGCCTGTTTTCAACACCAAATGTACGTTCGATGTTCAATATTTTCTTACTTTGCATTAACTACAAGAGAGGGAGAGAATTGATGTGCCAATATGAAGGCTTATCTATGATGTATCCATCAAAGTAATTGCAGGGAAAAGTTATTCGTAGCATGTTTGAGGGGAATTTCGAATTTAGGCGTAGGATTAAGTGAGTCTCCAAATTGTATCATTCTTGCCTTCTTGGTATGTTCCTAATAAGTGCTCCATGTCTTGGCCTCGGTTTACTCTGTAATATTAACATCATCTCATTAAAAAAGTTTCTCTGTTCTGAAAAGTTTGTTATTCCCTTCAGGAGCCATATAGAACTTGTAATGTGAAGTGATATGAAGACATAACTTTTTATTTTTTCCTGATATTTTCATAATTACTTGGGTGTACAACTGTACATCTCACCCTCTGCAGTTCTTCCAACTTTTCCTTTCTTGTATCATTTTAAGCTAGAGTCGAAGTACTAGGATGAGATCATGGTTTTAACTAATCTTGGGTTCACTTCGGAGAGTTAATGGCAATGAATTCACAATAAACTGGAGTGGTGGAAAGAGAACATTGTTGTCTGTTCAACATAGCTTAATCTTTGAGAAGCCAATCAGGGTTCTCTCTACTTCTTATAATAATCATAACTTGGTTGGTGTTCACAAGAAAAATTGCTATCTTCATACATCTATATCCTTTTTTTTATCTAATCCATACCCTTTCCTGATTGTCTCTTTGAAGCAGTTGGAGATGGTATATTGTACACTTGATGAAAGGATTTTTTTCTCTTTGGAATTTGCCAATACCTTTTTTTTATGGTTCCTTATTTAATTGATTTAAGTGTTATAGCTTTTGTGGTTAAGAGTTGTGACCTATAGGAACTTCCGCTTTACTGTGATGATACTATATTTCTTTGTTGCTACTGTTTTGTACTGGCAGAAAATGATTTTTTCACAACTTTTTATTTGTTTAATATGCTACAAAATATATTTTGTTACATAATTAAGGTATTACTCTTTACTGTTTGTTTGAGATACTATTATGAGTATCTTCTATGCTACAAGCAATGATTTTCTAATGGCATAGCATCATTTGGGATTTAAGTTAATATAAAGTTACAACTGTTGTAACAGTTGTGAGTTGTGACCTATATGAACTTTCTCTTTATCGTGTGAAGAAATGTTGACCGGATCACTTAAATTTAAGCTGGTACCTGTCAGAAATGATTTACATGTGATTTTGTTTGTATGGTGCCTCACGGCCATATCCTCGTTTTCAGGGCCTTGAATGTACTGTTTACAAACCCAATATGGGTGCTTGTCACACGTATGCAGGTACCCTAAGAATAACAACTTGTCCAGTGTTATTATTTAGTATCAATTGAGGTGATCTTAGTTTTGTCGGTGCTCTTATGTAGACACATACTCAAGCAGAACAGAAGATTCTAGAAGCAAAGAAGGAAACTCTGACAAGAGAACTCTCTGAAAGCAGTTTGATAGGTTCTTCTTTGCAGGATAAGTTGCGTGAACTCGATTCAGTGAAGCCTAATCCCTACGGGACGTTGCATGCGGTAAGTAGTGTCAGCATATCTATGTATTTTGCATCATGTTATGATGATTCTATCATGTGACTTTGCCTTATATGAAGGTTTATGCCATTTATAGGCATATGAGGTTTATAATGAAGCTGGAATACGAGGATTTTGGAAAGGCATTGTACCAACTCTAATCATGGTTAGGTTTATTACTTTTCAAAGCATATGAATAATGTAATAAGCTTATATCATTGCTTAAAATGGGAATGCCATGACAGGTGTGCAATCCGTCTATTCAATTCATGATCTACGAGACCTCTCTAAAATATTTGAAAACTAAACGAGCTGAAAAGAAGCAGAGTCCAAATAGTGTTTCTGCTCTGGAGGTAAAATAACAAAATCTTGTATATTCAACTGTCTTAGCGTAACATGTATTCCCCAGCAGTAGAGGGCAAATTTTGACCCATTTTATCTCTGACTGCGTCCAGGTAATGTTTATCTCTAATGGGCAAACAGGTAAAAAAGCTTAAAAGGAAACGGGTTGATACACATCCAAATTGTATTTTTAATTCATAATACCTTTCAAATCATTGATTAAAATGTTATCTTATTAAATCTAGGTCGACCCAACCTGTTTCGACCCGTACAGAGAAGTACATGTTGTGTTACTCAAGTCACCCAATCTATTGCATATGGGTTTTTGTAAGATCACTGGAAAGGTTTTCAGTTTTTGATTGCGATGTTGCCATCTTGGTATTGATGCTGTGTAATCAAGGATTAATAGACAGGTAGGGTATCAAACTTTCACAAAATGTTCAATTTAGGGAACAGTCTAATTTGTTTAACAAAAAAATAACTTAACCTTTAAACCTTCGCCTATTTGGAAAATGAAGCCGATAAGGATTCATCATTTTGAACAATTTTATAAACTTTAGTTATCCCTGTACACATTTTTATAAACTTTAGTTATCCCTGTACACATTATTATAAACTTTAGTTACCCTTAAACACATTACGTATAGTTAGGGTTGATTTAAGTAAATAAGTTTTTATCATTCCCTAAATTGAACAATTTGTGAAAGTTTGATGCCCTTGGTGTCTATTAACCCTGTAACTAATCATCTCACGACTTCTGTATCACTCCATTAATAGATACTTAGACTTGTTTTAGCTTACGTAGTTCGAAAACCAACATGTTTGATAATTAAGTTTGTAAACAGTGTTCAAGTTACTCTTTTTCGCCTTGTGTTAACAGGTATTTTTAGTAGGCGCCATTGCTAAACTTGGAGCAACTGTGACAACATACCCTTTGTTAGTTGTGAAGGTAATAATACCAAACTTCATATTTCTAAAATTATGATTTGGTTTATTAAAATACTTTTCTTGAATATTTACAGTCAAGACTTCAAGCAAAGCAAGAGATCAGTACAAACAATTCATTGCGATATTCAGGTATCTTAAATTTTCTCTATTTCGCTACATTTATTTTCATTACATTTCCGGACTACCACCTTTGAACCATTCTACTTAAAGCATATGCATAGTGTATTTAAACATACATATTTAAATTGCAGGGACGTTGGATGCGATTGTAAAGATGATTCATTATGAAGGATTGTCAAGCTTTTACAAAGGAATGAGCACCAAAATAGTACAAAGTGTATTTGCAGCCTCTGTCCTTTTCATGATCAAGGAGGAGCTTGTTAAGTTTTATGCAATATTAGCAAAGAAGAGCCAGAAGTTATTATTAACTATGTCACATTAGTAGACGACAACATTTGGTCCATGTATACATACGTTGTACATCATTTATATAGGAAGTGCATCTTTTGATATTGTTAGACACCTCAAATGATTGTGTTAAGCCATCAAGTAAATAGATAAGTTTGTAATGGCCGTCATATATATGTAACTGTGTGATAAGAACAACTTATCAATGGAACACCACAAACCCTAGGTCGCTCAATTGAGAACAGCTCAAGAGAGAAAAGAGGGAATTTTATTAATTCTGAAAATCATAACCGGAAGTACAGGACTGACTCGTATTTATACAGACTCTTACTAAGCCGTATTCTAATCACTCTCCTACTGCACGTGTTTCTCACGACTACTGTTAATGACTCTAATTAAAAAAACATTGACTTATTGACCGACTAAAACCTTGACTACAGTTGACTCTCAAAATTAAACCATATCATTGTGAGTTGTGAGCTTTAAAATGAAGTTTTAGTTGGATCAATAATTGTAGAATAGTGTAATGATTGGATATGTTTTAAACCGTATACATTTTCAAAATGAACACTTAGCTACTGCTCGAGTCTTGAAAGAATGATTTTAAGAAATAGTAATCTCAGTGGGTTTCTTCCAGACTTTGTGGATAGTCCAAATCTCTCATTCTTGAATCTTCAGAACCCGACAATCTATGGTAAAATTACGAGAATTAACCTCTCCATGAATAGGCTTTCTGGTGTTATAGTGCAGGAGCTTGAAAACCTGTTGCAGCTTCAGGCTCTGAACCTTTCTTACAACATATTTGAAGGTCCTTTGCCATCTCAGCTAGCCAATTGCAGCAGGATGTTACAAGTCATAACTCTTTTAATTCCAACCGCTTTGCAGACCATGTCTGGGTTATTGACACTTGATTCCAACCGCTTTGTGGAACGATACCTTCATCATTAATAGCCCTCTAGACACTTGGCACTTCGAATATCAGCAGCAATGGTCTGGTCTGTTCCCTCAGATTTTTTAGTAAATTGGTGATGTTACAGGAGTTTGACATTTCTCACAAACATCTAAATGGCATCACTTGCAGTAATTCCTGCCTTAACTGACCTCAACGTCTTATACAATCGCCAATTGGGCATTTCCAAGTGGTATCGTTACCGCAATCGCCCAGACCCCACATGTGTGACCAACATGTCAGGGGTTCGAATCCGTGCCTCAGCATATGTGGGTGATTTGTGGACAGGTGATTTGCCCAACGTTGATGCTCCTTGGTGGTGGTGCGGACATGTACCATTGAAATATGGCACGTGGGTCAGTGGTACCCTCTAAATTACCCTTTTTAAAAAAATCTAATACAATCTGTTCACCAATCAGATACCAGCAGCACCAACTCATCCTTTTATTCAATTTCGGTGTCTTTATGTCACTGTCAATTGCAACTTGAATGATTGTAATGCTACCAAGACATTCAGGTAGAGGGTAAAAGAGTTACTGTTCAATACACAACCATTGCTGTTTTTGATCAGTTGGGCATGTTTGGATGGAGGGTTTTGATGAATGGGAAAGGTAATGGGAATGAGTAGGAATGAAAGAAGTTGTTTGGTTTAGGGGTATGGATTTGACACTTTGGGGATGAAAACCTCAAAATTGAGGGTTTTCTCAAACCCCACCATATTGGTGGGTTTGAGATTGATACCCATTCTCATTCCCATTCCATCTATCATACTATCAATAACATTCCCATAGTGATTCCTTTACACAAACTAAAAGCACCCGAACATGGATATAACAATTAACCATATTGTTCATTGATTTCTCAAATCAACAAAAACATGATAGCTACAATTAGTTTCTGCAATATTTTTCTACATAACAAGCGTTGAATGACATAGATTCACGTAAAGTACTAAATACTATAAGCTAAATTCAATAACATTTCCTAATGCATAATTACTTAGTACGAGTATAAAATACTAAACTCCAGTCGATCCAAACCCGCCTGCACCACGAACAGTTGAATCCAAATCATCAACCTCAACGATTTCAGGAGTGATAATCTTCTGGATAATCAACTGCGCAATTCGATCACCCACTTTCACTTCAAAATCAATATCAGAATGGTTAAACAATATCACCCCAACCGGACCCCGGTAATCGGCATCAATCACACCCGCCCCAACATCAATCGAATGCTTCCATGCCAAGCCAGATCTTGGAGCTGAAAAACAACAAGCAAATCATAAATAACAAAACCCTAATATATATCGTACGGAAACAGCAGTACTCAAATATATAAAGTTTGAACAAATATCATACCAACACGAGCATACGTTCCTTCTGGTACTGCAATGCTTAAATCAGTTGGAACAAGTGCTTTACCCCTTGCTGGTACCTTTGTTTCTATTGCACTGAATCAAGACACATAATAAATCAGTTTCACTTGTGGATTTTGTACTTGCATACAAGGTGTTTGATAAAATGCTTGAACGAAAAAAAGAAACACACAATCGATTTACATTACCTTGAGAGATCGTAACCGGCAGCAAGAGACGAGCCTCGGGTAGGCAAAATGGATTTCTCCGATAACTTCTTCACTTTAAAAAGAGGGATCTGGTGATCAAGTTTCAGAACTTTTTGTGTTGGTCCTTCGATTTCAGGACTGCCGTTGATGTTATTGTTTGCCATGGATACTGAAACAGAGATTGATTTGAATGATGAGCAAGTTAATATTGATGATCGAAATGAATTGAAATACAAATCACTTCCCCGTTTATAAGGAAGGTAATTGACCGCCAATGAGAGAACATATGATGGCGCCAAAAGTTCCCGCCAATATTCAAACCATGTCCCTATTTTTGGTAGCGATTAATGCATATATGGGCCGGGTGAATAATTATTTAGATATTGGACGAGTGGATTGGGCTTATTTTTTATCACAATATTTTACTACTGGTCTACTGGTTTTTGAGTTTTTGATGATTATGAATTAGAAGTAGAAATGTTTTACACCAAATTTGATTTCCACCGTAACATCTATATAAAATGATTTATTTATGTTGTAAACATTTTTAATATATGTACAAGAATAAAATAATTATAACAATAACTAAAATATATAATAATAATAACTAACATTATAAATTGATAAATAAATAAATTTGAAATATCACTAAATAAATTTGATAAAAAACAATTTGGTAAACTGGTTGTAAATAGTTGAAAATATAGAATGATATACCTCTACGTAGAAGGGGCTGAATAAAGAAGAAAGATGTTTATTAGAACGTATTCGAGTAACTATGGGTGTGTTTGGCATAAGAATTTCACGGGTTCTAGTAGATTGAGCTCGTAGCTTTTAACAATTTCAAACCTTCATCCATATGTGACAACAAAATATTAAGGAATTATTGGAAAAATTTTTTACAAAAAACCCTTAAAATTCCTTTTTAGATAAAATTATTAATAACTAGAAAAAGAATTTTCATCTTTATCAAAATATCATACTACTATTTAAGAGCTACTTGAAGTAACTTTTCATTGCTTAATTTATAATTTCAAAATATAAGTTAAAACTCTCACATTCAAATAAGATCTTTCCAACAGACTTAAATTAAATCCCTAAAAAGCTTCACGCAAAACTTTACTCAATAACATAAATGGATCGACTTTCTTTCAAAACACATCATCTTCGTTATTATAATTCAATACAGCAATATGTTACATCATTATTACTACATTTGTCTTGAATTTGTTGTTTATATTTTCATTTTTGTACGCCACAAAAATAATTGGACAGTTTAAAATTTTAACCGATCATAAATCTTTTAACCCTTATATAGGGTTTAATACTTTTCCTCATAATCCTACATTTTTAAAGATCGGAAAATATACAAGTACCCTTATCTACAATGAAAAATACAAAATTATGAAAAAGACTTGCAATTTCCAAAATAGATTTTTATATATTAAAAATGACATGTAATGTGGTCCATAAATAAACATGTGAACTTTTAGAAATAACCCAATAAGTCAAATATTTTTCCTAACTAAATATTCACTAATCTAATACTAGTTATAAATACTAGTTATAAAGCATATCTATGATGTTAAATCTTAAATCTAAAATATAATTAAACTTACTATTCTGCATGCTAGTATTAGTTAATGATCTTGCATGTAAATGCTTTTTGCCGATAATTCAAGTAGTATTCATTATTATCGATCATGCAAGTGAATTTGAGTTGAGATACATTTTTACTCTGAATTAGTTACCGTACTTGTAAGACATATTATTCACATATACTATGAAACCGCTAATCTCAATATTTTTTGATCGATTTTAAAAATCTTATTCGCCGTATAACGCGAGTGATCAACTAGTTAGCAATAACACAATGTAGAGTGAGGTTCAAACGAGTACAACAATTTTTGTGAGAATTGAGGAACAAATAAAAATGTGTCATGTGTCACAAAACTCATTTTCCCCATGTTTTTAAAAATTAAATATCTCCCAAACGGTAAGTCGAAAAATTATAAAAATTGCACCATAAAAATCAGCGTTTTTTTCTCTTCGATTAGAGATCTCACAAGGTATATTTTCGACAACTTTTTTTTTCATTTTCGTTGGGTTTTGCCAACAATTATCACATGTGTTACCAGCAGGTAACACATGTGATACCAGCAGGTAATGCATGTGTTACCAACGAGTAATACATGTGTTACTAATATTTACAATCATAAAAAAAAGTCGTCGGAAGTATACCTTGTGAGATGTATAATCGAAGAGAAAAAAATGTTGATTTTTTTGGTGCAGTTTTTATAATTTTTCAATGAGCCATTATTTTTGAGATATTTAATTTTTAAAAACGTAAAGGAAAGTGAGTTTTGTGACACGTGGCGCATTCCTACTGGTTCTTTCATTTTCATAAAAAATTTCATTCTGATTTGAACCTCCCCGATGTAATACTTTCTTTTATCGAGTAAACAACAGTACAGGACTACAGGTGTTAGAAGTACAAAAGATAAATGTGGTAGATGAAAGTTGTAAATGACAAAACAGAGGCAGGGTTTATGCCTTTCTTCTTCTCTTTCTTCTAAATTCCATCTCACCTTCACATCAAAAGCTATAAAAAAAACCCCAATAGAAAAACAAGATACATCATCACTCACCAATCATACATTTATACATACCATCATCTTCACAAAAGCTGACATACACAGTCTATTCTAACACTAAATATACCATGACTATTTTTAGTCCAAGAATCTTTTTCTAATTTAACTATGATCAATCTCCTTCTTACTCACGTTATCCCTCACTCTTTTTCCCTTTAATTATTAAAAAAAAAAATAGCATTGCCCTCATTCTTGTATTTGCTATCCCTCAGATCATAATTCAAGATCTGTGGGTGATCAAATAATTGTGGGAATTGAGTTAAATAAAGATGGAGAACGAAAAGAAATCGTCGAATGTATCGGATGTTGGTGCATGGGCTATGAATATTATAAGTTCTGTTGGAATTATTATGGCTAATAAGCAACTTATGTCATCTACTGGTTATGCTTTTACATTTGGTCAGTCACTTTTCACCAATACTCTCAAATTTATTTGTTGATCTGCAGTTTATGTTCATTGTTGGTAATATTTGTCTATGATATTTGCTAGTTGTAAGAATTTATATTAAAAAGTTGACCTGCAACTGCAAGGCTGCAAGTTGTATTTATATACGCAGTACAACTTGTAATACGTTGTTACATATCTTGATGCGACTTGTTATTAGTGAAACGACTATTATACAAAATTGGCATGTTAACATATGTAACTGGTAATACAAGTTACATTTTATTTGGCGAATCGTATGCATTTTGTAATTAATTGAGATTAGTGTGGTATTTTGGTTTTTGCAGCTACAACATTAACAGGATTCCATTTTGCTGTCACTGCACTTGTGGGATTTGTGTCAAATTCTACTGGCTACACTGCATCAAAACATGTTCCTTTGTGGGAACTTTTGTGGTTTTCAATTGTGGCAAATATGTCCATTACTGGGATGAACTTCAGTCTTATGCTAAATTCAGTTGGATTCTACCAAGTACATTTTCGTGTGTTACCATTTTTATGTTTAAAAACAAAGAGTTGCTTCGTATCATAGCTAATAGTAATATTGTTGTTATATGTTGTAGATATCGAAACTAAGCATGATTCCGGTCGTTTGTGTGATGGAATGGATCCTTAATAATAAGCATTACTCGAAGGAAGTTAAAATCTCTGTTCTGGTTGTGGTTATAGGCGTGGGTGTTTGCACTGTTACTGATGTTAAAGTTAATGCTAAAGGTTTTATATGCGCTTCTGTAGGAGTCATCGCCACATCATTGCAACAAATTGTAAGTAAAAGCTTGTTTGGCTATCAAAATATTTAGTCAGTATGAATGGGTCGATTTGGTTAGTGTTTTATCTCAAACGGGTCATATTGAAAAATTTAGATGGATTATAACCGGTCAAGGGTTGAAAGTTGCCCCAAAACCTCCTAAATCCATTTTATTATTAATGTAATTCAACCAGTACTAAAATATGAGCCATATCAGCCCAAACTAACTTCAACTGTTACTCAACGTGAGTGACCCACCCATATTGCCACCTCTGAAAATGGTTTATTTTCTTTCATTTAAATGAAGTTCATTTCATAACATTCTGCTATCCTATAATTCCAAACTAAACTTGATTATGAACTTTGTTTGATTGGTTATCTCAGCTTTTTGACGGAAGAATTTTGTGTATTGCAGTCAATAGGCTCCTTACAGAAGAAATATTCCGTTGGAGCATTTGAACTGTTGAGTAAAACAGCTCCAATTCAGGCCCTCTCACTCCTTCTATTTGGTCCCTTCATCGACTATTTTCTGAGTGGGAATCTTGTATCAACTTACATGAAAACCATATCTTTCGGCGCCATTGTAAGCTCATTATAAACTTCTCGTTTTGATCAAGTATCATATAATATGATATACATATAATGCAAGTCTTAATAACTGCAGCTGTTCATTCTCCTGTCCTGCTCGTTGGCAGTTTTCTGCAACATTAGCCAGTACCTTTGCATTGGACGTTTTTCAGCAGTTTCCTTTCAAGTTTTGGGTCATATGAAAACCGTGTGTGTCCTGACATTGGGTTGGCTCTTATTTGACTCGGAGCTTACATTCAAAAACATTATGGGGATGCTTATGGCCGTTTGTGGCATGATAATTTATAGTTGCGCAGTGGAGGTTGAAAAGGCTGATACGAAAGCCATATTACCTGTTAAATATAGCTTAACTGAAGAGGAATTAAATTTATTAAAGGAGGGATTGGAAACTCATCCTATTAAGAGTTTTGAGCTTGGTGAATCTAAATAGAAGATCGATGTTATCTTGGTTCTTTGATAATTAATTGTTGCTGTGATGGACGTGTTAATGATCTCTATCTTACTCTCAAGTGTAAAATGAATTGGATGACAAACAAATGGAAGTTATGTGTAATTAATTATATATCCGTTCCATTATCGGTTAGATCTATTCTCATCAACTTGGAGAAACACCTCTTTGTCTTGAACATATAACATGGAATATGTTATTGCGTGTGTAGACTATTTATTTGATCTGTCTTAATTCCGCCCTTTATCCGAGTAGTCTTTTCTTCGCCAAAGTATAGATGATTTAGGATAAACACCGTATGGGTGTGCGGCTTGTGGTAGCTTGGGTAATTTGGAATTGGCGAACAAACTTGTCCATGCTCTTCCACAAGATTTGGCTGCAATTTTGCTAGAAGATCTTCTACCGCAAATTAAAGTTTTATCGCATCTTTGGATTTCGAGTCGCTACACAAAGATATCTATTACTTGGAATGAATGGAGTGCTAACCCAATTGGGTTTTGTGGGGCTGCTTGACAAAGCTTTATTGGTGTTGCTGGTGATAGAATCTTTCAGCTTGGGTGTTATATTGTGTGATTTTTATTTTTCTATTTTGCCTCTACTTTAGAGGTTTAATGTAGTTTTTACTCCCCTCCTTTCGATGTGTTAAGTTTTAATGATACTGACTTAAAAAAAAGGATAAACACCTCTTGCATTCAACATATAACATGATACCCGTATTCTTGTTAATTAGACATTTTATCTATAGGTACAGTTATCTAATTTGTTTTCTCCCTTTTTACGATTTATATAATAATCATGTGTTAGCATGTTTGCTTTTATAATCAAGTGAGCATTACCCAAGCGGTACCATCATCACAAATGCTCAGACCTCACATGTGTGACCGACATGTCAGTGGTTCGAATTCGTGCCGGAAACGTACATCAAATATGATACGGGGTCAGGGGTACCCTCCAACTTACCCATTTTTTTGTTTGCTTTTGTATTTTTTCGTGTCACATCATACTGCATAGAATTCGGTTCATCTGCTAACATTAACATTTAAAAATTTCTGATACAACTATATTCATCTTCTTTTACCAAATCAAACTTTTTGTGACAGCTATTGAACTGAGTTATAAACTAGTGATTGAATTAATGTTCCAACATTGTATGAAGTAACACAATGGTATATAATAAGTAATGACAATACTGATCAATATTTAAAAATATCCGAATTTATTACAACTCATCTGGATCCAGTATTGACACTCGATCCCAAGAAAGTACTAAACAAGTCATAATACAATGGGATTATTATAGTGGAGATTCTTGTGTTCTTCTTAATGGAACTAATTGTACAGAAGTTGAACCTCAAAATCGAGTATTAATTTGCGAAAATAAGGCCTTGAAGTCTTTTGTTGGCGTTCCACTTCCCTCGGGTTTGGAGGCAAGATCAAATGCCTTGAATTTCGCCTCCTCAATTTGCAGTGCCTGCATGCAACACATTTACGATAAGTCTTTAAAAAGGGTTTATAAATGCATACAAGTCATTTTCTTGGCTTAGTAAGGAAACATTATTGTTTGAATAGAAGATTGTTAGTAACTTCTAAAATTGATATTAGTTTTAAACTATAAAAAGTAAAAGCCTTGTATATTGTTTCTTTTGAGAGACAACCAAAAAACACATTTACTCAAATTGGATGAAAGAAGATACATTTTGCAACAGCAATGAATATACCTGAATACAGACTTCAGCGACATCGGCTCTCGCAACGGTTTTGGTTTCAGTCTGAAGAAGCTCATCATCTTTACCGATTAGCAACTCCCGCACACCACCTTCCTTGTCTTGCAAACCCCCAGCCCTGCACCATAGTCATCATCATTATCCCAAGGTTGCAGATCACAAGAAAAGATTTTCATGGTGGGTTATATTGGACTGTAGAAAAAATATATTGGGCCAATGGGCACCTAAGGAAATTAGCAACGGTCTAACTGGTCCACATTGGTACTGACTTTATATATTTTTTTCCTACTGTCATTTATTCCATGAATATTATTTCTTCTTCATAAAGCAGCTACAAGCCACCTTAATTGTTCCAAGTCTCCAATTTGTAATTAAAAATATATATATTTGATTTATTTCGCTATCTAATTCTGTTTGAATGATTTTTCGCGAATATAAATGCTACAATCTCATAGTTTTCTGTGTTATCAGCACTTATAATGTTCCTGTTTTCTATACAAAAATAGATTTATTAACGAAAAGTAATCAATGTGCAAATCAAATCCATCTAAAGGATTGTTTTTTAAGGTAAAATGATGTATGTATTATCTACTACTGATTTATGTCTTGTGAAAATACTTCTAATAAATCACAATGTAACTGAAATTGTTATAGCATATTCGATTCGATTGGATTTTACCACTGGCGTGGAGCAAACATGTTTATTTGGTGACAATTGTTAGTTTGTTACTTCATGTATTGTATGAAGAAACAAAAGATTTTAGCTTTGTTTCTAGCTAAATATTATCTATCTTTGTTACAACTTACAAACCACTCTAATCTCTTTAAGTCTTAAGATGCTAAACAGTAACTTCCATGATCAAAACATGTTACACTCGGACCTTTGATTAAGATTACTCACTTTGGTTTATGGATTGCATACCATTTTAAGGAACGGGTTTCCAAAAAAGTGTTCCTGACATTTTTTATTCTAGGCTTAATTTTTTTTTTTTAAAAGAAAGACTGCCTGCCCATTTCGCCACTTCTAGATTTCAATCATCATTTTTGACATAGTTTGTTTGCTGTTAAACTTTCAGCTATAATCTTTTATACGGGTTTGGTACATAACCAACCGTACTTTATACTGGATCTGTAATTTTACCATCTGACGACCAAAATTCAAAGTGGGATTTCGAATTTTGGATTAAGCAGAAAAAGAAAAAGTAAGACTAACCTTATAATTGTGTATGGAATCCCAGAGTCTGCTAGATACTGTTCAGCTTTCCTCTTCCAGACCTGCAAGCAACAATCACATATTAAACTGACTTCCTCATGATTTTTTAGTTTTAAACTTTTCTTTATTTATTACTTTCTATTTTTTTATTTCCTTTTCAAAATCCAACTAAAATGCTTTCGACTTCATACTCTTAAATCTTGATAGATGGTAACAAAAACATCTTTAAACTTTACAGAACTCTTAATACTTTTAGCACTTTTTTATTTAACATGTGCTTGAGAAAGAAAAGGTAGACGAACCAGAATATTCCCGTTTCCTAAACTGTTCAAAGGGTGGTTAAGATTTGTTCCACCCATGGATCCAACCAGAACAATCTGTTTCACTCCAGCAGCTTTAGCTGTATATAGTTGAACCAAAACTAAATAAACACAAACCAAAATATAATATGATACATGGAACAAATTTAAGTCGTATTAACCCTTACCAGCATCTATTTGATTTTTCTGCCCTTCCCAGTCAACCTAAAACATATGTTTGGTTACCAAACTTAAGCAAACAGAAACAAACTTCAAACGAACGCTAATTACTTATAAACTAACACTTAAAGTAATACCTGTTCAGGGTACGATCCTTCTTCGAAATAGAATTCGGGCCTTCCACCTTTAGTTGGATCAAAACCAGGTTTCATTTTAGGAACTCCGCTTGTAAGAATTACAAGAGCATCAATGCCTTGAATAGCAGGAATAAAACTTTCGGTATTCCTTATATCACCAATGAAAATGTCCTCTGCTCCACCAATTTTCTCCTTACTCTCCTCACTTCTAACTAAACCTCTTGCAATATACTCGCCTGACCTCTCCTTCAGCTTCTTATAAACTAATTGGCCTACCCAAAAAAAACAAGTATCAAGTGAGATACTATCAATATCATGGTAATTTATAATATTGAAACCACTTGGACCTAAAAGTTACTACTAAATTCTGAACCAATGAGGAGTTAAGGAACATAGTTTGTCACATTTTTTCGAAAGGTTGATATTTCAGCAACCGAAACCAGGTCACACCAGACCACCCAAGGCTCATCACGTGAGAGGTAAATCAACTCATGAATATTTCTAATAAATTAGTTTCCTTGTTGAGTCGATGGAGAACCCGGGATACTTCCAAATGCTCCTTTTCTAGAACCAACTAGACTACAAGCCGGCTGCCAAAAGCAGCTTTTCACATTCCTTTAAATTTTCATAAACTACATTTCAGCAAAAAAGTGCTTTGCTTCTATAATATGAAATTAATATAGACTACTACGAAGGAATTTAGTTATATGTATACAACAAAATACAAGAATATACATTCAGTTAAAGATAATGTCTAATTTAAGATAAGATTGCAATATAATTAATTGCTACATGTTTCATCAGGCTTCAGCTTCACCGAATTATACGCTCTTGGCCTCTTACTATAGTTTCACTTGGACTTTGCCTACTACCTAGGGTTTCAACATGTAAAAATCAAAATTAACTAAATTTTCTTACAAAACTACTACTAAAATATGTCATGTTAATCTAAACTAATAAAACAATCCGGATGTAATGTTATATATGAGGCACACACTATATAAGGTACGAAAATGAAAACTGGAAGATGAATTGCAATAGTACCAGTTCTGCCACCAGCTCCGGTGACCAGGACGGTGCTGCGGTTGGATTCTGCCATTGACAAAACTGTAAATCTTCTTCTGGTTGTGGTTGATTGTTGAGGGTTTAGCTTGAGAGAAAGGGTATTGGTATAGTTACTTTTGGTGCAGCAATTAGAAGTGGTACATTGTGGAAATTGTGTAGATGAGATTGGTATATGGACACGTGTCATCGATGCCATAACCGATTATGGTGGTTTGGCTTCCTAGAGAATGAGAATCCTCTAGAACATAAAGTGTTTTTTGAGCAATTTCTTTTTAGTCTGAATTGTTAGATTTCCTTATCCAATCCACTCACTATTTTCACATATGGTTAAACTTTTCTTTTTATTATTATTACTACCGACTAATAAAACCAATTTAAATTACCGTTAACTAAGTTTTGAGCCGTATGATACGTGATCGTTTAGAAAATATACTATTATATATTTATTTGTAAGTAGCATAAAGAATTAGTGTTATTAACTTAAAACGTGTAATTATCATTGAAAATGAAAATTTATTTATACATCCCTCAAATACATTTCTCATGCATACAACTAATCCTTATTAATTATCTCCATACAATTCATTGCGTTTTATTAACATTTCTCATGCATACAACTAATCCTTATTAATTATCTCCATACAATTCATTGAGTTTTATTTGTCTCCGTATATTAATTCCTACAAAATATACAAACATATACATTTTATTAAATCGACTCTATTACTTTATTATCTATAAAATTATTCCAAAGTTACGTCAACAACATGTACATTAATTAAATAGTATAAGTGTAATTATGAAAAGTTAAAAACTACAAATGTTGAAAAACTTATTTGTAAACGAAGTTGGTTGTGGAGTTACTGACTTTGTTGTAAATTAAGACCTTCAATCCACTTTTGCTTTTACTGCAAAAAAAAAAAGGTTAAAGATGAAGACAACAAGTAATAGAAACATACAAATAATGTTCACACCGATTTTTTTGTTTACTGATATGGTGGTCCGTGGACTGTTTTGTATTTATATTATAATAACTCTAAAAATGGTGGTGATTTATTTTTATAAATGAAAAGATGTACATGTTGTATTAATATGTAGGGCTCATATAGAGATGAAAAGTCAATGATTTTTTATTTGAAGTATATACTATTGAAATGTCGATGTTTTTATATGATCATTGATCTTCGTAAAAATAGAGAAAAATACGACTTTAGATGAGTTACAACTCAATTAGTGGCTATGTGATATGATTATTCAATTAATTCTATTAGGCCAAAATGTATTTTACTACCTTAAACTTGGTTAACCGGGTTTTTTTGTACCCTAAAGTATTAAGGGTGCATAATAGTACCATATAGTAGTAAACTCGGTCACTTTAATACTTTGGACTCAAAACACTTGGTCATGTGATGGCACCTGAGCAAATGTCATTAGTTTTATTGACGGAGTTAGAGATAGGCACGTGTAATTTTTTATTCTATTTTTTCTCTGTGATATTTTTCTTGGTCCCTTACCAAAACATGTCATTTTCTCATCAATTTATTCTTGTTCTTTTATTTTCTCCACAAATTGATAAGTCCTTGTGCTCTTCACATATTAAAAATAATTTTGTTATTAGGATTACTTGGAACACTATTCTTTCGAGAAAGGCATACATTATTACCATAACCCCATTCTTTTTTATAATGAATAAAATGAGAAGGTCCCAACCTAAAAAATATACAGGACATAATTTTTGCTAAAATTATTAAAAAGCATTACTAAGATTTTAATTTAAAAAATTGACCCGACAGTTGGTATATCACTAAAAATCACCAACTTAGAAAGCGATTTGTATGTAACACGATAACTACGAATTGAAGGACTCGTGTATAGAGCCAATGAAGGATAAAGCCTATTCATAGCAACCAAAGTTTCACCACCAAGAATCTGGAAGTAGTTGCATAGTTTACTGTGAAGCATAATCAAAGTCGATGTTCAACACTGATCTAGTAAAAGTAATATAATCAAAGTAGAGAGATCATCCAAAATGACATTCCAAATATTGATTGCATCAACAAAAGATGATACAAGTTTCATCACAAAAGATGTTTCAAAATAAATTCATATTGCCTTTTAATCGAAAATTCAGATTTCAATAACAATTTCAACAATGATTATAATAAGAAAGACATTACGAAAGACAACAAGATTCAAATTAAACGACAGAATCAGAGTTCTTGGAAGGGCATGTCCTTACATTATGCTCGACGGATTTGCAAATTCCACAATGCATATCTCTTCCATGACGAGAGAGCTTAGTCTTGGATTTTTTTGGTTCATACTTCCTTCGCATTCTTGCTTTCCGTGACCTACCTGGCATTGCTTTTGGGAGAGGTGGCAATAATTCCCCACGACGACTGTTTGGCCAAAACTCTTCACTTCCTACAACCTGAATTGGATAACTATACGCAGCAACGAACTTTTCCTTTGAATAACATTTTTCGATATAATCAAATGGATCTTTTGCTCTACTTCTAATGGCAGCAATAACATGTGAGCATGGGATACCAGAGAGCTTCCATGCCCCACAACTGCAAGTCCTATCACCAAGATGGACATAATGTTGAGTTGGTCCAAAGTAAACTTGAAAACCCTCATCTCCATTCCATTTTATCTTCCATTACAGCCACTTGCAGAATTTTCGTTCACAATATCCCTAATGTTTGGTCCATAATCAAGCCTCCATTTATGGACAAAACTAAGCCTTTTGATCCTTCGTTCCATTAGATACTCTCTCAGGTCCTCATTCATTGAAATTATGGGCTTACTTCTAGCAAATACAAGCGCGAAATTCCAAGCTTCAGTAGTATTATTGTCAACTGAGTCACATTTTGCACATGCTTTGAAAAAGGCCCTACACCATTGCCTAATGCCCCTGTTTTCTAGAGATTGCTTTGCACCATCTTGAATATTGTCGATCTCATCTAACCTTTTTTTGCAATTGTGCCTCGTTTTAGCACTTAGCAATCGCATAGAATGCCACTTTGAGTTTTTCACCACGAAAATCTGAATACCAATTTGCATATATGTGACGTGCACATAATATGTGTTCAGCTTTTGGGAAAATTGTTTCGACCGCATTGAACAGTACCTGAAAGTGAAACAATGTTAAATTGCAATAAGAAACATTTAACCTACATTTGAATATAATATGCTTAAATGCAATCTAATCCATTTCATAATTATGTATACAATATGATCATTTCATTAAAATAACATACCTTTTGCTTATCGGACATGAATGTCCATTCTTCTCCATCTAGACTTTTGATGTCGACTCTAAGATGCTGTAAAAACCATGTCCATGAAGATTCCGATTCAATCTCAACAATCGCCCATGCTAATGGGAACATTTGATTGTTTGGATCTTTACCAACAGCCGTAAGAAGCATACCTTTGACAACACCCTTAAGAAAACAACCATCAAGCCCCAAATATTTTCAACATCCTTCTAAGAACCCCTTACGAACCGCATCCAAGCAAACATACATCCTCTTGAAATATGGAGGAATTTCATGGCCTTTATGTTCAACTTCAATATCAACAGAAGTTCCTGGATTTGTCTCTAGTAAAGCACTTGCGTAGTCATACAACTTTTTATACTCATGTAGCACATCCCTTTCTAAACGTTTCATCACCATTGCTTTAGCTCTCTTACATTGATTTTTAGTAACTTCTAACTCGAGTTGGTTTTTTATGGTCTCTTGAATATAAGTGGACTTAATACCGGGGTGAGCATAAATTAAAGTCTCCCACTGATCTGCGATCCATGGTTCTTTGAGATGTGAAATCACAAAAACCTTGAAACAAGTGTGTCTATCATTCAAGGTTTTTATCAAAAAATATTTTTTACCATAGTGCTCTTCATTTGCAGCATACACCAACCATTTACAATGGTCATCTTTGCATTTTACTCTAACACGAGAGTTAGCATTTTTCACAAATTTATAGTCTCATTTTTCTTGTACGGCATATTTCAACAAAGCATTCTTAAATTGTTTATGATCGGTAAAGGATTGACCAAGAAAAAAATTCACAGTCACATTCTTTTCGTCGTACCTTTGAAATCTTACAGTTTTCTAATCATTTCAGTGGTTCCATCTTCTAACATCTCTTCATGTAAACTGTCAACATCAGAGTTGTATAAATAATTATCTTCCTGACCGTTAATTTCATCTTCGTTGCCATTATTTGATTCTTGCACGGGGTTGATAGGGGTCGGTAGTCTTGCAATATGGTTCAACATCTTATAGTGATTTCTTACTGCTTCCATACCGGCAACCACTCCTGTATCTTGATTCGAATCAAACGTCTCATTTATTGCATCAAGGTTATCTTCACGGTCTTCCTCAAGGTCATATTCTTCTTCTGAACTCGTCTCATAATCCTTGTACCTTTCGTCATGCTGCTCTTCATTGGAATTGCCATCGATCTCACGTGGTGCACATACATTGTCGGTCCCCATTGTAAAGTTAATATCAACCAACTTGTTATTAGCCCTTAACCAATCATCACTATGCTCCACACACAACTCAATTAATCCGCTTCTACTTGCACAAGAAAACATGTCATATAAGCTAGCTTCATTATGAATAAGTATCATACCATCAGTAATTGTCTTCAATGGATGCTTGTAGTAAACACCGTTCACATCGGCATCTTTAAAACTCAAACTCCTTAACTCGGTCGTGAATGACCACATACATACCCGATTTAGTTCCCTTTTCAGATTTACGTAATCAAAATCTCTATATTCAGTTACGGATCCTCTCACCGGTACACCGCCATAGTGTAGCCTAAAGGTCACACTCTTATCATTCATTCTGCAATGTAAGCAAAAATATGTATATATAAGGCAATCCGAAAAAAACCCATGACGATAGAGTCTAGAATATGAATGGCATAACATAGAGTAATTTAAATAGAAAAAACAAAACTCTGAAGCATTGATAGTGGAATCTTCAAAGCTTTTTATCCAAATAGTTAATGGAATCAAACAAAACCATTCACACTGAAAGATTAAATATTTAAATGGAAGTAAAACGTACCTTTCTCTGTTATGATTTTACATGAATTGTTTATGCTTCAATTGAATGTCTCAGCTCTTGATCTTGATCTTGGCCCCCACGGTGTATTTTTTTATTATTATTATGATAGGAACTGAAACGTTTTAGCTAGAGTAAAAGAAAAAGGAAATCGCTTAAAAAAAGGTAGCACGTGGCAACCCTAATTCCGTTTACTCCGTCATTAAAACTAACGATGGAAGGTCACATGCCATCACATGACTGAGTGAGCCGAGTTCAAGGTATTAAAGTGACCGAGTTTACTACTATAGGGTACTATTCTGCACCCTTAATACTTTAGGGTACAAAAAAACCTGATTAAGTTCAGGGTAGTAAAATAGATTTTGGCCATTCTATTATAATCATAGTTTTTATGTATAAATTAGATAATTGTTATCTTTTTAAATCATATACGTGAGTATAATCTATGTGAGTATAATCAGAATACTTAAATTTTTTAGCATCCAATTATATTTTACTAAAACTAATTTTCTTAAAAAATGGTAGTTGAGGATGATAATATTAGGTAATTGCAATGTATGAGATATCAATAATAAAATGAATCTATTTTTTTATGTAGAAAGAAAATCGTTATTTATTAAATGTAGTGTAAGAATTTAAAAAACTATTATAATAAAGTATAGTTGTTACAAATTGTACTTGTCTGTATTTTTTAGGATCAAATGATTGATGGTGTAACGATAATTAAAGAGGTACATGTTGTTGACGTAACTTTGGACTAATTTTATATATAATAAAGTAATAAAACTAATATAATAAATTGTATATTTTGTAGGAATTAATATATGAAAGACAAATAAAACACAATGAATTGTATGGAGACAAATAATAATGATTATGCATAACAAATGTATTCGAGAGATGTTTGTTATTTGAAATCGATAATGGATATGAGTAAAATAGAAAATCAAATTTAGAGTTCTCACAAAAGGGAAGATAGTAGTTTGTTAAAAAAATGAAAACTTTTAAAATGAGAGTCTTAAGAATTATGAAGGTTTTTAAGAAAAAGCTAATATGATAGTGTGACATAGCTAGGAAGCTTTAATGAAAATGTAATGTGATGATGTGTCATAGTTAAGAAAGAAGTAATTTTTTTTATATGTATAAAATAGATAGATGTTTAGTTGTTTACACATTTCTTAATTTTCAAGTTTATTTTTTTTATCGTTAAGTGTGTGTCTTAATTCATTTATTGATTGATAGTACTGAAAAATGTTACGTGTAACAGTGTAACGCAATATATCAGATTACGTGTTGTTTAGCTTAAAATAAAAAATGACCATGTAACTAATGTTAATCTATTATATGTCGAATGACTAAAAGTGTAATTTTTCAATCAAGTTTCACAAATGTTATCCGTCGACTTGTTTATCATTTTTATGAGTTATTTTTAAGGTGATATGTATTTTATTTTTGAATAGAATAAAAATAAAAATTTAGTTAGAAAAACATACTAAAAAGGTATATACGATTATACGGAGTAGATAGATAGATGTGATAAATAAGTAAATAACTCAACAACCAACTCTTAAAAGTTAAACTAGGAGCGGATCTACAATATAATTGAGGGACAAAAAATTATTTTATTTTTATTCATTTTAGAAAGGGAAAAGTTATAAAATATTATTAATATTCTTATAAAACTTATTTTGTTTCAATTATTATTATTTTTTATGAAAGTTATTCGAAGATGCTTTTATTTCAATGAATTTTTAAGGGTCTTTTCTGAATAATCTCCACTTTTTTTTTTTTTTTTTTCTAACGTATTTTAGGGATGAAACTTATTAAACCATGATAAACTTAATCATTGTAACCGTAAGCTCATTAAATCATTTATAACTCCTTAGACTTAAATCTTGCTCGTCCGACACATTTTTTATTCTACCTCTTTCACCATTAGATATTTAAATGAACTTTTCATAGAATCATCATTGTTTGAGTTAAATATTATTTTCATCTCTTAGTTCTTTTTATTTCAAGAGAAAAATTTAGATTCAGCTAACAATACCTGATATGTGTGCTGTTAATAGGATAAAAAATTTACATATTTTCAAAACTTTTTCTCTTAACAACACCCCACATGTGTGCTGTTAATAACACATAGGTTTATTCTATTTATTTCAATTAATAGATGTTTTCATATTCAAGTTATTTGAAAATGACAGATTTTTTTATTTAGATATGATGTTTAATTTTGTGAGTTGAATATTATTTCCATCTCTTACTTATTTTTATTTCAATTGGTAGAATTTTTTTTTTTTTTTTTTTTTTTTTTTATGTTTAAGTTATTGAAGATGACAAATTTTTTTTAACTCATATGTAGGGGTGTTCAATATTTGGTTTAAAATTGTTTAATCCGAATATCGAACCGAAATTGAATTTGGTTTTCGGTTTTTTATTTTTCAAATTTGGTTAAACCGAATTCGAATTCGATTTTCGGTTTTGAATTTTTCGAATTAGGTTAAACCGAAAACCGAATTCAAAACCGAATGCGATTTAAAAATTATATTATTATTTATGTATTAATATATATATATGTGATTTTTCGAATTCGATTGAAGACTTGAAGAGTTTAACATTTTGAAAACTTAAATTTTTTAGCTACCATGTGTTTGTGAAAAATAAATGTTTTGTTTGGACATTAAAATTCACACACATTGACAAATTTATGTTTTATAAACTCGAATTTGACTAACACATAACAATTATTAATAGTTAGATTTATATAATTTGTATCGTATAATCGTGCATATTTTTTAGTTTTGTATGTTGAAAGGTGTTTTTGAAAAAATGTTAAAACCGAACCGAATTCGAATTCGGTTTTCGGTTCGGTTTCCAATTTGAATTCGGTTTTTGGTTTTCTCTCAAAATTTTCAAAACCGAATACACCGAACCGATTACACCGAGAAAATCATAAACCGAACCGATGAACACCCCTACTCATATGTGCGTTTTTTTATTAGAAAATCATAAATGATTATAAATAGTTTATCTAACCATCTCAAGAGATTTACTTGAGAAGAATCAAACCTAAAATTTCTATTACTTGATTTCCTTCCGTCTTCTTTAACGGGCTACTTAAATGGGCCTAGCCGCCACTTCCAAGCCCATTACAAAGGCCGGCACGATCAAACAACGATGGCCGAAATCACAGCCTCACCTCCGTCTACATCTACATCTCTACACACAAAATCAATAAATTAATTAATTTATTTTCAGTGGAGTATACAACAACAATACTCCTTGAGATCTGTTAGTCAATAGTGGTAGGTCTGCGCACGCAATGGCGCTCAAACACCACTACTACAACTTGTTAACTTTCGTAATCATCTTATTCACAATTCACACACCTACCCTCGCTTCTGCTGATTCGATCCAAGGTTGCGGTGGTTTTGTTGAGGTATATCAATTTCATTCATCATCAGATTTTACATACATATACATGTATTAGACTTGTTATCTGATTCTGATCATATATTGTTTAAATAATTTATAATTGTAGTTTATTATTCGTTTGAATTTTTGACTTAATAGGCGAGTTCGTCTTTAATCAAGTCACGGAAGCCAACCGATTCGAAATTGGACTATTCACATATTACGGTATGATTCTGTAAGGGTTTTATATAATTTCACTGATGCAATGCAAGCAAAATTGAAAATATAAGTTTTTGTGGTTAAAGTTATTATCTTGTTGAGGTACTAAATGAGAGCATGATATATAGCTTGGGGATCAAACGTGTAAATCGTGTTAATTTACTAAATCTACCATTTGGTATGAGCGTATTTGAATTCTATATAATGACGTCGTAAATCTTCCTGATTATGAGGAATATCTTACTTTCCATATGTTTGTCTTTTTTCAAAAAATAATCAACGCGATGTGGTGATCACATTTATGATTTATTGGGATTTTGAGATGTAAGGAAGGCCACTGATCTGGAGAAGGTTAACATGACTAAATTATGTACGTAGTGCTAAGAAAATGTCTTGCACCTAATGGAACGCTGACGAACCTTATATAAAGATCCTGATACTCTTGTATGCTTATAATATGCTTAATTTGCACATGATACAACTTCATGTGAACTCGCTCTTTATGTTTTCAGCTATAAAGAAGCAAAAAATGAGGTTACTAATATGTTATTGACCAAATTGTAGGTTGAGCTTCGTACGCTGGATGGCTTGGTGAAGGATAGAACACAATGTGCCCCTAATGGTTACTACTTCATCCCGGTTTATGATAAGGTTCGATAGCATACACTTTTGGCCTAATTACTCTCTCATAATTTTCTAAATTCGTATCCTTGGTCATGTATTTATTCTATTATCTTCGGAGTATAATATATTGTGGTTAAGGGTTTATTCGACCCAAGTTGCGTTACTCAAAAGCTTATTTGATGAAAAAAATATGAGGCTCGTGTTTTTTTCTTGTGGCTTCATTTTAGGTTTGCGATCAGTTTGCCTAAGGCTCTAGCCCTGGATTGGCTAGTATACCTTTGGTTTTCCACTTGCTTCAATACAAGCTTGCACCTTTGGTCAGTTAATTTAGGCTAGTATAAGCTTGAGTCGTGGCAAAATTTGTACGGGCTTCTATTAAGTTAGAAATAAACTCTTTAGATCAAATTGCCGATGTTAGTCTCCTAGAATAATCACAGTTAAAAGTTAATGAAACTAGACTAGTGACCTAATAATATAATCTACACCCTTGCTCGTATGGGCCTGGCCGGTTTAGCTCATTTAGGCTCGTCAAGCTGCCAATCCAAGTTCTATAGGTTCTAGCTTGGACATGATAAGCAAATGAGCTAGCCTGGAGACCTTTAAGCTTGTGAAGTTCTTTGGCGAGCTTGTTCATGAGCCCTCACAAGCTAGCTTGTCTCGATTACACTCTTCGTCAAGGTTAAAAATCCGAATGTGCTTTTAACTTACTGTTCCATCAAGAATTGCCTAGCTTATGTCTAATGGGGTTCGGTTAATTTAATGACACTCTCTGCACTACAGATTGAAGGTCACTTATTGTTGTCAATTACTGAAGATTTCCATAGTTAGTTTGCGTTTTGCATGTTGCAGGACAGAGGGTTTTCTTCTTATAAACAGCTTCTTGTATTTCTATTACAAAAAGTTACATTTAATTCAAAATGTGTGTTTATTTTTTCTTTGTTGTGGAATGGGAGATAAGGGTGTGCAGAAGCCCAGTTGTTCTCTTATACAGCTTGATTATTAAGTGGAGTTGCTTTACTTTTCAGTTGCATGGTTAACATTATTGAACTGTTATTGTTATTAACCATTGCCCTAATAATAGATTATGTCAACACAACCTATTAATGGATTAAGGTGGATACTACAGCTAAACATAATTAGGAACATTTCTTGAAATTATGCTTTTTATTGCCAGTCTTTCTTTGCTTAAACGGTCATTACCTGCAACAGGTTGTATTGGTCTAGCTCTTTTAGTTTCAGGTGATAACTTTAAGTTGAATATACTTTTTGGTGCAGGGTTCTTTTGTTCTCAAAATTAAGGGACCTGAAGGATGGTCATGGGACCCTGATCGGGTATGTACTTCTGATTTATTAAAATACATCACGTCCACCTTTTTGTGTATCATTCCCTGACAGATGATTTATTCGGTGAAGTATTTTAGTATATACAAGAAAATTCTGATGTCTCATTTCTTGTAGGTTCCCGTGCTTGTCGATCATACTGGCTGTAACAAAAATGAAGATATAAACTTCCGATTCACAGGGTTGGTCTAGATTACTCATGTCCATCATTTTCGTAACTTCTTTTTGTAGAGCTTTATTATACTTCATTTAGCTATATATTGATAACATTTTAGGAACCTATGTGCTTTAGATCTTTTTTGACATCATATTTTACTATATGATGTATCTTTGCAGATTCAGTATAAGTGGAAAAGTTGTGGGAGCAGTTGGCGGTGTGAGTTGTTCATCTACATATGGTGGTCCATCAAATGTAAATGTTGAGCTTTTAGATGCCAATGGGGATGTTGTATCATCTGTTTTGACATCAGCAGCAGGAAGTTACTCTTTCACCAACGTAAATCCAGGTTAATACTTTCTGCAAGGACTTAAATGGTAGTCATTGTATTTGTAGATTACGCTAGGAGTTTATCATCCAAAGTGCTCATGAAAAATATCCCTGTCTTATAATATGGTGACTCATGGATTAAAGAAAAACCACTAGCGAAAACATAATTTTACAATCCCTATCGTGAAACTTGGTTTCTTGATGCTTTTTGTTTGGAATGTCATGCTTGTTAAATGATGCTGGCAGGCTTCTTTCATTTTTTTTTAACTTCAATCTTTCTTGGTGTAGGACGTTACAATCTACAGGCATCTCACAGTGACCTGAATATTGAAGTTAAAGGTTCCACAGAGGTCACATACATATACCTTTCTTTTCTATTATCTCTCTCCATTTTCAATTTGTTAGTTTCCACTCAATTGCTTACGTGTAAACTTTCAGGTTGAATTGGGGTTTGGAAATATCCAAGTTGATGATATCTTTTTTGTATCCGGTTATGATATTAAAGGATTGGTAGTTGCACAGGTAAGTCTTGCATTTTTCCAACTTCTGAAATGCAGCGATAATAGTGGTCACAGTGAAAGAAATACATTATTAGTGTGATTACTACCAAAACTAATGCACTATCTCTGTCATGCGATCTCAGGGAAACCCTATTTTGGGGGTTCACTTTTATCTGTACTCTAATGATGTCAAGGAAGTGCACTGCCCACAGGGTTCCGGTAACCCCTCTGGAGATAGAACTGCTCTTTGTCATGCCATATCTGATGTTGATGGAACCTTTAAATTTAAGTCAATTCCATGCGGTAATATTCCGTATTCTCTCTCTTACTCATAAGCATATATGTGGCACCTAATCCGTTTCATTTGAATAACGAAAACTTGCAGAAGTTTTGAGGTACCTTCATGTAAATAGATGATGTTTGATCATTGAGGGTTCTGTAGTCGAATTTGATCTCTGTACCCTCGGAATGCTCACTGTATGCTTTCATGTTCTGAGTGTTACCCTTTAAAAACTCAATCTATGCTTTCAGAGGCTTATGTACCTTACTAGTAACTTGCTCAATATGATGTAATTCAATCAGAGGGACTGTGTATGAATTTTATAGTTAGCACTAGCTAGAGCTCATTGTAATGAACGGATTCAATGTTTTCTGTATTGATTTTCCAGTTCAATTGGTTAATTATGTCATTATATTTCATTTTGTTGATGCACTTGCAGGAGTTTACGAGCTTATACCTTATTATAAGGGCGAGAACACAGTTTTTGATGTTTCCCCTCCATCTGTTGCTGTCACGGTTCAGCATGATCATGCAATATTATCTGAAAAGTTTCAGGTACCTCAACAAGATATTGATGTTCGTTGCTAGTTCTGACTTTGGGGATATCTGTGATATTTGTGCTATTTACCAAGTACTGTCAGAATATACGACTCTCTGGTAGTAACTGTTCTATTACCAGAGCAAGCGGCAAATAATACTGAATGGTTTTCCTTTTGCCATGTAGAATCCATTTCCAGTTACAAACTGCAGAATTCCAAATTTAGTTTTCCATGTTCGGATGTATCTTATGTATTCACATCATTTTAGAACTCTGAACAAGAAGTTTTAAGCTTGACATTATATCTCTTCCAAGTTCTGAAGGAAGTTACCTTTTTAAGGAGAGCAGATCATGTTTTCACCATTGTGTACTGTTATATTAGCTTATTATCACTACTATAACTTTAATATTCTGATTGTCTTCAACTTGAGACACTATAACATAAATGTTTTGATTTCTCATCTCTAGTGTAGCAACCTGTAAATATCTGGTCGTAGTTCAATCATCACTTCGTTAATCACTAGTTTAAGTGTTATTCAATCACCAGTCACGGTTACATGCATTTTTTAATGCCTTGCATCAAATATACTAACTTTTTCTATTTTTCATAACTAAACTTTTTCAGGTCACTGGGTTTTCTGTTGGGGGTCGTGTTGTTGATGCTAATGGCAAGGGAGTGGATGGTGTAAAGGTGGTCGTTGATGGTGTTGAGAGGTCTATTACTGATAAAGAAGGATATTATAAGCTCGACCAGGTAATTCATTCACTGCAAATGGTACCTTTTGTTTATTCTTCATGTTCTTGTAGGTTTTTGTAGCACTATTGCTGTTTCTTTTTCCTTTATCCTGTAAAGCGTCGTAACTCGTAAGTCCATGTATTTTTATATTCGTTTTATTATATAATCTATTGCTTATGGCTGTAGATGTGTGGCAGAAATTCCACTATGTGTGTATTTATGTGTTATATATGTGTGTATGCCTGTATGAGGATTTTCATGCAAGGCTTGAATTTCTATTGACAAGTAAGCCTTATATATACATATTGTCTTCATGGTGAGGCTGAAAGGAGTAACCTTTTCTCTACATGGTCTGACATTGGAGTTACATAGATTGGTAAACAGGATAATCTGATTGCTTATGTTTTCTGCATATACTATCGGCGAAATAATTTCTTATTCAGTTTGAAAGCTTCCAAAATTTTAATCTAACGTGTTCTTTTTCCATTTATGATTTTATATAATTTTCCTAAATACTTTACTTTTGCTATTTGCTATTTCATATTTCTACATTCTTGTTTTTTCTATTTTTTTTTTTTAAATTGCACGGAGCTAGATTTTGCATCCACTTTTTCATTTTTTCTATTTGTGCTCCTTTACAGGTTACATCAAAGCAGTATCAGATTGAAGCAAAGAAGGAGCACTACAAGTTTGACAAACTGATTAATTTCATGGTAAGTGCACCACAAAACTTAGGCGCATCTGGCACTTTGTTTTTTATTCTTTTGCCAGCTTTTCTCATCTTAAAATATTTTTTATTTTCAGGTTTTACCAAATATGGCATCAGTTGCTGATATCAAAGCAGTGTCTTATGATGTTTGTGGCTCAGCACAGACAGTTGATTCTGGTTACAAAGCAAAGGTTATTCCAACGCCCTGTGTCGTTCTTTATATATATCCATATGTATGATCGTACCTGTTAAAAAAAATCCTTTGAATTAGTTAACGTGTTTTTTTATGACTATCCCATTATACTTTCTCCAGGTAGCACTGACTCATGGACCACATAATGTTAAGCCACAAATGAAACAGATTGATGATAATGGCTATTTCTGCTTTGAGGTACTTGATAGGAGTTATTTTCTTCTTAGTGGCATTTATTTATATTTTACTAGGTAAATTCTGCCATAATTGAATTAGCTTTGTGGTCAACCTGGTTGAGTCCTTTGCATTGCTGATATATAGAAGATCTGATAATCGTGAGTTCGATTTTGTGGCTGATGAGGCTCAAGAATCAATTGCAACAGTAGTATGTTGATGGTACATGGTCATTGTCAGAGATGGAGTGGTGTTTAATCTGATGGTCAACAAAATAGGGTCACCTTAGTTGGGTTTGCTAATTAGGCGAACATAACTTCTACTTTTAGTGTGTTCTCCATGTATATCTGTCTCTTGATACTGCTAAAAGATTGGATTAGTGCCGCTTCATATCGCTAAGTTTACATTTAGGTAATTACTTTGTGATTTGCCTCACTAGAATGGTGTTAATGTTTTTCAGGTTCCACCTGGTGACTATCGTCTATCGGCTATTGCAGCCACACCTGAAAGTAACCCGGATCTTTTATTTTCGCCACCACATATTGATGTTAATGTCAATGGTCCATTGCTGTCACTGAAATTTTTTCAGGTGATTATATCTCAAAGTTATAATTTTCGATTGTTACTTCTATTTTCTTACTTTCTCCAAGGTTGTTAATTCCAATTGCAAAATATTAATCATCCGACTCGGGAATCAAGATCTTTATTCCTAATTTCCAAGACCATTTGAAACCGCTATATATATATATATATACTCACTAAATTTGTCTTCTGCTGATATCACATGTGAATGTAGTACTCTCGAATTCATATGCATTATCGATGATCTTTTCTACATTTTAAGTAGTTCAGTTCTCTAAACGGTTAGATAAATGTATATGAATAATGAAGTTGAAGCTAGCCTGTTTGACTTCACTATCATGATTAGACATATTTTGTAGGATATATTGGTATCTTACTTGATGATATTCCTCTTAATATCAGGCAAAGGTTAATGTACACGGCTCAGTAACTTGCAAAGAAAAATGTGATTCATCTGTTTCGGTTGATCTTGTGAGGCTGGATGGTAAAAACAATGAAGAGAGGCAGACAGTTGGTTTGAATGGCCAGAGTAGTGAATTTTTATTTCAAAATGTGCTGCCTGGAAAATATAAGCTTGAGGTATTGTGTTGCTTTTCATTTGGTATATTCTAATATTTTGATGGTGAATAAAGAACGATGACATTAATAAATGCTTGTTCTTCCCAATTTGTATCAGTTGAACTTTAGAGTTGATTTAAATTTCTGTTACTCTTTTTGCTTAGTTCCATTGCTCACTTAACTGCCAAGCTTTCTTCTAACCATGTAAATCCATCCCTTATCATTGAACCGCACATCTGGTATTCCAGTGTCCAAAAAAATGTACAAATACTTGTTCCATCCATATTTTCTTCCTTTTTTTTTTTTTTGTTTTAATCTGTATTTTGATAGCATTTTTAGTTCTCTATGTAACATTATACCTTTATCCAAGCTGAAGGATTTATTCATGTATCTCAAAGTTGTTTTACAAGTATTATTGTGGAATCAAGTCCCACTCGAGAAAAAAGGTGTATTAAAGGTGTTGTGGACTTGTGGGTGTGAGTCTTGGCTGTTCAAAAAAGTTGTTTTAGAGGTAATATTGTGACCAAACTCATTTAAGTTTTTGATTTAGATTTCTATACGCTGTTTTCAGGTCAAACATCTTTCTAAAGAAGCTATTCTTCAAGATAACTGGTGTTGGGAACAGAGCTCTGTACATCTCAATGTTGGAGCAGAAGATGTTGAGGGGATTAACTTTGTTCAGAAAGGATATTGGATTAACTTAGTATCTAGTCATGATGTAGACGCATATCTGCATCAATCAGGTGGTTCTCGTGTGAACCTAAAAATTAAGGTATTACAGAGCATCCAAACACATTATGTTCAAGGTCAATGCTACACACTATGCACTTCATAGTTTACTATGCTTTCCTTATGTATTATTTTGTTGTCAATTGCAGAAAGGTCCTCAGCATATTTGCGTTGAATCTCCTGGGGTGCATGAACTTCACTTTGAAAACTCTTGTATACTTTTTGGAAACTCACCTGTAAAATTTGACACTGCGAACACAGCGGTATGTTCATTTGCTTTTTCTTTAACCTTTTTCGTGCACGTGTTCCATTTCACATAATTTATTTATTTATTTTGTCCTTTTAGCCTATCTATCTGAAAGGAGAGAAGTATCTACTCCATGGGCAAATAAGGGTTGAATTGAGCTCGCAAAATGTTGACAAGTTACCTGAAAATCTGTCGATTGACATTTTGAACGAAGAAGGAACTGTTATTGATGGCAGTACTGCAGCATCTGTAGTCACTGGAAATGAGCAATTGAATACAGCTCTTTATGAGTATAAAGTATGGGCAAATCCTGGAGAAAAACTTTCATTTATACCTCGGGATACTCGGTAAATCTTCTGTCCTACGCCTACATGTTCTTTTTGGCTATGCTAAAAGCTCCATTAATGCTTACCGGAAACGATGCATTTATGCAAACTGTCTTGGGTTTCTGAAAGGCTAAACTTGCATCCTAGAGTTGCGACTGAATGAAATTATGTGTAGCGGATTATGTTTGATAATGCCCACTTCGTAATTTCCACTTCCATAGATAAAGTGATAAAACCATCAAAATAATACCCCGAGTGACATCAATGTTAACCTGTCTATGACATGTTGCAGGAGCAAAAACGAGAAGAAGATTTTATTTTATCCTAGACAGCATCAGGTAGACACCTATGGAGATATGAGGATATGATTGATGCATCTTCAATATTTTTTCAGCCTTTACCAATAAATTATACTTTCTTAAACAGGTCAAGGTAGCACAAGATGGCTGTCAAGCTTCAGTTCCTTCATTTTCTGGCCGACTGGGGTTGTACATTGAAGGATCAGTTTCTCCCCCACTTCCAGATGTTACTATTAGAATCCTAGCTTCTGGAGATAGTCACAATGCTCAAATCAAGAAAAATGAATTAGCTTTTGCGACAACCACTAACAAAGATGGTTCTTTTATTGGGGGACCCTTATATGATGACGTAACTTACCATATAGAAGCTTCAAAGGTTTGAACCTGCTACTTTTAAAGTACATAAAACTAATGCTAAATAGTTCTGCAATTTACAGATGGATATGCTTTTCAGTTTGCATAAGTACTGATGAACATAATGCTATGAAATTGTGAATTGCCTCAGCTTCAGTCCTTACTTTTATAGTCATTGTACTAATTTATTGATCTTTTTTTTTTTTCATAATAGCATGGTTATCATGTAAAGAAAATTGGACCGTATTCCTTTTCCTGTCAGAAGCTTGGTCAAATCTCTGTAACTATCCATTCTAAAGAAAATGCCAGAGAATTATTTCCCTCCGTACTTTTATCATTAAGTGGTGAAGATGGCTATAGAAATAATTCAATATCTGCTGCCGGAGGAAACTTTGTATTCGATAATTTGTTTCCTGGGAGTTTTTACCTTCGTCCTCTGTTAAAGGTATGTGGCTATTCTTCATCTTATTCATATGAAGGTACTTTTATCCTGTGTTTAATTGTTATTTGTTGTTATAATATGTAGGAGTATGCTTTCTCACCGTCAGCACAGGCTGTTGAACTTGGTTCTGGGGAATCCAGGGAAGTTGCTTTCCATGCTACACGTGTTGCTTACAGGTATTTCTCTATTCCTTTTAATGATTCATGCTGTGGTAATTATGTTAACCCAATAAACTTAGTTTAACACTCTTTTTGTGTATGTGAAATCAATAAAATACTCGTAGAGAGTTTTTAAATGAAAAAAAGAGGCACCGTCTATCCTCATTGAACTTGCAAATATTAACCGCACTGCATCCGTTCTGATCTTTTTTTATTTATCCTTCCAGTGCTATGGGTGTAGTTACTCTGTTATCTGGTCTACCAAAAGAAGGTGTTTCAGTTGAGGCCTGTTCTGACTTGAAAGGTTATTATGAGGAGACTGTAACAGATTCTTCAGGAAGTTATCGTCTAAGGGGACTTCATCCTGATACGACATACACAATTAGAATAGCAAAGATAGGTGGGTTTGACAGCTCCAGGATCGAACGTGCTTCTCCGGAATCTGTTGAGGTCAAGGTGAGTTTTACATAAATACCTTTTCTTTTGATCCATAAGGCGTCTCATCATTCTGTAAATTGTTTTTTGATCTGTATTTGTTTGACTTGGTGTAGGTTGGATATGAAGATATCAAGAGCTTAGACTTTTTGGTGTTCGAACAGCCAGATATGACTCTATTAACTGGCACGGTTGATGGAAAGAGAATTAAAGAGATTTATGAACACCTGCGGTTGGAAGTTAGATCGGCTAATGATCCTAGCAACATCGAATCTTTATCACCTTTGTCACTTTCAAACTTTTTCCAGGTGAAGGGCTTGTCTCGTGGCAAACATCTTCTGCAGCTTCGGTCTACTCTACCATCACGTAACCTCAGATTAAAATCTGAAGTGATTGAGGTGGATCTGGAGAAAAATTCCCAAATTCATGTGGGTTCGCTCACATATGAAATTGAAGATGATCACCACAAACAGGTTTTTTCCCCCATCGTTACGAGCAAATTGCACAGTATATTTTCAAAAAAAAAAAAAAAAAAGAAAGGGAAACATACAAACACACACCTTTAACCGCACCACATACTGTACATATTTTGTCTCAAATGAGACACGAACCATCAACCTTCTGGTTGTTGGATCACCACAATACTCGCTAGGCCATAGGCCCTTTGGCAACAAATTTTGTTTTCACCTAGAAAAAAAGTTAACAAACTGTACTAAATTTTCATTTTAGGCAACGTATTATAATAATATACGGAGGTATAATTTATGGTAATCTGACCCAACCCAGTTAAAATAATGATGTGGCAACTGACATGTAACTTTGACCTTGTTGATTTTTAATGATTGGGCGTGTGAAACCAGTTAACCTACAAATTTACCATAAATGGAAATTTTGAATGTACATAACCATCTTAGGGTTGAAAACAAAGTTCTTCCTCTAAAATAAATTCCTGTTAACTTTTCATGCAATTTGTTTTCCAAAAACTATTAGAACTGATTCTCTCATGGTATTCTGATATGCTTGCCTTGTTAACTATCTATTAAACCATGAGTTCTTTATTACGATTTTAAATTAGACCATGATTTCTTTATTACGGTTTTAAATTAAATCTAGTAACCTATACGCTTACACATTCACCCATGTCCAGCAGGAGTTGACCCCCGCACCTGTATATCAACTAGTTATTGGAGTATTAGTGATCGCGTTATTTATCAGTATTCCAAGGTAACAAGAGGTTTTTTTGTTTTCAATTTATTATTTCTCAGACATCTCGTAATTCACGGGGCAATACAGTCGTTTTATATTGAATCTCAATTTGATGGTCATCTGCAGATTAAAAGACATGTACCAAAGCAAAGTAGCAATACTAGTTACAGGACCCAGTACATCAACTAAGAAAGTTGTGAGAAAAAAGACTTACTGAAGACTGTTCCTGCTTATAAGTTTTTTTATTGTCACAATAGCAGAATAGGCTCGGTTATTCTTCATTGGTAGAGGAGAGTCATCATCTAATCTTTATAGTGATATAGGTTTTTACCAATGAAACTTAAGAGCATTCAGTTAGGTACATTTGATCAGTACACGTGTCTTTGGCGTTGCCTTTGATAACTCCAAGATCAAACAGTAAAAGACACAATGGAGGTGTTTCACAAAACATCTAACAATTTTTGTAATATGATGAGTGAACTAGCGTACAGTGTATTAATGTAACTAACAGTAGAAATAAACTGCTATTGCTATTTATTAAGTCTCTTCATTTGTATGGAATCAAGTCTTCCAGTAGTGAATTCTCTTGGTTATTTTGCATAGTTGCCTATTTGCGAGAATTATGTGGTCCTATGTCATCACAAACCCATCTACGTAAAAACGGATTGCCATGGTGTTCATTAAAATGTGAACAGTAGTGACATCAAAACTTGGTATGTTCCAATTCTTGTTAATTACATGATGTTTTGCTATGTGTCATGGTCGTTTAGTCGGATATTAACTCTGCACACGTTGGTAGCATAGAACACATAGCTAATTTGCAACAAAGCACGACTCTATTTCTCTATTTCTGGTAGTATATTGAAGTCTTAATGGTTCAGTAAAAAATTAAAGTTCTAGTGTTTAGATGAGATTGAACCAACTTTATCTGCAATTTTCATTTCTTCTTAGTTAGTACAAGAGTAAAGTAGGAAGCTCTAGTTTGTAATGATCTTAATTGATCCGCATTATACTGTCTTTTGTACTATAAATTGGAGTATTTTCCATTTAGAATATACAAAAATAATCTTACACTTGCATAGTCTTCAATTTCATATCTGCTATCTCGATTCCTTTACAACCTCAGCCCCTCTTTAAGACAAACATGTTCTTGAAAAGCCCTGTAAAAAGGGGCATCCTACTTGCTGCCAATCAGGCAACGGATTCAGGGAGAAGCAGCAACCATTTGTCAATCGTATGGTTGCTGATTTATGGATGAATGATTTTTGCTAACATGTGCTCTCAGGGTACATGTTAAGAGTTGCTAATTATAATAAGCTCGCATTTATAAGAGCTACTTTATACGGAGTATTAACTAAATTCAAATTATTCCAGTAATCAAGTTTTTGCATCACTTCATTTAATCCAGTTACAAAAAATAAATAAAAGTTAAAATTAATCAAACTAAGGCCAAAAACTTGTAGGATGAAAAAACTGACATTCAATTGATATAAAGTATTATTTACAAATGACAATTTTAGTATATTTAACGATTTTTAACATTAGGGAACGTATTTGCAAAACCCATGTATGAATTGCCTATATCACTTCTTACCGTAATTTTGGATGTTGCGTTTTTAGCTTTCACCAAGCCTAGACTTGATCCTGCATCGACCCTTCGGCTTTTTACCCCGTATAAATTACAGGACGTGATGCACCCTTTTCACCATGGAGTTTCATCATCCACTTAACTTTACTGTTTATACATAACCTTCATCTTCTATATCATGCATCAGTAATCTCAATGTCAAGTATACATCTTCCCCACCATGATGAACAACTTTATTTTCTTTGAAAGCAAACAAACAGCTATTTACTCCAATCCAACTGCATCCTACAACTTTCCTAATATTTCTATCTTTCATTAGTTTCTTCACTCGAGCTACACTCTCCCATCTTCCCCACACCTCATATGCTTTGCACAACACTACATACGGTAATGAAGACATAGGTTCCAATTTCATCAATCTCTCAGCTACCCTTTCGGTCAACTCTAAGTCTCCTTGTACTTCATAAACACTAAGAATCAGAGCACATATATATCCATCAAGTCCATTCCCCATCATTGTTATAATACTCATCGCTTCATTAACTTTTCCTGCTTGAATCATCATTTCAACAATGGTGGCGAAATGTGTGTCAGTTGGTTTGACCCCATATTCGTCCTCCATTGAACAAAAGATGGACAATCCTTTATCGATCAATCCACCATGATTGCACGCTAATAGAACCCCAGACAGAGTTACTTCATCTGGTGGTACCCCTGTTTTGAGTAATTCCTCAAAAAGTTTCACGGATTCCATTGTTTTTCCATTGTAAGTACAACCTAAAATCATCGAGTTCCAAGAAATTAAATCTTTTACATCCAATTGATTGAATATGATCTTTGCAGCGTTAAAGAATCCATATTTACTGTACATTTCAACGAGTGAGCTGGAAATAACAGGATCACGTTCAAACCCTAATTTGACAACAAAACTATGCAACTGTGTCCCCTGCACAGCTGGTAGAAACGTAGAGGCACAACTAAGCAAACTGCTAAGTGTGAATTCAGTTGGCCTTACGTTTTTGTTTAATGAAAGTGTGAAAATCTGCATTGCATTCTCCTCAAGTCGATGATTAGCAAAGCTTGAAATCATTGAATTGCAAACGGCTGAATCCCATTTATCAACTTCCTCTAAAATGCATATTGAATCATATATACTTTCACATTGTGAGAACAAGTTGATGGCAGCACTTGAAACAATACTATTTGAAAGATATCCTGATTTTATAGAGAAACTGAAAATCTGATTACCCTTTGATGAGTCCTGAACGCTTGAACAAGCTTTTAAAACCGAAGATATTGTAAACGCATCAGGTAGATAATTTGTTGTTCTCATTACAGAGAACTGGTTAAAAGCCATATCTTCATACCCCAATTTACTGCAGCCTGCAATCAGCGAGTTCCAAGAAATGACATCTATTTCCTCCATATTAATAAACACACCGAAAGCATAATCTATAAAACCGTGCTTACAATACATATCAATCAACGAATTCCCAATAGTAACTGAAAAATCCACCCCATTTCTTATCATATTACAGTGAACTTCCATACCACTACAAACATACCGAACACACGACAAAACAATCGAATACGTGTATCCACTCGGCACCACTCCTAAAGTTTGCATCTTCTTAAACACCCCAACCGCGTGATCACCAAACCCAGTACAACCATACCCAGAAATAATAGAATTCCAGCTCACAACATCTCGTTCCGGCATTTGATCAAACACTTGGCGCGCACCATCAATGTCGCCAAAATCGACAAACACCCGCATATAAAAATTCCAAGAATAAACATTTTTGTAACGTATGTCATCAAATGCTCGGAAAGCATCTTGAATTGTTCCAAGTTTTGAGTAAAGATCAATACAACGATTACCCAAAAAAGTATTGGTGGTAGAAAGACTAAGCTTTATGAGTTGGGCATGAATAATTTTAACGGAATATAAAGATTTTAAAGAGAGACAGCGATTTAGGAGTGTTGAAAAGATATTTGATCGTTGACAACACACCATAATCTTTTTGGTTTCATGGCGGCATCATGTGTTTGCATGTAACAATTTTTGAAGTTTGTATGGTTTATTTCATTTCCATAGGTTTTTTGTTTCCTTTTCTTATTTAAAGTCCTTTTCAATTATTTTTGGAGTATACTTGTTACAAAGTTCACATTCACGTTCACATTCACATTCACATTAATAATTAAACTAACTACACAAATTTTAGTACTGATAAGAGTAATTTTAAAAGAAATTTACACTTTTAGTCATTCAAATTTTTTAATAATTACACGGTTATTAATCTATCATACTCCCTTCGTTCCATAAAGTGTGAATTAAGATATGTCGAGTAAATGTCAATTTTACCCTTATATTCAAGATAAATTTGACTGATTTTATTTAAAAAATAAATGATTGAGAGTAAAACAAAATAAAAAATTAATTATTTTTAATAGTTATTTTTTGCAAGTGTACAATTATTTTGAGTGGACATGTAGTTTTAGTTTGAGATGAAGAAAGTATTAAACTAATATTCCATAAGGTTATGTGTGGGTTCCCTTAAAAGAATAATTCTTATAAATTAAAATGTTCATGTATTATTTTTGATGTACTTCAAACAAATTAAAATTAAAATTAATATAGGAAAATATTTAGTGTATATTTTGAAGTTACTTGTTAATAATGACTTTAGTGTACTCAAACTTTACTTTTTAACTTAAAAAAATGCATTAACTACATGTGTTTGGTACATCCTCAAAAGGAAGTTACTTTAACAGTACGTCCTAAGAAGATATGTTAGACAAATCCTATATACACAAGCAATAAGTCTTGATTTGTAACATGGATCCATAAAATGAACAAAAAACTTGTGCTTCTAATGAGGTGACTCACCAATATATTTTTATTATTATAAGACTATGAAATACTAACAAAAATGGGTTTGATGTGTAAAAAGTTTAAATTATGTCTTCTTCAAGGAAAGAAAATATTAATATATGGAAATAGGTGAAAATGCAAGAAAAGTTTTGACCACGTTTTGACCTCCTTTCATGGTTGACCAAAGATTCCATCCTAACTATTTATAGGTTCTTTTTTTTTTTTTTCTACATTGTGTATCCATTTGCGATTCTCCTTTATTGCAATCCAAATGTGATTCTTCTAGATTCTCTCTTCATTTGAGATTTTTAAACTATACAAGAGCGATACAAAGAAGTAATGCATGAATAAATATGAAGTTTGATAATCACATTCTTGTCATAATCTTTATTGTTTCTCTCATTTTCGCCTTCTCAATTAAAGGCTCGGATTCGTCACCAACTCCGTCGGAAATGGAAGACGATAGCATAATCGATGAAGTTAAATGGGAATTTGGTCCACTTTTCGACGAAGCCCAAGAGGCCCTTGGCCCCATTTCATCGTTGGATGTAGATGAGGTTGAAGAGGCATTTGATGAGGTTGAAGAGGCATTTAGTCCATCATTAAACGAAGCTAAAGAGGCACTTGGTCCCGTTTCAGCCTCCTTTGTTGACGACGCAAAAGAGGCACTCGGCCCTATTTCACCTTCAACTATAGACGATGCAAAAGAAGCATTTGGCCCAGCTTCACCTGAATTATTAGATAAAGCTAAAGAAGGACTCGAGGATATATCTAAGGAAGCCGATAAAAAAGTTAATGATGGTAAAGAAGCACCAACTCCAAGTAAACCTTCGGGTTCACCTGGGCTCTTGGATGAAGCTAAAGAAAAATTTGGGTCATTAGTGTCGTTCATTACCCAAGACAAAGAACAAATATCGTCACTTTTAGAGGAAGCTCAAGAAGAATTTGGCCCAATTTCTTCCTTAGATATCGACGAGGCTAAAGATGCACTACCACCTATTTCACCGTCTACTATTGATAACGTTAAAGATGCATTAGGCCCAGATTCCTCCATCGATTTCGATAAGGCTAAAGAAGCACTACCACCCATTTCACCCTCTACTGTAAATGAAGCGAAAGATGCAGTAGACTCCATTTCACCAGACACTAAACAAAAATTCGACTCAATTGTATCTTTCATTTCACAAAAGAAAGAGCAAATATCATCCAATTCATCCCCCACCTTAGCCGAAGCCCAAAACGACCTAGGCCCAATTTCTTCATCCGTTTTTGATGCACCGAGCCCTAGTCCAAGTTTAGGCCCCGTTTCACCGTCAACTTTAGACGACGCAAAACATGCAATGGGTTCAATTTCATCTAAAGCTTTAGATGCAGCTAAAGAAGGATTTAACTCTATTTCATCTTTATTTTCTCAAAGTAAAGTGGAAATATCTTCTGAATCGAACAAACAAGATTCACATTCACCTTCAATATACTTTGATCATGATGTTGCTTTGGCTATTGAGTCGCTCATTAAACAAGCCCAATCGAATTCACAATTAGCTATCGAAGAGGCTCAAAACTCATTGAGTGATCCAACATCAAATTCAGGAAAATGTTTGAGCAAATGTATGGAAAACTATGCATCATGTGTTCATAACTTGGATAACGCTATGGAAGCTCTTAAAGGACGCAAAACTGATTTACTTTACGACGATGTTAGTGCTGTGGAAGAAGACATATCGAACTGCCAAAATTGCTTTGTAGAGAATAGAGAAAAACAATCTCCATTGAAGGATTTGGAGGTGGCCATTGTTAAAGCTACTCGCGAATGCTTAAATGTTTTAGATCATTCTGGGTGAAATTAAATTTTCTCTTCATGCTATTACTACTTTTGTTAGGTGAAACTTATTTATATTTATATTAGTGTATACACTATAAGCATGTTCTTAATCATAGACATAGATCACACAAATTCATAAGAGTGGATCAAATATAACTTTAATCGTCGTAAAAGTAACCTTGGTAATCAAACTGGTTCATTTGTAGACAATAGCTTCAGTTATATATATATATATATATATATATATATATATATATATATATATATATATATATATATAATATAGCCAAAGGTTCAAATGAGAACCAGAAAAAAGGTACAAAACTGCGAGAACTTTTAAATTATAGGGATTTTAACACTTAATATATATATAATATAGCCAAAGGTTCAAATCAAAAATATATTTTTCGTTTACATGTGCACATTTGATATGTGCACATGTGAACACTTAATATATTTTATAGTTTAACATGTATTTTGTTATTTTTAATTGTTTGTCAATAATATAAACATTAAATAATATTTCTATGTAATTTGTTGTGTTTACATGTATAAAAACAATATAATTTAAAAGTTCTTACAGTTTTGTACATTTTTATGATTCTCGTTTGAACCTATATATATATATATATATATATTATATCCGTGCCGGTCAAACCGTCTACTTTAAAAATGTAAATAATTTAAAAGACATGCAATCATTACAACTAACCTTTAAATTTATTCAAGTTTTAGGTTTTTCATTTTCTTGAGCAAAAAATACTCGAAAAATCTGTCAAACCGTGCCGCTTTTTACGGTTTGATCTGGTACGATTAAACAATTCAAACGGTCTGATCCAATTTGAAATTTCCCAAACCGTTAAGCATCGGTTCTGTTTGGATTTTAGTGTATAATTTTACTTTTACTTTAATTTAATTTAATTAAGGCCAAAATGTATTTTACTACCCCTAACTTGTTCAACCAGGTTTCTTAATACCCTAAAGTATTAAGGGTGCAGCATAGTACTCTATAGTTGTAAACTCGGTCACTTTAGTACCCTGGACCCAGCTTACTCCCTAACGTGATGGCACATGACCAAATTTCGTTAGTTTTTGTTGACATTGTTAGAGTTAGGCACGTGCTATCTTTATTTTATTTCTCCCATGCGATTTTTTTTCACCTAGCTAAAACATGTCAGTTTCTCATCAATTAAATATTCTTCTTTTATTTCCTTTACAAATTGATATCTCTTTGTTCTTTATATATTAAAATTTTTTTTTATTAGGATTACTTTGAACAATAAAAATCTTTTTCAAGAGAGGACGTAAATTGAAATTGAAAACTCTAGTATTTAGCATGAAGCTAAATACTATTGAATGAATAGTATGTTTTATATATTATTTTTTCTTTCTTTAATTTTTTTTTATGATCACAAAGTTACAGGAAACTATTCTTTCTTTAATTTTCTTTTTATGATTACAAAATTGCAGGAAGCTAAATACTATTGAATGAATAATAAATTTTAAATATATACATGTATATATATTTTCTTTTTATGATCACAAAGTTAAATATTTTTAAAGAATATAATTTTTTAAATAGTTATTAAAAAATTACAATTTTATTAAAACTTACTTTGACACTACCTTTTTTAGTAGATTTTATTTTTAGTATCGGTCGAGACTAACATCTCGAGTTTAATTCGAATCCAGTCGTTGTACATAAATAATAAGTTTTAGTTTGAGCTTAGAGAGTGATATCGTTTTTATTACGTTTGTAAAGTATTTGAAGTTGTAAGATATGATATGAATTACAAACTGATTAATTTAATTTTAACATGAGGTTTATTAAAATATCAATATTCATACAACAAATTCAGAAGGAGTTTTCAACATAATAAAAGAGGTGACATAGTCATAAAAAGAGATGCATTACAATCATTCGAAAAATTTAGTTAATTGAAGGCTAAGACGGCGCCTCGCATATGGGTAGCAAGAGGGCGCTTATGCCCCGACGGTGGGGCCTTAACTTGTTCACTAATTATGAGGGTTCGCCAGGGCCTCTTTCCTCCTCCCTTTTCTGCTCACTCGTTTTTACTTTTGAAAATAAACCATTTTTTCTTATTTTAACATAACGTATATTTTATTTAGTTTTGCATACGGTTGTTGAAATTAAATCACAAATGACGTTTATTTGCTATAGTAAATAAAGAGTAATTTTTGTTAATATAAGATTGACGTTAACGTTATCGTAATCAAGTATAAGATCACGTATGGTAATTGGTTTTTAAGTATATATATTTTGATATGTTATTTTTTATATTCAACAAACGCGTACAACATATTCACTTAAAATTATAATTTTTTCCGCTCCGCCGCAACACGCGAGTAAAACGCAACTTGTTTTGCTAAAAAGAAGAATGAAAATGAAAAATTCAAAATAATCTATTTTACAAGTCGTTCATGTCACGGGTTATCATGTTGCTTACCTTGGCACGAAATCATTTGGTATAATGCATACATAAATAATAAAATAGGTAGATTGCAGTGACATATTTTGGAGCATTACGTAGCCGATTTAATGCATTTACCCGAAAAGAATGAAAAAGCATCACTGACATTTTATTTTTAAAAATGACTCAATAGTTGGTATATCACCTTTTGTAATAGTAATTGCCTTGATTGGGATTTCTATAAGTATAAGCTAAAAGTGTACTCGACATGATTAAATATTTACAGTTTAAAGTTAGGCTCATGAGTCCTGTATGTATACGTTTTTTCATTCCTTTTTAAACAAAATTTACGTCCTCTCTTGAAAAAGATTTTTATTGTTCAAATAATCCTAATAACAATTTTTTTTTATTATATAAAGAACAAAGAGATATCAATTCGTAAAGGAAATAAAAGAAGAATATTTAATTGATGAGAAACTGACATGGTTTAGCTAGGTGAAAAAAAATCGCATAGGAGAAATAAAATAAAGATAGCACGTGCCTAACTCTAACAATGTCAACAAAAACTAACGAAATTTGATCATGTGCCATCACGTGAAGGAGTAAGCTGGGTCCAGGGTACTAAAGTGACCGAGTTTACAACTATAGGGTACTATGTTGCACCTTTAATACTTTAGGGTATTAAAAAACTTGATTGACTAAGTTGGAGATAGTAAAATACATTTTCACTTTTAATTAATTTAAAGTAGCTTGCATTCCACGAAAAGGTTATACACCACGGACCATTACCTATTATTTATTATATTATTATTATTATTTATTTATTAGTTATTTATATAGATAGAATAAGAAAACACACACAACACTTCCATCCATATCCACAAGAAATCCCCAATTCACTTCAGAGTTGTTTGCTTATAAATAAGCAATCCCAAACACCCCCTAATTCGCATCTCTAACCCTAATAGTAAAACCTAATCGTAATTTCTGGATCAAATCAATCAATCACTCGAAGTAATCTTTAATCATTCCACAGGTTGGCTAGCTTTTACGATTAATGTTTAATTATTCTTCATCCTTTGGCGATTCTGCTGTAATTGATCTTACATCGATCGGCGTTATGCTGATACTGGGACTTCTGCCTCAGACTATCAGATCTAATTTTTATGACTCAAGATGGTGGCCTGATTAGGTTTAGGATTAGGGTTTTTTATATAATTATTATTATAGTATTGTCGTTCGTATTATGTGTTGTTGGATTGTATCAAGTCGTCATGATTGGTTGTGTTCGACAACCTGATGGATCCAGTGATCAAAGATACAAGTATATATTTACATCTATAGGTATGTGTATGTGTTGCCGATAAAATTATTTACGGATGATTACATCTGATTTCTACGAATCTAAGATGGACGGTAACCTGATATATTTAGGGTTAGGGTTTGGGTTTTTTCATTTTTTATATATATGTTTTTGTTTGGTGGGTTGGGGTAGAGGTATGGTGGTTATTGGATCTTAGACATATGTTGGATGTATATGTTATGAATGCTCGTGTTTTCTTGGACGTCTGGGTTCTTGAACCTGATGGGTGCACTCATCAACTAGTTTAACTTCGAATCGTTGTTCATGAATTTTGGGGCTCTGCAAAGGACTCAAGAATCGTTTGTAGATTGAAGTTAATTCGGTTATCTTGTTGAAGAGAATGGAATTTTGTTGATGCGGTAAATAATGATAGGTGTCTATTTGATTTAGTAATGGCAATGAAAGCGGCTAGAAGATTCTCAGTGAAGATGGACACATCAGTATTTAAGAGAACTGCAAGGGGAAATCAAGAAAATATCGCAAGAAATCATCAATTTAGAGATGTTTTTCAGAGACTTGGAAGCTTCAATCAAGAAAATAGTGTGGGAAATCATAAAATAAAAACTGTGGTCTGCAAGTATTGGTTGGAAGGAAGATGCACCCGAAATCCTTGCAAATTTATGCACCCGAACCAAGCAAAACCTGTTGCGTTAAAGTCAAAGTTTGCCTGGAAGAATCATCCCAGTATTCACAAGTCGGAGAATTCGCCTCACATTGAAAAAACTAAACGAAAAGTACTAAAGACCAAAGAGAACTGTGACCATAATCTGATTGCCACAAAAACAGTGTTAAACAGTGAAGTAAATGTTGGTCAAACTATTAAGAAGACTGGAAATCGCATGAAAGGCGATAAGGGTGGAGTAATTGTTGGTCAAAGTAGAAGTATTAAGATGACTGAGAATTGCATGAAACGCGAAACAAGTGGACTAATTGCTGGTAAAAGTAAAAATATGGAGACTGAGGATTGCACAAAAGGTGAAAATTGTAAGAATTTGCAATCATGGTTCTGTGATAATGGGCTCTCAATGGTGGCCCAACTGGGAGGCCATACAGAGGTAAACTTACTCAATAAGCTAAGTTTTGAGGCTATGCTGTTTACCATTATCTATTTTATTAATCAAGGTTCTGTGTTTAGGCTATAACTGGGATTGTCTATCCGTCTGGATCCAACAAGCTTTTTTGTGGTAGCAAGGATAAATCAATGCGAATTTGGGATTGTAATAGTGGACAGTGTGGGCATATAGAAAACTTTGATGGCGAGTGCCGGACTTTGGTTAAAGAAGGTCCATGGATTTTTTCTGGTCTGCGAGATATGATTAAGGTAGATTCATATTAACTTAATGGTCTTACTTTTTCCTTTTTAATAATGTGTTAACTTAGGTTGTTACTTTTTTACTAATTAACGTTGATTTTTGCTAGTCTTGGAATTTTGAAACTCAAACTGAAGTATTAATCCGAGCTAGTGGTGGACATGTCAATGCAATCACTATGTATGAAGACGTACTTTTTGCTGGGATGGAGGTAAATTGAATATATATTCTTGGTGCTTTTTATTGCTAAGTGTTGTTAGTGCCAATTTTAGCCCATTTACTTATGAGGGGGTGATTCGGGCTTTATGTTATGTCAAATGTTAAAATTAGAAAATTCAGCTTAAAAGAAAACAATTCAAATAGGCTGAACAGGTCAAGTGTCACCCAAACTCCCGAAGTGTATTTTTAATTCATAAAACCCCTCTCAAATCACCTTTTTTGGAAGAAAATTGTTTTTCTAGACCCATATTGAACACTCCAATCCAATCATTAATTTTAAGATGTTAACTGGACCCCTTTGTATTCCATAGACAATAAGTACATTTGATTGTTGTTGTTGGTTTTCAAGTTGATTTTTTACGGTTATATTTTGGTGCAGGATGGTACCGTTTTGTCATGGAAATATACTTCCAAAACCAGTTTCTCTGAAGAATCAACATCTTTGAAAGGCCACACTGGATCTGTACTTTCGCTCATTATAGGAGCTAAAAGGCTCTTCTCTGGTTCTTCTGACCACACTATACGAGTATGGGATTGTGAATCTCTAGAATGTACACATGTTTTAAATGGACATATGGGTGATGTGACAGCGGTTCTATGTTGGGATCAGTATCTCGTATCTGGTTCCTTGGACAAAACTATCAAGGTTTGGGGTGCAACCGAAAGTGGCAACATTGAGCAAGTATATAAACACGATGTAGATGTAAGTTGTTAATCTCACATTAATATGTCTCCTTTTCTACTTTATGGGTCCCATTTTGGATAGACAATTTCGTGATCTAATGTTTCCCTTTCCTTGATTGTTGAAGGGCGTACTTGCTTTTTGTGGGATGCATGATGCAAAAGAAAAGCCGATCTTGTTATGTTCATGCAAAGATAACGGTGTTTACTTCTATGATTTGCCTTCGTAAGTCCTTTTATAAACTGTATCATGAATGTTAATGTATGGTGTTGGTTCATGTAATTAAAGTTGGTAATAAATTTCTATCTATTTTATAGGTTTGTTGAAAGGGGTAGAATCTTCTCAAGACGTGACGTTCAATCAATTGAAATCGGTCCTGAGGGATTATTCTTTACTGGCGATGCATCAGGGTTGGTCACAGTATGGAAACCAAGCGGGGAGCCTGTTTGCAGATAGTGTTAATGGCAAACGACTATACGTCTGTTCATTCATCTTTGTAATTTTTGGGGTAGTTTTCGTCACAATATAATAGTGACCTTGGACTAATTATGATGTAAATTAACGATTATTTGAATGAATGCAATGCAATCCTTTTGTTCATTTGTATAGTTACAGTAGTTATATACTATGTCCTCTTTACAAGTATATATTGATTTTACATCCACTAATTCTCCATTCTCATCTTATTTTTTGATTTTAAAAGTGTCATTATGTTATGGTTATAAGAATTAGTATTATTAGAAGTTGTTAGCGTGATGTTTTACAAGTATATAGGGGTAAAACGAACTCAAGCTCGAGCTCGGCTCGTTTAAAATACACTGAACTCGAGCTCGGCTCGTTTCGAGCCTAGTATGTAAAGATCGAGCTCGGCTCGTTTGATATTATACAGGCTCGAGCTCGGCTCGGGCTCGACTCGTTTATTCCATAATATTCTTTATTTAAATAATTATTTTATTAATCAATAATATTTAATTGTTCATTGTCTAATTTTTAGCTACATATAATACGATTAACTACTATTATATTAATTATTATATAATTATATATGCAGATTATTATTATTATTGTATAATTACATATTATATTATTATATAAAAACTTATTAATGTTTATAATTGAAAAGCTCGTTTAGACTCGCGAACTTGTTCGAGCTCGATATTAGAAGCTTGAGCTCGAGCTCGTTTATTAAACGAACTCCAAAATATGTTCAAGCACGCGTTCGAGCTCGTTTAGGCTCGGCTCGAATCGAGCTTTTAACGAGTCGACCTCGAGTAGCTTGCGAGCTGAATCGACTCATTTACAGCCCTACAAGTATATATGACTTGTTTAACGATCTTCTTAAATCTAAACGGAAATGTGTAGCTACAAGCTAGAAAATTTCAAACACAATGTACTTGTAAACATGTTCGTAGATGTTAATAATGACTACGGACCGTTTATAACCAATAATTAACTATCATATTGCCTAGACAATGAGGTATCGGCTAAAATCTTACTTGTGACAGTATTTTTTGTCAACGGCATGTCGTTTAAATGAAAATTGAAAAGATAGTGACATATATCATATTTCAATTTTTCAATGATTATAATTAGTGGTGACAATCTCGACACTAGATGAAACCTGACTCGAAACCGAACAAAATAAATGTTCTAGGGTTGGATTTCAAACTGCCAACTTACTAATAACAAAACACGCCAACTATTCAACTTTTGAGGTTGGGTTTGGGTAAGGTTCAGGTCAACGGGTGAACCGCGGCTTATCAATCCATTTGAGCGGATTGTCTCCTGGCTGATTATCTTTGACTCTCCCCTTTAGATAGAAAAGCTCTCTTATCACGTGAATCTCATATACTAACATCGAGTGTTAATATTAATAATAATAATTACAATAGAAGGTTGAGAATGTAATAGATGAAACATTTGGACTAAATCCGCAAAGTAAACAATAGTATAGGGACTAAATTTAAAATTTACATTTCTAAATAAGACAGGCGAAAAGGACCAATATTTGCAATTCCATTGTGGCGGAACTGGAAACAAGCCGGCGCTATCTATCACCAATTCAGAATTCATCAGGTTAGTTTGTTTAATCTTTTGAAAATCAAAACCACAATAAACAAAGTTAGGGTTTTTAGCAATTTTGCAACTACTATGCTCATGTTCTTATAGCTCCACTGTCTACTGTTAGCTGTGCTTTAAGAATAACAGATCCAACTGACCCAAATTATTATTATTATTATTATTATTATATCAAATATAATAAAAAAAAAATTGCTGCTTAAGAACGCATGAAAAAGATATTATATAATTTCTGTTGTTCAATGCTTGTTACAAGTGAAGTTTTTTAACTTTTGTAATCATATTTTCAATGGATTGGAATTGGAATTATTATTATACATAAGTTGCTATTAGGGCATTGAAAAAATGGTCATAGAAAGTCAATTGTATTATTACATGTCCTGCAGTAATTCAATGCTTCCCTGTTTTACACATTTGTGATCCTGACTCAAAAAACTAATTTTAACAACCTCTCATGCACTGTATTTGAAGCTCGATAATCGATGCTTAGCTTCTATGAATTATCATGCTTCGTAACAAGCATCTTTTGAATTGTATTAGGCTTTGTGAGTGCATTGGATACTTGGATAGTGTCTTTGTTTCTAATAATCTTCTTAAAAAGTTTTTCAGCTTCATTGTTTTGCATATTTCCATATTTGTAACGCTCAATACAACAATAGTTGTACCTCAAGTATTTTCATCTAAGCTTTACTATGACAGCCTACATGGAAGCAAACTGGTTTGAAATATAAAATTGAAATCTTTGTATTGACTGCCGCTTGTATCAAACTAAGTGTGTGATTCAATTCCTCTAAAAAGCTAGCATTTTTCTTGATGGCCTTATGTCATTTATACGTGGACTACTGGGATCTTTGTAAATTTGTTACAAAGATCGTTTCTTTTCAAAGACAATTAATTTCAGATGTTACATAGATATTTTTGATGACATCAGGCTCTGAATTCCCAAATTCAACTTTTTGGTAGATATTTTTGAATTTTGATTTTCTTCAACAAGTGTATCGCATTAATATTGACTTTTAAATACTGTGCAGTTTCTGCGGTGAAATTACAATGGAGATGCAAATTCAAGATGAACTAAGTTTGAGTCCAGCGGTTAAAGCAACACTTTGTCTTGGATCGGAAACGCATACAATCGAAGCTTGCAAGGGGATTCTATCAGAACAATTGGTTTTTCTGAAGAGAGAAAGTATGAGTATATTGAAGGAATACATTACCCAGCATAACGTCCCAAATGACGTCCCAGATGAAATATCGTCTGAAGATGAGGGCGATACACCTGTTGTCAAGTCAAAGAAGACTAGAAGATAAAACAATTAATTACCCTTGATTATTATCGAATTTAAGGACAAGTGATAGTCTTCTTGTATTTGTCTTAATATCTTAACAAAGAATTTCTGTTATATTGTCTGAGGATGTATTGTTGACTTTAGTGATAAACGATACTTTTGCTAAATTTGGACAACCGGCAATGGACAAGGTTTTACTTCTCTCAAGTTCTGTATGAGTAATGATAATGACACGTGTCATCCGCTTTTTTTACTATGTTATGTGTCATGATCTTGTTTGGAGGAATTTTTAGAGGAAAAATAGATATATTTCGCTTTACTAAATATGGTTTTACTTCTCTCAAGTCCTGTTGTTATAAATCTCCTTATGGAAGCATCTGTACGCTGATTCAAGATTATGTAAATTTATTAATGAAATTCTGCATTACTCTATACATGCTTGCCATACTTAAAATTCTGGTTTCTACAACCTCTGATTCAGTCGTTTATACATCCTTGAATACCTTCACTTTTCATAAAAATGATTTCTAAGCTTCAATATATATATAGGCTTATATATCTATCCTAAATTAGTCTATATTGTCTCTATGCTGCTGCTGCTGCCTCTCGTTGTCATTCCCAGAAACCTAACACACAAAATTGACATCAGCTACAAAGTCATGTGCAAACTGCAGGCTGCAAGTTTAGCATCTACGAATAGAAATCAAACCTGATAATGACGTTTGATGCTCTTATGGATGGAATCAACAGTGCACATGATTATGTACATGGGGACTAATATCCCACTAGCCCTCATAACCAACAACTACAAATATGACATAAACACGAATTAGAAGTTAGAACACCTTGTTAATTAATTACTGATATAGGGTTATGGGTACTTACAGTAAAGAGCGTGAATGGGTAATCCCCTGTTCCTTCAATCAACAATGCAAGCAAATGTCTCAACAGTAAAAGTAGGGTAAACTGCATAATTTTCAATTTGCCAAAATTTAGCTAATATTCTGCTAAAGAGAATAAAAGGAGTTTTATCACATTTTAATATAAGGTGGCATGGTGTGTAATAATAACGTTACCCCATTTGTGAGAATCTCTTTTTAACATGTCACCCCGGTTATGTGTTATTTTGGCCTTATTTCGTTGGACATCTATCGTTGCTTTTATGTAGCGTAGGGAATACGCATTATGAACTTTTGCCTAAATCTCTTTTGTCTGTGTTTTTTTGGTTGTTTTTACCTAAATCTCTTTTGTCTGTGTTTTTTGGTTGTTTATTTTGTGTTAATATGCGTTGATCCTTAAGTGCGAATTGCATAGATGTACACATTTTCATAAAATCCTAACAAATATATTGGTTAAAGAAAGTGAAACCAAAATAAATAACTAAATAAAAGATATATACAACTTACAATGAGACCCAAAAATCTGCATATAGAAGCATTTGTATCAGCAGCATCAGATGAACATTCTTCATATTCTGTTTCACCCAAGTTTTCTTCTTGAGTAATAATGGCAGGGTTAACCTCCATTTCATGCACTTCCAAGCTTACTCTGTCATTCATAAAAATATTTGGTTGATTAACACATGAAGCATAATTAAAATAAAATAAAATAAAAACAAAAAATTTACTTAATTTAAAAGCTTACTGATGGATGGGTTGTATAGGGGATGATGTATACCCAGGTTCAAATTTCTGCAAAGTTACAAAAATGCATGTCATTTTCAATTACCATATGTGTTTAATTTTTTTCCTAAAATTAATTTTAATATATTAAAAGATAAGGGAAGTATAGAAGATAAGAAGAGTGTTGTGTAACTTTAAACTGATAATGACAAGGAATATGAATATGAATATGAATATTAATTACTAGTAGATAAGAATATACAGATATATTATCATACCCCTCCTTCCCCTTTTCCTGGTTATGGTGGACCATTATTAACTCATTAAATAATATAAAGTTATAACCTCTATATCTATACTAATATATGTATAACAAATATTATAATGTTCCTGTTTTAGCTTGTAAAGTAATTGGTGTGTTTGACAATATTAGCATTAGTAGATGATAATAATAGATAAAAATATATATTATATTTTGATTTTTACGCGTGTCAATCGTCTTCTTGTTGAGACGATGAGTTAGGAGGAAAAGTAAGAGATCACTAATAAACAGATACAAGCATCAAAAGAGACTGAATTGATTCGCATAACGTTTCGAAGTCATTACGTATTTTGGAATGATCAGTTTGGTTAAGCTAAGTTCAAACTAAAGCTTTCATTTTGTGATAACAAGACTATCATTTTCATGTAAATACTCGAAACTGGTTAGCTAACGCTTTAAAAACGCAGTAATCAGATAATTACTTTGCAAACACAATCCTAAGCATCCAACTCAGCCCTGAAAAATATATACACCCATTCTGGTAACACAATTTGGGTTCCATGAAAATAAACTTTTAAAGATAAACCTGGTGCTCATAGTGTAACCAATTTTAAATAAAAATCAGACCTGAAGACAAATTTCACAAGTAGTGTTGCCCTTTTCATCACACCATCTTTGTATGCAATCTCTATGAACAAACTGATCATCATTAAATTCACATCATCATCAAATTAAATAATTTTTTTTAAGAAAAAAGAGTTAAAAAAATATAATAATAAAGCAAATACCTTGACAGTACCAGAACAAGAACAGGGTGACTCCAAGGTTTTAGAGCTTTCAAACTCTGCTTCATGACATATTCTACAGCTTATTATTTCTGCTGATGATGATATTGATGCATACAACATATATTCATCATCATGATCATGATCATGATAATAATCATTCACATACAATCTAACTTCTTCCATCTTTTTTTTTCTTGTAGTGTTATGAAATTTGGCAAGAAGTGGTGATTCTGTGACTTTAAAAGGAGGACTACGATGATGACTAGTACTTCCTCCGTCTCAAAACAAGTGTCCAACTTTTCATTTTAGTTTGTCCCAAAATAAGTGTTCACTTTCAAAAATAGCATATTAACTGTACCATTTAACCCTCAATATATATTTTCTTAAAGCTGTGCAAAACGTAAGGATAAAAGTGTCAGATTCACTACCAGACAATGTAATTCTTAAACTCCATAAAAATTGACTGTGGACATTTATTTTGAGACGAAATAAATATTATTCAAACAATGATCACATCAAAATACCAATAATTCCCTTATTAATAGATGTGGGGTTGGACCAAAACTGATCAAAATTGGTTTTTGAGTTGACCCCTGCTTGCTCAAAAATAGTTGACCCTTGTACTTGCAATCTATGTCATATAAGTCCACCAACACGTTGTTGCTATAGGAAAGTGATTTCTATACCATTAAAGTAAATTTATATATGACACACTTAATTTTACACGTTTATTCTCAGTTTTTAAGTCATTTTTATGTGTTATCAGAGCAAAATAGTAAATATGAACAACGTTTACCAAACGGCATTTGAACTAATGGTATCATGTAACCGATCAATTAACGAGCGGTCATTTATAATTGCAGAGAAACTGTGTAAGCAGCACCTGGCGGCCCACATAATGATTTTACATAAACTGTTTACAAGACTAATTCATGTGTAAAAAAAAAAGTTTAACGAACGGAATTAGATATTTATCTATTGTAAGAGATGGAACCATGTATGAAGATATTTTGATATGCATGACACTATGAATTTAAACATTTTATCTATTCAAGAAATAATCTCTTCAAAGCACCACTTGCTAAATAGAGTACATAATAAGTACCACTTGCTAAATGCTTATCATTTATTTGTGGATTATAGCAATGTACAAGATATGATATCAAATCAACTACATTCTGCTTACTCATTTGAGTTCACATTTGGTTGTTGTCACATGTAACATTCGCAATTTTTTATCGTTGTGATAAACCACAGGGCCTTTGGCATAACGGTATGTGAGAAACCCTTCAAATCTAGCGGTTATGACTTCAAGCCTCGAGAGAACGCAATGTGTATATATTTTGTGATTAGAACTTGTAAATATATATTATGTGTAGTGTAGATTTGTCTTATAGAAAAAATAAAAGAAATGCGCCTTTTCTTTTTAAATATTTCTTATCATTTAAAAGTTCCATGCCTATCATTTAGCCTATCTTTATTCGAGTGACATATTGGAGGTGTGGAATCGTATGTTAGAGGACGAATTGCAGTACCATATTGGGTAATTGATGTGACCACTGACCACAACCAAAGAAAGATGAATTTCCATTTTTCAAAGAGCAAAGTGTCATGTCACATGAAGACATTAAAGTAAACTGTATTCAATACAAGAGTTTTGTACCATCCAACTTTAATTTCTAAATGGAGTGTTTGGATTGCGCGTTTTGGTTCGTGGGAATGTGAACGAGAATAAGTGAGAATAATACTAATTATTTGTCTAAGGGACGTGGGTTTTGGAATTAGAAATGAAACCTTTAAAATGAAGGTTCTTCAGATCCAAACAAGAAGGTGGGTTTGGAGGTGATTTTCATTCTCATTCTATATCACTATCAATTCCAGACATATAGTGATTTTCTTAAGCAAACTAAACGCATTCGATTTTTTTTAACCCTACTTCAAAAGTTCAAAAGTTCAAAAGTTGCACCTTTTGGACTAAACTTCGAGATTTTAACTCATATTTAGATATATTTTCAAGTAAAAAACGTCAAAGTTATTGAACTGAAAATCTGAAAAAAAAATTGAGAGACGATTTTCGTAAATCATTTTAAACCACGTGAAAAATTTATGAAATTTACTCTTGTTTGTATCAATAGAAAGTTAAAGGTAATTAGTGTAAGAAGATAACCAAATTGTCCTTGCTCGTACCAATAAATATATATTGGTTATCTTTTTGTAAATACATTTATGAATAAATGGATTTAGCCTTTAGAAGAAATTTAAGAACGCGTCACGCGTCACGTGTCACAAAATCCACTTTCCTCACGCTTTTAAAAATTAAATATCTCAAGAATGGCTTATTGAAAAATTATAAGAATTGCAAAATAAAAATTAACATTTTTTTCTCTTCAATTAGACATCTCACATGATATACTTTCGATGACTTTTTTTTATTTTATGATTGTACAATATTAGTAACACATGTGGTAGTCATTGGTAACACATGTGGTACTCGCTGGTAACACATGTGATAGTTGTTTACAAAACCCAACGAAAAGGAAAAAAAATAAGTTGTCGAAAATATACCTTGTGAGATCTCTAATCGAAGAGAAAAAAAAAACGCTGATTTTTATGGTTCAATTTTTATGATTTTTCGACTTAACGTTTAGAAGATATTTAATTTTTAAAAACGCGAGCGAAAGTGATTTTTTGTGATACGTGGCGCGTTCTTATTGGTTTCTACATTCTCACGAAATATTTTGTACTCGTTTGAACCTTACTCTCTTTGTATAATTTTAACTAAATATAGATTTTAAAATTTCAAACCATACATTATGAATATTTATGATGGGCAAGGTTTAAATGAGAATAAAAATTTTTATGAGAATTGAGAAACTAATAGGAATGCGCCACGTGTCACAAAATCTACTTTCCCTTACGTTTTTAAAAATTAAATATCTCAAGAATGGATTATTAAAAAATTATAAAAATTGCACCATAAAAATCAGCATTTTTTTCTCTTCGATTAGACATCTCACAAGGTATACTTCCGACGATTTTTTTTATGATTGTACAATATTAGTAACACATGTGATACCAGCGGGTAACACATGTGTTACTCGTTTACAAAACCCAAAGAAAACGGGGAAAAAAAAATTCGTCCAAAGTATATATTGAGAGATCTCTAATCGAAGAAAAAAATCCTGATTTTTGTGGTGCAATTCTTATGATTTTTTGACTTACCGTTTGAGAGATATTTAATTTTTAAAAACGTGGGGGAAAGTAGGTTTTGTGACACGTGATGCATTTTATTGGTTTTTCATTCTTACAGAAAGTTGATGTACTCATTTGAAACTCAATCTATTTATGATATCTAAAAACTGAAAGTTTTGTCAATATATTTTAGAAAAGAGGAGAGACTTGGGAAGTAAATAAAAGGAGTCATGTGTTCTTGAGTTTTTTGAGTTTTATATATGAAGACGATGAAAGAGAAACGAAAAATCTGGTAACTTTCTCTCTAAAATTGGAAAATTTAGAAAACTGAAATCTTAAACGGTTCTAAATTTATTTAATCACCAAAATGCCCTTGGCCAAATAAATATTATATTGAGTTGATGTTATCTTAGGGATACCAAAAATATTACGAGAAATAATACAATCACACAAATTTTACAAAAAGTATCGTACAAAATGAATTGTACCAATCAAATTAAAATTAAAAGAGAGAACAATGAGAGAGAAAATGAAAAAGCATATGATTGGTCCACATCTTACTCCAAATCATTCTGTCAAAATGTATTTGTAAATTTTATGTGACCCGACACTTCTCAAATATTATTATTGATCGGTTGTAAAACGGTTAATGTTTCTTCTATGGTTAAGGCTCTTTGTTACAACTTACAAGATATTATTAGTCGACCCTCGACTAATTACCACTCGGCCCATTTAAGGATGACCCATTTTCAACGTTATTTACACAACTAATTGCTAATGGGCCCACTAAGGATGACCCATTAAGATTTTAGAGGACAGGGTTGGACTGATGGTTCCTCGACTCGTCGAGATTTAGCAAAGAGCTAAATTAGCTAATAACCACTCGGCCAAATTCATAACAATATAAGGGATTTATATCCATTCGAAATGATGAAATTTTCATTTAGTTTTGACATATTAGTAAACAGAAAATGTTTCATATGTAATTTTCTATTTATTGAAAGCTGCAATATATAAGGTAGTTTAGTAGTTATGCACCAAATCCATTACTTTTCCTATTTAATTTAACCAAATGGAGCAGTTTAACTAACATTATTCCAAAATCTTGTCACTATTTAATATAATCCCAATCTAGCTACCCTTTGTTTAGAATCATGTTACAAGAATACACGAATGATAATGCCAAATCCTCTCATGTGTTGTCGGCGTACACAGGAGTTGTTCCTCTGATTGCTCGAATGGGTACTCCAAACAGAAACGGGAAGAAAAAGGTCGGTTTGGAGGAAAAATCGCAAGAAATGTGGAAAAAGGAGCTATTTGTCAAGGAGAAAGGTGTCATATCTAAGATTCGTCGTTGGTTTCTTTGATTAAACATGCATCTATTTGTGTTAAGCTAATGTGTGTGTATGTGTTTCGAAGTGCTTAAAAAATAAAATATAGTGTGAAGCTATACAATAATATTAATCATCTATATATGATCATAGTATTGATCTCAAACATGCAATATTGTCATTATAGTGAGTAATCTTTCCAAACTGTTGCGAAAAAATTGGTGTGCGCTCGCACATTTACACATGTCTAAATGGATGTATTTGGTCATCAATTTTGTATTATATAACGCTGTTATGCGTCTTTTGTTTCCGGTTTGATTAGAAGTGAAGGGGTTCTGGTTTATATAATGAATCTATGGCAGCCTCCTGATTATACAATAGGAATCTGTGAATATTATACATGTATCCTACTAACCAAGAATGTCCTTGATCATGGACTTATGTTCGTCTGTTAGTGATGTAGGGAAAAGAACTTCAAATGCAACCGGATCCCTTCACCTTTGAACATCTGCACCTCCTTTGGTTTTGTAATTCCCTGAATTAAGCAAACAAACTCGTATATCAACAAACTCGTATTTCAACCAACCAAATAAAAACCATCAGAAATACACTATGTTTCCAACTGATTTACCATAACACTAAGTTATCAACAATAACAAACTAACCTTAAGATCTCCAGGTTCACCATCTATAATTGGTTCACCCTCCTCATAAAAGACTACATCCTGGGACAAAGAAAAAGAGCAAACTCGCTGAAGCCCATTTTGAACAGTCAATTGCACCAGCATGGTTCTTTATTCATATGGTCCAAAGGCACAAAGAACAAAGCAACATTATAGACAGAACACAATTATCAGCTTACTTTCCCATTTTGCATTCCTTTCTCAATATCCACAGTGATAAAGTTTACTTCCATTTCGTACTTCACATTTGAGCACTGCCCACAAACTTGAAGAATCTCGTTCCTAGAGTTGCGGTTTCTTTTGCCAAGAGCAGGTTTTAAAATGTTCTTCTCCCTCGTAACCTGATTGAAAATTTAATATAAATTTACAAAACACCACAGGAAAAGAAAAGAAGAGAACTTAGCAAGCACATAGTAACATGCTAAATATCACACAATAAAACATTGTATTAATTACAATAACAAATTAAAAATTGTAATGAGGAACTAACTACTGTGTGCCTATTTGAAATTCAACAGTGTTGGTAACAAAGCTTCAAGAACTACAATTTTAAAGTTGAACTTGTAGACGAAAGGGAAAAAACTTTCTGTGATCAAATTAATATAATATGCTTTTTTCTGTGTATTGAAATTCGATTGAAGCAACTGCCTTTTATAGGCAAACAAAACGAAATAAAAAACCATGACTCCATGACTATTTCAACTAACTATCGTGACTCCATAATCCTAAAAACTAAGACAACCCATGAGACTAGCTACTACTAACCCCATTACTTATTTTTACCAAATAATAAATAAAACAAAACAACTTGGTTAAAACCCACGTGATATCCAAGTCTCTTGTTGCACACTTTAAAATTCCAGCCATGCATATGATCACGTGAACCCGTACGAACCGATTAACTCAACAATCACCCCCTTAATCGGTTTGTTCACACCACATTCACAGCAATGCCGGTTCCTCCTCGATTAGGTTTGCTTCTTCCTTCTCCCACTTCGGACACTCATTGTTGTAGTGACCCAATTCACCACATTTGTAACATCTAACGTGACTCTTATCCCGGACACGTTCATCACCACCTTGACTCCTCCCGGACCCACGACCTCCTCCCCGGCCACGTCCAAAGCCATTTAGATTTGAACCTCCATTGCCACAATGATTACAACTGTGAGATCTTTATTGTCTAATTAACAACAACCCACCTTGACTGTCTTCCATTTTCTCCATTCCTTTTATACGCTCCTCGGACGCCTTCAATCTTCCAACGGCTTCATCAAATAGCATCAAATCCAACTCGAAACATTGCTCTATTGAAGCCACGATTTGGAGAAACGACTTAGGCATTGAGTCAAGTAGTCTTTTCACCAAGTCCACTTCTTCAAGCTCGTACCCGAGACTCCTTGCCTTTGAAGCTAACCCGGATAATTTTGTTGCAAAATCATCAACAGTTTCACCCTCCTTCATTCGCAAACTTTCAAGCTCCCTCTTCAACGTTGCAAGTCGAGCCGTCCTCACCCGATCCACTCCCAAGTAACGTGTTTTTAAACCATTCCACACTTGTTTTGGGTCGGTGTAACTTGCCATTTGCAATACCATTTCTTCGGGTATAGCTTGAAACAAGAAAGCGAGGGCTTGTTTCTTCTTCTTTGGATCCGGTTCTTCCCCTAAGACCCTCGGTTCAACCGTCTCCCATCGTTAACGAAAAACATAATTAATAAACGTTTAATGTTTAAACGAACGACGAAACAAACAGGTAAACGGGTACCACACGTAACGTAAACTTGGGGAACAATATTTAGGCAACCCACACCATGTGGGGGCCCACCAAATCTGCCACCATCCCCATGCCATGCCCAAGACACCCCATTCTTTCCCCATACCTCCATCACTCCATTTCTCATTTCACACTCCAACCAAATTCACACACAATTACTTTTTCTCTCTTCTCTCCCTCTCTCCCTCCCATGCTGCGATTTCCAGCCACCCCAAGAAGCTCCAACACCACCACAATCACCACCATAAGCCACCATAACACCACCTCTTCGGTTTGCAAGAAAACGCAAGAAAACGAACTCTCGACGTCCATTTCTTCGTGCTTTCATCATCTTCTTTGTAAGAAACTCCATCTCCCTTTTATGTTACTTGAAACATACATATAAACATGTTATAATGTCCATATAACAAGATTATGTCCAAAAACAAAGTCGAAAAACGTTTTTATAAAAACAAAATATCAACAACTTTCTGGGCAGAAACTTGGCCCGACTTCAAGGGAAAGTTTCGTGACGAATCAAAAGACAAAAATTAAGTTTAAAGAGTTAGCTTTCATTTTCAAGTGGTTTCGTAATTTTTCGACACCGTTTGATACCCGAAAACAATTTTAGAAAAACGTGTCGCAAATCTGTCTCGGATGACAAATTTTTGCACCAACTTCTCGAGCCTATAACTCGAGCTACACAACTCCAAACGACATGAGGTTTTCGCCAAAATCTCACAAATCTTGTTAGCTTTAAAAGTAGTATGATTACACTCCCTGAAGTTTTGTAGATTTTCCTCAGTAATTCGATCTTTGAACATGTATCCAGATTGGTCAAAATTGGACCTTAGAGGACAAATAGAATTATTAAAAATATTTAGACTTACCTAAAAATTATAGAAAAATTATGTTGAGTAGTTAAGACATAGGGGAACAACTGATATTTTTCTCGGATTTTATCCCGACACTTTGACTAGTCAAAATGAGCCACGAAAACGACACAAAAACTGATGAAATAAACCAAGGGACTGTTTTGGCATACTTTTGAAAACGACACTTTCGAGTTAACCACAAAACGTAACGATAATTTTCCTAAGCTTTAAAAACATATTTAAGACTTCCCTAAAAGTTTCGGGTCAAACCGAGCACGTTTGACCAAGTTCCCGAAACCAAAATCACAACAGGTCCTCTGAGTCGCAGATGGCCCAAAACCATTGCGACACAAGCCCTGTGTCGCACACTTGATTTTCACAATACTCTTGCGACACTAACCCTTGTGTCGCTATTTTAAAATCAGCAGTATTAACTTGTGTCGCAACCTGCGACACAAACCCCTGTGTCGCTTGTCAGCAGTTTTAACCTGCGACACCCATAATTGACTTAACCTTGACCGCCCACACCGGGTAATTCGTTGGGGTCAAGACCGGAACTTGATACGAAATCGAACCCTCTTTAGCCGGTACCAACGCCATTCTTCCTTCTTTTTGACAGCCCCAACCACTTTTAATCAAGCTTGTTCCGAGAGAACTCTTCCTTCGACCAAGAAAACAAGGTCACAACCACCTTTCCCGTCTTCCGTCACCACAAAACGAACCGAATCAAAACCTCCTGTTTTGATGTCTTCCTGTTCGTTTATCACGTAGCTTCGGTTAGTCTCTCAAGCCCGATCAAGAGAACTCGGGGCTGCTATCAAAAACGATTTACACCCCCCCTCAAACGAACGAGGCTCTGATACCAAGTGTTGGTAACAAAGCTTCAAGAACTACAATTTTAAAGTTGAACTTGTAGACGAAAGGGAAAAAACTTTCTGTGATCAAATTAATATAATATGCTTTTTTCTGTGTATTGAAATTCGATTGAAGCAACTGCCTTTTATAGGCAAACAAAACGAAATAAAAAACCATGACTCCATGACTATTTCAACTAACTATCATGACTCCATAATCCTAAAAACCAAGACAACCCATGAGACTAGCTACTACTAACCCCATTACTTATTTTTACCAAATAATAAATAAAACAAAACAACTTGGTTAAAACCCACGTGATATCCAAGTCTCTTGTTGCACACTTTAAAATTCCAGCCATGCATATGATCACGTGAACCCCTACGAACTGATTAACTCAACAAACAGTTTATATAATTGAATAATAGCACACCATTTTCCAATGAAGTTTACCTGCCTTTAGTGACCCTCCCATGCACAAATCCTCCAATGTCGCAACCAAGTCAACAACTACATCATCACCTTTTGCCACTCTCTCGTCCTCTTCTTGTTCTCCGCCACCATTAAAAACCCTGCAAAATGCTTCAAGTTGTCAGAAGTCAGAACATTCACCCAGACACACCAAAAAGTGCGATTTCCAGCCTAAGAACTGGCAGCTGCCTTAATTGTTGTGAAATACTAGTACTGATATACCTTGAGAAATTCAGGATGTTTAATCAGTTATTTTCACATCTTTTTTAGCACTTGATATCTTCTCGATGATAGTTCTCATACGAGAATCTTGTCCTACATTTGGGATTTGGTGTAGCAACATCTCAAAAGTAGTAGAATCGGGCAAGAAACCTCGGTTGATCATTTCCTCTAGAAGATTCTCTGCATATGGATGTTCATTTTTCTTCAAGAACTCTTGAACAATAACATTGTATGTGACACTATCTGGCCAACAACCATTCTCTCCCATCTTTGTAAGCAATCCCTTTGCTTTCTCAAATAAACCTTCTTGACAATACACCCGTATCATCACCGTATAAGTCCTAACATTCGGTTTCACTCCTTTCAATAAAAGTTCATCAAACATATCCATTGCCAAGTTGGGCTTCCCACTCTTGCTACAACCATTGATCAAGATAGTATACAAACCTACATCTTTCATTAATTCATTGTTTCCCAATGAACGAAAAAGAACCAATGCATCAGAAACCTGGGAGTTTTTACACATTCCATGGAACACGATCTGGAAAGTAAATATATCTGGAGTCAGGCCCTCTGTTTGCATCTCATTGAAGAGTTTAATAGCGGCTGATGAGTTCCCCAATTGAAACAAACCTTGTAACATACTATTGTACGTAACAATATCAGGAATCAACCCCTTTTCTGGGATTTTACGAAAAAGTTTCACGGCCTCATTGATTCTCTTCTTCTTGCAATATCCATTTATCAGGCTGTTATAGGTGATGATATTGGGCAAAAGATCCCTCTCCCCCATGTGATCAAGAACTTTATGCGCCTTTTCTACTTCACCACGTAAACAATATCCATCGATTAAGGCACTGTAAGTGATTACATCAGGACGTAGACCTCTTCGTACCATTTTTTTAATAGTGAGTTCTGCATCTTTTACCAATCCTTTCTTGCAAAAGTTATTCACCAAGATCGTAAAGGTATACACCTCTGGAGATATACCTTCCTCCTCCATATCTATCAACATTCTGGCCGCCTCATTCTCTCGATCAAAGTTACATAGACCCTGAATCAAAGAGTTGTAAGTAATGACATCAGCACGAATACTTTTTTCAGTCATCTTGGTGAAGAGTAGTAATGCATGATCAACCATTTTGTCTTTGCAAAGGCTATCGATGATTGTACTGTATTGCTCTACCCTTGGTTTACATGATCCTATTTCCATGAACTTTAGCAATTCAAGTGCCTTGCTAGTGCTACCTACTTTACAAAGCCCATTAATAATGACTCCGTACGTAACTTGATTAGGCTCACAAACTTTCTCTCTAATCAGTTTCTTGAATAATTCCACAGCTTCAAAAACTCGATCAGCAAGAACAAGCCCGTTAATGAGAGTGTTATAGGTGGCCAAATCAGGAGGATGACCTTGCTTGAAGATAGTGGCTAATAATGCAAAACCATAAGTCACTTGATTCATGCGGCAATAGCAGTTAATAGAAGTGTTCATTGTGTAGATATTACCAGACAAACCCATCAAATGTAATCTCTTAAAAACTGACAGAGCAGTAGAGTAATGTTTCATTTTAACAATGATAGTAATTAGCTTATGAAATTCAACAATGGAAGGTAGAGGCTGTCTGTGAAGCATTTCATCAAACAGTTGGAGTGCGTCATCAACCTTGGTAACTTTAGGAGCACTAGAGGTACTAGAATGTTTCACCGATGACATAAATCTCTGATTAAAAGTGAAATCATGGAGAAGGATGGATATGTATGAAGATGAAAACAAGCAAAATCTTTTAACAAGTCTTGATGATATCATATTACTAAATCACAACAAACTTCAGTTTTTTTTTCCCCTTAAAATTAATTAAAAACACATACATACATACATACATACATACATACATACATACATACATACATACATACTGTACAGCTTCACAAGCTTTATAAATATGTACCAATTGTTATATGGTCACACTGACCTGTATTAATATATTTGATTTTCTAAAGTTTGAGAGTGTTTGGCATTGATTATACAAGCACTTATCTGATTTTTGTTTATCTTATTAATAGAAAAGTACAATCAAACACCATATAACTTGATATTATAGTCGCAAAAGTTTTTTGATTTTTCCCACTCAGATACCTGTATGATCATAAACATTCAAAAAATGTATGCAAACTTCAAATTATTTTGTATGAAACAGATAGACAAAGTAAAAAGGCCACTATACATCATCAACATGCCCCATATCAATTTACAGGTCTGGCAAGTAAGAGACTAAATCTGGTGTCAAATGCATTAACTTTTATAAAATGTTAACCTTTATTTATAGATGGCAATGATGCATACAGCCACTTACAAGTGAAGAATTATCCTATATATAATACAAGAAATAAGTACTCCTAAAAGCTAGAAAAGAAAAACAAACCATCAAGACAACAACATCAAGTTATGCCCAAAATTTTATCAAACTCACACTCTTCCTTCCTCTGCACCAACTAAATCGCCTTTTGCACCATTAAAGAGCCGCAAAGTTTCGAAAAACTCTACACTTCGTAGACCAAGATGATAAGTGACACAAGGTCCAATATGGGTCTGCACCTACTCGCAACTCAATCATTGTAATGGAGTGATGTATACCATCTTCATTTATTCGCGGGGTAAATTATACAGACATTGAATCAAGTAGCTATTGAGCGGCATAGCATTGACAATTCATGCATGTCTTTATACGACAAAACAGCATGAAGTCATCTTGCTGGAATTGTTAAAGTGGTAAAAATCTTAATCAGAATAAAAGGTCTGAATCTTACACTTTGTTTACTAGACAGTGAACAACATGAAACGAAGCAAATACTCGACAAAAGTTGGATATCTTCTCCAGAGTATCTCCAAAAAAGGGGTATCGAGAACCACATAGCAGCATAAAAAGGTATGTAGACACTCCTGAACCTGGACAAAATAGCACAAATAAATCAACAAGCGGATAATTTGATAAGGGACAATACAACTCAAACCAGAACATAGGCAACAACAATAATACAATAACACCCTCAAACTAAAACTTGATATACCTTGAGAAGTTTTTCGTTATTGGCAGGCTGAGCTACTGATTCTAAGAAAGCAGCAATACCTTACTATCATCGACAACAGCACGTACCGTATCTTGTTCTTTCTGGAAACACGTCTTCTTATTCCATCTTTTCTCCAGTAACTGATATCAGATGTCAAGTCAGGTAATTTTCCATCTTCTTCTTTAGCACTTGTTATCTTCTGATTCTGAATGATACACCAATACCAGGGTGGCTTAGTGGTAAAGCTCTGATATCCTCACAACAGTCTTAGGTTCGAACCTCCCTAGGTAAAAATCTTGGGGGTGGCTAGTGAATGATACCCCAGTTAGACCACGTACATATCAATCAAAAAACGATTCACCTTCACCGAGAACAGGGAAAATCTTCTCCGATTACCCGTTTATCTTCTGAATGATAGTTCTCATACGAGAATCTTGTCCTATATCTGGGATTACATGTAGCAATATCTCAAAAGTAGAAGAATCAGGCAAGAAACCTCGGTTGATCATTTCCTCTAAAAGATTCTCCGCAACTCGATTCTCATTTCTCTTCAAACACTCTTGGATAATAACATTGTAAGTGATTGCATTTGGGCAACAACCATTTTCTTCCATCTTTGTAAGCAATTCCTTTGCTTTATCGAATAAACCTTGTTCGCAATGCACCTGTATCATCACCGTATACGTCCTAACGTTCGGTTTCACTCCTTTTAACAGAAGTTCGTCAAAGAGATCCATTGCCATGTTGGGCATCCCACATTTTCTACAGCCATCAATCAAGATAGTATACACACTTACCTCTTTCATTAATTCATTGTTCCCCAGTGAACGAAAAAGAACCAATGCATCAGAAACCTGGGAGTTTTTACACATTCCATGGAACAAGATACCGAAAGTAAATGTATCTGGAGTCAGCCCCATGGTTTGCATCTCATTGAACAGTTTCTTAGCGGCTGCAGGCTTCCCCGATTGAAACAAACCTCGTAACAAACTATTGTAAGTAAACACATCAGGAATCAAATCCTTGTCTCGGATTTCATGAAAAAGATTCATGGCCTCATCAATTTTCTTGTTCTTGTACAATCCGTTTATCAGGCTGTTGTAGGTGATGATGTCAGGCGCAAGATCTTTCTCCACCATGCGATCAATCACTTTCTGAGCCTCGTCTATTTCACCACGTAAACAGTATCCATCAACTAGTGCATTGTAAGTGATTACATCAGGACGTAGACCTCTTTGCACCATTGCTTGAATAGTAAGTTCTGCATCTTTTACCAATCCTTTTTTGCAGAAATTATTCACCAAGATCGTAAAGGTATACACTTCTGGAGATACCCCTTCCTCCTCCATATCTATCAACATTCTTGCTGCCTCATTCTCTCGACCAAAGTTACATAGCCCCTGAACCAACGAATTGTAAGTGACAACATCTGCAGAAATTCCTCTTTCAGTCATCTTTGTGAAGAGTTCTAGTGCATGATTAACCATTCCATCCTTGCAGAGGCTGTCAATGATCGCATTGTAGTGTTCTACACAGGGTTTGCATGAGCCTTCTTCCATGAACTTTAGCAATTCAAGGGCCTTGGTAGTGTGACCTACTTTACAGAGCCCATTAATAACGGATCCGTACATAACCCAATCAGGCTCACAAACTTTCTCTCTAAGCAGTTTCTTGAATAGTTCCACAACTTCAAAAACTCGATCAGCGAGAACAAGCCCGTTTATGAGAGTATTATAGGTGACCAAATCGGGCCGATGACCTTGCTTGAAGATAGTGGCTAATAATGCAAAACCATAAGTCACTTGATTCAAGCGGCAATAGCAGTTAATAGAGATGTTAATTGCATATATATTAACAGGAATACCCATCAAATTTAATCTCTTAAAAAGTGAGAGAGCAATAGAATAGTGTTTCAATTTAACGATGGCAATAATCAGCTTATGGAATTCGATAATGGGGGGTAGAGGTTGTTTGTGAAGCATTTCATCAAACACCTTGAGTGCGTCAACGAGCTTAGGGACTTTGGAACTTCCATGGGTACTAGTATGTTTCACAGAACCAGAACAGTAATCATGAATCGGAGAATGATAGGGAAGAGGTATCAAAATAAATCTTTTACCAAAAACAAGTCTTGCGGATATCATTTTAAAATCACGAATAAAATGAATAAAGCTTTAGTTTTTATAATAAGTAATGAAAACACGTTCAGTCAAATATACTCTACAGATGCAGGATCCTCATCCCCAATGCCCCAACAAACGTAGCCGGCAGCCAACCCCACGTGATCGCCGCCGGGAGCCTTCCTTTACCGTTTCAAAGTCCTGGCCTGGCCACCTAAAAGTTCAAGTTTAGTACTATAAGTTTTTATCTACAGATGCAGGATCCTCATCCCCAATGCCCCAACAAACGTAGCCGGCAGCCACCCCCACGTGATCACCGCCGGGAGCCTTCCTTTACCGTTTCAAAGTCCTGGCCTGGCCACCTAAAAGTTCAAGTTTAGTACTACAAGTTTTTATGTTTTATTTTTTCGAACAAAACAAATATGTACCAACTCCGAAAGTACGAAGTGTCCTTTCGTCAGTTTCAACCTTTTTAAGGGGTAAGCGATTCATGTTTAGTACTTAAGTTTTTAATTTTATATTTTGAACACCAAAACAAATATGTACCAACTACCAAAGTGTGCTTTCGTCACTTTCGACCTTTTTGACGGATAAACGGACGAGGTTTTTCATATTCAGGTTATCTGAGGAGGGCGAGCATTTTTACTCAGAGCCTAACCGGGATATCCCGTGATCGTTTCCGACCTTTTCTCTGACCACCACGTGGGGTTTGAAGTTGAGACCTCTTGTGAAGATATCAGAACGACAACCAATAGAACACCTCGATGATGGTTATTAGTTGTTTCTCTTAGTTAGAATTCTACATTTTTACCACTCCATTTTTTAGATTTAGCTTTTGTTTCTGATATTTATGTTGGTTACACTCGATGAATCTATAGTGACATGCCTTGTTAGTTCTTACATGACAAAGTTGTTATATTCAATGGTTCAATTGAAGATTAGATGACATTAAATAATCAAATTTTAAAGACCAAGTAACATGATGATAAACTTAGAAACCAATCAATGTTTTTGCACAGAAAATTGGAACGTGTTTTTTAATGATATCTTCGTCAAGTAGAAATCACAAAACTGTATGTATACATTACAAATAAAGAACATAAAACACAAATATTACTAATTACTGTCGAATCTTATGAAAGTAGACGTTAATTCGCCTATAAAAATCAAATGCAGATATATCACTACGACAAGTGGGCTTTCTCAAAATGAACCATGAGTAATCTTCAAACAAGCTAATAACAAATGTGGTAGTTTCATGATGCTCTTTTTTCGGTCAGTAATGAGTTCAGATGCTCATTTGTAAGCTGCAGATCACAATATGAATTGTATGGAACGTTAACTGAGATGAACATGTATTGTTCGATTTCGGATCTTATAGAGTTATAGTTATCACCGTAAAAAGTACGAACATGTACGTTTTAATTTCAACTATATGGTTTTACAAGCATCCCTTGTAAAAATAATAAACTGGAAATGATTTTCTGCCAAAAAGAAATAAGATTTTTGGTTGGGGAACAAGCCAGATTTCTGCACATTAACGCTGGAATGAAAACTAGAACCAGTAACTATAAATGCAGTTATCAATAAGTGAAATCGGGAATTCGTGTGCAAATTGCATAGACATAGGGAAGCCTCACTGTTGCTCAACGTAAAGGCCAGAAATTTTATATATCCGACTTTCAAAGAAAATGGAATTTAAGACCTACTTAAAAAGATAACAGAAGTGGTTTGTCAGATAAGAAAAATTTATGGGCCATCCTAAATAATGAATCTATAGCAGCCTCCTGATTTTACAATAGGAATCTGTGAATATTATACATGTATCCTACTAACCAAGAATGGCTTTGAGTTTGGACTTCTGGTCGTCCGTTAGTGATGTAGGGAAAAGGACTTCAAAAGTAACATACAAATCGCCCTTCTTATTGCTAAAATGCAACGGCATCCCTTCACCTTTGAACTTCCGCACCTCCTTTGGTTTTGTAATTCCCTGAATTAAGCAAACAGGCTCGTATGTTAACCAACCAGATAAAATTATATAGATAAGTTACCCATACTAAGGTTTTTCTTTTAGCCGATCAATTAAATGCAGATAAAAAAAATAGAAATGCAAAAAATAAAGAATAATAGTTCTTGAGTAATAAAGTGAAGCATAAATGTGTGCTAACCTTAGAGCCAATTTGCACTAGATGATCATCAAGGTGTGTAATAGTCTTCTCGAAGCCAACAAGTGCTTGTGCCTAAAAAAGCAAAGTTTTTTGTTAATACAAACACGCTACTTACACCGCATAGAAAGCAGTATTGTAAGATACTAACTGTAAGAAATTTTTTACCAAAGTTATCGTGGCAGTTGCATGAAGGTTATTGCCTTCTCTCCTAAACCTATCATGTGGTGCTGTACGGATGCGGAACTGCACACAATTTGAGATTTACCATCATCAAAAAACTATGTTTCAAACTGATTTACTATAACACTAAGTTATTGATAATAACAAACTAACCTTAAGATCTCCAGGTTCACCATCTATAATTGGTTCACCCTCCTCATAAAAGACCACTTCCTGGGACAAAGAAAAAGGCCACGATCGTTACAGCTCATTATGAAATTGCACCAGTAAGTGCTAACTATGAATCCATATGGAACAAAGGCAGAAAGCATGAAGAAACGTTATAAACTGAAGACAACTAGCAGCTTACTTGACCATCTTGCATTCCTTTCTCAATATCCACGGTGATAAAGTTCCCTTCCCGTTCATACTTTACATTAGGGCACTGCTCGCAGACCTGAAGAACATAAGAAGCACAAGGATAGGTAATTGTATTAATACGAGCATATTAACAAGGCCCTTCATAAGAAGGCATGTCGCAATTGACAATATACCTGTTCTGTCATCTGTTGGAACATCCCAGGACCAATTTGCCTGTGATAAACCTCGTTCCGGCAGTTACAGCTTCTCTTTCCCGGAGCGGGTTTTAAGATGTTCTTCTCCCTCCAAACCTGATTGAATTTTAACATTAATGTACAAAAAAAATCACAGGAAAAGAAAAAGGAGAATACCTAGAAAGCTTAGCGATATGCACAATATCACAATATAAAACATTGTATTAGTAACAGTGACATAATATAACTTGTAATAAAGAGCTGAATACTCTAACTACTCTGCCCCCTATTTGATATTCTACAGTTTATATGGTTGAATAATAGAGCACTGACTTTCTAATCCAGTCAATAAAGTTTCCTACCTTTAGTGACCCTCCCATGTACAAATCCTCCAATGTTGCATCCAAGTCAACAATTACATCATCACCTTTGGCCACTCTCTCCTCCTCTTCTTGTTCTCTACCACCACCAAAAAACCTGCAAAATGCTAAGTGGTCAGAACATGCACCCAGATACACCCAAAAAGTGTGATTTCCTGCCTAGAAATTGGTGGCCGCTTAACGAAACAAGAAAAATAATCGACAGCTGTTCCCAGGTTTACCAACGGAAGAGCTAAGAAGCCTATAAGGCTTAACATAAAAAGAAAAGAATAAAAATAAAAGGTAACAACGATTAGAAAGCTATATAAATGCACAATCGGCAACAATATTATCTTCTGTATAACTACAAAAGCAGCTGTATGGTCTCGAATGAAGAAATGTAGCATTACCTCTGCAAAAAGATTCCGCCAAGAAATCTATAGTTCCACGAAAGTTACTCACTAACTGAAGTGTGTAAGATACTATGATGCATCTCCTAAAAATATTATGTACTGCCTAAATAATTGTAGTAAATACCTTGAATATAAAAATAAGCATAGACTAACTATATGACCAAAGCAAGATTATATTAGTAAACTCTCCAAGACTACAAAAACATAGTATTTGATACCTAAGAAGTGAATTTCCTAAAAACAGAGAATGTATCATTGCAAGCAATGCAGGAGTGACGTCTTTGTTTCACAAAATTGCAACATCTGACAGAGCACATAATTTAATTTAAGTTATTGTTAAATGCCTAAAATACTTTTCAACGATGATAGAATTGGGAAATCCGTGCACCTAAATTAATGTCATAGATATTTTGTAATGACAAACGATGGACAAACAAAGAACTTTAGCAATAAACTTTGCTGGCATTAAAAGGAATTTTTTTTTTTTTTTGGCAAGTAACGTGGGCACTTCAAAGTGAGATGTATTAAGATCTAAGGAAAACATTGATTTTCAGTCCACTAATCAACTGCCTAACAGTTGTTCTACAAGATACAAAAGTCAAAAATCAACATCAACAAGATGTTTTGGTGGAACCCTTATGGGCAACAACTGTTAGGATCCTATTTCCTTGATCTGTTTGGTATAAATGTATAAAATCCCTCTATTAGGCAACAAATAACAAAATTTAACCAGAGAAACAGCATATAGATAATAAGGGAGAAGACAGTAGCATGAATAAAGAGTCTACGCAGATAATTAAAACTGATAAATAGATTAAAACGAACAATTTCGATCTACAATGCGCCATTATATACACTCCAATCAAAAATTAGGGTTCCGAATCCAAAATTGGAGCTTGTGATGTGAGTAATTTGATACTAATAAGATTGTGGATTCACGAGCAATGTGAAGATCAAAAACGGTTTAAAATCAAAATCTCAATTCGTGGCAAAGACGGAGTTTATACTACATAGACATACGATTAGAAAATTTGATTGTTCTGCGACGCGGATTTGACCAATGAGGGAGAGGTTACACTTGTTTAAACCAATAAGGATGCGCCAGGTCTCGACATGTGATGTTCAGCATGGAAGTGTAAATTAGAGTTGACCCTGGACTACAAAATCATAAAATGAGCTGAGGCCCAACTTTGGTACGAAAAGTTAGCCCATTGGAACTCTAAACGTAATTTATGGGCTTACGGTTGTACATGATTCGGTTTGTCAGTTTTAGGTAAAATTTCGGTTGAACCATTTTAAACAGTTAAATATACCTATAAATTTCGGTTAAAGCTTTTTAATGATCCCATTTTTTTACCTGTTTGGCATAAAACCCTCTATTAGGCAACAAATAACAAAACTTCATCGGGGAAACAGCAAATAGATGATAAGGGAGAAGATAGTAACATGAATAAAGAATCTACGCAGATAATATCCGTCAGAATAGGTGTAATGCCCCAAACCCAATGACCTCCCAATCAACTTAAAAACCATGGTGAATATTATTAGTAACCTGCAACTTAAGACTATGCTCACACTTCTAATCTACAAACAATTTGGGAAAATATGTCATATCTTGAGCTTAAAATCCCAGGCATCTTTATCAAGCCTACATAGAAACCCAAACAAACCCAGTATCAATTGCCAAGGAAACGTATAACTCCAACATTCCAACCCACAACACCTTGAGAAGCTACTGCTCCTACACGAGTATACGACTTGTAATCCCTCAAGCCAGAACTAGAAGGTTGGCTCAATAACCTCCAAAACTTAAAACCAAGGTGAAGGTTATGAGTATCCCGCAACCTAGAACATACAAGGGGCTCACACTTATAATTTTTAAATCACAAGTGATGCAACAGATGCAAGACAAGATATGTCCCAATAGGAAATTTTATTACAGCTTGTAAGTATTCATAACAATATTTGATATGCAAAAAAGCATAATAAAGAAACACTATAAATCTCATTCAGTCTAATCATGAACATATTGCAAAGAAGATGTAATTTCCAACAGCAATCTATGCACCAAAGGCCTTTCTGCATCATTGATTTTTCGAAATAAAATACATTGATCCACATACAACTAGGCTGGGAAATTTTGTATATAGTTTTATTGGTCTGCTTGAAGTTAGCATTATGTTAAGATGTTAGTTCTATTAGCTAGGGAAGTTGCTTTCTAACAAGGTCTATGTAGTCTCAAATACTTGATATTTGATCGACAAGAAAAACAGAAATTCACTCTATCACTTCAATTTTCTTGCTTGAGAAATTTCTGCAATTGTAAGTGTTTAAAGGAAATGCTTAGACTCCTATGACTAGTTCTAAACACAGATAAATTTCTATGAGTGTTCATCACTCATACAAATGCATCTTTATAACTCCTAGTTCACTACACAAGAAACAATTCTACAAGATATAAGGTTCTTCCTAAGTTCTAAAACAACGCATAAAGCAATATACATTTTTTCTTGATGCTAACCCACAAACCTGGCAACCAACATAAACCTAAGTCTAGGTGACATCAATCAAACCTTTTGCAAGTTGTATTTTAACAATTTGCAAGTATATAGTTAACTTAGATTATCTTCAGTGACCTATAATATGCCAGTATCAATTTATGAATTTTGCATCGCATGCTATTTAACTGATGATATCTACACTACCAAGCACCAACATATATGAACACAAAATCTTACGATTTAAATATGTCGTTTATATCCATTCCTCCACCTCCTCCGCCACCAGCAGCATGCTGTTTCAACCCATCTTCACCATATCTATCATAAATACTCCTCTTCTCACTGTTTGACAACACTTCATAAGCTGAAAAATAAACAACAATACAAACATTAACTTATTACATACACTCATATTACAAAATATACACACAATTTACAAAGCCAAAGCATATTACCATTGTTAATCTCAGCAAATTTCTTATTAGCATCTTCATTTCCTTGATTCTTATCTGGATGATATTTTAACGCTAGCTTTCTATACGACCGTTTAATCTGATCGTCTGACGCTCCTTTCGGAACTTGAAGTATATCATAATAACTCTTACTGTAAACAATAAATTTAAAAATAAACATATAAATAACCGAAATTATATACAAAATACAAACAAAACCGTAAACATGAAGTAGGAAATGAAATTGACACTTACGCTGCACTAGCGATAAGTAAAACTGACAAATAGATTAAAACGAACAATTTCGATCTACAATGCGCCATTCAATACACTCCGATCAAAAATTAGGGTTCCGAATCCAAAATAGGAGCTAGTGATGCGAGTAATTTGATGCTAATAAGATTGTGGATTAACGGGCAATGAGAAGATCAAAAACGGTTTGGAATCAAAATCTCGATTCGCGGCAAAGACGGAGTTTATAGTATTGAGTAATTGTCGTACGATTAGAAAATTTAGTTGTTTTGCGACGTGGATCTAACCAATGAGAGAGAGGTTCCACTTGTTTACACCAATAAGGATTCGCCACGTTCCACATGTGATGTTCAGCAAAAAAGTGTAAATTAGAGTTGACCGTGGACTATAAAATCATAAAATGAGCTGAGGCCCAACTATGGTACGAAAAGTTAGCCCATTGGCCCTCTAAACGTAATTTATGGGTTTACGGTCGTATTTGATTCGGTTCGTTGGGTTTTTGGTAAAATTTCGGTTAAACCGGACACTGTACAACACCGACCCGGTTTGACGACTTTAAGGATCCTCTTATTTACTTGGTATCATCTCCTTCATCACATTAACTCAAAGTGCTTATCTGGATGTCCTCCTTACTTGACACATTTTAGAAAATATGATGTGGCACAAAAATATAATTAATCTCACATTATTAATGAGAAGTCATTAAAAACAATTTTATTTTTAATGTAATTCATTAACATGGAGATGCATTTACATGCAAAGATTATGTCATTTTAACTTCTATCACAATTTATTCTTCAATTTATACAAATAATTTAAATTTCAATCCTATAAAATACAGATTTCTGAATTTCATATCTATTCATTAAAATGAGACTCTTGATCTCTTATCTCCATTTGCTTCTTAGACATTATATCTATCTATTAAAGTCGACATCTATTAAGTTTTCATATACACATATGTATAAAACGTCATATATATGTATATGTATTATATATTATATATTATATATTATGTATTCAATATATATATGATCGCTTTAGACTATCTATTTTTGATTATTATATTCCCATTAGAGGTTCGATAAGATGTCAAATTACATATTTTGTAATCCTTTATATATTATTAAGTATTATACGTATAACTATGTGGGCCGGCTTTGTTTGATTTGGTATGGTAAAAATGTTATTTAAAGCTCAACCAATATGTTTGTATTATACATGGGTCAAGTTGCGTTGAACTATGATTTCAATAGTTCTACCAAGTAAACATTAATATTGTTTATTTAAATATAGAGTATTTAGATGGTGTTAGTATTGGAATAGACCTTGGGCACATTTTGATTCATTCGATCGTACTTAAGGTTTTGAAATTTAACCCCATCACAGTCTTGGTGAAATTATCAATTAAATATGTCACTTTCAAGTTAAAATGATGAGTATTCAATCTTTTTTTATATACTGGTCTCATTTGATTAATTAAAAAAAATTATGTTTATTTCATTTGAATTCCGTTTTAGGCAAATATGGAATGAAATCATTTGGAGCACCAATAGCTCACTTTGAGGGTATTGCAGAAAGTATATACTATTACATGTCTTCAATTCATTTTTACATATAAAAGTCTCTACTTTTGATAACTATGTGATCATCTTATAGATTTGTTACATATTATAAATCTAATATTAGTATCAATATCATTTATTAGTATAACATTATAGATGGCTTTAAGAATTGACATAGTTCATCCATTTGACCCGTTTAATTGTTACTCAATGTTTTTCTTCGTCTTTTAATTTCTAAAAAAAATACTATCAAGTATATAACATGTCGTGGTATTTATGTTGTCGTGCATCGCACGGGATATACACTAGCTTTAAATATTTATGTGTGTCAAAGTGCACAAAAATTTAGTGTCAACAATAGTTAAATAAAAAATTAAATATTATACTTTTAGCCTTTTAACTTTTACTAAGCTCGAATCTTTTTAAAATGACAAATCACATATCTCACATATTTATTTATACTAGTTAAAAAAATTTATAATTAATATTCAATATTGTTATATTTAAACGGATACAATTCTCATTTAAAAAAAATTACATCTTCATATTTTTATACTATTCACTGCGTTATCTCGATTCCCTAACTATGCACATATATGCTAACTAGTATTAGTGACGAATAATTCATCAATGAAAACACAAAGATAACATATGATTGTTGTCAAGTCACTATTTATATTAAAACATTATTACCCGTAGGCAATGGTACATTAGTACATCTAGAGTTAATAGCCAGATAAAGTATCACATTACTCTTTGTCTTGCATGTTTCTCTATTTCATACTCCTCGATCCATATAAATTTAAAGGGTTTTACTAACGTGTGCCTCCGTGGTACACGTTAAGAAGCATTTAATGAACTCATAATTTTCTTAAATATTAGAGTCTGTTATTAATATATGCATAAAAAGGTAATTATTAGATCGAATTAATGAGTATTAAATGTAAATTATGATATTTAATGAAATTATGGGTTCATTAAATGCTTCTTAATGTGTACCACAGGGGCACACATTAGAAAAACCCAAACTTAAAATAAAATAGTACACTTCTACATATTTTGTCAACTATATCAATGTCACCGTTAATTCGTCACCGTTAATTATGCTCTAAACTCTATTTGATTGGCAATTGGCATTGGTATAATCTTTTTTCTCCTGTCGGAGGGATCCCGTCGAAAGCACGAAATTAACATGTCAAAACCACACCCTAAAATTTACTTTCTGTTAATTTCTTGTCATAATGAGCTACTAGTTGTGATTAAAATAACTAACTAGCAATTGGTCCAATTTATAATTTTGAAGATGTAATAGTACGATAGATAAGTAACTTTGAAGTTAATATTAGACAATAAAAAAAACTTCACATTCTCATTCTTTTCATTTGTTTGATTAGGAACGTATTCACTGGGCATAGCATAGGAGATGTCGTGACATACATGTTTAAACGTTTGCCCAGTGGTACACTATTACTTTACATTCTTATTGATTATGAATGTACAATAGATAAGAACATTAAAAATAGAAGATCAACTGTGTCTAAATATATATGAAATTCTTAGATATATAAATTGATGAAAAGAATGGTTCGAATGGCGAGAGAAAGATCTATGCAACCTCAAATCATGTTGGAGGTAGCATTCAATTTCATACTGCACCCATTATCAAATATTTTGGAATGTTTCTATCTTGCAACATCACCTTCCCCTAAACCTCTATTTTAGGAATATCTGCTTAAATGGAATCTTATATTAAAACTTCAACGTGTGCATTGCAAATTACACATGTGTGTTGCAAATTACATTAGTGTGTTGCAAATAAGGGTCTTTTTTGTGATGGAGGACTAGAGAAGCAACCACTATATTAGAAGTAAGAGGAGCAGAATTAATCTCAGCTTTGATTTTTTCAATCAACGCTATATATTTACTACATTTTAAATTTACTGTATTTTAAATTCACTGCATTTTACGTTTAAAATGTAGTGATCTGAACCGTTGATCGGAAAAATTAAGGGCTGAAATTGAGAGTTGGCTGCCCCTCCTGCCCATCTGAATCTTACCCTCGTTTTGTTTATTTTTTCATGCATATATAAGTATTTTTCATTCAATTTATGTTGCCTTTAAATAAATAATAAATCATGGAGATCGAAAACAAACAACGTTGACAATATAATCATGTACCTAGCTAGTGGTTAGAACATCGCAAATCACAAGCATCAAAATAGGGTTTATACTAATTAATTTGATGAAGAAAGAGCAAATTTGAAAGTTTGTATGATTAAGGAATATGGCTTTGGTGAAAGGTAGCCTATGCATATATGGTAGTTGAATAATAATTAATGGTATTTATTTGGAATGAGAAACAAATTCTGAGAAGACAGCAACAACACCAGAAAAAGGTTGTGGATATGAATATATACAAGTATGTTTTTTTAGATACACTTTTCTGAAAAACAAATGATAGTGATATGATGCATGTTGGTGAAATATATACAATCAATAAAGTACGTACCTATAAATCTTAATATACGTACATTCGGCGAATATAATTTAAGTTATATATAAGCATAATCTTCGATCGGTTCAGCCGATTGATCGTGCTCAAGTTCAGTTTGAGAGGATTCGGACTTTATTGTGCACTTGAGTTTGAGTTAGAGATCGATCAAACTGATAACTCGATAAATACTCGACTATTTAATATTCTTAGATTTACATATACGAGCACCTATACTTGCATGTATATTTGAGCTCGAGTTTTTGTACACGAGTTTTAGCTTAAACTCAATAAAGAAGGAACTCGAGTCGAGTTCAAGTTATTAGAATAACTCAATAAATTTAAGTTTTAGTGTATATATATATATACAACCCTACTATAAGTACACCTTCCTAATTTATTGTATATCTATTAATTAGAAATTAAGAAAAGATGAAATTAAATAAGATCACATGAATTGGTCTCAAAGATTTCCTTCATAACGCATGCACATACCTAACATATACATTAATTAATTAATATTAATGACCAACTAACATTCATTGCTACAAATTATAGCAAGAAAAATTAGAGAGACGCCGTTCATTTTTCTTTTTTTTTCTTTTTAACTAACCCTAACAACCACCACGAATATTATATACCGGATCAACTAAAGTTTGACCTCATAATTTTTGTTTGATAGGTTTCTCTCGTACCGCTAGGTCAAATGCTCTTGGTAAATACATAACCGTTTTAAACCGTTTTCAAATTAAAGATAGGTTAGGTAGGTGGCTTACATTGACTAAAAACATTTGAAATTAATAATTTAATTGAAATAATATGTTAGTAAAAATGATTATTATTATTATTATTATCCTGTATTATAAGCTAGTAATTAATTACATCTTTTTAATTGATCCTGATTTAGTATAAGATGAACGTGGGAAATGTAGACGCCGTGAGGAGCACACGACGGAGATGAAGCCACGACAAGAAGTTAGTCATATTCATTAGTAGTGTACACGTGGCAAAACATTGAACCATATATGATTTTGAGCCCCACATTCTTACCTCCTTTTTAAATGCAACAATACAACAACACTTCACTGCATACTCCCACACTCACTTTCTAGTTCTAGCTAGTATATTCATATTTATGCATGCAAAAAAAAACAAAATTAAAAAACATCTGAAAATAAGGTTTTGTAGTAGAAAATGGGAAGAGCTCCATGTTGTGAGAAAGTTGGGTTGAGACGAGGACGATGGACCGCCGAAGAAGATAAAATATTGTTAGATTATATCGAAAAACACGGTGAAGGTTCTTGGAGATCACTGCCAAAAAATGCAGGTAATGAAAACAATTTAGTCTAGTTCGATATGCTGTATTTTGGCAAATAAACTTATTTTCACAGTTTTTGATCGAAGTTACTGGAATTTGAAAAGGCTGATAATTAAGTTCATTTTTAACAGCTTACGAGTTTGGCGAATTAAATTTAAGTCGACAAAACAAATAAGCTGTTAAATATGAGTTTATGAAGTATTACTCATAAGCCCATAAAGCCGTCAAATAAGCTTACTCAAACACCCCTTTGACTATGAGTCGCCCTAGCTTACTAATGCTTTACCATTTTGTTAATGTTGATAGGGTTGCTGAGATGCGGAAAAAGTTGCAGGTTGAGATGGATAAACTACTTGAGATCTGATGTAAAGAGAGGAAATATATCCAGTGAAGAAGAAGATATCATTATTAAGTTGCATGCATCGCTCGGCAACAGGTACACTTGAATTGTCACAATTTTATTTTTTTATTTTTAATATAAATGAAAAATAAATTGAACCAATGTTATTTGCATTTTAGGTTTAGGTTTACAGATATTGTTTTGTTGCTACCGACCAAAGGATTATTTGACCAATGAAAAAATTTAGAATTTGAGGATTTTATTTCTTATATTTGAATATTCAGCTCTTGATATCTTCATATATATAAGAAGAAGAAGATTTAATATTTAATATTAAATATTAAGGTGTTACTTTACATATATATTTATGACAGTACTTAAAGTTAATTTCCATGGCTATTTTATTTTATGAAAACTATTCGATTATAGATAGTGGGAGAAACATTTAATGTTTGATTTTTAGAAACCACATAAAAGAAAAGCAAGATAATAATTATAAAGCTAGGTAGGGTAAAATGAAGAAAAAGAAGACATTAAGAAGTAATTGCATTTAACTTGTTGCAGGTGGTCTTTGATAGCTGGCCATTTGGCTGGACGAACAGACAACGAAATCAAAAACTACTGGAATTCCCATTTGAGCCGCAAGGTCGCCCCACCATCTCCAACGGTTCCAACCAAACGTCGAAGTTCAGCCACGAAGAGCAAAAAACCTCGTAAAAAAGCATCTTCCATATCGTCCACAATATCGGATAAAGAAAGTAACATGAATCTGTCAACTAGTGTCAATGAAGGCCAGTTAATGGAGGTATTGAGTTTAAGTGAGCAACAAGAGGTGATTGATAGTATTAATGAAATGGAAGTTAATCATATTAGTGGACAAATAGTTGAAAGTGGTTCTTTAGTAGAAAGTGGTTCAATAAGTTCTTTGACTAGTGATAGTAATAATAATCATGGAAAGGAGGGTGATAGGGAATCAGAATGGGAATGGGAATGGGAACGGGAATTGAATTTCGAAGGCGGGAATAGTATGTTAGGGTTAGGGTTAATGGGTGAGGAAGAAGAAGATATAATGTCATGGCCATGGGAATGGGAATGTGAAAGTTCAACACAAGTAGAGGTTGTGGATGTTGAGAAACAAGATGCTATGATTGCATGGCTTCTTTCTTAATTTTTTTATTTTTTATTTTTAATAGATTTGTAAAATTTATAGATTGATGACTATATATTCATGTTCCATTAATTCTCATAAGTAGTTTTTAGTATAACAAAGCTACTAATAAGTATTGATTATGTTGAAATTGTTGTTACTTGTTAGCATTATGTATTGGTGCATGGTTTTTTACGTGAAATATGTGTTTAAATAAAGAAGCTAATTAATTAGTTCATTCTTAATAATATGAAACTTATCTTAATTTTTGGGACTATATGTGCCAAATTGCCAAACAAACAAAATTTAAGAACATTATGTATTGGTTCCATGTTTGCTGAGGAGACTATAAATGGTTAGTTATAGGGAAGGCAGAGCTAGATAGAGTTAGTTCTGCATTCCGTTGATTGTATTCTATTTCTTTTTCCGATTTTAGTATAAATTTAGTACTTCATTCGTTTTAAATTTATTAATTTATTTTCTTCAGACAAAAGACATAATGTTTAAGAAAACATAATTATTACACTGTTTTCTGTACTATGATAGTTTTACCTTTAATTTTTTACACACTTTGTTTGTAATGTACATATAAAGTAAGTGTAATATAGGAAGTTTAGTTGATTATATCTCTTATTTTTGAAAGTGATCATTTGATTTGAGATGTTAAAAAAGAAACTCGAACTATAAATATGGGTGAGAATGGAGTATAACGTTAATATAACATTGTTTATGAACCCTCTGACTTTCCGTCTAAAGGTCTATCCCCTGTGATCTATGATCGATTATACATATCTATTTTAATTTTATTTCTTGTTTCTTACAGCTTTCTTTCATTTCACCATGTGAATGTGAATTTGGCAGAGAAAAAAGGGAACCATCCGTATCACACGTTTTTGCACCACTTTTTTTTTTCCATTTAACAAAACAATAAATATATGTAAGATCTAACAACAACGCGACAGAAAAGTTTGATATCATAATATTTACTTTAGAGTGAAGGGGTGAGTTGAGGTGACACGCAATGGTTAAGCACCACATCGAGGTGACCACTTCACCTCTCAAAATGGTTGACAGCATGATTGGCTTAAGATGGTAGCTACCATTTTGAATTATAGCTTTTTTATTTTATTTTATATGTGTGTATAATTATTTATAAAGGTAAAAAATGTTTAAATGTAAGTTCAATTTTCAGTTTGATAATTAAGAGTGAAAGTTAATTTCCGTATGCTTTCAATGTGAAAATGATATAAAACACTAATGTACCTAATATTTTTCAGAGTGGTCAAGTGACCACTCCCTATGCTCTAATATTAGCAAGGACCATATATGAACTCTATCTTCGGTGCTATAAAGCTGTTAAATAGTGCTCCGTTAGGGGTAGCTCAATGGGATAAAGCTAGTGAAGCCAATGATTTAGACCCCTCAAATTCTCAATTCGTAAAGTCCTAAAATTTTTATGACATGTGTGTATATAAGAAAACAACCAAAATTTTTATCTTTTTAAACGTTCAGAAACATCTAAGAATTTAAGTTACAGTTAGTAAGCCTCATTTAAGTGAAATGATATGACTCATATTTGTAATTCTAGATCTCGTCTGAATTTGAGCCTTTCATATATTTCGTATATAATATTCTTAATATTAGGCATGTCGTATGTTATATTAGCATATTGTGTAGTAAAATATGAGAAACCTACAAATCTAATTATTATTATTATTATTATTATTATTATTATTATTATTATTATTATTATTATTATTATTATTATTATTATTATTATTATTATTATTATTATTACATCTTTTTTATACCCTCTGGTTTTCTTACATACATGATTAGTAACCCCTTATTATAGAGGCGGATCTACGTTATAGGCAGTGATAGCACGTGCACCAGTTAATTAAGCCGACTTAGTATAAAATTAGTTGATTCTTTAAGAGTGCTACCACTCACATTTAAACAGTGCACCCCAGTGTTTAAATAAACTTAAAAGACTACCAAGTGGAGTGAGTTTTAAATTTTTTGTGCCATTGACAACTAAATTTTCTGAATCCGCATCTGCCTTATTCTGATTAATAGTGAACGGTATTTAGATTCCTTTAACCGATAGCACTAATAATGAACATAATTATATTTTAAATATTATTACACGACGAAAATAATATTACTACCCTACGAAAACTAAATAAACCCGTATATATAGTAGCCTGTACTACCCCTGCATATAGGATAGCTACGTCACTAATTTTACACATGGTTATTGCATTTGAGCATATGTACATTTAGTGTCGCCCATACTTTTTCCCCTATATAAAAATAGTCGAAACTAAAAAAACGGATGATGACAAATCAGTGTCAACTTTGTATTTTGAAAAGGACAAATGCTACAATGTACAATTTGTTTTACTACTTTTTAAGGTAACATGCATCATGTTTTGAAGCTCATAATTAATCACCGGCATATCATCATAGCTAAATAATGGAGCACTAGGAGTGCATCATATTCAAAGGTTGAAATCCGACGACTCCAACCAGTCTAGTTAGATCGACTTGGGTTCATCACGTGAAAAGTAAATTAAGTTCACTTAGTGGCATGGTTAGATGGTAGATCAACTAATTTATTCAACAACGACAATACATTTTTTCTTTTATAAATTATGGTCAAATTATGGTCCGATGCTTTTAAATGCCCACATCTCCAGAACCAATCGGACTGAAAGCGCATCACATCTTCAATGATCACTCTTATATTATATGTTCATCATCCTTTTCATTTGTTAGGCAAATGCATCAAGTAGAAAGAACATAAACATTTACGATCTTCATTTGATTGATGGCATCAATCGGTGTACATCAACGAGTAGATTTGAAATGGATATCTTTAATTCTATTCACGGTTATTTCAAGAGGTTGATGTTTTCGTAACTCCACTTCCAACAAATGCATCTCGTGAAAAGTAAATCAAACTATACAGTAGCCCGTTAAAATCAATGATAACAACAAACTGATTCAACCTCACTTAATAATTTCATTAATAAATCCAATTGCCCGCTAAATATTAGTACGAACTAGTTAGTACTTTCAAACTGTCCCATTTTCGAAACAACTTGGCTACCCACTAGAGGCTTTTGATCAAGTACACTTCGACGCTCTTTGAAAACACAATCAAACTCGAGGACGTTATATATCCATTGGCTATTTTAAAACCCTTGTTTCTTTGTGAACTTTTATTGTATTATGGACATTAATCTATTTTAACAAGAAATCAAAGTTAATCAAACCAACTATCAAAAGGTAAAGACTTTTTAATGTAATAGAGTTGCCCTCCTTCATGATAGTTGAGAGACATAAAAACATATGTTATGTAGTTTACTGACACTTTTTACAAAATAATGTTGTTAGAAAAAAGATGAACTTATGCAGTTATGCATATGAAAAACATAGATTTTAACAATCTACCATGGGCCGGAGTAATGATATCGGGCCACCACACTTTATAGCTAATTGCTCATTACTCACTCTTGGTCCACTCCACTTGCACCAACAATATATTGTCATCATTAAATGAATTATCATAATTTTATCATTCATCAAGTTTATAACTTTATGTTATTGAACAACATATGTCACAAAAAAAAAGTAACAGTAAATTACATTCTCGGTCTTGTGTTATTCTATTCGTTTCACTTCTGATCTTTCAGTCAAATTCCTAACAGTTCATTTTCTTGATCTGGATTTTTGCTTCACTCCCGATTCCCCCTCCAATAGAAAAAGTAAACTATAAACTATAGAATATAACTTTAAAAGCGCTATCGAATTGCAAGGCGATATAGACGTATGGTTGGAGTAATACAAGCATGGTACCACTTGGGAATGAATTCAAGTACAAGGGTTTTCAATTAAATTCCATCGTAGGAATAACTATAAAGATAACCTCAAGTTGTGTGTATATATACAACTATATAGTATAGGGATGTGAACATAACATTTTTAAACTTGTATAAAGGATTGATAAGCTATCGTCCAAACAAAACATGGACCATTTTTGTAATAAAAGCGCCTCAAAGTGATCCAACAAACGTCTCAATATTGAAAGTGAAATATGTTTGCCTCCATCCTCTATTACAGCTTTGTAAGTGACCCACACCATAAGCCATGCACTTGAAGGTGTGTGTTTTTGGCACTTTTTATCTCCTTAAAGTAATTGTGTTTACTGAGTAATAATTTACATGAACTTGTGGTTAAAATATTAATTGTGTTCAGGGGTTAGAGTTGAAAGTTTACTCTATACTAGTAAGTATTAATTGCACCAATAGTTTTCACTTTTATAAATTGAACAAATTTATTTTATTTTATTTTTATAAAAGTAAAGTATATATGTAATTTGATGTAATGGGTTGGTAGTTTGGGTCTAACTTTACGGGGCTAGATAGGCAAGCTTGAGTCACATATAAAACCATCTGATTTGGGCTGATATTTAATTGAATACGGCCCGATTAATTACAAAAGTTAAGAGAAATGTATTTTTTAATTAAAAGCTTCGTATATAAAACCATTTTATAATACGGCCCAATTACCACATAAGCTATTAGACATTGATATTTTCACTACTATTTTTAATAAATTCTGTCATAAATATGCAATAAAGAGTTATACTACGTACATAAATAGTTGTACCATACAGTGGTCATATAAAAAAATATTAGCTCATAAGCAAGAAATAATTAATTAAATTAAAAAAGTTATAAATATCATATACTATATACTCACATATATGAAAAGAAATTGAAAATTTTGTTATTTAGTAAAATAGTACGCATATATTTGATAAATCTTAACCTATGCTATTTTGACAACACAAGTTAAATACATTTTTACCGACAAAACATACTATTTAACTACAGAAATTTACCCACAATTACATAAAGGAAGCTAAATTATTGGAATCACTTTTAAATGTATAAATCACTTTCCATTTCATATAAGTTCTCACGGTATCTTATTCCATGTTTGACTTATTGATAGCGAAAATTTACGTGGACATCTATTGAATATAATTAAGAAAAGATTGATTGGAATATGATGCCACAAGTGTAACTCAATTATTGTAATTTGTGGATATGGTTCTAACTATCTTATCATTAAAAAGTTAATTATTAATCTATCCATTAACCACTAGATTACAATCTAATCATACAAAACAGTATTACTCCCTCTGGCTCAGTTATTTACGGTTTTAAAATTTTTCACTAATTACACATTTTACCAATCAAATAACATTTCAACGCACTAAAGTTTCTTTTGAATGTTTGTTATATGAATAGTTATTTAGGACAACTCAAAATAGTAATCAATACATTTGAAATGAGACGGAGGGAGATTTTTTAATTTTTATATTTAATTTAATAATAAAAAGTGGATTTAGAAAGTAAAATTGATGTAGGAGTAAAGGTGCTCTCTCTGTTCTAGTCAATTTTGACTTTGAATACAGTTTTAAAATTTTACACTGATTACATTTTTTACTAATTAAATAATATATCTAACTATTAATTTTTTTTTTAATTGATTAAAATATAAAAGTGAATAATTATTTAGGAAAATCTAAAAATATTAACGTAATATTTGTGATGGGATGGAGGTAGTATTAAAATTTATGTTCTTAGAAACTAGTCCTATTATATGTTTGATTCCATTTGTGGGCTAAAATACAATAACCACCCAGGGTATATTTGTTCCCCCTTTTCCTTTTCCTCTTTCTGCCTTCTTTTTCTTCCGAAAAACGACTCAACTCAGTTTTTAGACTACCCCCAACTTTCTCTCAGGCATTTTCACAAACACTTTGCAGACATCACAAATTCTTCAAAAGAATAAAAAATGAAGTATGTATTGGTGACCGGTGGTGTGGTTAGCGGTCTCGGAAAAGGCGTCACCGCTAGTAGCATTGGCGTTGTTCTTAAAGCGTGTGGCCTTCGCGTCACCTCAATCAAAATCGGTTCATTTTTTTAAAAATTATCAATTACTATAGTTTATATATACATATATAATATATATATATGTATAGGCGTTTCTATTTATTTAGTGTGCTACGCTTCAATTGGGTTCCTAATTATGTTTTTACTCATGTTGTGATGATCCTTATATGAATTGTTTATTATTTGTGTTCAGTTAGTATTAGAAATTGCTAATGGCATTAAATTAGAATACTGCATGTTGAATTTGGTCTAAAATTTGTATTAATTTTGCTTACTGCGATTACTACTTTACTAGGTATCCGATCATGCATGTTACAACTATTGGCATGGTGATCGGGATATTGTGTGAATTTTACTAATTTAGAAGTATAGTCTGTATATGAACTTATCGTTTTTTATGAAGGGGATATATGTGTTTTTAAGATACGATAATGGTGTTCGGTGGTTGCAGATCCTTACTTGAATACGGATGCTGGTACGATGTCTCCATTTGAACACGGAGAGGTTTTTGTTCTTGATGATGGTGGAGAGGTGCTATTTCCTTACCTTTAAATTATTTCATCAATCACAAGTTACTAAACAACTGCACATAACTACTATACTAAACAACTGTACATAACTACTATACTAAACAACTGTACATAACTACTACATGAATGGTGTGACGTGAGAAATTACTGTTCTTTTGATAAATCTGTAGTGTCCCGCGATGAAGCTTTAAACTTTAATAGAAAGTTATTGGAAAACACATTTATAGAATCAAATGGTCAAGCCACTGTGTTCATTTCATATGCAGTTGTATTGACAGTAAATATATTGGTGATGCTATTACATTGAAACTATTTCTAAGCAGTAAGATATATATTATAAATATTTCAAACTCAAATGGAATAGCGGAAGAAAGTGTCTATCTGCGAAAGCCATTGCTTTTGTTTTAAATGTTTTCTTTCACTAGTTGACCAATTCACTTATTTCTTCAACCACACTTTAAGAAGCTTTAATAGGGGGTATACTGTTGTATGATAAGTTTAAATATATAAGTAGTGACCGGCTTTAAAAAATATCGTTTATGAATGATTTATCTTTCCTTACGATCTTGATAGGTTGATCTAGATCTCGGAAACTATGAACGGTTCTTAGATGTGAGGCTTACCAGGGATAACAACATCACGACTGGAAAGATCTATCAGGTGATTTTTTATGATTGGTGTAGTCGTGTTTAAACAGTGAAGGTATTGATTCTGTGATTTTTGCTTGTTTTTGTCAGTCTGTTCTCGAGAAGGAACGGAAAGGGGATTATCTTGGAAAGACTGTTCAGGCAAGTCATGTGGATAGATGTAATTGTTTCTTTTCAATACATGAAGACAGATTAATACTTACTCCTGCTCTGCATGTTCAAGCATCTTTTAGGTAGTCCCACACATAACAGATGCTATTAAGGATTGGATTGAGTCGGTTTCTGCTATTCCTGTGGATGGGAAAGAAGGACCAGCAGATGTGTGTGTGATAGAATTAGGAGGAACAGTTGGTACCACCTCTTCATGAGTCATAACTTATGCATTCTTCTTAAATCTAAGTGATTATTTATTACCTTTGCAATTCTTCATAGGTGACATCGAGTCTATGCCCTTCATAGAGGCTTTGCGACAGTTATATTTCTCGACTGGTAAGTTTACTGTTACAGTCCTTTATATGCTCAAAGATATTTGCTAGGCTATCAATAATGTGCTTATGATGCTTCTTTTTTTTTCGTTCATTTCTCAGGACCGGATAATTTTTGTCTCATTCATGTTAGCCTTGTACCTGTACTTGGTGTTGTTGGGGAACAGGTAATACCCAATTGCTGCCATGTTGGATTTAGCTTACTTTTGATGTTTGGGAAAATGTTACAGTCTTATGATTAGCCACGATCCGATATAGTTTCAGCTGATTTGTGTTTCTTCAGAAAACCAAGCCTACACAACACAGTGTTCGGGAACTACGAGCATTAGGCCTGACCCCCCACTTTTTAGCTTGTCGTTCTGCTCAGGTATGTTGTTTTTTAATCCTATGCAAACATAATTCATAATGTCGTATGCAAGGAAATATTATATCCCAACTAGCTGATATAACTCAACCTACAATGATTTATGTTTTCATTGTGGATTAAGAAATTAGGTATTTAATAGCTACCATGATTACCTTGCAGCCATTGTTGGAAAATACAAAGCTGAAACTCTCACAGTTTTGTCATGTACCTGTAAGTTGATGCATACGACTTGATTTAATCTTTTCTTAGACTATATTTCTTTTGTGTTTTTATCCTTAATTATTTTCTAAACAGGCTGCTAACATTCTCAATATACATGATGTTCCCAACATTTGGCACGTCCCTCTTCTACTTCGGGTATGTAAACTTTAACAAACAAAATTCTTGTATTCGTTTGGGATATTTCATATCACCTTTAAATTTCTAATGACTTCGTTCCAGAACCAAAATGCTCACGCGGCAATTCTGAAGCAGCTAGCACTACTTCTGTGAGCTTTTATATTTATAGTCCATTATCTTCACTGAATAAAGGAACGAAAATTATTATGATTTTACTTCTGGTAGAAGATATACTCATTGAAAAGAATAAGTTTTGCTTAATTATAGCCTGCAATGCTGGAAATCTGATAATATTGTCTATTTCAGTGTAGCCGGCCCTCCAAATCTACAAGAGTGGACTACTAGGGCAGAAACATTCGACAACCTTACGAATTCTGTTAGTATCATCCCAAACAATGTTCCTCCCTTGCAACATCTCATTTAGTGTCTGAAGAACGATTACTCTCTGCAGGTCAAGATTGCAATGGTTGGGAAATATGTTGGCCTAACAGACTCCTATTTGTCTGTTGTTAAGGTATGGTTAGTGTATTTTAATTTGATGCATAATTCCAGATTAAGAATTTTATATCATTTATGAAACACGAATAGGGTGAGACCGTGAGTACGTATTTTATTCTAGTTTTCTTAGATAAAATGCTGAACGAGTAATGTAACAGCTCTGTTGCTTATGCAGAATGTTAGATGTACCCCAAATTCTGATTTTCATTGTTCATATGATAGGAACACAAGGATAGGTAAGAGAAATTTTGTTTTGTTTGGTACTGTTTTTATGGATATCAGTTATGTTGGTCCTTGTTAAGAATAGTTAAGAAGATTTACATCCTGTAAACAAAGTGGTGGTTGCCAAGGTGTATGCTTAAATAGAGGTTATTGTTATTGATTAGTAGTTAGGTCCCAAAAACAGGAAACCTTTTAGTTAGGGCTATCTAAAAATTTGCAATGTTTTCTTTGAAGAAGATTTCAACTAGCAACCATCGCAAGATATTGATGACATTGATTGTGGTCCGCAAGCTTTCTCAGTTTTGTTGGTTTAAAGCGTATAGTAGGTATTTTAGGTATTTTATCAGTAGTCAAAGACTTCTATTAACTTCTCTATCGATTCGATTCTTTGACTAAACACTGTTTACCACATGATATTATTTATTCACATTAATATTGTTGCAATTTATAGATATTAAACTCCTTGCTATATTCTTTAATCCTTGGTTTATTGAGTTCAACTGTGGACTTAATATCTAGTTCCACTTATGTCTTACTGAACTTGAAATGCAGGCCCTTCTGCATGCCTGCATCGCATGTTCGTTGAAACCCTCCATTGAATGGATTGCAGCTTCAGATCTTGAAGATGAAAGTGCCAAATCGGTAAAGAACTCCTATTATTTCCATCAGTCTAGATGCTACTATATTATTTAAACCATTCAAGTATGTACTTTATTTTTTTGCAGGCACCAGAAGCTCATTCAAAGGCCTGGGATACACTGAGGGTAAGTTTTATATGTTAACCAACTCTGCATATTATTTTATGAATCATCATTTTATTTTGAGTACAACTTGATATATTTGCGGTGGTATGTAGATAATGATGTCTGAATGTGAGTTACTATCTTGTGAAACTAAATATTAATATGTTCAGAATTCAGCATGTGTTTTGGTTCCTGGTGGATTTGGAGACCGTGGTGTGAAGGGAATGATACTAGCTGCAAAGTATGCCCGAGAGAATAAAGTTCCGTATCTTGGCATTTGCTTAGGCATGCAGATTTCAGTTATCGAGATTTCTAGATCTGTAAGTCGTTTCTCTATAAATATCTGTTTTCTTGATATTATATTTTTCTTATTTTTAACAAATTTATCTAGATCTTGGGCTGGAAAGAGGCGAATAGTACCGAATTTGATGAGCATGCAGCCAATCCAGTTGTAATATTCATGCCAGAGGTATTTCTGCATTTCTGTATATATTGACAATCTTTAGTTTTGATATATATATATATATATATATATATATGTATATATATGTATGTATATATGTATGTATATATATATATATGTATATATATATATGTATGTATGTAGATGTATATATATATATATATATATATATATATATATATATATATATATATATATATATATGGGATATCAGCAATCTCTCTTTAAGCAATTACCTTCAGGGTTCAAGAACACACATGGGAAACACAATGAGACTTGGCTCTCGAAGAACTTTACTGCAGACCTCGGATTGTATTACCGCTGAACTGTATGAGATCCAAATCCTAACTATTGAAATTCATTAAGACACCTGACAAAATGAAGCCATACCCTTTTTGACTCTATTTTGTTAGTGTTTATAGTTAAAATTATCAGGGGAATCTTCTTCTGTTTGGTTATCATGTTCGTTTTTTTGGCAGTTATCACAATCCAGACTATGTGGATGAGCGACATCGACATCGTTACGAGGTTAGTCATCATAAAGGAATGTAGATGATCATTATAAAATCACACGTTAAAGAAGTTTTTCTGCCCTCATGTAGGTGAATCCTGAGGTGGTTGGTGATTTAGAAAAAACGGGCTTAAGGTTTGTCGGGAAGGATGAAAGCGGTCAACGAATGGAGGTTTGTTTTATGATGGATACTTAATCTTGCATATACTTTATACCCTTGGATGTCATCAATGTGAAATGATTTGTGTTATGAGATCAAATTTAAGATTAGATTCATATGGTGTTATATATATTTAGGCCTATTAATCATGCGTTGAGAGAATGGACTCTCATTATAATTATTGCTGTATTTAATTATTATTATATTATTATATTATAACAAATATAAGAATCTGCTAATATTCTTCTTCCGTGCTGAAGATTTTAGAACTTCCAAGCCATCCGTTCTATGTGGGAGTACAGTTTCATCCTGAATATAAATCGCGGCCTGGAAAGCCTTCAGCCCTATTTCTAGGTAAATGCAGCCAGTTCTGATTTGTTATTTTTAAATGCATTGGTTCGGAATTATAGTACGATTCAACCTAATTTCACACAAATTTCTTAGCCTTTTCCTAGTTCTTATGCTATATTTTTCCTTTTTAATGCCTTAATATTGGCCCAGAGGTATAGAACCAAATTTTGTTCTCTGGAGGTTTCTGCGAAGTTGTATGCCTTAAGAAAAATGTTTGATGAACCTAATTGTACAAACCTAAAAATAGACCTAAAAATTTGATTGGTACACTTGTTAAAATGATTGGTAAATATAAGGAGAAAGAATAAGTGGAGTACACGTGTCAAAAACTGTATGGTTAGGTCTTGCTAATTAAGCTTGTTTAGCATTACTCATGCCTTAAACTGATAGTTGCTGAAACTTTTTTTTACTGCAGGTCTTATATTAGCTGCAACAGGGCAGTTGGAAGCATATGTTAAGACACACCAGAACGGGTGTATATAATTATCGCCAAACTCTTTCATAGCAGGTATAAAGTCGATAATACTTCGACATTCATCCTAGTTCCTTTGTATTAGTCTATACGAGTATATTTCATTCGATGTTCCTATTACACTGCAGTCATAAATATTATATGTTTTTATCGACGTACAGGGAAAAAAAGACTTGCGAGTTTTAGGGAATCTTTAGCTTTAGGTGCAAAAAGTGGAACCTGCATAGTTACAATGAAGAACAGCAAGCAGGTCACATGGAGCAGGCAGCGATATTTTAACTTTTGGAATTAGAATGGGCATGTCTGTTGGTTTTTTGTGAAGTTTGTCTTGGGAAATGACATGCTACTTTGTTTCAAATCCAGGAAAAAGTTTTATGCTTGATATGGTACTTTGCAAGGACAAGTTTGTTTCTACATAATTGCTAACTGGTTGTTACAAGTGATAGTGTAATCGAGTTGAGTTGAAACACTGTCAAGCGTGAGCTTGAGTGTACTTTAAAACTCGAAATTTGAAATACGACTTTAACTTGATCAAGCCCTTATCCTCTAGCTCAAGCTTGGCTCATCTTGAGTCGACTCAACTATAAACGTGACAAAAATTCATTAGTTGCAAGGTTTTACTTATTTATTGTACCAGTAGTATTAAGTAAATCTTGATCCCACTCGACTTGATTATGCAGTAGTTTTAACTATGGTAACATACACAGAAAGGGTACTAGTGTAGAGTAAGCCAAGCTCGATAAAACTCACGAGCTATACAGCTCCAAACTTTTAGTACTTGAGCTCCATATGAAAGTCTTATATACGAATACCTGCGATTGGCTTGACCTAAACCGAGTTGAATTTGCATACCCTTTTAGTTGGTCACTTGGTTGCAAATAACTTGGTTGGTTTGACTCGATTACACGGAAAGTTTCCAAACTTAGCTACTTGTCTGGGAAAAATCACTTCATAGATGTACACTTTTTGCAACATCGAAATTTCATCAACCTAAAGTCGAATATTCGAGCTAAACAAATTATCAGATAACTGTTGTGTAACCATTACTTGCAAGATAACAGTTGTGCACCTTAAATTCTGCTCTAAACAAATTTCAAACTAAATTTTTACAGTTTTCTTACAAACGTACACAGACACTATTCAGTATTCATCTTAATACCTTTTCTTTTCTATTTGGGTTTGCAGTTTTTCTTTTCATAACAAAACAAAGTACTTGCTTTTTCCTTATATGAACAAGATGAATGATGATTGATGTCATTCAAACTTCCTAGTCCAGACCAGACGACAAGTTTAATAGAATATCATAACGAATAGCTTTTTATTATAAATGAGTCGATCGAAAAGATAGTATTTACAACAATCCCACAATACCCTTTACGAAAAATTCCCAATCAACACAACAAAGTCCCAAAATTGAAGGCGAAAACGCCAATGCCAATCATCTAATCACTTCTTCTTCGCGTATTAACTTGTCTTTGAAGCTTAAGTTGTTCATAAAAGTTGGCTATAAACTCTTCAGCCTTAATATCAATCCCCACTTGTTCTTCAAACATTTCATCATCATACTCATCGTCTTCTTGATCATCATCATATTCTTCCCCATTACCAATCAAGAAACTTTTTCTAGCGTCGTAAGTTGCATACTCACTCTCATCATCAAAGTCAAATAGCTCAGAACAATCAACGTGCGGATTAATACAAGGAATATGAGGCAACTTAAACCGCATTGAGTTTGGTCGCGACATTTTCACATGAATCATAGGCGTTGCGTCAAAGGACAGCTGGCGATCTCCGTACTGGAGAGCGCCATTGCCTTTGTTTGATTGTTTAAGACTTTTGACAAAATGTTGTAAGTCGAGTACAAGTCTTTTTTTCAGAACAAATACTCCGCCTTTTCTTGCCCATAATAAGGCTAACCTTAATATGTTCCAAGCTCTTCGGCTCACATCCGATCTCGTTCTCGATCTTTTTTGCATCATTTTCATGTCTTTTGTTGAAAGAAAATAGTACTACTCAGTTGTTGTTTTTGTTGATGCTGTGATTGTTGTTGTTATTGTTGTTGATGAGAAAAAGGCGGAGGATGTATTTATAGAGATAAAAGTGGGACCGTATAATTAAAATAAATTGATAATTAAATATATATATTTTTTATATATAATAATAAAAATAAAAACTTATAATATGATACGCGCTTAAATGAAATGTTTGTGAAAAGGCAGAAAGCAGTGGGTGAAATAAGCGGTAGGGCTAGGGGAGCGTGTCGGGTACGGGGCTGTCCGTGGGCCATCTGTTCACATATATTACCAAAACTGCCCTTTTTATTTATTTTTTTGGAAAAAAATGGATACTTACACAATTATTTGGTTAAAAATAATTGTACTTAGACATCTGTAACTCTAACGCCTCTTTGTTATTTTTATTATTTTTCTAATAAAGTAATACTAAATTTATTAAAATACAATTATATATTTTGTATGGATTCATTTTTATTATGTAAATTTCATTTTCTTTAAATTTTTTCTTATATTAATTTAAAAAAGATATATTATTACATTAAAACAGTGTTTTTGGTGTGAATAAAAGCTGTCCTCCTTCTAACAACAAACTGGAGACGAGGACTTTTTCTCTAATTTATTTTATTGGCCAATCATTTTCTTAATTAATTAATTTATTATTAGTAAACATGCATGCATTTTCCACCGTGCTTCCGATGTCTCTCAAGTCTCAATTTGTTCATCTCACCAATTATTGGGGATTAGTGACACGTACAAATCATTCATTTGTGTATATTAATTCACTTAATTAATTAATTCTATAACATTATTCTTAATCTCAATTTCACCCCCTTAATTTGTATAAATAAATGTGTTCTTTCGCCCCTATAGGTTATATTATAGTTATTATTTGAGTAAATTCTACAAATGGTCCATATGATTTACTTTGATTTACGAAAACCGTTCATATACTTATTTTTTCACCTTTTCAGTCCAGTAATTTACATTTTGCTCGAAAATGGTCCATTGAGAGAAAGAAGTGTAAAACTTTTTCTGGTCGGACTTTAGATATTTGAATATTACCTTCTATGTTCCATCCTTAACTTGCTCACTTATTCAGTTTCTTTTTCTTCTCTTTTCCCTACCTTATTTTAGTGTTTCCGATTATGGTGTTTGATCAGAGAGTTTACATTGTGATAGTGAGGGTGAGTGTGAAATGTTAACGAAAGGGACATGTAAAACTACATTGTGTTAGGTCACGTTATATATTTACAAATCCATAACATACATAATTACAAATCCACTTATAATATAGCTGTGATAAAAGGTTATGCTTTTATCAAGAGATATTTGGATTAACTAGCTAGATGTTTAGTTTATATGAAACTTTAAATTGAACAATTTAAAAAGAACTTGCCACTTATTTGGAAAGAGGGAAGATTTTCTTAAATTAATTTAAAAAGTTGTGTAAATTTTCTTAATTTTCCATGTCACTTTATCCTTCATTTTCAACTAATCAATAAAGTCAAGTTGCTACATTTTTTAGCCTTATTTTGAGGACTTCGATTTTATTCTCTATGTTTCTTATTTACAAACCATTATTTATGCATTTAAAACAGAAAAGTGGTAATTTTCCTTGCAAATTTCCATATTATGACATGATGCAATGATGCATAGGAACGTTCATTTTGAAGAATTTATCGAACGTATGTGTAGGGTAATTTAGTTACAATTACAATATCATTTACAATTGACCAAATATAATAAATTAAAAACAATAAATAAAAAAGTTGATTTATTATATTGCTTAAATCCTTAAAACTTAGCTAGAGATTTATTATAATTTGAATTCTACCGATTGAAATTGCAACTTGTCACCTTGACCAGATCGTGTTCCCGGTTAGCGTGAACCACATCCTAGTAGTAATACTTTTGGAAATATATATGGAGAAATGTATACTTCTAGCATCATATTTTTTAATGCTTTCAAAACTTACTTTAAAAGAAATACTTACATTCTGTAACCTCCGACTTTCAAACATATACATGTTACTACCCTCTTTTACACATAACTGTTTGCATCTAACTTTAGTACATCTAGCGGGACATCAAGTTTTCTCGTTAAAAGTTTGCCTTCTAGCGTAATCAATATATAAACCTTTTTTAGTGTTAAACTGAAAAACCAGATGTCATTATGCTCAAACCGGTATTGATCAATTTAGAACAATAATTCGGCCAATCCAGTCGAACACTTTTAAATATCGATAAAACGTTGTATATACAATGATGTGACCCAAAAATAGAATAATAAAAATCAGTTTTTGTTTATCTCTTCATCTTCTTTCTTTATCTTATTGTACACGTCATTTTATATATAACTATTTTGTAAATAATTTACAAGTGTAACATTTCTCTTACAAGGAAAGGAGAAATATCAATGTTAAATTTTTAATTTGACCAAGAATTTTAATCCAAAATGAACCGTACACATTCATAGTATCTACTTGTTTGATAACCCACCAATTGTGTATCGATAACAAGGTACAAAAAGTATCACATTCTGTTTCCCATCTATTGGTAAAAATAAATGAAAAAAAAAATGATAGGGGAGAGAGAGAGCATGGGTGTATAAATTAAATGAATACATTTTATTTACAATAAAAAATGATAATAATAATATAAGAGTAAATTTCATAAATGGTTTACACCGATTTACGAAAATCGTCCATATACTTCTTTTTTCACCTTTTCAGTCCAATAAATTTATTTTTGCTAAAAAATAGTCCCTGTTCCACCTAAAATGACTAAAGTACCATTTCTCTTTGACATTTTCGGATAGCAGGATCTAAACGGATAAAGGGTACTTTAGTCATTTTAGGTGGGTGATGGACTATTTTCGGATAAAATGTAAATTATTAGACTGAAAAAGTGAAAAAAGAAGTATAGGAACTTTTTTCGTAAATCTTTGTAAACCACATGGACCATTTATGAAATTTACTCTAATAATAATAGTCATAATCATTTCATTCTCTCTTATAAATCATTTAGAACATTTATTTAGAGACTTAAATTTTTAAAGATTGAAAATGACAAAGTTACTCACAAATTTGAGAAAAAAGCTATAATATTTAAACCAAGATATGTATATTAAATAAAATGTAACGTCGTCCATAAAGTTTATCCACCTTCTTTAGACTATATAACTTTTAAAATTTAAATTACTATCTCTATAACCAAACAAGGTATGTCTTACTTATCAAATGAAAAGAATTACTATATACAAAACACATATTACATATTTCTAAAAAAGACAAACAAACACTCTAACTAATCTTCGCATCATTTTTTTAAATCACTATCACTATTCACATCTCTCATCGAGATTGTTATTGTTCCGTCGCATCGCATGAATCGACTGGTAATAATACTAATGAAAAAGGAATATGCCGGAGGAAAAATGAGATGGTGTGATGTGAGAACCACTCACAGAAGGCAACAGAAAATAACTTAATTAATTAATTATTAAATTTGAAACATAAAATAGTTGAATTCGGTGGATCAGCTGTACAATGTACATACACAGCCGTACCATCAACAACTTTCAAATTACTTTCTACTTAATTACTAGCTAGCTACTTTCAAGTTAATTATATACCTATAAGAAAATTATTTTGTATGTAGTGTGTAATAAGGTTAAAAAGGTCATTATTGTCAATTATGCGTATGAAAAAAAAAATACTTAAACAATATTACATGATCGAAAAACAGTTTCTAAGAATATTAATTGTCATCTGATCCAGTGAAAATGCATATAATATGATCTGTTATTGATTGTTTATGGACGACTTAAACGGATGAATAATAGATATGAATACGAATAATAAGTGAATCACATGTGAATAATGATTTATCACCATAAGTTATTTATCACTCACCCGAAATATAAACAAACATATATATTGTATTAAAACGTACTCCGTATTATTCATTCTTATAATGACGCTTTAAACACTATTTAAGATCAACAATATTACAAGAAAGATTGGTGGCCTAGTGATTTTATCAATCGAATTAAGAGGAGTTAGTAGAAGAAGTTCATTACACAAATGTTAGGGTTACAAGAATTATACAAACTTTAGCTTACAAAATGATTAAATGATGTGACAAAAGAATATAAAACACAACAAGTTAACTTAAATCCTAACATAAACCGTATGCATTGCGTGTCATAGATAATTCAAAACTTATGCCTAACAAAAAAACAAAAAACTTATAGATCGAAACTCGAAAAATGAATATATATTTATATGTTAAAAACCGGTTGCAATCGACAAAGAAAACAAGCAACTGTTATAAACAGATCGAAAATAAAATTATTGAGTGATGAACAGCTTGAAATTAAAAGAAGTGATCGAGATACTTTTGTGTACATACTTCCACATGAAAAAGGTCAGAAAAAAGCAATTTCTCATGAATCTGCTGCTAGTTTGTAAGTTGAGGCGCTAACTGATTTTTTTTTTTTTTTTTTTTTTTTTTTTTTTTTTTTTGTGCAACTTGATATAACAATATCTTTTTCTATTTTATTCTCAATTCTCAATTGCCCATATGCGTTTTTTAGATTTTAGATATACTACTAAAGTAAATCATTGTAGTCAAAGTTAGCTCACTCCTTGAAGCATGGATTGCTTATTAAGTAATCTATATAGTTTTGGATGATATCAAAATGTTTATTGTAGACCACAAGCCAATGATTACACTCATGTGTGCTATGTTACTTTATAAATTCTCAATGCAATGAATAATATGTCTTTGGTTTTATATTTACGGGATATAAAACTATAAGTGAGATAATTTTGGTGATCAAGTTTAATTTGAAGTTAATTTGATCAACAATTTGAGTGTTTACTTATTTATATAGGAGTTATTTGTAGAGTTTAGGTGAGGAGATTGAGAAACAAATAGAGAGTTTATGAGAGTCATCTCCCTCCGTCCCGTATGATGAGTCTCTAGTGATTCAATAATGACGGTGCAAATTTTATTATTGTAATCTACCGATTGAGAGTGATGTGAGGATTTGTGAGCGTATTCAAAGGTGTTGAGAGGAGCGTCCATTCTTGTAATATTGTTTATAATAGTGGAGTGTTAAGTGGTGTACGGGTCCTGTAGTTTTTACTCTCCTTTGAGAGGTTTTATACGCAAAATGTTATTGTATTATGTTTTTTTCTGTTTTGTGCGTTTTATTATTGGCTTATACAAGGTTGTGTGATTATTGTGGTGGTGATCGATCCCAACGAGCGGTATGAGAGCGATGCCGACGAGTGCATCTTCTTTTTTTGGCGGACATAATCATATTCATATTTAGATGCGGTGATTCAAGCTTCTCTTTGGCCGATATGACAATAAAGAAATCAAGTCACCTTCAATGTGAAAAGACCGTGAAGTGACACAATTTGTGATGAAGTTAAACTTTTTTACGCTAAACATTCATTAAGAAAATGATTATTATGGGTTAAAATGCTTATTTCGCTCACTCCCTTAAATTTGTACTTGTTTCTTGATCAATTCCCATAAAATATCGATATAGTTAGGGTGATGATATTTCCATCATAGTTTTTGATAAATCCACCATAATTATACATTGAGAGGTTGTACTGTACAAATAAACATTGTACAGTTTTGATGAATCTATCAAAAAGTATAGTGGATATATCAATACCCATATAGTTAAAAGCACCCGCAATGAGTAACCATTTCAAAGGGGTTTTTTTTTTTATAATAAAATATCAACTCATTAACTTTGTTAAAACAAAAAGCTTATCACTCCAATGCATAGAGTCAAAGGCTTTTTTATATAAAAGTTATACACCCGTTTAGCAAACCTTTTGCCATTTGTGCCATTGAACAAAAGTTCAATTTTAACAAACGTATTATAAAATTAAACTTTACACTCCGATGAGATTGAGCTTCTTAAAGATAATTTTTGTACGAAAAAAATCTCTCATTAAAGATGTTCTTAGTCTTATAACTTCCTTATTCAAATACGTTTGATCCTTTAGTTTATGACAAAAAAAACTTTCAATTCCCCTTTTTATCTTGAAAACAGTTAATAGATGATAATATCATTTTGGTTGTCAATAGTCAATTGTCATGGTTTAAAAAACATTAAAAGGTCTTATAAACCCATAATCCAACTAATATGAGGAATTATACAAATTAAATGTTCTTTAGCCTTTGCGTGTCGAGGTGATCCAAACAACCAAAAAGTTGTGGTTCTCATCTCATTTAAGACAGATGTGTGTATAAATGGTTTGTGTCTGTACGAAACTTTTTTCTTTTCTTTACAAAGAAAAGAAAAGGAAAACAATAAAAAAAAATTCATATAAAACGTATTATGACTAGACAAATCTTAGATTTTATGACAAACAATTGTTTGGGCCATGGACCAATTATATCCAGAAAATCTGCTCCCCATAAGTCCGGTTAAGCCCAAAATAATGCCTGTTTTTGGGTAGTCGTATCAATATGCGGTTAAGTTAACTAGCGGTGTAAACGACACAACTCGCGAGCTACTCGAGATTGACTCGAAAAATATTTGAAATCGACTCGGTACAAGTCGACTCGAGCTCAAGCTCATAAACTTTCAAGTCGAGCTCGAGTATTAATATACCCGGCTCGAGAGGCTGGCGAGCCTAATTGAGCTTGCATTGATTTACATTTCCACCCTCCATTTATATAAATATTAACATATTTACCGTACTTTTTAATAAACTTCTAGTCGAGTCGAGTATAAAAGTATCGAGTCGAGTCGAGTCAAGTCGGAAACTACCGAGTCGAGTAGTGTTAATGTTTACCTATCTGAGTCTGCTATTTCCATATGAATGGTTGATTGCAATTGAATTCGATCAAATTAGGTTGAATTTGGCCCATAGCTACACTTGATTTCATGTTTGGAATCAAATCGCAACATCAGAGCATCCGCAGCCATGTGGGGTTGATTTGTGGTTGGCTTGCCATATTGGCAGAGCTGGGAGGGGTCAATTTGTGATTGGAAAGAAACAAACCAAAATTTCATTCGGATGTCGAGCTTCTTCCATTTTTTAATTGTTTTTCTTTTTCTTTTCGCACGAACTTAAAGTTGACTAATATTAAAAATATGAATTTTCTAATGACAACTCTTAGGGCTATTTTAAGATATTCAGACACGCATAATTTTGTTGTACTATGAAAATAACCACAATACTAACCTTTTAATAACCACTCACTAACCTTAATGCACCATCCTTTATGCACAAAATATTATCTTAAACATAGCCCTAAGAGCTATCATTAGAAAAATCCTATATATATATATATATATATATATATATATATATATATATATATATATTTAATATTAAAAAGTAAAAAAAAAATAGGTTGAAATGAGTTTCATTGGGGTAAAAAATAAGTTGAAACTTGAAAGTGATTAGGAAAAAAGTCGGTAAAAAACTGATGTAGTGCTAATATGTCAAGTGTGGTTTAAAGAGTTTCAATTTACCATTATGAATGCTCTTATCATGCTTCATATTAATTACCTAACACATAGTTCTTATATGCATAAACATCAGATCGACAAGAGTACTTGAGTCAAATACTAACAAAAAGTACAAAATTTAAATTTTCAACAAACAAATATATCGCGGGTTTAAGGTTCAAACCTCGTCTTAGTTATCAATATTAGCGTTGCAAGTATGTATTCCAATTCTAAAACCTGAGTATATGTATTGTAAAATGTTACGTGTCGCAAATTAATAGCGTAATAGCATATAACCTTACGTATATTCTTTTTAAAAATCCAAGAATCTATAAAATCAACTAATTGAACAACATAAATAGATAAACATGAATGAAAATCACAACAAATGAAAAGAACAAGATTCCATTACCATAGACGAATGAATTACAAACCATGCATGAAATCAGAACACTTATTCTTAATCCAACGAATTCCATTCCTAAAAGAGGCTTTCACTCTTCCTTCAATCGTATAAACTTTATACTTCGCAATTCTTTTCTTTCGCTTACTTTCCGCATCACTAAACCCTCCCCACGGTTTATTACTAGACGAATTCGACTTTCTCGAACTCGGAAATTCGCCCGCAGCGTAAATCTGGTTTCCTTTCCCACTCACAATCTCAAGCCTCCTATCATTTTGATAACTACTTGACATATTATATCTCCCATCCATTCTGGGAATGAAACCCAAGGATCCAGGAATGATTCCCGAGTTGATCTTACAAATGAAAAGTTAATTAGATCATTGTTTTGATTTGTGGGAGTTGGTTATAAAGATGGGAGTGTGTACTTTTTAATTAGTTTTATTTTATGTTCGTTGGTTTAAGTAAAAATAAGTTTTTTTTAGGAGAAATACAAGATTAGATTAGTGGTTTATGTCAGAAGAATAATAACATCGGTATCATCGGATTCCCATATATCCTGGCATGGCCCCGGTCCCGGTGTTTGTCATCAGTAGCATGCATGGGCCATTGGGCCCAAACGTATTATTTTTCTAACTTTTTGTTATTATTATTATTTTATTATTCTTTACTAGAAAAAAAAAAGAATAAAATAAGGTCCTTGTGGGATTATATTACCAATTATCTTGTTATTTAGTGTTACAAATGACATGGCTTCACATTTTTTTAATGTTCATTTCAGTCATTATTAATTGCGATGGGTTCTTAATAACTAGATTAACAATAGTTGAACTATAGTAGTTCTTTTAGATTTTTTTTAAAGGTAGGCCCCTCAAAAGTAACTTAGTTACTCTTAACACCTTATGATAGTCTCCCAATTGATATCATTGAATTGGTACAAGTTTATGACACATTGTTGTTCCAAATTAAGCTTTGTAATTTTCTCTACCTCTCTATGTGATGGTGTGTTTGGTAAGGGGTTTTTAAAGACTTTTAGGGGATTGAACTTATAAAGCCCCAACTCATAAATTTTATTTGATAACACAATAAAGATGGAAGTTCTTGAATAAATAATCTTCCAAAAGCCCTTAAATAACTTTTTGAATAGAGGCCCAATTTCAGTTCACAAACTCCAGCTGCAGTATCAGATCTCGCCCGTTGTTATTAAACACACCCGATATATATATCTCCTAATTATTTGATCTCTTACTTCTTACTTTCACGTAGTTGGCACATATTGATAAAATGACAAAAAGTGGGATTGCAGTCATGAGCAAAAGGCAATGCACTGTAATACTGTATTGGAAAATTAATCAAAATACTCTTTTTTAAAAAACTTTTATAAAAATTTGCCCTTTTTTTAAAAAAATTATGTTTTTACCCCACCCGGACGCATAACCGGGACGCAAAATCTCGTTCCCGGACGCAAATCTTCGTACCCGGACTCGTGATCGAGAAATGCAAGCCGGTGACCGGGACGCAAAACCCGAACGAAATTTGCGAACGCAAATTTCGTCTCGGTTTTTGCGTTCGGGTGACCGAGTTGGATTTCTCTGTCACCGGCTTGCAGTTCTCGGTCACGAGTCCGGGTACGAAGATTTGCGTCCCGGAACGAGATTTTGCGTCCCAGTTATGCGTCCGGGTGACCCGGTTGCAACCCGAAAATCCGTAAAATTTAGGTTATGTAAACAACAAAAAATGGCTTTTCAGTTCAAATTTTTTTACAAACCCGAAACCTCAAACGGCGCTAACGACGAAAATTAAAACCCGAAGCCCGTAAGAAGTTCGCAAGTTTAAATCGAAAAGGAAGTACGCAAATCTCGTACGCAAATCTCGAAAGATGTCTATTTATGAGGTACAACCCTATTTAAACATCGATCTCGAATTTATAGTTGACATTTCATCGAGCAGTTGGCGTGCATGAATTTTTTTGTGTTTTATGAATTAAATAGTTGGTTTTTTAGTTGGTTATCGTGGTGTATGTGTTTTTGAGGTTAGTTTGTTGTTGAGATTTGATTTAGAACGACGTAAACCGGTTGGTTAGTTTGTGACCAAGATCGTTTTGCTTGTGACCGGTTGTCACTGAAATCGTTACCGAGACGCAATGGTCACGATCGTTGCGTCTCGGTCATGACCGAGAAACGCAAAGATCGCTCGGTCATGTTCTCGGTCATGACTGACACGCAAAGATCGCGATCTTTGCGTCTCGGTCATGACCGAGCGATCTTTGCGTTTCTCGGTCATGACCGAGACGCAACGATCGTGGCCTTTGCGTCTCGGTAACGAGCTCGGTGATAACCGGTCACGTGTACCCTGCGAACTTGATTAAGTTCGCTCGAACAAAACTAGTGACACTTAGCGACAGTAGCTTAGTGTCGCTATAGCTTAGTGTCGCATGAATAGCTTAGTGTCGCACTAAAGCTAAGTTTCGCACTAAAACTAAGTTTCGCAATTCATAGAGTTTCGCAACTCGCAATCAATCGAAGCTAGGTAATCTATACTTTGATTGTTTTTGTACTAATTGTGTAATTGTTCGATTTGTAGGGTTTTTTCGACGCTTCATTAACAATGAAGAACCACATGTCGGGAATCAAGGAGATTAACATGTTGTTGACGGACGAGCAAAAGGTGATATTTAGATGCACATGTTTTGGGCCTTGGTTAGACGTCGAGTGTCTAGACAACGACCCTGGATACGTACATAATATGCTCCAGAGACAATGTGAGCGTCCATACCTATCCAAGCCTCGTGAGGAGCTCGAGGAGTTATGGTTTAGACTGACGCCCCGTTATGCTATACGATTTGGGCGAAGAGAGTTTTGTTTAGTAACCGGATTCCGCTTCGGTTCTAAGACGAATATGAAGGAATATATTCCCAAGGAAGTTCGGGGCACGAGACCTGCTTTACGCGCTCGGGTCTTTGAGCACCATGCTTTGTTGAAAGATATCTCCATTTTTCACATCCAGATGTTATTCAATCAACCCTACTTGTTTAACGGGGTGACCAAAATGAGCGATGAGGATGCCGTCCGGGTATGTATTATCATGCTCGTTGAGAGGTGCTTCATGGGAAAGCAGCCCTTGCAGAATGTGCATCCTGATTCTATGCACATGCTTGAGGACCTCAACAACATCAACAAGTACCCTTGGGGTTCTCGGATTTGGGACCATACTTTTCCGCAGTTAAAGAATGCATTGATTGCTCGGAGCAGTCAACAGATTAGTCAGCGGAGCAGTCAGAACACCCGTAAATACACTTTGGTCAGTTTCACGTGGGCCTTTAAGGTAACTTTGTATGTAATTATAAACTGATTAAGTTAGTTACGTTTTGTATTAGCGTATGTAATTATTTGACGTTCTGTTTTGTTTTAAGATTTAGATATGGGAGGTCTTTCACCTTCAGGTGTCGCATAATACACGCAACACCAATAGAGACGGCGTCCCTCGGGCATTATACTGGCGTCGAGTTAGGAGGGTTAGTGATTGGAAGGAACATGTCGATGTGCTGACTATTTCGGTTAGTAATGTGCATTCCATAATTATCATCATGCATGGTTGTTTCTTCAAATAAAAATCAAATTTGAAATAAATGGCGAATTATCACTGCAGGATGATATTCACAAAGACGATCGGCCATTGAGGACGTTGAAGCCGACTGAGTTGGAGGCTTCATGCCAATGGTGGATTGACAGTTGCCGATTTTTTGACGGGCTCGAGGCTGAGGTGCAACCCACTCCTCAACCCACCGCACCTCATGCTGAGGTACAACCCACTCGCCGTCACACATCTCAGCGTGCCTCATCCAAAGAGTTGGAGTCCCTGCGAGAGCGTGTCGAGAGTCAGGATGCCATTATTGCTAGGCACGAGGTCTCTATTTCCACCTTACTTCAGCGGGTGGACGTCCAGGACGCGCTGATTGCTAAGTTACTAAACGTAATTGACCCTCATCAGGTATTACCATGTTGTTTACAAGATGTTTTGACACTCATCAGGGTTAGTGTTTAACTTAGATTTTATGTTTTGTTTTCAGGACGACGCTGATGAGGGTTACGTATCAGATACTTTACCAGCCACTGCTGCCAAGATCCCAGCTCCAAGGGTATTGTGTCGTAGTATTCGAGAGCGGCAATTGGGCAGGGCTAGGCTGTCGCCATATTATATCCCGACCCAATTGAAACGGCTGGTGAAGAAACCTTTCGTGGTGAATGAGGCGGCGCCTGAAGAACCACCGGTTAATTTGGGAGCTGATGACGAGCCGGTGGAGAAAGCCGCGGCTGAGCCTGTGTAGCCGATAGTTCTTGACGCAACTGAGCCAGTTGAGAAAGCTGCAGCTGAGCCGGTTGAGCCGGTGATAATAAAAGCCGCAGCTGAGCCGACAGCGGTGGAGGCAACATCTACTGTTGCAAATGAGGATGAAGCCGCAGTCGACCCGGTTGCTCCTGGTGCTGTAAAACAGTCTGTGCCCGTGCCAGTTAAACATCAACGTAAGAAATCCGTTAAGAAGGCGTTGTTGGGCTGGAGACTACAGAGGATGGGATGGTGAAAATGGTGTCAACTTTAGTAAACCCGAAGACCGGTCTTCTCACTAATCCTCCCCTAGCGGCATCTGTTGAGACGGGAGTAATTGCCAGACCATCCACTGTTCGCGAGTTATATATGAGCGGCGGTGAGGTGCGTTGCATGTTCGTCTAACAGGGCGGGACTTTCATGTTATTGACAAGGGAGTTTTGGGCGTGCTTTTATGGAGATTTCGAGAGCGGGGACCTAGAAAACACGGTGAGTTCTGAATTGGTGTTTATTTATAAAAAATATTTTTTCAGGTGGACGACCATACTAATCTTAAATTTTTTTTGCGCAGCATATTGACGGCTGGGCATGCCTACTGATGTGGTGAAGATATAGGGCTTGGCCTCGATGCTCCCAGCTTAATCGTGGTTTGCGTTGGACCATCATGCTAGTAGCTTTTACTGAGATTTTAAAGCCGTTTAAAACTTATAGGGATCCGAAAACGAAAAAGAAGCCAAAGAAGGGTGGCGAGGTGGTGTACACAGGTGAGGGGGCGCAGATTATAAGTATTTGATGGGATATGCCGATGGCACTCGTGCCCCATACCCAGCGTTGTGGGAGTGCGAAAAGGTAAGTAAACAATCCGTTTAGTGGATACCTAAAAATGCATATTTATACTCCTAAGTCTTATTAATAAATTGTCTATATTCGCTGGTAATGTTCCCCGTTGTCGAGCCGGTTCACAGTCACTGGATTCTGCCGGTGTTGGATCTCCGAACTTGGGATCTTGTGGGGTATGATAGCCTTACAAGACTTTGTAAGGATGTTGATCGACTCCGGATAGTGGAAGAGCTGGGTGACCATTTACTGCCCTATTTGGATGCCATCGGCTTTTGGAAGCATTTTGAAGGTGGCAAAAGCCTCTTTATGTTTGATACTGTAGAATTGCCATTTTCGTTGGCATCCGATGTTCCTCAGCAGACCGGTTCACTAGGCGACTACGGTGTGTGGGTGTGCCACAACATGGAGCGGTTGACTATAAGATCAATATATACGACGGAGTTCGAAGTTGAAGACACCAAGAAGGTCGCGTGGGAGTATATGAAGAGAATGATGAACACATTTTTTCGCACACGTTTTGACTGGCAGCGGCCCCTACCACCGTTACCAAAGGCAACTACTTCGTAGAAATATTTTGTATAACATAAATTTGTAACTTTTTGTCGAATGTAAATATTTTGTAATATATTTGTTCATTTAAACTTTGACATGAGCATTGTTGACAGTTTTAAATGGAAATAACCAAGTTATTAAACATTAAAGGGACCCCAGCATTAAATAAGAATTATAACATTACAAAATAATACTACAAGTTTAAAGTCCCAAATTTAAAACGTGTTCACTAATGGGAGAAAATGAAGGTGATTATGACGACGTAGTGTCTAGGGATAAATGACAAAACAATTTAGTGAGAAACATGCCATAAGGAAATGGATTATTGGTGTAGGTAACGGCATGTTGCATGATTGATGATACGATATAACCTACATCAAAGTGTATATTGTTCTTGATCCAATAAACCATGAGGGCTTCAATGGCATAGACCATATGTGGCTCTGTAGAGCGACAAGTGATATTATACGAACAATATCAAACATTGTTCTCAACTCCGGTTCAAGATCAAAGACTTCAATTAGGCCACGTGACTTGCATATACCTCGACTCCCTTCACTGCAAATATCATCAACAATCTGATGGGAATGAATAATTCGAAGACTAATATATCCTAGCTCTTTTTGTGAGCAATAGAATTGAACTCCTCTGCAAGAGAGTTCCAAAAACATAGAGAAAGTGGAAAGACTCCACTGAATGGAACGACCGTTTAGGTTGAACTCAACGATCTTGAAATGACGGTCATAATGAAAGTTTGTATAGAATTCTTCAATGCGGAGTGGATGGATTCGATCAAGAAGGTTTATCAGAATACCCAATGAGCTTTTCTTAAAGCTCTGTAAAACGGAAGTGGAAATGACGCTAGATTGATCAACTACTCTTCCTTCTTCAATAACTCTACAATAAGAGTTGTGTGTGTTGGTGCTCATATTGTATTTTTGAAATATAAATGAAATGTGATGTTATAAGAATATGATTATAGAGATGGCTGAAAGTGTAGACGGCTGGATGATGTAGTGGCTGAATGATTCTATAAGGAATAATCTTATCCAATGAAATCTAGAAAATCTAGGGAAATCTTATCTGGTTGCATAAATCTTATCAGTTGGGAATCTTATCCAGTCTTTATGGCTAGTCACATTTGCGTCCGGAATTTGCGAGTCGTATTTGCGTCCGGGATTTGCGAGTCACCTTATCTGGTATTTGCTTTCGGGGACTATTATCTGAAAATTTATATAAATGCCTTTACCATTCATTGTTAGCACAATTCATTGTTAACACTATTATCTCATAATTTATATAATTTTCATCATAATGATCATCATCATGGTTATGAGTTTGTAGGTTTGGACTTCTCCATGTTTTACGAGTTTGTGCGTGTTCTACAAAGAGTTCGGAGTGCAATAAAGACCAGGTGAGGTGCCTGTTGTTTTCCAAATTTTCACCATCATGGTTAGTGTGGTTATCTATGACAATCTTAGTGGGATGGAACGAACATAAACAAACGAAACTCTTTGCAAATGACAATGTAAATGACAATGCTGGTAATTAGAAAATCAAACAGAGTTAACATTTTTTTCCATACATTACATAAGTTAAGGGTGGCTCAAATGAACACTTGAAAAATTCCATGGCTCATACTTAGATTCTTCCACCTTCGCCTTGCCGTGTGACCTTGAAGTGGATCTTGATTTGGCTCTTGATCCGCTTTGCTCATCTGTTTTATCATAAGGAGCCATACAACCAGATCGGCTATGACCGATTCCATTGCAACGACTACATCGTTGCCTTGGTTTGGTTTTCTCCTCTCCTTTCGAAGGAATACGAGCACGGCCAGGTGGACGACCACTTTGTCTTTTCACGAGGACTAGTGGTAGGAGAGTATGCAGATTACCTGGATCGACCCATTCCGAAGGATGAGCCATTGGGTATATAGGCTCTGCATAAGCTGCTCGATATGTGTCTGACGTGAAATACCTCTCCGCATAGCAGCTTACATCGTCCTGGTTGAAGAAACGGGCTACCGCCATAACGTGTCTGCAAGGTAAACCTGACAACTGCCACTGGAAGCAAGTGCATGTTCTGTTTTTCAAGTTCACAGTCTCATTCTTCTTCCCATCCACCACCTCACAAATCATATTTGTGGATGGGTTCACAATCCAACCTAGTGATCTCTCGTTCCTTTTGCCGATCTTGTACTCAGCATATGGTGTAACCGGTGTTTTAACTTCGACCGCAGTGTTACGATGTTTGTAATACCACTGTTGCACCGAGGATCGAAAAAATTCCAACAGCATTGTCACAGGGAGCCTCCTAGCATGCTTGCTCATGGCGTTAACAGACTCTGCACTGTTACTCGTCATGTAAGCATATCGATTACGTGTAGCATGATGCCTTGACCATCTTTCTATCCCAGCATCTCTAAGAACCTTGGCAGAGGCTTGTAAGCGTCTATAAAACACACCAAAATGGTGATCAAAATCAGACTTACGGTACGCCTTACACATCTTCCAATAATGTCATTCGTAGTGGTTTACTTTGGAAGATCTTCTTTTCAGGTTCATCAACAAATTACGACAACATATGGCGTGAAAGGCATCTAGAAAGACATTTGAGATGCCAGCTGCAATTGAAGAAGCCCTATCGAAAACGATGGTTAAGTTCTCGATCCCACCAGCAGATTCGAGGGTGTCACGTAGTTTACCCAAAAACCACGTCCAAACGTCGACAGTCTCTGATGCTCCGATTCTGTATGCCAGTGGCAAGATGCCATTATTGCCGTCCATCTCCACATCAATTAAATTGGTTCCTAAGTAACCACCCTTCAAATGTGCCCCATCTATGATAATTAGTGGGCGCGTATGGTTGACAAATGTCCGTATCTGCAATCATTTATAGAGAAATATCAATTTTAGTATAATATAATGTCTAAGCATATGTGAAAATAAATTATAGATACTTACAGCTGCACCAATGGACATGTAACACATTAGAAATCGATCCTTCTCATCAGTGATCACATTAGTTTTGCTCCCCGGATTATGCAACTTTAGGTTGTGTAGGTAGGTAGGAAGAATTTTAAAGGAATCTTCTGGACTACCTCTCAACAACTCTATAGCGTAACATTTGGCTCTCCATGCTTGGTTGTATGATAGATTGATTTTGAAGCGTTTTGTCATATCGAGTTGTATTTCTTTGCCTCGATACACACGTCCTTCTAAAGTCATCAACTCTTTCAAGATGTGACCAAGCACCTTCTTGCTCGCATGTCGGTTATTCGACATGATTTGAGTCCGAGTGCATGTGTGAACGTCGACTAACTTTCTAACTTGAAAGTTGTTATTGTTGTTTATACGACGTGCACTTACCTTCCACTCACAATCATGCAAGACACATAATGTTGTATACCTTGTCTTGTCCGACACTTGGTATGAAGCTGAAGAAGCAACTCCTCCTTGTTTTCAAATGTTTGTCCAACTTGAACCCGGTTACAGGGTTCATACATTGTAACTGGACGTTTTGTACTTTCTAGATTGTTATCACATAATAGTGGCGGCATATTCTAGAATATATTCTTTGTGGTTGTGTTGTCATTTGGATCTCTTGGATCCAGCTCCTCCTCATCATCATCATCCCCAACAATATGATTAACAAAGGGATGGTCAAAGGGTTTAGGGGGATTGACATTTTTTTCATCGTAATGATCATCATCGTGAGGATCGTCGATAATATACTGAACATCCTCGTGATGATGTGGTTGTTCAAATACATTAAATTGTGTGTCTTGGTTGTTTTGTTCTGGTAACGTGGTATATGTTGGGTATTGTGAAGCAGCATGAAAATGAAATTGATAGTGTGGTGGATAAGGTGCCGAAAATTGTGGGGGTACTTGATATTGAGGTGGTTGGTTATAATCATGAGTTTTGTAGTTGCAGAAGTTGTTGTTGAAAACCACTACTACTACTGGTAGGTTGGTTGCTACCGGCACCAGAAACATTTGATACAATATCCACAGCGTAAACTTCAATAGGAGCATTATTAATTGCATGAGTCAAAAAATCCCCAAAATCTTCAACATCATCAGTTATATCAACAACATACTGATCGACCTTATATTTCATTAAAATTGGTGAATCAAGTGGTAAACTTAATTTCCGTAAAACATTTTTCAACAAAATCTTGCAAGTCAATGGTTTTTCCGGTGCAACAGGAAGTTTTAAAGGCACTCTATGGCATTCTATTGGTAAATACATAGGGACGTTGTTAATATTCAAAATGACCTCCAGTACAAATATAGACCTTAAACTTATCAGAGAAATGAATCATTTTGATTATGAAAACAATATAAATAGCAACTTTACAATTTTTTGAATCGTACATTTCAATGACAGATCAGATCAATTAATGTTGAAATTTGAGAGTGTTGTATGGATTTGTTGTCAAATAAACTGATAAATTTATGAAGTTGAGAGTATTTTGTGAAGTTGTTGTGTATAAACTGATGAAATTGAGTTATTTTAAAGGAAAAAAAAATGTTATCTGAAAAATATCCAAAATATGCTTTTAGGATGATATATCTTATCCAGAAAAATCTAATCTGAAAATTGTACAGACAAAAATCTCAAAAATCTCGAAATATCTTATCCAACATCTTATCCAAAAATCCACCCGTCCAGCATACCCAGACGCAAATACGAATACCCGGACGCAAATTCCCATACCCGGACGGTGACCGAGAAATGCAAGTTGGTGACCGAGAAATGCAAGTCGGTGACCGAGACGCGTGACCGGAAATACAAGTCGGTGACCGAGAAATGCAAGTCCGTGACCGGAAATACAAGTCAGTGACCGAGAAATGAAGTCGGTGACCGAGACGCAAACACCCGGACGCAAATCCTCGTACCCGGACGCATAACCGGGACGCAAAATCTCGTTCTGGGACGCAAATCTTCGTACCCGGACACGTGACCGAGAACTGCATGCCGGTGACCGAGAACTGCATGCCGGTGACCGAGAACTGCATCCAGGAACGAGATTTTGCGTCCCGGTTATGAGCCCGGGTGGGATAAAAACGTATTTTTTTTTAAAAAATGACAAATTTTTATAAAAGTTTTTTAAAAAAGGTATTTTGATTAATTTCCCAACTGTATTATGTTCTAATGGGCTCAACTCACATACTCAAACCTTTGATTTGGGCTTAGTTAAGTAAAGCCCACATGGCCACCAGGTTTAGTAAATTACAAATTTAGCCTACCATAGAAATCATATACACACGTTGGCCCAATAGAAGTTACTAGTCAGATTTCTAGATGTTCCTCGACATGACACGTCAACAAACCATATTTGCCACCTCCGACCAAAATTCTAGACACCTCCCGAGCTCACCGCCACGTGTCCACACTTTCCTCTTTTCCAGCTCCACATATACTTCATCAATCCATACCCTTAGTATAATAATTAAAATTAACCAAAACACCCTGATCAACTTAACAAAAAGAAAAAAACTCTCAAAAAAACATGCAATCAAGAGTACTACTAGTTTCTAAGCTTAACAAAATCTTGTTTCAAATACCAAAATACAAAACAATCCCAAAATCACTATCACAATTCTCATCTACACCTACCGGTGAGAAAGAAACTCAAGGTGATGATGCCATGATGCAAGGAGTAGACACAAAAGGTGAAACCGAAGATCCGAAACATGACGAAAAAATCATCCCAACCAAAGAAGACGACCACTACATTCGTCCAAAAACTGTCTCACCAAACTTATCATCTTCAAAATTACAGACTCCAGGTGTCAACACGCCAGTCGACCCTCACGTCCAGCAAAAGCGAGCCAAATCTACTAACCCAGCACAAGAGCTATCATGTGCGGGGTTAGATGGTTCGCCTTGGCCGGATGATAAAAATACCGATAAAACTACAGATAGGAAAGAACAAGAGGAGGATGATAAGGAGTTTTTCAAGCATCATAAAGCGTCTCCATTATCGGAAATCGAGATTGGTGATACGAGGAAACCGCTTGAGAAAGTTATGCATGGGACGGCTGGTGGTTATTTTGGTGATGAGAAGGTGATGACGTGGAAACCGGAGCAACTCGATACGGCGGAGGAGTCGTTACTAAGAGGGATGCAGATTTTTCGAGAAAACGCGGCGAGGGGAGTTCCCGAGTGGCCGCATTCTAGGAGGTTGAGGGAGCTTAGAGGTGAGGATTGGTGAATAAAAAAAATTAAAAGCGAATTTAATTACGTTAAATTATGGAAGTTGTATAACAGGATTTACAAGAATGTTGGTTTATTAATTTCTATTGAATGTGGGAAATATATATACGTACATATATAAGTATTTGGAAAGCAACATGCTATGCAAGTAGAAATTGAAATACTCGTATAACAGCTCATTCTTGCAATAACCATTACAATAACCAATCTATTTATTTATTTACCGTATGTAACAAAATTATAATTGTAACTATAGAATTATAAATTTGTTCATCAAACAGTTTGATAAAAAAAAAAAAAAAAAAAGTACTATGTAGTACACAGCACAATTGGTCTCCTAATTTATTGAATATGTTTAGACATGGATTGAAATGATTCAATAAACATGAACGGAAAATAAGTATGTGTATTAGGAATGGGTTATTGTATTGCAAAAAAGTTGTATTCCCTCTCTATTTTAGGTTTTTCAAAAATAAAAATTAATTTTAAAATTTTTAACCAATTAAAATGTTTTAAATATCAATTTGAAATTTCATATTTCATTTTGAATATCAATTTGAAATTTGAAATTTTAAGTGTGATGGTTTCATATTTTTAAAAATGTGTTCAAATTGTCAAATTAAGATTGAATACTTAATTTGAGAGGGATAAATAATAATATTATACATGCTAAAAGATATAAATTTTGATATTTTAATAGTTTTATACCGCAGATGAAACAATTATACCTCTTAAAATAATGAAAAGAAGTCATAATCATGATATATTAAAAAAATCATTTTAAATTGTCTATAAAATAATACTCCGTATGATAAAAAAAAAAAGTATTATTTTATGTTAAAATGTATTATTAGAATTAAATTAAGAAACAGATGTGGCCCATCTTCTCGTATTGCCATGCGTGACCCTTGAGTTTTTTCCCTATTCACTCTCAAAATTGGGGTATGGCGGTTCGTATTTGGAGCTCCGGTACAAGTTCACGTAGTATAATAATTATGAATATAGGGTATAATTATTTTGTTTGGTGTACATACAATAACTTCCTTCTTTTTCATTTGCCGATGACGTACTATTTATGTCATGCACTCTAATATGACGTACTATTTATGTCATGCACTCTAATATGACGTACGACTCGATCTGTTAATGATCAAAATCCTTTTAAAAACACTTGATCACTTCCACAAATATATCTTCAAATGATTCGACATCACCCATCGTTAAACTATTACTATAAAAGGTTCCTAACCGGCAATCGATACCGGCAATCGGCTGGCTAGCTAGTTGGTTGTGGACGCTTTAATATGGTGTAACTAGTGCTTATCTGACATGATGAACAGCTTGTTTATTCCTTTCTTAAGAACCGATTATACAAGTTTATTTTAAGTTAATCATACATAATTATTAATTATTAATACAGATGATCAAAAATTAATTACTAGGAACTGATTCTCTGGGGAGGTCGGTCGCCCTCAAGTGCTGCGAGTTGAGCCTGCCTCATAAGCAACGAGTTGTACATCTGAATTATCAACTTCTCATCATACTTCTTCATAGTTTTCATCCCAAACTGAGACATAGTAACCCCTCCACCACCGTACCCATTTATCGCTCCACCACTAATCGTAGGCGAATTTGCCATCTTCATCATCATTCTCACATAACCATCATGAACTTTACTAATCAACTTCTTGGGATTAAACTTAAACTTCAACTTTACCTTAAGCTTTCGTGGCATCCGTATCTTCCATGACCAACTTTTTCGCTTTGATCCAAATTCATCTGTGATGGCGGCGAGGCGGCTGTAACTGTAGCCTCTTCGTTGCCAGTACCCTTTTACTCCTCTGTACACTTCGCTACTCAAGTCACTCATTTTAAGCTTTTTTGCTATCTTTTGGGTGCAAATGGAATTTGGGATGATGGGTTTAAGTTTTTAAGTATGTTTGATTAATGCATTTAAAATTGTAATTTGACCTTTTGTGTGATGGATCTCTCACCAACCTTTTGTCCCTTTGGTTTATTGGTTCAATGGGTATCATATCAACTGCCCCAATATTGTCCATATCTTTTGCTCATATAGTCATATGTCAAGACACTAAAAAATACTACATTTCCGTACTAAAATACTCACCATGCTAAAATCATCTTGTATATAATTAATATAATAGATGGTTTAATCATCACTTAATGGTGAAATATTTAATAATATTTCTTTCATGATAAAGTTGATGAACGGTGTGAGAATGTATTAATGCCTTTTGCAAGGATTCACTATATAGCAAAAAAAATATATGATAGATTGCATGGTGATGTAATAGTTTTTAGAATTTTTATCTTATGACCACCTACTATCATGAGGACGATAAGAACTGAATTGCTAGTTCAACATCACGTCAGCAGAGTTTACGGAAAAACTGACCAAGAACTAAACATTGTCTATAAAAAAATAAAATATAAAAAATAAAAAATAAGTTGACTCCACTTAAGGTCTCTCGCGCACGAATCAGACTTGAGAAAGACAGAGGACGCCAACTTCATGCCTATGGTGTTCCCTCCATCTTTCTTGAGAAAGACGTGAGTTTGACATACACACTTGACGGGCCTAAAACACTGCTAAACAGATATAAAATGATGTATAAATAACAAATGTTTAATTTTAGGAAGGTGATATTTACATCATAATTATTTATAGCTACATTTAAATTTCACTCTTTATGCATATAGTGGAGGTACAATTTTAATATATGGAAAAAAAAATGATATAAATATCATATCCTTATGATATGTGGTATATATTTCATTATATTTACAAGTGTTAGAAAGGAAAAAGAATATACATAGGAGATCGAGATATTGTTGTGAAGTTGTAATGGTTAAAGTCAAATGACAGAGTAGGGTGTTCAATATTTTCAAACCATTTAAACAGAAAACCGAAACGAATAAAAAATAAAAAAAATCAAACCGAATTTGATTCAATTTTAGGTTTTAAATTTTTTAATTCGGTTAAAGCGAAATCAAATTTAAATTATTAATATATGTAGTATATATATGATATTAAAATTTTTTAAACAAATTAATTCACATTTCAACTCTGAATTAACTTTATGTCTTTCACTTTTCACATTAGTGAAACCTTAACACTATAACAATTATAAGTTAAAACTAACTTTTTATGGTTATTTGGTTAGATGCAGATTTTTATTTTTTACTTTTCAGTTTTAATCGAAACCGAACCGAATTCGAATTCGAATTCGATTTTTGATTTGGTTTACAACTTTCAATTCGGTTTTCGGTTCGCTTTTCGAATTTGCTCTAAAAAATTTCAGAAACTGAACAACTTGAACCGAATACATTGAGAAAATTATAAATCGAACCGATGAACACCTGTACGATAGAGAATGAATGGTTGGTTTAGTTGACAGCAAAGTTAAGAAGAAAAGTGGCTATGTTTGTCTCAACTCTCAAAAGTCATAATTTGATTTAATGATAATCAAATTCATTTTCAAGACTTGTGCGTTTGTCAACAGGATTTATTTATTTATTATTATTTCTTTTATTTTTAATATCTATCCACATAACAATTTAACATGAGCATGTATAAAAGCTAATAAGCAATGAAAAGGTAATCAAATCCTCCATTAGAAAAGATCATGAATAGTGTTGAATAAAGCTAGATGGACTTGGGTGTAGGCCCAAATTATAATTTTGACTACCAACTGGTCCAAAAGCTCTTCAACTTATCCATTGGCCCATCTTAAAAGACCAACTGTTACATGCATTTTGCAGCTAATTTAATAATTTAATACAGTAGTTTTATTTTACTGTCCAAACTTTGTTTGCCTTGAATATCGCTGAATGTACAACTTATATATGCATGCTCGAACATTTCGGTAAGAACTCTTAAGACTCTCGTTAACAAAATCTAACGGACAGACTTCTAATTCTAATTATCTCAATAAGACAAAACACAAAAGAAAATATTATATCTAGTTGAAACTTGAAACAGGTGTAATAAAAAATCGACCCACATATATATATATATATATATATATATATATATATATATATATATATATATATATATATGTCACCCGACATGAGCCCGTCCCCTGCGCTGGAGTTGAAGTGTTAAGCCATGACTGTGTACGTAGCTCTTTCTAGCTAAGTACACATGGTGATGTGGGGCTGTCAATTAAGTTACTTAATTACTTATTGTGCATATTAAATAAGTATTTATTGTAACAAGTTGGCGGCATAGTGAAAATATATAGATATATCATTGATGATTGATGATGTTGATATTAAGTACTCCTAACTAAAGAGATAGGTATAGAACTATAGATACGAACGGAAAAATGATAGATAGCCTTACTTAGGTAGACTTAAATTAGATGATGCTTTACGTGTTAGTTCTATCGGTGATTTTCATATTGCTGAGAAGGAAAATCGGATCGGCAAAATTCTGTACAGGTGGTCGATGACATGTCGGTGGCAGGATCAGACGTGGTCGTAATCGACGAGTTGAAGAGATTGGTGTCGCTTGTTAGAATCTTGTGGTTGGAGTCGTTGCACATTTCAACGAAACTTATTGGGCCTAGAAGATGATGATGTTTAGAGAGTAGTCTCAGTTTCACGGTGTGTGTTCAGTTAACTTTGTATCGAAAGTCTTCAGACTATGTGTTGTTGAGCAGCGTGTCCCAAATGGTATTACGGCGGTACTGCTAGGTTAGTAAGAGGGACATCGGTGAAGGGACGATAAATTGAAGGGTTACTGGTTTAGGGGTTCCTTAATCTTCAAGTGGGATATTGTTGGGATTGTGAATCTTAACGAGAAGAAAACGAGATAAGTTGAACAAGTAAATTTCGCTTGGCGAGAATCTGCATCACCTAGCAAAAATTTGGTCAGAGTTGGCTTCGCCTGGCGAAGTCTGTGATCACCTGGCGAAAATTAAGTCGGTCAGATTTGGTGTTTTCTTGTTCGCAAAGTTATATACTTCCTATATAAACATACCCTAAGTATTGTAAACCCTCGGTACAAAATTCATAAAGAAAAAACTATCGGTTTGACCCCGTGTACTAAACGAATCTCCAAGTTGGAGATCGGACATAACCACATTAAATTCTTGTGTCATTATTGTTTCGTTATCTTGTTTGCTTGATTTATTATCCGTTTATTATTTGTGGGTATAACGCAATTACACAAGCGTTTGTTGTATTTGTTTTTTTGCTAACAATAGGTTGTTGTTAGTTGGATGTTTCCGCTGTAATTTCTAACAAGAACAACATGTGTCAAGTTCCACTAATAAAATTAGAAGAAAGAAATTGTTTCAACCAATTAATACTTTAGATCTACTTTTAGGTCCATATAAGTAGACATATATAACATTGATCATGTTATAGTATTATAGAACAATTATTTTCTCCGTTACTAATTAAGTGTCCACCTTTAATTTGGAACGTGAGAGTAAATAACACGTAAGAAGTTTGTATGTTTCTAGCTAGTTAAGCATCTCTTATACCGACACCCAGTACTTTTATACTTATCTAGAAATATAACGTTTATGATTTCTCTTCTAACTCATTTACACGCGCATAGTAAAAATAGCTAGGCATAAACCTAGAACCTATCCTATGTATATGTACAATATATATATCTATGTACATATACATTGTTTAGAAAGGAATTAAATGACAACAACATTATACAATTCTGCCGGAGCTTAGAATATAATTCAACTCACAACCAATCTTTTAATTGAAAGGTGATCTTCGTGTACCGATATATTAATGACCTTTTTGTTATAAATTTTTATTGAAATGTCAATTTATGATGTACTTGTTGGGATCGACCCCGATCTCATACCGCTCGTTGGGATCGATCCCCACCACAATAAATTACATAATTTTGTATAAGTCAATAATAAAACGCATAAAACAAACACCTTTTGCGTGGAAAACCTCTCAATGAAGAGTAAAAATCACGGGACCCGTAGGTCACTTAAAATCTACTATATGAAAGATATTACGAAATTGGAGACGCTCAATTCTCGACACTTTTGAATATCCTCACACCACTCTCAACGGTTGATTACAATAAGGGAATTCACGTCATCGTTATTGAATCACTGAGACCATCACACGGGGACGAAGGGAGACTCTCATATACTCTCTCATTTGCTCAACCTCCTCACCAAATACCTACGACTAACTCTTATTTAAATAGGCAACACTATAATTTGTCCATCAAGTTGACTTCTCCTCTAAGTTAACTTGATTTGCAAATCCTACCAATTTAAAAAACCGAATCATAATCCAATTGTACCATCAACAAAACCGTAATTCGTACACATCAACTACTTGGCATGTGAAAAAGCTAAAGTCACATTAAATCATTAATTATAAACGACCATATTGTATTTTTCTATGAGTAGAATCGTCAAAAGTAAAATACAATCGATTTTACATTTTTCTTTTTTCTCTTTTTTCCTCTTAAACAGAAAACAGACAGAGTATATACCAAAAATCTTAATCAACGAGAGTTGATAAGACCAAGCATTACACATAATATTAGTCTACTGGTAGGGGACACAAAGACGGATGTCGTAATTTAATTCTCATCTTCATGTCACTTTAATTATGAACTACACGATTTACTTCTCACATGTTGGTCATGAGACCGATCAACAAAGATCATCAGAGAGTTGGTTATCCTTTTTAATATGAGCAAGCAAGAGAATTACATGAATGACATTTTGAAAACATTTGTAACAATCGATTTTTTGCTATATGTATATAACGAATCGCCTTTCCTTAACTATATATGCTTAAAGGATCATTTCTCCATATATTGATATTCATTTGAGACGTCAAAATCTATGATTTCATTTTTATCAGATACATAGTTAAATAAACATTCAAATTCATTTTTTTCTTCTTATAATAGAAGGGTCAACAAGCTAGTTTTAGAAGTCGTTTCAGATCCATGATCAAAGGGCCATGCATGTGGCTTTTTTGGTATCACTATTCATGATCAACAAGACAACAACTTAAATATTCATGTTTAACATCCACAATTTTACAAATCTATTGCAACTAATTTTACATAATAATACATAAAATTAAAAACTACCCGGAACAACTTATCTGAGGACCGTGCTCGACTTTGAGTGCTGTTAGTTGCGCCTGTCTCATCACCAACGAATTATACATCTGAATTACCAATTTCTCATCATATTCCTTCATGGGTCTCATCCCAAATTGACTAATACCATCACCTCCGAAACCATATAATCCTCCTCCACTTACCGCAGGCGAATTTGCCACCTTCAACATCATACTCACATAAGCACGATGAAATCTAGTAAGCAACTTCTTAGGGTTAAACTTAAGTTTAAACCTAAGCTTTATTTTCAACTTGGAAGGTATCCTTATTCTCCAAGATCGTCGCTTTGTCTTTGATCTTGGTTCATCTGTACTAGCGACAAGGTGCTTGTAGCCTCTTCGCCGCCAGTAGCGTTTCACCCCTTTAGACACTTTGCTCCCCAAGTGTCCCATTTTGATTACAATGAAAATGGCATGTTATGGAACACTAGCAAATTAATAGGATGGCATGGATGTTGAGAGGAAGGTGGGTTAGAGAATGATGATAAACTTTCACATCTTTGTTTAATGTGTTTTGCAATAATAATAATAATTTGACTTTTTGTGTTATGGATCTCTCACCAACCTTATATTATGCCTTTGTATAAGGGCAATAGTAATAGGGTATCATATTACCTACTCCCAAAATTGTCCGTTTCATGATGTAGTCTTTATTTCAAAACACAAACATTGTAACGTTTTCCTACTAAAATAAACACAAATGGTACATTTTTTCGTTGTATAATATAAGAAAATTAGAACATTAATTCGTCGTATAATGTAATAAAAGAAGTATATATCACGGTAGACATGATGAATAGTGTGAATGTGTTATATGGTCTTTTTAACGATTATTCGAAATTAAAAATACTTTTTATGAAATAAAAGTTATTACAATAATATTTGAATTGTAGCATAGATTCTCATTTCTCAAATATATATTTCATCGAGAAAAAGATGCCAAAGAAAATCTTACATATGCTTGACCATGCTATAATTAATAATACTCCAATAACTACTCCTAAAGCTAGAGAAGAACTTTTTGATTTGCATACAAAGTATTTTTCGTTGTGACAAAGTATTTTTCTTACAATATGAGTGTAAAATTGTAGGAACAAAATGTTTGTGAATTGTACGTGATATGGGGTGTCCTGATAAGCGAACGTCGCTGTAAGGATCGTCCATTTTGTTAATGTAGTTTTAGGGTCATAATTGTTAGGTTCGTTTTGATTGGAATTGAGTTTCAAAGTCGAGTTGTCGTTGTTTTCTTATGGTGTTTTTGTAACTATAATTCTTAGCATCTTGCCGGCTTTTATTATTTATATAAATAGTAATAATAAATTGGCGCCTTTTGAAATTTGAAAAACATCGGTACAAAGGATCATGGTTTTCAAGAGCCCATTCTGATGTTGGGCTCCAAAATTATTTTTGTTTCGTGAACCCAAGGCCCATAGATGAGAAGTGTATACCAATTTGTTATCTAACATATCTTATAAAGAAAAGGAATGGTATACTTACAAACATACTCAAATAGAATAAAAAGATTTGTGTTATAATGTTTATTTAGACTTTGATCTCTAGAAAGACAGAATTAAATTTAGGCGAAATAACCATCAGAAAAGATTATTGACACGCCTTATGGATTAAAAGACATGGTATTTCGATATATCATAACTTGTGTGATGGTGATATATGTGATTAAGTGAGAACACATTGACATATATATGGTATGAGTTGTGCTCACTCCCGCCATAATTATTGGTGTTTGATGGAGACATTCTGGTGGAACCTATGTATACATGGATAATGTGATCAAGGATGACACCTGCTGCGATCTGCACCCTATTTCGCGAGCTTCCAAAATCAGCATGAAAATGGGAACTCGTAAGCCACGGAATCGAATGAACCATGGCATGGTGCAAGTGTTGAGAATGTATATGAATGTTAATACTATAATATAAACTTTATAGTTTATGTTTTTAATTCAGATGTTATATTTTGAATTTCGTTATTTGTTCCGTTTTGAGATATAAAATTCTATTATTAAAGTTGTAGTGATTAAAGTCAAAGGTAGAAAATCAGCGGTTGGTTTGATTGAAAGCAAAGTTAAGAAAAAAGGGGTTGTGTTGGTATATTGTTATATTCTCTCCGTTAGAAAATTATAGTTTTACGTTTCTTTTTTATTTGTTTCAATTTAATTGTCTACTTCGATGATGTGTATAACTAATTGAATTTACCTGATTACCCCAGTGTATGTGTATGACATGAAAAAATGTACAAAAAGTAAAGGTAAACTGTCATAGTACCAAAAAGTAAATTGTAATACTTATATTTTTCTTAAACGGCTTATCTTTTGTCCGTGGACAATAACTATGAAATGAAGGGAGTACTTATTATGTTAGATATATAAGTCGATCTAAATATTATATATGTTTAAAATTTTAATTGATACATCTTTCAAAATGAATGATAAAATAAAAAATAATAATTTGAATATCTGTTAATATTGTGTGAATTAAACATATAATTTATACTTATATTTTAAGTATACTTTTTATTTTTAAAAACTATGGTACCAACACATGATCTATCCATTCTTATCCTGAATAAATATGCAATGTCTCGATCAATCACTAAATTCATAGTCTTAATTTCAAGACCATGCATTTGTCAACAACAAGACAAGGGGCCGACTTCTTTTTCATACAGTCATGGTTTGAATTAGTCCACTTAACTAGTTATAGGTACACAATAAACAATTAATAATTTATAATATTAATATGTGCCTAAATTACCAATATACCATGTAAAATAAAAGTACGTGCATAGTTAACATAACGTCAATATCAAGTAGTTACCATATTTTCAAACGTCTAGATAAGAGGGGAAAAAACATGTCACGTTTTGCTCTTTTCATAAAAAAACGTCAAGCTTTAAATAAAGCTATGAATCTAAAATCATGTTTTAAGGTAATAAAAAGAAGTTACGGTGTTCTCGAGTTTATTCTATTACAACAAAGAAAGACAAATGGTAAAAAAATCCGCATCCGCAAGAATTAAAGGGAACCCTAGCTGTAATCATAACTCTACTTAAAAGAATACAAATTTAATACTAGTGTTTTTGGATATTTTCAGGAAGTAAAGGGAAACAAAGAAAACATAATAATAAGTAATATGAGCTTACAGCCATTTCATGATAAAAACCTTTTATCCGAAGTCGAGATAACTATAAATGGATATACTCATTTCGCGTCCAATCTAGGAGACGGGGACAAAGGTATGTATGAGAGGCTATTTTCACCGTGATTGTTGGTTCAGACCAATGTGATTATACTGCGTCTAGTATTTTTTAAGTGAAGTTTTTGGTGTGATCCAGTTGTGAAAATTAACATGTGCGGTTGAATCATTTTTTTTTTTTGCACTAAATTCTTCAAGTAATTTTTTAATATGGGTCTCAATTTTCAGTATAATTACAGCGGATGAAAATAAATTTTATGTGATTTTATGTGTAGTGCTTATATGATAGTGCTTTTTGATGTGTTCTGAGTGACTATGCTTTTTGGTCTATTTTAACGTATGAAAAAGGTATTAAATAGAAGTTAGTTAACTCAAAAACTGAAAATACCAAAATGAAGTTTCTATGGTCACTGTTGGAAACACGCACCTTACTTCAAAGTCATAGTCAAAGTCATAGTGTAACAATTTGCATAGATAACACTTAGGAGTCCTGACACGATTGATGCACTGCAATGCAAAAAATACCCAAAAAAAATTTTAAAATTTTTTCTGATCAAAAACCTGATAATATGCAAGATGCAATGCAAAAAATAAAATGTAGTGAAAAAAAATAAAATGCAGTAAAAATTTCACTTACACGTACCGTTTCATACAAAACAAACAATATTTCTAAACTCATTAATTACACTAATACATCATTCAATAAATTAAAAGATACAAATGGTCCTTATTTTCAACTTCAAGCTTAACGGACTTCAATTTAGTAGAATTCTTCATTGCACTCTCCTTGATGTTTTATCTACAAAATGTAAAACAAATATAAGACAACTTACAAAAAAAGCAAGCTGCAGAAACACATAAAAATGCTAAAAAATATAAAATGCAGTAACAATATACAAGATGCAGTGAACAAGAACTATTAATTTATCGAATCAAGTATAAAATCAAACTGCAGAAACACATAAAAAATCATAAAAATCATAAAATGCAGTAACAAATATACAAGATGCAGTAAACAAATATAAGTAATTTTTTGATTTCAAGAATAAAACCAAGCTTTACAAATACATAAAATGCTAAAATACATAAAATACAGTAACAATATAGAAGATGTAGCAAACAAGTACTAACATAATTCACATGAACTGCAATTAAACTATAGTAGCATAAAATGCAGTAGAAAAATGTAAATGCAGTGAAAGAAATGTTAAATACAGTACATTTTTTTCAGATCTACTTTTCAAATCAACTTTTTAGATATAGATCTACTTAAAATGCATTAATTTAAGATTGAGTAACATAACAAAATGCATCAGCCATGAAAAAATACCATAACACAAAAACATGCATTAAATTCATTTCACAAAATTCAACATAGATCTAGCATTTCATATACTAAATAACTACTTAAATATCATCATTCATTACCAATCAAATCTAGATCTATCACTTCAACAAAAATATCACACATATATACACTAGATCTATAAAACTTAACAAAAATAAAGCATCAAAAACACTCAAATAAGTATCAAAATTTCCAGATCTAACGGTATGCATCAAATAACTTGTAAAATGCAGTGCGTTTTTCAGATCTACTTTTTAAAATGTAAAATGCAGTAGATATCTTGTAAAATGCAATGGATTTTTTCAGATCTACTTTTTAGATCTACTTTTCAAATTTGATTTTTAGATCTAGATCTACTTTTTAATCTAGATCTACTTAAAATGCAGTGTTTAAGATGCAGTAGCATAACAAACATGTAAAATGCAGTGAAGAAATGTAAAATACAGTGGAATTTTTTCAGATCTATTTAAGATCTAGATCTACATAAACTGCAGTAACATAAGTTGCAGTAACTTAAAATGCAATAGCATAAAATGTAGTGAATACCTCTACTAGTTACACACTAAAAACAAAATGCAGCAACCAAACACTTCAAATGCACACACATAAAATGCAGTAACATAACGAAATGTAGTAACCATGAAAAAATACCATAACAACGGAAACATGCATTAAATCTATTCCACAAGTTCAAACACAGATCTAACATTTCATACACTAAATAACTACTCAAATATCATCATTCACTACCAATCAAACCTAGATCTATCATTTCAACAAAAATATCACACATAAATACACTAGATCTAAAAAAGCTTAACATAAATAAACCATCAAAATACACTCAAATAAACATCAAAGTTACTAGATCTAATTGCGAAAAACGACTTCGTTCGCCGGAGCTCCGGTAGGAATGAGGTTTTTACAGCGGTTGATGACGACGAAAGCTTTAATAACGATTTGATTGCGACAGCTTCGGTGGATGATGAGGTGGAGTTACGGGAGGATGACCGACGACGGATTAATCGAGTGTCATTGTATGAAAAACGACGTTGGATGAAATTGAGCGAACGTTGACAGAGAAACGTCGGAGCTACGTCGGTGGTGGTGGTGACGGAGGAGCGACGGTGGTGGTGGTGACAGAGGAGCGACGGTGGTGGTGGTGACAGAGGAACGACGGTGGTCATTACTGTGTGTGTTAGTGTGTGTGTGTTATTTGGAAAGAGGGAGGATATTGGGGGATGTGTTTTTTGGAAAAAGATATCAAGGGAAAAAGCTTGCTGACCTTCTGCCCAATGTTAAAGTGTATAATTGCAATTCAGTCTCTCACTTAAAAATAATTGCATATGAGTCCTTAACTGATATGGCTTAATCTTAATCGTTTGTGGATGAATGGACAGATGGGATGAGGCTGCCCCTCCTGCCCTTGATATCACTCCTGCCTCTCAGATCCTTAAACTAAAGTTATTACTTTAAATATGTAAATTGTATTTTCATTTATTTGTATTTATTTTTTATTTTCTATTATATGTTTCTATTGTTATATTTACCGTATTGTAATAAGAGAGTCGATCTTCAATGTATGCACTATTTTAGTACAAAAAGAAAATCTATGTTTGCACTATAAAAAGTTGCTTTAATGTGTTACACTAAATATTTACACTAAATCTTTTAACTGACTTAAATTCACAATTCAACAAAATAATATTAAAATTTTGATATACCTATTAAATTATCATAAGAAGATTTATTAACAATCATTGTATTTAAAATTTTAAAAGTATAAATGAAAGTTTTATAAATATAATAAAGTTTATCCGTAAATATAGATATGACAACAACTATTACAAATTAGTACTTTTAAAAATATTAATTGTAAATTTATAATTAATATTATATTTATATATTATTACTTAATGTGAATAATGTTTAGTGACATATCAAATTTGATGTAGCACTAAACAATATAAGTCATTACCCTAAACTATTACTTCTTCCGTCCCAATTTAATTATCTTCAGACAGAAAACACGCAGTTTAAGAAAAACACAATGATTACTACTTACTTTATACACAATGACATTCTTACCCTTAACCAATTAATTTGAACTTCCTTTCACATTTGTTATTTAATGTTTGAAGTTAGGCGTGACCAAAAAAATCAGTTCGGAAGTCGAAACCGGAAAAAAAACCGAACCCGAAACCGGTCAAAACCGGTTCGGTTTTTGTAAAAACCGGCGGTTTGGGAACCGTTTTGGATGTTTCCGTTGGCGAACCGGTTTGGAAAACCGGTTAGAAAAACCGGTTTGAAACCGATTTTTTGAGCTGAACGAATATAGCCGTTATTTTGCCCTTTTTGACTGTTTGGGAGCGTTTTTTTGTGTTTTTTTTTACCATTTTGCCATCCTAAAATTAGTATAAATAGATCTCTAACCGATCTCAAAACGCTCTCAAAATGGCAACTCAATCTTCTTCAACTTCCGCCGATGTTGGTTCTTCAAATGCACCAACTGTTGTTCAAGTTTTGGTAACCAAACGAAATTCGGAGATTTGGTGTAATTACGACAAAATGTTGTTGTCGGATGGTTCGACTAAGGCATTTTGTAAACGTTACGGAAAATTTTTGAAAGCCGACTCCAACTCAACTTTGAAATCACATGCTACAAAGTATTGTGATGGAGTCAAAAGTAATCCAGAGTTGGGTCAAGCAACCATGTCACGGGATGGGGGTATTTTTGCATACGAAGCGGGGCGGTGTCGAGAAGCATTTGCCGACTTTGTGATTCAAGAAGCTTTTCCATTCAACCACTTCGACAACCCTCGGCTTACTAGGGTCATACAAAATACTCTTCAACCGCGATATAATCATGTAAGTTGTCTTTGATAACGCGACTAATAATACAAATGACGTTCAAAGATTAATACTAAAATACGAACCACCTTTGAAAGGCATTTTCTACCATAGTAGATGTGTTGCACACATCATTAACTTGGTTGTGCAAGACGGACTAGCGGTTGAACAAATAAGCGTAGTAAAAACGCGTATAAAACTATGTTACAAGATATATTTTGTTCGGGTAAGGCTAGATACAAACATTATATGAGATTGTGTAAGGAAACGGATTCCATTTTTTTAACCCCTAATTGGGATATGCCCGTAAGATGAAATTCGACTTACAACATGTTTGTATGTGGTTTACGCCAACGCGACACTTTATACGTTTTTCATGATCAACTTGTTCAAAAAGGTCTTGCAACACCATTTTCCTCCGAATGTTGGGAGGTTATTCAAAAGATAACTGAATTGCTCAAAAATTTTAAAACCGCAACTACTTTATTATCGGGTGTTTATTATCCAACGAGTCATTTGGTACTTAATCAAATATTTTTAATGAGTTCAAAACTAAGCGAATACGAATTTTGTGGTAATATATATGCAATAATGGTGGCTCCCATGAAAGCAAAACTACGAAAATATTTTAAAGAGATTCCACTGGTAATTACTTGTGCCGCCGCATTAAACCCATGTTTGAACATTTCCGGGATGGAACCGCTTATCGATAACATTTGTAACGATTTGTATTTGAATGATGAGAACTCATTTTTTGCACAAAATACAAAAGAATCTTTTAACAAATCTTTTAAAGATTTATTTGGCAATTATTTTCAAAAATATAGTTCAACAACAATGGTTTCTTCTAGTTCGGCTTCCACAATGTTTGGTTCATCTTCTTCCCGAGATCCAATAATTAATTTATATAATAGTTTAAGACAAGAAAACCATAAACGGGCAAGGGGTGATGGTAACTAAAATGCCACTAGCGAATATGAGAGATATACCGGAACGGATTTTTTAGCCTCAATGGGACCCGAAGAATTCGCACATTTTGATATTTTGGCTTGGTAGAAAGGGAGGGAATCTCAATTTCCCATTCTTACCATCATGGCCCGAGATTTACTAAACGTCCACGCTTCTACGGTAGCTTCGGAATCCGCTTTTTCTCTTAGTGGCGGGGTATTATCTATACGAAGAACAAGACTCACACCGGCCTCATTAGAGATGTGTATTTGCTTGAAGGATCACTTAGAAGCCGCGGATCGTATACAAAACGTTTCAAGTCTTGAAGGTGAAATATAATACGTAGGAGATATACACGATCTCGAGGTGGAAGCGGGTATGACAATATCACTTTCCGACGAGGAAATTGCTCTCGATGAAGCTTCGCAAGAGCCTACCTCCGAAGAAGATTTCGACCTTTGAAGACTACGCAAATTGAAGATGTTAGAAGAATTGAAGATGTTAGAAGAATTGAAGATTAATAAAAGTTGAAGATTTTGAAGATTATGAAGAATTATGAAGACTTATTTGTTTCAAGAATATTTTTATGAAGATTTAGAAGACTTTGTTTTAAGTTATTGTTAAGTTATGTTTCCATTCCTAATGTACTAGCATTCTATCGAAATTTTTTTGAAGATTACGTTGTTTTCCCCTAAAACGCTTAGCGCTCGAAGAAGATTGAATTATATAGAATTATTGGTTTCAATAATATTTTTAGGAAGATTTAGAAGACTTTGTTTTAAGTTATTGTTATGTTATGTTTCCATTCCTAATGTACTAGTATTCTATCGAATTTTTTTTGAAGATTACGTTGTTTTTCCCTAAAACGCTCAACGTTCGAAATATACTTAATTATATAGAATTATTGGTTTCAATAATATTTTTAGGAAGATTTAGAAGACATTGTTTTAAGTTATTGTTAAGTTATGTTTCCATACCTAATGTACTAATATTCTATCGAAAAAAATTTGAAGAATACGTTGTTTTTCCCTAAAACACTCAACGATCGAAAAAAAACAATTATATAGAAAACCGATTTGAAACCGGTTTTTGTAACCGAACCGGTTCCAAACCGGTCCAAACCGGTTACAATCGGTTAGGGTTTTTCATCCTCCAAAACCGGTTCGGTTCCAAACCGGTTTTGTCAAAAACCGGTTCTTGACCGTTGACCAAAAATCGGTCCGATTTTTCAACCCGAACCGGTTTTTTCAAAAACCGGGTTTTGTTCACCCCTATTTGAAGTAGGGACAATATAGTAAATGTGATCTAATTTATTTTATATATTTGGTAGTGGATAATCAATTTGGGACGACTCAAAATGAAAAAGTGGACTAATAAATCAGGATGGATGGAGTATTGTCACAAAATGAAAAAGTGAACTAGTAAATCGGGAGAGTATAGTATCGAAGTGTAGTATAAAAAAAATGTATGTAATATTCAATTTATTCCCCAACTGAGGTCACGCAGGCACGGAAATGCAGATAATACTCTAGTCTCAGACGTCCCAAGGAGATTGAGCTCGGTGTAGGCCCGATCCATTCATTTTTGTGATCCCCCACTTGGCCCAACAATTCATCACCTTGTCCATTGGCATCCATTAAAATAAAAAACAGCTTTCATGGCGTTTTCCTTATCCTCCCCTCGATTTCATCGCACCAAAAACAACGTCACCAAAAAATCTCAATTCATTTCGTTCTTCTTATTATCTGTGTTCACTAAACCCTAATTCTTGTAATTAAAATCGATTTCCACTTACTGGCCATGCGACCATCGTTACTTACCATCAACCTCTCAACAGAGGATTATTTCATCAATCAATCATCAATTCATATAATCATCGCTGATAATTCTAATTTTAATAATAGTAAATATGGCATCCGATGCATACGCCGCCCCTACTTCATTCCCAATTTTATGTAATGCCGCTGCTGGTGCTTCTGCAGGTTTATTTCTGTAACTTTTTTTCAATTTTTTGAATACATCTACTTATGAATCATAATCTAGGGTTTCGTGATGAGTTCTTATTTAATCCTGTATATATGTATATCAGGATATGTGTATTTATATGTATATCTCTATATGCAGGAGTTATTGCAGCTACATTTGTATGTCCATTAGATGTGATAAAAACTAGGTTTCAAGTTCACGGTCTTCCACAGCTTAATGGTGGAACCATTAGAGGTATTGTGATTTCAGTATTATAAAGATGTTTGCTTTTATATTTTCGATGCGTGCATTGATTTGTATTTAAGTTTCTGATCGTATTAGTATATTTGTGTTGGATCAGGTAGTCTTATAGTAGGTAGCTTAGAACAGATTTTTCGAAAGGAAGGGGTGCGTGGTATGTACCGTGGGCTTTCTCCCACTATTCTTGCATTGCTTCCGAATTGGGCGGTGAGTTGTGTGTTTTTATTTCACAAAGTAATCTTGTTAATGTGGATTTAGTAAGGATTCATAACTCGTTCTTCCATTTGGTTATCACTTAGGATGCAATGAGTGATTCATAGTAAACAAGAGTAGAGTTGTTTGAGGACTTGATAAGTCGATTTAAAACTTATCTTTTCTTACACTGCCATATTTTTTAACCACAAAGCTTACTTGCTTAGATAGTGTGCAAACATTAAGAAAGAATTGTCTCATTTCCCTGTGCTAGGGCCTAGGGTAAGGTTATATGCTTCACTGTGCTAGGGACAGGCTAAGGTTATATGCTATGGCTTAGTACAAATTAGTTGTCTACATGATCAAAATTCAAAATGACTCATCTCATTATATATCTCCTACTTGAGAAACAGGCAAAAGAAACGAAAAGAGGAAATTTAGTCATTACATAAATTTGTGGTAGTTATAGAAATAAAGTTAAATGAGCTTTAAAATTAAACCTTACCAGAGTAGATGGTAAGATAGAGGAGATAGGTTGAACTTTAAACTTACATTTATTTAACCTGACTTCAATGTTTCTCTTTTCAGTATCAATAAATTTGTAAGAGTTATGCTCTTTGAAGGTTATCCTTTAGTACAACGATAAAAACAGAAAGAAGAGGTAGGTAGTTAAATGATGCCCTTCCCTTTAGCAAAATGATAAATATTATGTACTCCCTCAGTTGAAGGATGATACAAACATGACTATCGTAGAAGTCCTTTTTAACAGCAGTTTTAGTGTAGGCTAATCTAGTCATGGTTTTTCGTAGGACTATTTCAGTATAATGTTATAATCATTGATTATCATTTCTAGTTGAACCATAACATTTAAAAACCGGTTTACACACGTGAATATCAACATCAAACTCCTTAACAATCTCCAAATAGTGTTAGCTTGATCTCCATGTATGGGGATGCTAGGAACAGTTGAATTGCTTACAATCCCTCTATTACAGTGTAGGCTCATAGAATCTGGTACATAATAAGCTTTTATAAATACTCTTAAGTAAAGTACTTTTGGAGCCTATTACATAGATAAATTTAGGAGGTTGCATGGTTACCAATTCGACCTTCTGCTCTTTCTTTTTACACCAAGGACATTGACTCAAAGTTCTATGTACCAGATAATTTATTTGATTGATAGTTACCAATTTGTATCAAAACTTTACATGTGGAAGGCTGCTTTTATGAGAATCGCGTATTAGTTGGATATTTTTCTTCAAGAGATTTGTGAAGTTCACCTCCTTAAAATTTAAATGTTTTTTGCAGGTTTATTTTACCATCTATGAGCAGCTCAAAGATTTGCTCGGCTCTGGTTGGTTTTTGATCTATTGCTTTATATGACCTTCGAATAATATATGTATTGATTTCCTAGTTTAATAAATAGGATTGTTTTATTTAAAACTGTTGATAATTATTTTGCATCATTAGATGGAAATCATGGGCTATCTTTTGGTGCCAATATGCTAGCGGCTTCAGGGGCTGGAGCTGCAACAACCATAGTTACAAATCCTTTGTGGGTTGTGAAGACAAGGCTACAAGTATGTTCTCTACTTATGAAGTTGGTAATCTGATAATGTTGAAAGTCAAATTCTTAGTTACTTGTTTGACCTTTGTAGACTCAAGGTATGAGGGCAGGCCTAATACCTTATAAGGGTACACTATCAGCTCTGAGAAGAATTGCTGTTGAAGAGGGCATTCGTGGCTTATACAGGTTGCTAACACTTATATCATGTACATGGATATAATATGGTATGAGAGTGAATATTGTGTTAAATATTGCGTCTCTGTATGTTGTCTTCTTTGGACAGTGGTCTGCTACCTGCACTGGTGGGTATTAGTCATGTTGCAATACAGTTTCCAGCTTATGAGAAGATAAAAGGCTATTTGGCTAGTAGAGGTACGGTAAAATATAACAATACTTAGAGCCTTAGACTTTCATATATCCATTAGACAATAATAGTTATTTGTTTATATAAAACTACAGATGGTACGACAGCGGATAAATTGGGGGCTCGTGATGTTGCTGTTGCCTCTTCAGTTTCAAAAATATTTGCCTCTACTTTGACGTATCCACATGAGGTATGATGTGAATATAATATATCATCATTGTTTTGAAAACATAAGTTAATGTAAGAAAGTATGAGTAGGTTGTTCGGGCAAGACTGCAAGAACAAGGGCACCATTCCGAAAAAAGATACTCGGGAATGATGGATTGCATAAAGAAAGTATTTGAAAAGGAGGGGTTTCCCGGTTTCTACCGTGGTTGTGCTACCAACCTTCTGAGGACAACTCCAGCTGCGGTTATAACATTTACCAGCTTTGAAATGATTCACCGATTTCTTGTCACTTCATTCCCTTCTGATCCTCATCCTCACACATTGTGAAGATGTATACTTCCTTAATTGTGTTTTACATAGGAATATTTTACACAACCCAATCTTAATAGAAGTGAGATTGATATTATAGTCGTATTTTTCAAATGTAAAAACTAGAATACTTTTCCAGTCAGGGTTCTTCTGTATGATAATAACGTTTTTTTTAGTTGAGGGTCTTGGAATGAAGTGATGAAAATGGAAATGAATCAATGATAACAGTTGTTTGGTTTGAGGTATGGATTATTATAGGGTAAATTGCAAAACATAAAAACGAATTATTGTCTGATTATTGATTTTAGAAATCAACAATCAAAATTATCATTAATAGAGATCAGCTCTCAAATTGTTCTTTTTTATAGTAATATTTCACGTGACACATATTTTTTCCAATTTCGAGGTAATGTGCTGCTAGACATTTCTGTTACTTTTGGTAGTTGATTTCTAGAATTGATTATCCGAAAATAGTTCGTTTTTATTTTGTGCAATTTGCCCGTTATTAAATGGGGTCAAGACTTTTTATACTTGTTAAAGGAGGTGTGTAAGAAACTTGATTCTCATTCTCTTTTACCATGGTATCATATTCATACTCATAGTGATTTATGACCGCAAACCAAACAATATTGTATTTTTGTGCACTATATAACAAATTAGCAATCAATGCAATACTTAAGATGTTGAGATTAAGAAAGCAGAATTTGCTTTATACTTTTATAGGTTGGTCATAGTGTGTGTTGGAATAGGGCAATAAAGGGTTAATTGTACTTGAAAGTAGAGAATGTGGACCAATGCCTCAATAATCAATAGCTCGTGTTGATGAGATGACAAAGCATGGAGACAAATAGTACTAAATTCCTTTGATCAAGTAACACCTCTATAAGGTTTAGGAGGTACTAGAATGGACCATTTCCCCTTGACTTCTCTTTTAGCCTTTACATCCTCATGTCACATTACTAAGCTTTCAAAAGGGGGCCCTTAAGCTGCAAAATTGTTTCCAAAATGGTAAAAAAAAAACAATATACTAAAGTTTGTGATGCAACTTTGCACATGAAAATTCATCATCTATAACAAAAAAGAGAGAAAATAGTAAGAAGAATGATTGGAAATAATTATGGGTGGGAATGTGTGATTATATGACAGACATCATCACATTTAGTTTAATCACAAAGTGTAAAGCCTCACCACCAAAAAGAAGTGTGCCTTGCTTTCATGATATCTTTGCCAATTGCCAGTTTGCCACACCCTTGGCCTTGGGCCCTCAAGGCCTCAACCACCATCATTTGCTTCTTTCCCACTTTATATTATATATACTTGAAGAATTTCACATATTTTTGGCCTATTATTTATCATCAACTCCTTAATTCGATGACAATATTGACTCTGTAAATCAATACTTGTACTACCAAAAAAACCCGTGACATGAATTTAGGGATTTACTTGTATTCTCTAATGTTACTCCGTGTGTGTGTGTGAAAGAACAATGTTTTACATATGGATAATCGCTGACACGAACGAAATCGAGAGAATCAAACACCTTGTTGACATGGGTGCGAATAATGGCATCAACATGCCTAAACAAATAATTTGATATTAAGGGGTAAGGAATGTATAGAATAATGCAAAAGGCTTAAAAGGTTATGTGTAGGGGAATATGATTTTTTTATGCATATATCCTTTGATAAATTAAGTTGATTATTAGTAATTGGTATTAGCTTTCTAAGTGACCAAAAGGGGATACATATTGTTTAACCTTAATGGCCAACTCAAAAAGGAATGATATGATTATGGTAACTATGAGGGTTACAACTTTACTAAACCATTAAATCTCATTAGAACCACATATTACTCCTTTTCTATCCTTAAAAAAGTCGGTATCCATATGACATTACATATATAATCATGTCTTGACTTTTTATATCCGATTATATTCTATATGAATAACTATTGGTTTTGTATTGAAAAAGTAAACACTCCATCATGGTCATCTTTCTATTTGAAAATATCAAAGATTTTATATAGATTGATCAAAATAATAAAAAATAATCATTATATACTCGAATTCAAATTGAAAACCGAAAACCGAACCGAAATTGAAAACCGAATTCAAATTCGGTTCGGTTTCGGTTAAAATCGAAAAACCGAAAAACTTAATTTTTTTCAAAAACACCTTTCAACATAGAAAACTATGTTGACAAATTATATAAATCTAACTATTAATAATTTTTATGTGTTAGTCAAATTCGAGTTTATAAAACATAAAACTGTCAATGTATGTGAATTTTAATGTCCAAACAAAACATTTATTTTTCAAAAACACATGGTAGCTAAAAAATTTAAGTTTTCAAAATGTTAAACTCTTCAAGTCTTCAATCGAATTCGAAAAATCACATATATATATATATATATATATATATATATATATATATATTAATATATAAATAATAATATATTTATTAAATCGAATTCGGTTTAACCGAATTGGAAAAATTCAAAACCGAAAACCGAATTCGAAAAATAAAAATCGAAAACCGAACTGAAAATCGAATTCAAATTCGGTTTCTCGGATTAAACGGTTTTAAGAACCCTAGAGTGAGTAGGTAGGAGATTGGTTTCATGCCGTCCTAAAAAGTATATGATATTTGCATTGCCATAATCTTTTATATATGTTTTGAAATTCTTGTTAATATTAAAATCTTTTGTTGACAATGCTATGATAATAAACATGTTGACCAAAGATTGAATATCCTCATTTATTAGATTTTGGATACAATGTGTTTATGGTGCCATTAGTAAGCAATATAAAGCAACAAGACATATTAATGGGACAAATGTATCCTTTTGGACATAGAGAAACCACCACCCATAAGCTATATCTCAAAGTGGAGTTAGGTTTGGTTAATATTAATTATTAATATTAATATTAAAATCAACTAGGTCTTGTTTTATAACAACCATTAGTTGCTTGATAATGATCTTTTGCCTTCTTTCACTCACAATTCTAACCACTTGTTTTGTTACTTTTCATATTAGCAAGCAAATAATGTTCTTAGACTAACTAAATTCACTTCGACACGTAATAATATACTCATATAATTTTCAGATAAGTGTACGAAAACGTATCTAATAATGACCTACGGTTCATTATGTGTATTCAACTTCATTTTGTTATTTGTGTGTTTCAAACTTTAATTATTGTTATTGTGTGTATACATTGACTTATTCATCCGGAATTTAATATATTTGATGACGTGGAAAACGTATAAAGGGCCACACCATATGACATGTCATCGACACACTATCAAAGGTGAGTGACATATAAGTGGTCAGATACATATAATATCAATAAATGAAAGTTTGATACACTCAATAGACCAAATTCAGTCGAATACATAAAATGAACTTTAAATCATAATTAAAAACATTTTCAAACGGCAATCCCTATAATTTTAGTCAAATGAAGAACTATAGGCATTATAAGAAATACAAATTCTACGATCATTAAATTTCCTTAAAATTATTATATAACTTTCTTTAATAAGAGTTTAGAATTTTGGGAAAACATAAAATGAGAAGGCATTAGGGGGCAATAGTGTTATGATCAAAGGAGACAAAAGTATCAAATAATTTTTTTAGAAAGCATAAGGACGAGCAGAGTAAATTAGAAGCAATGTTGCATGTTACCTTAAGAATTTTAGGCACCAATAACTTTACTTTTTTTTTGCCAATTTACATCAATCAACAAGTATATCAATATGTAGTTATGTACTAATACACACAAAAAAGTATGAATTTTAACCATAATCTCTAAATTTTATTCAAAACAATTTACAAAATCGATTTCGTTTTCATCTTAAACAAGTCTCTGCATCCTTCTGTCACATATCTTGATATCCCAGAAATCTTGAAACATACCAACACTTTTGATAACCTGACATGATAATGAATTTTATTGAAAATCTTGTTTTATAAAAAAAGTATGTAATGATTTATATAACATAGAAGGTGGTCCTAGGATTCCAAGAGCACCCAACCTGGAAAGATAAAACATATGAAATGAACAACAACAATTACCAATTGATGCTTATTCTACTTTCACTTTTGGTTTGCCACCAAAATCTACTCCAAAAGATAAAACATAACATGTAATCCAAAGCTAAAATACACCTATAATTTATCACCTAGCAAATATTAGGAATTACAACAAAATTCATCAAACTAAAGTTCGAACGAATATAAAGTCAGTCTCTTTAACAAGAGCATTTCTCTTTTCAGAAGAGAGTTTGATACATTTCAGTTAACTTTTGACATTTATTAGATATATTTGAAAACATAGAGTACATACTATGTATTATTTGTTTTTTAAGTTTATTAGAAAACAGATTAAAATCTGTAAGACTTGAGCTGTAAAACCTCATATTACAAGCCCAGTGTCAAAATGGGTAGAAATCCATAGAGAATTAGTCAAATCAACACTTAGATGTTTATGTATATACAAACAAATTATACATACATAAAGATTAGTGAAGTAGTCAAATCAAACTTAATATCTAATGTCTAAAATTTAGACTCAAGGGGAGGTGTTTAATTACAAAAGTGGTAAAGAATATTAAAGTGAAAGAGGAAGGATATCTATTTAAACAATGAAATTAATGAGTTTTAAACTAGTATTGAAAGTGAATAAATATTTGTAGTACAAGTATACTATACTATAAAACAAGCAAACAAAAACAAAGATGGCGAATGTTATAGCTCTGTATTAAGGAGCAAGCAAACTCTTTACCCCCACCATTTTTTTCTCTCTTCCTTTTTCGTTATCTTCATTAATAAATTTTGATTTTTGATATCAACATTTATGCTTGATCATGGCCGATGAGACTGTATTATCATTCTCAGTGGCTTCTGTTGTGGAGGACGTCCTAAACCATTCTCAAGGTCTTGATCTAGACTCTCGTAGAGCTCAAGAAGCCGGTATATACTTGCTACATACTTAAAAACTTTAAGTTCATTGCTTTCTATGTAATCTTCTGTATAAATGTGTTATATGTTTATATGCATTTGTTAATATGAAATTGCTTTGGTAGCTTTGCATGCTTTGATATTTTTTTTAAGTTCTAGTAAATTGTGCTGGATCTGATTTTTGTACATTATAAATCATGGAAATATGTATAGCAATGAGAAGATACGAAGGTGCAGCTTGGTTGCGAAAAATGGTGGGAGTCGTTGGAGCAAAAGATTTGCCAGCTGAGCCTTCTGAGGATGATTTTAGACTTGGTTTAAGGAGTGGATTAATATTGTGTAATGTGATTAATAAAGTTAATCCGGGAGCTGTGCCTAAGGTCAACAATTTTCTTTTACAACGATCCCACAATTAATTACTCCATATTATTTATTAAAAATATAAGCTTGATTGTGATCATGATTATGAATTTATGATTTTTATCAGGTGGTTGAAAGTTCATGTGATTCTACTGCTGTACCCGATGGAGCTGCTTTATCTGCATATCAGTACTTTGAAAATGTTAGGAACTTTTTAGTAGCTGTAGAACAAATGGGACTTCCTACTTTTGAGGCATCTGATTTGGAACAAGTGAGTGTTTATTGTTATTAATTTGCAAGAACAATTTTGAAATATATGGTCATGATAATGGAAAATAATACCGTTTCAAATTTCAGGGAGGAAAATCGTCAAGAATTGTGAATTGTGTGTTGGCACTTAAATCCTACAGTGATTGGAAATTAACAGGCGGAAATGGGGCTTGGAAATTCGGTGGAAATTTGAAGCCTACTACGCCTAGCAAGCAACTTGTTCGCAAAAACTCAGATCCGTTCACAAATTCATTTTCAAGAATGAATTTTCAATCTCCAGAAGTTGATAATAACAAAATGGTAGGTAGTCTGCTTTAATAATTACTATAACAACTTAACAAGATGCAAGAAAATGCAATGTACTATTCATTTCTTATTTAATGCAATATTCCTATCATTTCTTACAAAAATATGCAATGGTAAGTATGTTACACTAAATGGTTGTAATTTTTTTTGGTAATGTTGCATTAGTTGGTTAAAGAAAGTACGCAGCATATGTCAGTAAATAGTGGCAGTACTGCAAACACCCTGCTATCATAGTTGAATTATTTACATTAATGCTTACTATATTCTTCTATGCAGCATAATTCATCCTTAAGTTCGCTTGTTCGTGCAGTTTTGTTGGATAAAAAACCTGATGAGGTTCCCATGGTGAGTGTAACCAATGGTGATCAGATAGTTTGTGCACGACACTTGCTAATTTCGGAAATTTTATCGTTTATCTTTCTTCTCTTGTTTGCTGTTACACCCTTTGAGGGCATTTCTGATTGTGCAGCTTTTAGAATCGTTGCTAAGTAAGGTCATGGAAGAGTTTGAACATCGTATTGCAAGTCAAGTTGAATTGGTAATCAGTGTTATAATATATAAACTTTCAAATTATTTGGGCACCATATTTAGTTATTTACTTTGTCATTTTTATTTTTCTTGTTCAATAGCACAAACCATCTCCCAAGGATTCTTCTAATTTTAGTGGAAACAGAACACTTTTGAAACGTACTTCCAGTGACGTTAAGGTAATCTTTGCTCTTAATTTTGTTTCTTTCAACTACGTAAACAGCGGTAGCACCGTCCGCATGCTAAGATTAATGATACAAATCCTTTAACATTTTTTTCTTCTTTATATTATTAAAGGTAGAAGACAAACATTCTGCAATGGTAATGAAAGATAAAATCTCTCATAAGAAGTCTGTCTCTGATGAAGAAATGAGAAGAAAACAAATAAGACATCAAATGGTCTTTGATGAACAACAAGAAGATATCAAGGTATTCTTCACAGTGAAATGATTTCAATTTTTAGAAACTGTGCACCTTATGTTGATTCATCGGCTTTGCAGTCATTGAGGGAAACTTTGTCAACCACGAAAGCTGGGATGCAGTTTATGCAAATGAAATTCCATGAAGAAATTCAGAATCTCGGTAACTTTATAAACTAATAGTCATTTTGTCTTCATCTTTCTCTCATTTAGTCTTTTCTAAAACCGAATCTTCTTACTTGTGTTTTAGGTCAGCACGTTCTTGGTCTAGCTCATGCTGCTTCCGGATACCATAGAGTTCTCGAGGAAAACAGAAAGTTATATAACCAAGTACAAGATCTTAAAGGTTTCTTGAAAGTTTATTTTATGGTTCAATGCACCAGTCTATAAAAATGATTTTCTCACAACATAATCATGGTTAATTTGTTTTATTTTCTTATAACAGGAAATATTAGAGTTTATTGTCGTGTGAGACCCTTTTTGGGAAGACAATCGAACTGTACAAATACCGTGGATTACATTGAAGAAGGAACAATTGCGATTAACACCCCACCTAAGTATGGAAAAGGATGTCGATCATTTAACTTCAACAAAGTTTTCGGGCCCTCAGCCACACAGGGTTGGTGTAATAGTGACTTTTGATTATGTGTTAAATCTTCATGAACCTTCGTATCTTATGCATAAAAAAAAATTATTTTGTAGGGGAAGTCTTTGAAGATACCAGACCCCTTATTCGCTCTGTTCTTGATGGTTACAATGTTTGTATCTTCGCATATGGACAGACTGGATCCGGAAAAACACATACAATGGTAACATATTTTGGCATTTCTCTAAAAGGTTATTTGCAATAGAAGGTGACGTATTTTAGGGGCAGTTAAGGTAGTTTGACCCGGACCCAGTTACCCGGTCAAAATGATGACATGGTAACTACATGTCAGTAACTTTTACCATGTTGACTTTTTTTGACATAGCAGCTGAGTTGGTGTCTTCTGACCCCATGATCTTGTTGCCTTGTCAAAATGTGCTACATGTCTGTAACTCTGATCTTGTTGACTTTTTCAAATATGGCACCCAGACGGTGTTTGGAAATGGTTAAGTTACAAGATTACTATTATCCAAATTTTTGTAAACGTGTCACCTTTTATAGGTAAAAAGAAAGTTTGTTATTAACACTAAAAATCCACCTAGAAATATTGTACAGTTTTATGCAATCTCCAATAACTAAATTAGAGTTTCTATGATTTTTCTTAATTCAGAGTGGACCGAAAGATCTTACCGAAAGTAGTCAAGGAGTTAACTACAGGGCATTAAGCGATTTGTTTCTTCTAGCAGAGCAGAGAACTGGAACTTTTCAATATGATGTCTCTGTTCAGATGATTGAGATATACAATGAACAAGTGCGGGATCTCCTTACTACTGACGGTTTATGCAAAAGATATCCTTTTTCTTATGCTAAGAATTCAGAAATAAAGCAATGAGTAATGAGTTTAAGTGTTTACTATCAAGTTTCTTATTTAAGATACAATATAAATAGGATTCCTTAATCTGTTATTACATTAGAGATTCGTAACAATTCACAGAACGGATTCAACGTTCCAGATGCTAGTCTGGTTCGTGTTTCGACCACATATGATGTTATTGATCTGATGAACCTTGGGCAAAAAAACAGGGCTGTTGGTGCAACTGCTCTCAATGACCGTAGTAGTCGCTCTCACAGGTTTGATGGTGTATTCTAGACATTTCCCATATATATAAATCATATTGCATGAAAAAGTAACCAACTTTGATTAAAAATCAATTTCAGATAACCAGAATTTATTTGACCTCATAAAAAACCATGGAATTTTCAAGATAACTGGTTTTCAAGCGTCATGTAACGGAAAAAGTTAACCTGGTCAAAGTTTCTGTCACAACCTAAAAGGAGTTGATCACATGGAGCAAAAAATTTTAAGCAAAATTTGTTACCTATTTAAGAAATAAACCTATAGATGTATTGTGTTAGTATGACCGTCTTAATTTTGATAAATGTAGTTGCTTGACCGTACATGTTCAAGGAAGGGACCTTACATCAGGAGCTATTCTGCATGGTTGTATGCATTTAGTTGATCTTGCAGGGAGTGAACGCGTGGATAAATCTGAAGTGACTGGAGATAGATTAAAAGAGGCACAACATATCAATAAATCTCTATCAGCATTAGGAGACGTCATTTCTTCGCTTGCCCAAAAGAATGCACATGTCCCTTACAGAAACAGCAAACTAACACAGTTACTTCAAGACTCACTTGGTAAACCAATGCGTATATTCATTTCTTTATTTTATTTTCTATTTATAAATTAAGGATCTAATGCCGTTATGCTGTTTTAGGTGGGCAAGCGAAGACACTTATGTTTGTGCATATAAGCCCAGAACTGGATTCTATTGGAGAAACACTTAGTACACTTAAGTTTGCAGAACGGGTCGCCACTGTTGAACTTGGTGCTGCACGAGTAAATAAAGACAGTTCAGATGTTAAAGAACTTAAAGAACAGGTGCCAGCATGCCCCTAGCTATATCTGCCTTGATTAATGATTATCTTTTGTGTTTAGATAGTTGTTTGACATTAAAGTCACTATACAATCTCTCAGATTGCCAATCTAAAGGCATCGTTAGCACGAAAAGAAGGGGAACATGAAAATGTGCAACATAGATCAAACATGGCATCATCTCCCATCCCTTCTAACTTGCAGGCGGGAGATATGTTTACTGAGCCAAAGAGTCGAAGAAAACCAACAGGAGAGCTAGGAAACATTGAGGTAGCTCCAAGTTTGTCCATCTCTATCTGTATCATTGTTAAAGATTGTTTAATATATGCTAATATGGGCCTAACCAGAACCGGTCAGGCCTATATGGGCCTAATGGGAACTGGTCAGGCCTAAAAATGTGCAAAAAGGCACGGTCCTGACCCTTAAATATAGGATTAATCGGATTTAAGCCTTATAACATTTAATAAATGGTTTAAAATTCCAACATAAATTGAGAAATTGATCCAAGAACGACCTTCGGTGGTACGGAAGGCACGGACTCCGCGAACGTCCCCGCGGGCATCGCGATAAGTCCTCTGTCTAACATTACATACGCATGGTCCTAACGGCTCCTTAGCCATTGGAGCCTTAAACTACAGAGCTGTTAAGAGTGGATTTGGAAGGAAAAAAAATCATGACCAAATGCTATTTTTGGGCCAAAACGGGCCTAGGACTGTGATTTGGCAACACGGACCATTGGCTTTTTTGGGCCGGTCATAGGACCTGTATTGGATGCCCATTTGTTCAGCATTGTTATGTTTCTTTCATTAACTTAAAAATGACACCTTGTCTCTGTTTGCAGGTGAGTAAAAAGTACAGGTCTAGACAGAAGACACAAAGCATTGATTTAGACGAACTTTTAGGAAATTCACCTCCTTGGCCACCTGTAGGCAGCCCTGGTGAAATGTACGGTGAGGAAGATAGAGAAATTGTGTCGGGCGATTGGGTAGATAAGGTCATGGTAAACAAACAAGATGGATCACGTGGAACCGTAGGAGGCTGGGAAGCAGAACATTCACGAATATCTGATGGCTTTTACCAAAAATATCTTCCAGAACAATCTTATAACATGTTCCCAGCTGGAAATGGATTCGATGTTGCCACTACTGATGATCCTGATGAACTTGATGCTGCTACGAGTGACTCGTCAGAACCTGATCTACTCTGGCAATTCAACCACTCGAAACTTTCAAGTTTGGGCAGCATGTCAAAACTCAACAGCTTAAATGCAAAGTCAAAAAGGTATTCCTAGCACCCTTGTTTAATACAGTAATGAGTTTCGGCAGGCCGGTCCATGGTTTTTGAGGGCCCTGTGCCAAGTTAAAAAAAAAAGGGCCCTATGTACATAACACGTTGAATGTATTTCGAATATTTTAACTTAATTTTTCTTGGTCATTACGTTACGAGTATAAATTTTACAACAAGATGAATATTTCATAGTTTAAAACATAATCAATCATAAAGTTATAGACCATCCAGTGTGTTCATGAAAATATTTTAATCCTAAATTTGTTTCCTCCATGTTTAAAAAAATATATTACGAGAACTAAAAGTCTATTTATGTAAATATTTCTAGTATAGTTATGATATTTCACTAGTATTTAACATCAGGAATTACGACATAAATTCAGGAAATATCGGTGTTCACGAGAAAAGACTATAGGATGACTCAACGGCCCAAGACCGAACTCACTAAACTGAGCATAGCTATAAACTCATAATTTACATAATTGGAGGGTTAAAGTGTAACTTTAAAAATAATAGAGGTACTACATAAAAAAGGAAATAAAGCGTACGGAGATTTGGGTCATCTTCCCAACCAAACCCTGAGACTAAATTATCTCCATTAAAACACGACTTTAAGTTTTGATTTGTCTTGGTTCTTCAATAATTGATTTCTAACTTGTTAAATTGTGATAGCATCATTCAATGGTATGAAATCGTTCAAAAATCACTCTATTTAACTTGTTAAATTGTGGTGTAAGACTTTTGGGCCCTCGAAAAATGTAAGCCCCGTGCAATAGCTCACCTTGCACACCCTTAAATCCGGCCCTGTTTCGGTCTAATTTCTGATTTGGGTAAGTAAAACACATTTTTATTTCCAGTTACCAGAAAAACTCAAACTTTACAAAGATTTCATTTGAAGTAATCTTCTAATTTTGAAACGGGCCAGATTACAAGTTTTTGGAAAGTTGATTACCGAAAACAGTAATTGGATTTGAGATAGTAACCTTATAAGGCCATTTGCACTTATATTAACTGCAAGTTTAAGTAACATGATGTTTAAATCTTACTGTTGGGATGACTTGTTATATCAGCAGGACAATGATTCCAAATTTAGGGGCTTCACCTTCAAGGAAAATGGCGAGCCACCCTCCACAGCGAGGTGGGAGGCAGTTAACCTCTGCAGAAGTTAAAAGGAAACCTGGGAACAGAAAGTAGTCAAGTGACAAATATGCTTTTGCTTTCTGGAATTTTTTTATTTGATTCCATATTTTCTTTTAAATATAGAGAGTGAGAGTGATGAGAGGATTTACATACATCTTTATGTTCTTTGATTTTTTTTGTTAATATGTGAATTACTTGTTTCGTCATATTATATATGTACATGCAATAACAATTTATGTTGCTTGTTAATCAACTTCTATTGTAAAATAGTTCCAATATACCTGCGTCGAATGGGATACCTTCTCGAGTTCCTGCATCTTTACTTCTAGAACAACAAGCAAAGCCTATTACTCTGAGATAATGTTGTGTTGTGTTTTCCAAGTGTTGATGTTGTCATGTGAAAATAGTGCTGAACCTCAAGTTCCTTGCTTGTTTATCATTGGCTATTTACTGGGTGATAACAGATTTGCTAATTTAATATAATTGCAAATATATGAAGGCTACACTTTCTGGGAAGTTATTGAGCATCTTAGATCGATTATAATTCTTCCAATTTATGAACGAAATTGATCAGTTGCTGTATATTTTCTTGATGTAGTTAACCATTAGTCCTTTCTCAATCATTTTTCATCAAGAAACTCTCTAAATATGCAAGTACTATTTTTTCACATTTTTGAAGTATAGGTTGTTTTATTAATTGTAGAAACATGAGTTTGTAATAGCCTATTGTTGAGGGGTTAAATACTTAAATGAATTTCTTATTAAAGTCACAATGGATGAAAATTTGGTTGCCACAAACTTTTGTGCTTAAATTTGTATGGAAAAATATACTTTATGTGCCTAAAAATGTATCTAACTAAAGGCAAGAATCATTATAAAAAAAGAGAATTTTATAAAAAATGCATATTTGTATCTTTGTTAATTAACTGGAAGTAAGTGAATGCACCTAAATTGATTATGACATGTAAGTAGAAAGTGGGCAGGTTCATGTATCCATCTACACCTGTGGCTGTGGGCTTTGGTTGCCTGTTTTGACCCCTCACTTTTTCCAAAGTGTTTCATTATATAATACAACCTTTTTTAAAAAGTTGTTAAAATTTTGAAATATGATTGAAATAATCATATTAATATTAATTAAGATAAGACAATATATGGGCCCAATTGATTATGCTATATCTCTTTCTTTCTTTCTACAATGAACCCGTGTAGGTTGTGGTGAAGTAAGGTGGTGACACTTTTTTCCGTGATTACCACAACTGCATTTAGATGATTTGTATCTGTATGAACACTTTTTATTTCTGTCTTTACATTCAAACACCTGAAAAACACACACAAATGTAGCCGATTTATCTACTGTTTTTCGTAAAGGTGAACTCTTTCGTCTCTATTTCATCTTTAATCCTAACTTCATATCTCGATTACATCTCTTGTTTCGTTAATTATGATCATGAATTCGTCACATTCAATGAAAAATTTGAGCAAGTTTAGTATAAACGATGGCACAACAACCTTAGTCTAAGGCCTAGAAATTTTGAGACTTACCATTTATTTAAATTTTTGTTTAAAGTATATGTATTAGTAGCAAAAAAGGACAACGTTGTATGTTTATACTTATAACTTCTTGTAATGATAATGAGCTTTTGTGATTATAGCACAGGGCCACTGAAATCTAGGGGACGACCATGGTCACATGGCCTTATGTCAATTAATTCCTCAGTACTAAATCTTGCAGTTTATTGAGGATATGGATTCATGTTATTGTTTTGAGACGCAATGGCCTGCTGATGATTTGTTGATCAAGTATCAATATATATCAGATTTCTTCATAGCCGTTGCATATTTCTCCATTCCTATAGAACTTATTTACTTTGTCCAGAAATCGGCTTTCTTTCCATACAGATGGGTGCTTATGCAATTTGGAGCTTTCATCATTCTCTGTGGTGCAACCCATTTCATAAATCTATGGACTTTTTCTGCCCACTCAAGAACTGTTGCATTAGTCATGACCGTAGCTAAATTATCTACAGCTTTCGTGTCATGTGTCACAGCTTTAATGCTGTTTCACATTATACCTGATTTGCTTAGTGTGAAAAAACGAGAATCGTTTTTGAGGAAACGGGCTGAAGATCTTGATAAAGAAAAGGGTTTGATTATTAAAATGGAAGAAACAGGAAGGCATGTTAGAATGCTTACACATGAAATTCGAAGCACGCTTGATCGACACACCATATTAAATACAACCCTGATTGAATTGGGCCGGACTTTGGATCTTGAAGAATGTGCACTATGGATGCCATCTAGAAGAAATATGGTTCTTCATCTTTCTCATTCTTTGCACAATTTGATGCCTTTTGGGTCCACAGTTCCTATGAATCTCAATGAAGTTACTCGAGTGTTTAATAGCAATCAAGCTGTGAGAATTCAAGGTGCGAGCCCGTTGGCGAGGATTAGAGCTCCTGTGGGAAGCTACATGCTACCTGAAGTTGTTGCTGTTCGTGTACCTTTGTTGCATCTTTCGAATTTTGAAATTGATGATTGGCCTGATCACTCTGCTAAAAGTTACGCAATCATGGTTTTGATACTTCCGGTGAATGGTGTAAGAAAGTGGCGTGACCATGAATTGGAACTCGTAGAAGTTGTTGCCGATCAGGTTGGTTGGCTGACTCTACTCATTTTCTTAAAATAAAGAGCTATTATGGCATTGTTTCGTTTTTATGACGAGATATTTAAGCTTGCAGTGATTTATTGGTCAGGTTGCTGTGGCCCTTTCTCATGCTGCAATTCTAGAAGAATCTATGAGAGCACGAGACCAGCTGATCGCGCAAAATGTTGCTTTGGATATGGCCCGGCGGGAGGCAGAGATGGCTATCCATGCTCGTAACAATTTTCTAGGTGTCATGAATCATGAGATGAGAACACCTATGCATGCAGTTATGGCATTATCATCACTTCTATTGGAAACTGAACTTACACCAGAGCAAAGGGCCATGATAGAGACGATTCTTAAGAGTAGTAACCTTCTTGCAGCACTCATAAATGATGTTCTTGATCTTTCTAAGCTAGAAGATGGTAGTCTACAATTAGTAAATGAAGTATTTGACATCCATGGTTTGTTCAGTGAGGTAAATTATGGCTTAAAATTAAGGGTGTCAATTCGGGTCGGGTCAGGTAGGCAGGTTGAAATAGCCACCCAAACACGACCTGCTTTGATAAGTAGGTTGGCGGGTTGAAATTATTCAACCCGGACATGACCCTCATAATGCGTTAAGGTAAAATGGTCAAACGGGTTGGGTTGATTTCGAGTCAAGTGGATCAAATTTGGCAGTTTGGTTTTGAGTTGACGGGTTGGTTGGTTGGCGGGGTATATATGTTAATTATATAAAGAGCAATAAGAAATATAGATTATATCGGGTTGCGAGTTGACCCGTTTACCTGAACTTGACCAGGAAAAATTAAGCAGGATTGACTGTGCACTTTTGTTAAGAATTGTCACTCCTAAAACACCCGCATTATGCATTTTTCTAGTATCTGAACATAATTTACTGTGTTGTTGTAGGTCATCAGATTGATAAATCCTATTGCTTCTGTCAAAAACATATCTATGACCTTGAACCGTGATCTGAATCTACCTGCTTATGGGATTGGTGATGAAAAGAGACTCATGCAGACCCTCTTAAATGTTGCTGGTAACGCAGTTAAGTTTACAAAGGAAGGTCGTGTTTCAGTTGAAGCCTCAGTTTTAAGTTCAGAGTTTATAGGAGAATGGCGAACCACTGAATTCTGCCCCATGTTGACCGATGGTCTGTTTTACCTACTTGTACAGGTCAGCAATCAGCTTATCTCAATTTTGATAACCATCATTTTTGATAAACACACCAAAATTGTACACTCAGTTTTGGTGAATTAGTCAAAACTGATGTTGTAAATATCACTACCATATATTTGATAGAATAACAAACGCAAATTGGGGCAGGTTAAGGATTCTGGCAGTGGCATCGCGCAACAAGAGATTCCACAAGTTTTTACAAAATTTTCCGAGACTCGAAACACATCTATCGGAAGCAACAATGGTGCAGGCCTTGGACTTGCCATATGCAAAAGGTTTTAATAACTTTGGTTCTTGTTAGATGTAGTTGTTCTTAAGCTCCAATTTCTGATGTTCGTAGAATCATGATGACAGGTTTGTGAGTCTGATGGGAGGTCATATATGGATTGAGAGTGAAGGGTTGGGGAAAGGTACAACGGTCACATTTATTGTGAGGTTAGGACACTGCAATGGTCCAAATGACCCAATTATGCCCCAAGTGGTTCCTAGAGTAAGACTGCATCAAGGTAGTGGTGAGCTCATCACACACAGACATCCATCAAGCCAGGATTACAATGTCACTGCTTCCTTCCCGCTTTACCAAAAGAGATTCTAGCAGCGTTTGTATGTGTATGTGCACATGTTTACCAGTCCAATTCCCATATTAAGTTCTGTTTTGCAAACACACTGATATGATAGAACAGCTGTCACTAAGCTGATGATTAGATAGATTGGCATCTGGGGCGTAGTGTTAATTCTGGAAGAAGAAAATTACAAATGTATGATTGTAGTCGTCAAAAATTTCAAGTTATAAAAAACCCAATAGCCAACAAGATTGCAATTGTTGGGTATAATTGTAGAATGAATGAATGACCATGGCTCAGAATGGAAACTTTTACTGCTGATATGCTCTTCAAATTTCCCAAATCATCTGATAATATAATATAATAACCAAAGTATATGGAACATTCTGAAGAAACATCGACCTACTAATAGCTTCTGAATTAGGAGAAGACGTAAGACTCACTGTGTCGATGAAGCATTTCAATTAGTTCATGATTTAGAGGAGGCATGTAGGTGAATCGTGTAGTCAAGTTTTGACATTTTGGTAGGATCGCAGGAACTCAAAATTATGATGAACCATGTACCAGGACAATGTTGACAGATACTCCCTATAACACAAACTAATCCCAGACCACGAGAACTTCCAAAACAGATTCCTAAACTTCAACGTACAAAAGCCTAAGTTGTCACATTCACAACCTGGTTCTCGGCACCCATCATCAACTATGACCACCAGATAATTCTTGAGCACACATTTTACTAATATTTCCATTAAGTTTCCTTCTCTTTTCAGTTCAAACATTTGAAATAGAAAAATGTCCATATCTCCACACCCAAAAAAAAATCACCATATTTAGCCTTGGGTTACAAGATGTCTGACGGATTTGTATTAATGGATGATGATTACCATTCGTTTACAATCTAAAAATAAGAATAGGCATATTGCAGCAAACCTAGATGCATTGCGTCAAGTGGTCAACTATAAAGAAATGATTATAAAAAATACAAGAACCATAAAAGGATTATAACTTAACCAGACAAAGAAAACAAAATACTGCAAGAGGTATAAGTAATATAACCAACATTGAACAAGCAGAAGAGTATCAACATCACCTAAATAGGACTGTTTTATAACATAAGACAGCGGACAAACATGTCAAAAAACTAGACTGCATGGCTAACAAAAGCATCAACATATTCTTTATCACCAACATACAGACCTCACTTCTTGGATTTCTTTGGTGCCCTGAAAAAAAATACGAATATGTTATTAAACCACACATCAAACATAACAGAAAGATAAATAATTAACAGTTTAACACTCATGTCACAGTTGACACTCACTGAGCAGGTTTTGATGCTGGAGCAGCTGCTGGGGAGGCTGAGGGTGCGGCTGCTGGTGCTTTCTCTTGTGGGCCCTTTACAGAAGTAAAATAAAAATCCATTAATAACATCGGATTAAAGTTTTAAATTATAAACATTGAACAAGTACGGATTATCAAGTATTTAAATATACCTGAGCAAAACGTTCCTCTCTTCGTGCCAACTTCCTTTCCCTGCTAGCCTTGTTCTTTTGACGTTTGGCCTCAAACTGGTCAGCTATTGTCTTCTCACGAGCCTTCTCAGCCTTTGATTTGTGAATACTTTCCATAAGCACACGCTTGTTCTTGAAGACATTACCCTTCACCTTCATGTACATGTCATGATACATGTGCTTGTCAATCTTCTTGGCCTCTCGGTACTTCCTAAGTAACCTCCTCAACACTCTCATTCTCCTCATCCACAAAATCTTAGTTGGCAGCCTTGCCTCCCTGGTACCCTTACGTTTACCTGAAGTTCATTTAACCATCGTTTTAGACACAATTAAACCATCAGATATCCAAATTTCGAATCAAAAAAGAGCAAAATAGAAAACTGTTCTATACTTCTATTAATTATCATCAACATAGAAAAGACGGCATATAGAATTACCATATCCAGAATGACGCCCCTTTCGTTTTGCTTCATTCATACGACGAGCACGTGATCGCGAGTGAATCTTGGTAGGCTTCCTAATAATAAATCCATCCTTAACCAGCTTACGGATGTTCTGGCCTGTAGTAAAAATGAAAAGGTAAAAAACTTCAACAAACAATAACATTCGTGTGCAGTCTTAAAAACTATAAAAAAAAGACAATTCATAAGAAAAATGTCATCAATAATCTCATCATCTGATATTATCATATTACCTAGATATAGTAGAAACATAAATAAAAATAGTTTTTAAAGCTTATAGGCATAATGAAATTTACAAAAGCTGATAATCTCATTACTAACACATTATGAGCTTAACCAGCTTGAGCTTATAGACATCAATAAGCAAAAAAAAGAAGCTTATAAGATCCTATGCCATTAGAAATGTGCTCATCAGCTTCTCTAAATTTCGCTAAATCATAAGCTCTGAAAATAAGGTTAAGCTTCTAGCTGTTTAAATGGCACTACATATATCAATCAATACATAACAAGTTACATACTAAAGATAATACCAGGTTCACAGCAAATATTATTACAAAACCATCAGATAAAACATCAATTTACACATAAATGATAATCCTCCTCAATAAAGACCACTAAATCCACTAATTCCTTGCCAGAATACCTTATCCAACAGCTACACTAACAAAATTGAAACAAAAACCCTTAAAAATTTAAGCTTTCAAATTAAAACAGATTATTTACCATTTTCATTTTAATCTTAGACTATCATATTACAGTAATAAGTTAATAAAATCTCATATAATTAGCACAGTTCTTATTTTGAACTTCAATTCAAATAACTGAGCTGATCGGATCCATAAACTAACAATAGCAATACATAAACACACAATCATCACAACTGATAATAACAAATGAATCATAAATTATATAATCGAAACATACGTGAATTCGCCATGGAAATTTCATTTCCTTCATTTGGATCTAACCAAACCTTTCCTCTACCACACTTAAGAACACTGGCAGCAAGCCTCTTCTGTAGCTTTAGCGACACCATCTTCACCGTCAATTAGGGTTTGTGTGCGCTGTTTACAGCTTTTTATATCCTTTCGTTACTATTTCCCCTTTTAGGGTTTCATTTGGGCCTAAATATAACAGAATTGTTAAATACAAGTTTAGGTAGTACTGCATACATAAACCCGGCCCATTACACCAGCTTATTGGGCCTGTTCTGTTAAATGAACTAATGTTTACGATTGTTATTTATATTTAGAAACTTTTAAAATCGAAGACTTAACATTACTATATTTAATTTATATAATTATCATTTTATAACAAATTTTATTATTATTTTTATATTTCTTTTACTCTTCACTAATGCATCCCGAATACAGAAAACTACCGTAATATTAAGGGAAATTGATCGATTTGCCCAAAATTTCGAACGTATATAACGTTTTGCCCCTAAAAAAAATTGACGATTTGCCCTACCCGGAAGCAAGTCGCAAGTTTGCGATTTGCGACTGGGATCTTGTGACTTGTGACCCGGACACGACCTTGATCGTGTCTGGGAATATTAATTTTGCGACCCGTAACCAGCGATTTGCGACCCGTGTATTTGCGACCCGTGACTCCAAATTTGCGACCTATGTCTGCAGACTTGTGACCAGAGTCTCGTACCCGGAAACTTGTGATTTGCGACCCGGAGACTAGCGATTTGCGATCCGTGTACCCGGAGATGTGCGACTTGCGACCCCTGTACTCGTACCCGACATTTGCGTCCCGGTGACTCCGTACCCGGAGATTTGCGACCCGTGACTCGTACTCGGAGATGTGCGACTTGCGACCCGGTGACTCGTACCAGGCCATTAGTGACCCGGTGACTCGTACCCGGAGATTTGCGACCCGTGACTCGTACCCGGAGATGTGCGACTTGCGACCCGGTGACTCTTACTCGGAGATTTGCAAGCCGTGACTCGTACCCGATACATTTATCCTTTATCCGTTTGGATAAGATTTTACAAGATTTTTGAGATTTTTATCATTTTATTATTTATATCGGGATTTTTATCATTTTATCATTTTATCATTTTATCATTTCATAATCCCTTTCATAATAGTCGAACGCGATAACTTAAAAAAAAGTTCCCCAAATGGTACACACCGATCATTTTTGGCATTTTCATTCTCCAAATGAAGAACCAATAACTGAAGAATTATACGCAAAAGTTCCTGAATTGTTTAGCATCGCGTTTCGTCATGCTGGACATTTTTAGGGTGCATAAAGAATGTACACGCAAGGTTTGTTGACATTTATTGACTGCGTGAATGTTGATCGCGATATTATTGACTGCGTGAATGTTAATCCATTGACTGCGTGAATGTACACGCAAGGTTTGTTGACATTTATTGACTGCGTGAATGTTAATCCATCGACTATCGGTGAATAACAAACATAATATATGTCTAGTCACTATTTATAACAAAACTTTGTATTCCACTGCATAGTGCGGGTACCACGCTAGTATTATATTATATATGTGTGTATATAAGTTTATTTAGTACTCCGTATAATTTATTTTTGATTTGATTTAGTAACGTGCAAACAAGTAATCCACTATGTTTTGAATAATGGCTAAACATGGCCACAAAGTTACATGTTTTTTAAATAGTTATTAAAATAATGATTGACTTTGAATAAGATAGGTATAAATAGGATGTAATGGTGGACGTTGTATAACACAACAAAAAACATTTGAAGCTTAGATACATAACAAGAAAAATGGAAGGAAACACTGCAAGGTTTAGTTTGATTGTTCTTTTGTTGTCAGTGATCGCGATAGTTGTTTCGGGAGATGGTAGTTACGGGCTTGAGCCAAAAAAACCGGCTACACCAGCAGAACAACATCCAACATATGCTAAAGTACCTACAAAACCCGTTGTACCAAAAGAGAAGTATGATTCCTACAAGAAGCCTAATCCTAAGTTGCCAACAAAACCAGTGGTACCAAAAGAGAAATATGATTCCTACAAGAAGCCTAATTATACGTTACCAACAAAGCCCGCGTTACCAAAGAAGGAATATGGTACGTACAAGAAGCCTAATGGTACATTACCTACAAAGCCCGTGGTACCAAAGGAACATGGTGCATATGAAAAGAACTATCCTAAGTTACCAACAAAACCCGTGGTACCCAAAGAGAAATACGGTGCCTATGAAAAGACACCAGCAAAGCCCGTGGTTCCAAAAGCTGAACACGAGGGCTATGGACAAAACTACCACAAGGTACCAACATCATCGCTACCAAATGTGCCGGAGCACCCGAAGAACATAGCCGTTCAAGGTGTTATCTATTGTAATTATCGTGGCAAACTCCTCCCACTTCAAGGTACATATATCTCCATGATTCTAATTTTTCGAAATCACATTTCATCCTATTTTACACATATTAACGTTAATAATAAATATGGCATTATGTGCGTTTTGCATATTAAAAGGGACCTAAATGCGTAATACCATAAATCTAAATGTATGTTTTATTCAATGATGTCATTAGACTAGTTAAGAGTATCGATGCGACATAAATATCTAACAATCATAAGATAAGATTGCGAGTTCAAGTATTACTTGCAAGTTGCAACAAATGTATATATTCATAACTTATGTGAATATTTGTCTTTCTAAAAAGAAACGGAAGTTTAATTCAAAAATGTTTTTTTTTAATGAATATAGGAGGTACCGCAAGAGTGACTTGTTTGGCAGTACACAAGAACGGATATGAATCAGCGCCATTTTCCTTCTCAAGTGGTCCAGCAAACGAAAAGGGTTACTACTTAGCCAAATTATCGTCGTCAAAGCTCCTAAAAGACGATATGTGGGAGATAAGAGAATGCAAGGCGTTCCTCGAAAGCTCTCCTTGGACAAGCTGCAAGAATCCAGAAGATACGAATGGAGGAATTTCGGGTGCTCGTGTTATATTTTCTCGTCATCTAAACAGCAACGGATACTGTTTGTCGTCGATAAGCCCGTTTATATACAATCCGGGATATCAATCTTTGCCCAAGGAAGGTTACTAATCGTACGAATTACATCATTTGTTGGTTGTTTTAATTTTTTTTTTTTTTTTGACCGAGCAAAATTCAATAATTAATGTTGTGTTTATTGATTTGTTAAATTTGCTCTATTGTTTTGTAATGAGATGATATTGATGTCGTGGTATCATATATATAAAAAGTGTATTCGTTGAATATTTTGTCCAAAATCTCTTTCACTCGTGCCATGTTATAATCTTATATCATTCTTATAAAAATAATTCTTATAAAATGATATAAATTATGAGCATAGTATATGATTCTTTTTTTTTCTATTTAAGATTACGATAATTGGATGAAGTTTTCATGTTCGTGTTATTTAGAGAGGACGATGTTTTATTTACTTAGTTGTATGTGATCAACCAGATATCTTCATGACCGTTTGTGACATTTCTCATGAGACATTTCTCATGACAATCTCCAAATATTTATCTATACTCCCTTATAAGAGGTTTTCGCTTTTTCTTTACAAACTTATACTTTTAAATACGCGAAATATCGATTATACCTTTTTCATTGACTTAATACATATGAAAGCTAATAAGAAATCAAGTGACTAATATTCTCTTCTTTCATAAATCTTTAGTAATAAAGCATTTACAAATGACACTTACTGGTTAATTAAATAAATATAAAAAATCAATTATCAACGTAATAACACATTTATAATACCACTTTCAACGATTGATAAAATACATTTTATTATTACTTAAAAAGAGAGATATATAATCATGCAAGATAACATAAAATCATTATACACACATTCAAAATTTACATGTGTTAAAATCAACTTAAAATTACGAAAAAATTAAACGAATTTAATAAGTCACTGATGATAAAACGTTAATATTGGTAATCGATACATGCCAACACTGATAACAACCACCGGGAATAATTATCAGTATAGTTTTCATTAACATTATTGTCAGCTATACCGATTGACCACTGCCAAATATTTCTCGTTTGTTACCGTTGCATTGCCGGGTAATTTTCTAGTCTTATAAACACATTTGAGACATTTTATGAGCAAATCGAGACGGCTTAACACTAAAAAATTACGATACCAATGTCTAAAAGTGGAGCCCCGACCATGACACGCGTTACATATGACCCGAAAAGAGTTCAAAAGAATCGGGGATGCCAACGTGTTACTAAAAAACCTACCCACTTGAAAAGGAAGATAGTAATCAAATCAAAGTTAGCGGTAGGTAGTATTATGGGTTTAAAAGATTAAGTGATAGTGATAACAAGCTTTATAAACGAGGACCACAACATACATAAGATTCCATCTAATGTTACGTATGTTTTTCACCTTGTTTATTCACTTTAAGGTTTGATGATAATGATATAGTCTATTTTATTTTCTTCTTCTTTTCTACTAGAACGAAAAACCTACAATTTAACACATATAATATGTATAACCACCACGAATATTTACAACTCACTGTCTCAATTGAGGCTTGAACCCCCAACCATCTGGTTGAAACTCTTATACCGCTAGTTCAATGGCCCTTTGGTTTTTATTATTATTATTATTATTATTATTATTATTATTATTATTATATTAATTTGTGGAAAAGTGTTTAAACTTCTTAATTTATTTTTACCTAAATTATAACTCGCGAATTCGCGGACTACAACGTGAGTTTTGTGCAATTTTGTAATTTGTTTTCATTACTACTATATGTATTCCAATTCTAGAATCTAAAGAAGTATTGTATACGTATACAAATTACAATACATATATGACGTTTTGGGTATGCAAGAGATAAATGTTATGTGCAATGGGAAGGTAAATGATTAAAGAGATATACGGTGGGAATAATAGTGATGCCAATGTATGGTGCAAAACATAAATTTTTTAAAAATAATAAACAACCACCTACGAAACACATAATAATAAAACAAAACATTTAATAGGAACTACATTACTTGAATTTAAAACAATGAGGAACTACTTTAATTTATGTGTCAATCTCATGGTCTTGCTAGCAATAATGTGCTTAACGCATGAAGCCTATGAAAGTAGTTTGTTGTTGCAAGCCATGCGAGGGCAGATTGTGGTGTTGTTAATAGTTCATGAATGCCCTTTAAGGGTTTTTTCGAAGACGGTCTGTCTGAAATGTTAATTAGAGGATTATAAAGCGTAAAAAGGAATGATTACACAAAAACCAAGTAAATGATAAGTCATGTTTGTTAACTTTAAGTAACTTATGATGCAATTGATAAGTTACTGTATTTTACAGTGTTTGTGCTACTAATGTAAAATTGAAAGACTTGATGTAAATAATCTTCAAGTGCTCCTAATTTTTCTATAGACATAGCCATTTTAGACAAGTAAGCGGATAAATTTGAAAATTCTACAGATGAAGTCATGCCACCGCTAACCACCGAATCACCGATAGATTGTTGCAATCTCGTATCTGGTTGATTGGGAAAAAACTCTTTAAATTAATTACTATATTCGATACGGGCAAAATATATGAAATTTTTTATAATAAAGATTGACGTAAAGACCACATTAATTTATAAACTGGTAATCTGAAAAATGAAAATACATTTGTAAATCATTGTATACAAAATCCATCGTTACTATTTCGGAAAGACGGAATCCGCCAATTCAAATATACCGTTCAGCAAGTGATGTCCACATCCGATATAATATTGAAAAACGTCACCTTTGGCTGCTGATCTTTTTATGTTGAACATTTCATAGCGAAACAATCTTAAGAACTAATGGTAGAATTTGACTACTGGTATGATTAGAGTACATTACTGTCCTAAGTTGAATTTTACTTTTAATAAGGTTCAAAGTATAAAATCTTGATCACTGCCATTGCAATTGAAAAGGGATGTGATATTTGATATGCAATAAGGATGTATTGTATTACGTAATCCTTTTAGGAAAAGGCTAACTATAACCCTAAGGGTTATGTTAAACATACCATATTTAATTTAATTCCATAAAAACATTAATGAAAGCCATTTAAAATAGCACTAATTTGATTAGTAGTAAAACAAAGAAGTACTGTTGATTAGAATTTTCGGATGATGAATATGATTACTGAGTTTCATGTTGCATATATATTATATATAAATTTGATTTGATTATTATATATTACAGTAAATATGTGTTGAATTACTTTATGAAGATAGTTCTTATTCAAGCCATTTTTAAGTACCCATAATTTTGTTAGTAATAAAATATAAACAATATTTTTTTATTAATTATTCGGAGGATGAATAATAATGGTGAAGTTCATGTTGTATAACGTATAGTTGATTAAGGTTGTGTATTAGTATATTTAATTTAATGTGGACTATATATTATTAATTATTAATTATTATAATTATAATAAAATAATAATATTTGAGTTGGCATGATTATGATTTTTTTAATTGTTTTTCTTTTCGATTTTTTTATACATCAACGCAAATTGTATTTAAAATTTTCAACTATATTTGACCACAATTATCTACTAAAAAGGTGGAGATGATAGTCATGGTCAACTCTTGACACACGATATTTAATTTATTAATTTAATTATGTATAGTTGTGTAAGTTAACATGGGGTAATTAGTTAAATTGAATAAGGGTATTTAGGGCATTTGACTAATCCAAGTTTACTATTTAAGTAATCACAATTACACATTTTGATTAATTATTAATATTAATTAATTAGGCTTAAGCATCGAAGGGGCTAGATTAATTCATATGGAATATGAATTATGACTTTATGAGAAGATGCTATAAGAGAGTCGGCTTGAAGTATGTATTACAAAATACCCCAAAATAGCTTTCACTTTTAAAAGCGGTTCTTAAGGATGTCTATGATCCAGTTTGGGCTGTTTGAGCAAAAAAATTTAACTAAACCGGTTAATACGGTTTGACGTTTTCTCAAACCAAACCACCCTAATTAATGTGTCAAACCAAACCAATTAAAGCAATTATAACCGGTTTGGTTCGGCCGGTTTGACAGTTTGAACAAATTCTTTTTGTATTTAATTAATAAAAAGTATGTTACATAATACAAGAAATAGTTCAATTGTTATTATCCTACTAGTTTTCGAAAGATATAACTACATAAAATAATACTTTGTAAATAATAGTTCAATAATATCATTCAATAATAGTTAACTTTCATAACATTGTTGCATAATTATAAGTTTTCTTTATTTTCTTTCGTTTGAATTTAATTAGTTGCATATTGGTCTATTGGTTGCATAATTTGAACACTTTGGATACCATAAAAAACAAATATAGAATTTGTTTCTTAAAGACATACACTTTTAAATTAAACATATATACATAACGATTTATATAAGAATATACAATGCGGTCCGGTTTGGTTTAGAAAGCCGGTTTGAGTCTTGAAATTGCAAACCGAACCATATATGACGGTTTGAAAAAAATCCAAACCACTAGACCAATTATAAAAGGCTAATTCTTTACACACCCTTTCAATTCACATAAAAATCCCTTACATCATCAATTTTATCTTTTTGTGTTTGTTTTTTTTGTTTTTTTTCTTTATCAACTTTTTTATATATATTTATTTTAATAAGTAATATATTATAATAATAACAAAACCAATAATAAATATTGACAAACATTAAAAAAGAAAATTTTAAATTATAACGTTTTAGAGACAAACAAAAGCAATAATAAATATTGACAAACATATATTATAATACATACGAATGTTACGTACTTTATAATTATACTCTATTCAAGTATAACGTTTCCCATATAGTAGCACAATCACGTTTATACCTGCGCCATGACGGATGAATTCAAGGCAATGGGTAATTTCCTTCTAAATGAACTTTAACAAAATGGTTACCGTGCACAAGTGCAATTACCAATGTAACATTTTGTAGGTTCTCGGGCGGCCTAGACCAAAGCGGTAGTCATGTTACATCTTCTTTTTCACTAATAAAATGAACAATCACATTGTAACATGAAGCAATAATTGCACCTGTATCCGACATAATCATCCATTTGGTGTACGGTGCATTGCACGATTCAAAGAAATCGATGGACCGTTGCAGAACACCAAGCGGTCCAGATCCAAAAATATTGTCATTTTCAGCCTTATGTGCTTTAATTTCATTTAACAAATCTCTCCGAATATGTGGCCAACAACTTTCGTCCAAACCAAGCCAATCGGCTACTACTCGGAATCCGCAGTTTCCATCACCCATTACATTATGTACATGTCTAACGTAATGTTGATAGTTTCTTGAAATTGCTTTTACATTATGGATTACTTGGTGTTTCTTGTAACATCCACCCTTAGGGCCTAGTAAAATACGGGTAATTTCCTAACTTTAAATTTATTATTTAATGTGTTAGGAATATTTTAATATTATCATGTTATTTGATAATATTAGTCAAAAGGATAAATGAATTATTGTGACTAATAAATAATTCATTGTTTTAAATTAATCTAGTTGACGGTAAAATAAAATAGTTGTCTTTCGCAAAATGGTTTTAGGTTCCAGACAATAGATTAAGAAGGGAACTAAAATTGTATTGGTATTGGGTTAGAATAATATATGTTCTCAAACATTCTGTAAACTTCCCGTAAGAACATTTTCAATTCAAAGAAAAACACACACACTTCCTTTGATACTCTGAAGCCATTTAGTTCAAGATTAGAAAGAAACGAATTTCATATCATCATCATCATCTTGTTCTTACTCTTAAAAGTGAGTGTTTTAGTGTTTATAGCTTATTTTAGAAAATAACCAATTCATGAATTATTTGTGAAATTGAAGCTTGAAAGATGTTATATGATGATATTTGATACATATGAAGTGTTAGAAAGCTTGTTAGAATGATAAGAAGTCGAATTTGGGTGTATTAGAACAAGAAAGTTCGGGTTTTTGGGTTACAGCAGGCTCGGTTCGCAGCTTGCAAAAGATGAACCCAGTTCGCAATGCTTGACTGCGAAGCGAACTGAGTTGACCTGCGAACTGAGTTGTTCTGCGAACTGAGATGCTGTGCTGCGAACTAAACCTTGCGAACTGAGCTGGGCTGCGAACTGAGTTTGCTGCGAAGCGAACTGAGTTGCCTTGCGAACCGAGATTTGGTCTTGCGAACCGAGATTGTTGCGAACTGAGATTTTTAAAATTTTGTTTTGCAAATTTTGAAATTGCGTAAGCGTTTTCAGGGTAGCGACTGAGTGACAAATTTCACTAACTCGGATTGGGTTGAAATTCGCATGGTCACTTGGAAACAACCCAATAATCAAGGCTCTATTCTAAAAGCCTAGGCAGTTTTTGGCCTTTCGGGGTCATCTAAGGGTCGAAAATGGCATTTTTCGGTTTTTAAACCTCGTTTCGGGATTTTCTGGTTTCGATTCGGATTGAACTTTTGTTTCTTAGACTTCAGAGATTTGCTTGTTCGCTTAAATATGTTATATGATTATGAAATGAGTTACTAGCTCATTATTTGTTGTATTCTCAGATCAGCAGAAGACTCAGTAACATTAGACTTCTGAGTTGTTGGACTGAGACTGGCAGGTGAGTGGATTTGGAACTCACAATTTTGATTTTGTTGTAACGGTTTGGTTGCAACAAGTAAACGTAGATATAATTGATAGACTGTTTAGTCTGATTTGCTGATTATGAATCTACGTGCAATGTGGCCTTCAGGCATTGGTTGTTATTAAAGAGGTCAACAGATTGTTGGACTTGGTTATCACAGGATTACAGATACAGGGTTTGTATATGTGTTGTATTAAAACCTGTGTCGTGAAATGGTAATAACAAGTTATCGGTATATTCTGTATAGGCCAATACAGATTGTGATAAGCGTTCTTTGAGGGCCACCGCGGCAATAGGGTTCCTCAAAAACCACCGATCCTCTTTGGCATTATGTGTTTACGATTAATTGATGTAAACAGATTGTTAAGCTAAATTGAATTGATAGTTTCACATTCATTCACTTAGCTTTGTGCTAATCCCCCACTTTAATCCCTGCAGATGATGTTTGATATGGGCGGGCAGGAGGATTATGTTCCAAGAATGTTTGACCAGCTGGCAACTCTGATATGTGTCTTTTGATAACCTAAATGAAAGTTGAAATGATGTAACACTTGGTTATGTACGATGTTTTGAACAATATGTATGTATATTTTTTTTAATATTATTAATACAATATATGTTTTGACCTACGCTTCCGAAATAAAAAGAATATTTTATACTATACGAAGAGAGGGTGTTACAATTCTGGTTCCATATACGAATTGTACATTGGTGGTTCCGGACCCGTATACGAATTGTACGTTGGTGGTTCCGGCTCCACGTAAGAACTGTATTGTGCAGGTTCCGAATTCATATATGAACTATGCCTTGATGGTTCCGAATCCACGTAAGAACTATACCTTGAAGGTGAATGGTTTAAGTCAAATTTGTAATCGTTGGAATAACTATACCTATGTGGTTGTGGTTGTGGCGGTGGTTGTTGTGGTTGTGGTTGTAATTGTTGGGTTTGGGGAACAAATTTTGAGGGTTTAGCAGGATTTATTTTATGTTGTTTATCTGTATTTTTTGGGCGTCCACGGATATTCTTTTGAACAGCTGGTTCAGTAACAAAATTTGTTGTTGCATCAAATAATCCCCTTATTTTTCTTAAAAAACTTCTTTTTCCGAACTTTGACTGTTTTTGAAAACTCTGTTTTAGCTGCTCCAGTTCCGCATCACAAGTAAGATTATCATCTTGCATAGATGTGGATGACAATAAATCGAGTTTTCTCCAAAATATGTCAATTGATTCGAGTGGGATATACCGACCTGTGTTGATATATAATATCATTTGGTATAAGTAATAAATAAATATTCATTTTCAATTAATAGTCGAATATACTAACCCGAGTAAAGTGTGGCAAGTTCGCATGCACATGGTAACCCACAACTTGTATGCATTGTACAACCACAATAGTCGACGTTGTTTTGGATCTCTTAGTCACTATAACGTAACCGTATTTGCGACCAACGTCTTGCACCCAATTCATTAAATCTTCACGAGATTTAAATGTCCATAATCAAATATTGAGAACACATGTAGGAATTAGCAACATTTATTTGAAAACATAAAAGGATACAAACTGTATAAATAATGAATATATATATGTTATACCTGACTGGTAGAAAATGCTGATGTAGCATTTTCATTATCACTTGACATTTGTTATTTCTCAAACTGAAAGTGTTTTGATGTAGTGAAAAGAAGAGTCGAAAGATTTGTGATTTCAAATGAATTTTCGAAGTGTTTATATAGGAAAAATATACGAATACATAATTTCAAACAATACACTGCTTTAGTCACGTCAAATAATTTATACTTTTACGTTAGTCACGTCAAATAATTTTTACTTTTGCTTTAGTTACGTCAAATAATTTTACTTTTGCATTAGTCACGTCAAATAATTTTTACTTTTGCTTTGGTTGCGTCAAATAAGTCATTCGAATATTTATAAAAGATCCAAAATATAAGTTTTATAAAAAGATTCTGTAACTTAAATTTTAAATTTTATAAAAAATAACCTATAAAGCAAAATTTAGTAACAAAGTTTAAGAAACTTTTTAAATATACGATCTAAGATGTTTTTTTTTATTAAAATGTCTTTTATAGTTTTTTTTAATAAAAACGAGTTATTTAAGTATTTTTTATAAAATTTTATATGTAATAAAAAGAATTATATAAGATGGAGAACATGATTTGACTATGAGATGGGTTATGGGGGGCTTTTATGGTAAAAAGAAAATAGATGAAGTGATGTGACAAAGAGAATAAAAAGGTAAGGGTTTTTTTTTTGGGAAATTTGGGGTGGGGGAAATAGACCACTTATAAAAAATGAACCCGATCAAACTAAATCACTTCGATTTGACCGGTTTAAATGGTTTCGGCCAAATCATAAACACATGATGTTTCTCAAATGAATTTAGGCGTTAGAATACAACACTCTCTTTTCTTTTGATGATGGTGGTGGTTATTATTATTATTATTATATTTTGATATTATCATTATGAATTATGATTACGATTAAAATGTAACTATAGTTGGGTGTGAAAGAAGAGCTAAAGGGTAGACGACATAACCGGCGCTCCCTCGTTGACTAATTGCCACAACCTAACCTTTATACTGATTTTTTTCACCTCTTTTCCATTGATCTATCATTCTATCGTCATGCATTTGTCATTTCAATAAATAATTCCTGTTATACTATACTTATAGCTTCTACAAACTAATTAATATTATCTCTAGCCTACAATTGCTTGCACATAAGTAGAATAATCTAGAATCTATTAATTTCTATTTCATAAGTTTGCTTCTAAGTCCTAAAGTTGTTCTTAAATGAAAGTATTGAATATAACAGTTTATTTTTTGGAGAAGGTTAGAATCCAATATCATGTATAGTTGATTTATATGTAAAAACCTAAAATGAGTTAACGAAAAAAAGTCAATGCAGCAAATACACTTGGTGCCTATTTTGCTGAAGTAGATTTTGATGGTGGAATTAGACGAAACTTAAATGTCCACTCAAAATCGGGTCAAAAGTCAAGACTCTTCACTTTTTTGACATATACACTGACAGTTTTGGTCTTTTAGGGTCGTTTAAGGTCCGAAAATGACATTTTTTTTGTTTCTCAGAATTTATGTTGAACTTTTGAATTTTGTTTCCTTATAATTTGTGGTTATCTTTGCGTGGAGATCCTTCCTTCCAATCCAAGGATCGAATTGTACTCCTTTAATAACGTTGCTATGATTTATTTTCGTTACGTATGTTTAAACTATGATATCGATTTAATAAGAAAATTTCTCACTTTTGAGAATTTTTGATCTAACACTTGATTATTCTTCTTTATTCTTTTACCATTATTATGGATCCGCATCATATTAAAGTCAATATTGTACGTTTTTCTACATCACCAACGCATTTATTAAATACCTACAATTTATAAAAGAGCCAAAAAAGTAATAACTTATCTTTTTCTTGAATAGCACTTCTTTCACAACCATAACCAACAACCACCTCCGTAGAACAAACATAAACACACCACTTTCAAGAATCACAAAAAGATTCACTTCCCACCCACAAAACCAGTATGGAACAACCTCGTACACATGACAAAAGAAAAACCACCAAAACCATGCCGACGGCACTAAACATCGGCACCGGTGCCGGCAGTTTTGGCATTGGTGGACTTGTGTTATTGGGTGGAGCTTTGGTGACTGCAACCATTGTATCAGTTTTAGCATTCAAAAGAAGAAAACAACATCAATCGTCATCGAATAATGATACTAAAAACGTGTCGACGGATAACAAAGATTTTTCTGGTGACTTCTCGCCATTGGAGAACCCAAGGTTTAAGAGTTTTAATAATAGTAGTATTTTTTTTTTATCATGTCATCAGTTATATTATTTTGATCGTGTACATTAATCTAGACCATAAATTAAATTATTTAATTTAATCTTGTTGTCTAATGTTATGATGATCATGTCAATTTGATCAAAAGCATGAACGGGCCGACTAGCATGAAGCAGATGGAGACTAAAACAATTCAAAATTTAACTAAGGTATGTTTACTTGTTCATGCTATAATTTGTGAATCCATTTATGGGCTGTGGATTTTATGGCTTATTTTAGATGTGCTTTGTATTTAAATTTAGGATGAAAAGCATAATTCTGGAATCGGCAATGATGAAGAAGTGGACCCTGAAGGTCAAGAAAAAGCATCGGTTTATGTGGATTCTGTTTTTGAAAACAGAGAAGTTGACAATAGTTATGAAAAGGTAGTGTTTGAATGTGAAGAACAAGTGGTTATGGAAATTCAGATTGAAGACTATTCATGTTTAAAGAAAGAAGATGGTGGTGAAGAGAAGAAATACTCAATGATTATTATTGATAATGGAAATGATGAACTTGCTGATGCAAAGTCATTAGTTTCTGATGAATCTGTCACATCAATTGAAGAATACGAAGCAATTGAGGGTGTTGAAGTAGAAGAACGTGTGGTTAGAGACATCACTACAGAATCTACACAAGATGATGTACCTTCTGGAAAAAGTCACGAAACAGTTTTCATGAATGAGGAAGCAGCTTGTGCGAATCTGGTTGAAGTCGTTGACCACCATCACATGCAACTTAATGAAGAAGAAAAATACTTGAGTGATGAAACAGGTTATACAGATCAGATTGTCTATGGAGTAGTAATAGAAGAAAAGGCAATTGATGCAGATTGTGTGCGTCATAACGAAGTACAATACGGCCCACTACTGCAACTTCGTGATTGTGAAGATGCAATCATAATGAAGAATTGTGTGGGAGACTTGAGTAAGCAATGCAGTAGCGAACAAGTAATGGGAGAAAAGGAAACAATTAAAGCAGATTGTGTGGACGTGGTAGATATGGAAGACATTTTAGAGATGGCTGAACATGACGTTGCACTTGATGTCCAAGAAAAACAAGTGACTAAAGATCGTGAAACATTTGTGATTACATGTATCACAAACCGTCTCAAGGAGGCTGTTGATGATCAAACAACAGTAAAAGAAGACAGTCCTCCAAGCAAATCGATGAATACAGAAGAGGAAGAAAAAGAAACAGAACAGAAAGTCGAAGAGCAGGTGACTATAAAAGTTGAACTCGTCAACAAAAAGGAAAGGGTGGGTACAATGTCACATGTTCAACTGATTGAGGTAGCCAAAGTTGATTATGATCAGACAGTAAAAAGAGAAGATGAACCACCAACGCAATTGGTTAATGAGGAAGCAGAAAAGGACATTACACCTGTGCAAGTTGAAGTTGAATTAGAGATGATTACAGAAGGTGAATTGGTCAAAAAAGAGGGAATAAGCAAGGAAGATGAAATCCCACATGTCGAATCAATTGAGGAAGATGTTAAAGTGAGGAGTAACAAAAGTTCAGATGAATTAGAAGACTCATCTATGACACCAGAACCAAAGATCAGTAACCATAACAACGAAGAAAACATGAAGGAAAATCAGACAATTTTAGGCAGAGAGCAGAACGACATTGACCAAAATGGAATTATAAAAGAAGACAAGGGTAACAAAAGTGCATCAAACTTTTTGATAGAGCTAGCCAAGGCGAAAAAACAAGTACTAGCAAGCGAGCCGTGGAATCTTAAGCTCATGACGTGGTCCTTATTGGTATCAATATGGTGCTTGTGCCATTGGTATTCTGAACTGCCCTACCCAAAACTTAGTCTTGTTGGTAGTTTATTCTTTGTTTTGATATTATTAGGCTACCCTACTACATACTTGGTCTAATATGAGTAGAAATACCATACATTTCGGCTTCTTGTTTCTTGTCTAAACTTACATTGGCATTAAAGGAATTATGTCCAGCCCAATCAGTTATATGTAATATGATCGTCGTCCATACAAGTTATCCTAAATAAATAAATCACCCTGCTGCAGCCTTGCAGTCATTGTAGTACATATGCTGCAAGCCGATTCCAAATTGGAGTAGATGACGAACCATTTTGTGGGCAATGAATTTATATGTTTGTGTTTTTCGACGGTTTAACAAAAAATTATGCATATGATAACTACATACAACTGAGAAAAGTATCGTTATTAAAACCACAATACGTTTCAAAGTTAAAATCAAATTCAACACTTCTACCAAAATAAGTAGCATGATGATGAACTTAAACGGTTTCCAAAAATTGGATCATATCATGGCTAGATACAATCGACTAAAAAAATGCTACTACATAATCAATCTCTCCTGGCGACGGAGGTACCTGCTGCGACCGGTGATTTTACTACCTGCTCCACCTCCTGATTTTCCAACTAAAATCAGTCGAAGACAATCAAAAAAATGTGAAAGCAATCAGCAAAAAGTTTAGAACTACACAAGTATGTTCAACGAGACAATCACAACATGGTGGGTGTTCGGATGGGCTTATTTTGATGGGTTTATAATTCCAACGTGTATGAGCATTACTCATTTTTCAATTGTGTGTCGTCAAGTGAGGCGGTGTTAGGGTGTTCACTGTTCGGTCCAAAAACTGAATCGAACTAAATATTTCATTTTTAATAATCAAAACCGTTTGGTTTCTGTTTCTCTATGATTCAGTTTTTTGGTTTCAAATCGGTTTCTTATCGGTTATTTTGGTTCATAACCGAATTTTACATTATGAGCTAATTAAAACATCTAGGTTATAATATTGAACAAAAATATATTACGAAGTATTTAGTAATGATATAAACACGCTAAAGTAAACATAATTATACCATCAAAAATTACAAATACGTCCATTATTATTTTCGAAGATTTAACAAAAGACACTTAGTCAACTATATATTGGAGCAACAATTCAAAATTTTACATCAAAAAATATGTTAGATACACAATTTTATAATATTAGATTTTTGATATATTCTAAAGTTCGTGAGTCGAAAACATCATTTAAAACTCAAATGTAATCTTGAATATGTATAGACTAAATACAAAATAACAATATCTAATTAATTAATAGAATGAGCTTCAAATGAGTACATCAATTACGATTCAGTTTAACTTTAGTACGATTGTTTCTTCTAATTCGGGGGAATGTAACTTACTCTATACAACTAAATGGGATGACATTCTACACTATTGATGTGCTTCTAAATTTTACTTTTATAAGCAATTTTATATTGTAAATGTACTATTTAAATTCGTATGATAGTTTTTGCTTTGATATAGTTTATACTCGTAATGTTTAGTACATTTCAATTTAATCAATGTTATCATCTATTTTATATAACTCTTATTATCAGATGATGAATGAATAAAATAAGCATCAAATACCTGCAGCAAAGTACGGTTGTAAGTAAACTCGTTATCTTACAGATACGATACAACACAAAACCAGTATCTTGCATCACAACCTGCAACACTTGTGTATATATCTCACTAATTTATGCCTCCAAAGTACATTTACATGTATGTATGCTATTCTCTTTTATATACAATCCCCCTTCCCTCGAATTATCCTGCTGCTACTTTATTCTGATCAAGATTGTGCAACAAACATACAAATGATAACTACATAACTGAGAAAAGAATTGTGTTTATTCTGAACTGACAAAACTTGTTACACTGCCTCTGAACCCCATCTTTCAATTAACATTCTCGAATCTGCTGATTTTGCGCTAAGCTAGGCCAAGTACACCCCGTGGACCATCCTAACACACCAAGGACTAGATCCATTCTTGAACATGCACTCGCCTGGACAGTAGACACCAAAACAAACCTAAGCTCTAACATAAACAAAATGACAGTTAAGATTTATGAGATAATCGTTGTTTATACAGTAATATGTACCATATTGTCCAAACTTGCGTCAACATGAAAAAGAATGACAGCCATTCCTCTTACTCTATCAACCTCAGCCTGGTCAATTGTACATAAGAAACATGTAATGAAAATAAATTAATAAACAAAAGGATCCATGAATCACAAAGGTCTAGATCAGTTACTCACAGCACATGAGCATATTCCAATGCCTGCATCTGCCAATGCTATTGTGGTATCAGCCATCATGCCTGCATATCAGTTCGACATAACAGTATACAAGTTAAAACAGATATAATGTAAAGTCCATTTCAGCAGACACTTCCATATATACACCTAAAGTAGAATTTAGAGATGCATATTTGTTTTCTTATAGATATATTTACTTAAAGACCGGTGCAGTTATTCCATAATTGCATGGTGGACAATGACGCTACTATACTACTAGTTCAGAAGGGTTATATACTTATATCGCATAAAAAGGTGATGAATTTTGATCTAACATCAGTTAAATGACAGATACTTAAACACCCTAGTCCTTAATCGGAATTGAACCCATACCATATTAGTTTTTGGGCCACCTCGATGCAGTTAGGACAGAGGCCTGTCAGTAAACTTTTGAAAGCTCGAGCCTTTTTAGTATAACTTATGGAAGTTTGAGTGTTAAATGTAAAAAAGTGTTTATGTAACACTACAGTTGGTTTTCTGAAACAGAATCCACATCAGAGCCCGTTAGTCCGTTACCTCTTTTTATGCAATATGCCAATATCCCTCCCTTGGAAAAAAATGATACTTACCTTTTCGATCTATACAGACGATGCATAACCACTGGATAGAGTGTCCTTCAAGGTTGCTCCAAGATGCCACCTTGTCAGCAAGCCAGCTTTCTAAACTGGGTAGTACTTCCTTATACATAGGAATATTGGCAAGCATCATCTTACCAAGCTCGTTTCCCTGTGAGTCGGTCTTTAAACTCACTTGCTGCATATGCTTGTTGTGATTACCATTCACTTTGGGAACTTGAATAGTGCCATTCTTGAACTTAAAAAGATTTTCATCAACCATCTTTGAAGATGAAATTTCCATGACATTTTTGAGAATCTTCTCCCATGTATGCTGGGTCCCTTTAGAGTAATCTAATACCTCTTCAGCTTCACTATCATCTTCAGTATCAGCAACAAATTCATTAACCGAATCGGCTGTAATTTCAGATGCAGATAGTGCAGCTTGCTCCCTCAAAAACTGATAACACGGCCAAATTAGCATACACAAAGGGACAGTAACCATACAATAATCAAATCCAAGGTAGCTTACTTTCATTATCTTGTGTCTAGCACTACGTGTTTTGGCATGCTGTAGCCATTGCTTGTGCCTCTGGAAAGCAGTTTTGCTTGATAATCCCTGGTAATGAAGAAAAGCACATTATATGAAATAATTACGAAAGAAAATACAATGTTATGTTATCCAAAAACGAAGTAGAGGATATTTGACATCAACTTACATTGTATGTCACTATCTCTACAACTTCAGCATTTGCAAGCACATGCAAGGGAGGCACAAGATTGCCATTGACCTGCAAATGAGAGATCAAGCACTTATTTGACTTCAGATCATTCATGAAAATAAAATATTCATCAGTCGCAATCCATTAACTTGCCTTTGCAGCCACCATCTTGTTTCCAATTTCAGTATGTATCATATAAGCATAGTCGACGACGGTTGCTCCCTTAGGCAGATTTTTTATCTGCCAATAGTATTAATAAATATATAAACATAAGAACGAAATTTATTAAAGAACTTGAACAAAAATACGTCGCGCATTCATGTTCTTCATTTTCTTTTACCTCTCCTCGTGGTGTAAACACAAAGACACGACTACCTAGAAGATCCTTGGTGACTGTATCTACGAACTCTCTAGAACTCATGTTCCCAACAAACTCCTCTTGCCATTCTCTGATTGCATTTAACCAACCAATCTAACATACAGAATTTCATACAAAGATCAATCACAAACTGATGTGTATAATATCATAATAGTAGAGGCAGCAATTCTGACCCATTTACTCACGAATGGGTCCATTCACATTATGTTTTTATCTCTAATGAAACGAGTAGAAATTCTTTTAGTAACCATATTTGACACACTAGTTATTTATAATACACAATTGAAGTTTTGGAGCAAGTATTTCGGGTCAAACCCAACCCAACCCAAGCCGTTTAAACCACCCATTTTGCCACCTCTATATAATAGTGAAGAGGAACCGATACCCTACCCTGAGTGCCACATTTGCATTGTTAAGAGAGGTTGTTTTTCCTCTCAAGTTTCTATCTTCGTTAGACACTGTATGTCTGATCAAGTCCTTAACAAAAACTTTCCCACTATAATGAGCAGCAATGCCTCTATTTGCAATCAAGTTCATCTCTTCCGTTCTAATCTGCCAGACATAAAAACGGCATTTTGCACACAAAGTTTGAGAAAATATAATAAATCCATGAAAAGATGGTTTCTTGAGGAACCTACCTGAACTTCTAGGCGAAAGGTACTCTCGTAAAGAAACGGAATTACAATAGTATGAAGACTCTGATAGCCATTAGGTTTTGAGGTTGCAATGTAGTCTTTCATCTGTGGTAGAAGTTATACAATCTTATTATTGTGAACATCAAGAAGGAGCTGATTATCAATTAAAACAATGACATAATGACCAAGATACTCACGGCTCGAGGTATGGGGGTCCAGGTCCCGTGAACCAGCCCAAGAACGTGATAGCATATCTGCATGAAAATATAACATATTTGAGGGAAAGCCATGCAACATAGTCAATATGAGTGTGTCCTAAATTCTTTAAAACACTCATTATTTAGCAACCTTACGATACCTGTTGTGCATTACACAAAGGCCCAACACCAACACCTGGCTTGGGTTTAACAATAATGCGAAGCTGAAATCCAAATGCATAAAAGCATGTCAGATGAAAGTAAATATATATATTATACATTCACCACTTGAGAGACCTTGATCAACTACCTGGGCAATTTGGTTAACTTCATTAATTGAACCTCGGGATTTAAGTACAGACTTGTAGATGCTGCAAATATAGGAACTCAAAATCAATAAAGAAAATGAAAGGTGGATTAATTCTTTCCTAAACAGTTTTCTTTGTTGGCACATCAAAATAGCATATTCATGCTGTTCAAACAAAACATAGTATATTCATATCACGAAGAAAAAGAGAACAGTTACCTGTAAGGTTCCTTACATACTGACCGAACCTCAGTGTCCAGAGTCACAAGGTTTAAAAACTGGTCATCTTCAATCTTCTTGATCAATAATTTATTTGCCTAAGAAACGAAGAAGAGCCCGATAAGTGAAAAGTGTAAATTGGCGAAATGAATGAGTGACTGATAAAACTTTAACGTAGCTTCTCCAAAGCTGCTTGTTTGTCTAACAACTCAATTATTGATAAGCAATAGAGTGATTAGTTTTATTGCAAGCTATAGCCAAGTACTAGAAATTTCAATCAAGAACACATGTTAAGTACCTCTTCCATTTCTTTCTCGTGGTCATTATAAAGTTCTGCTACCCTCCTCTTGATTCTACCGTAATCTTGAGGATTTGTGTACATAAAGGACAAATTCTCAAGCTCAGACTGCATGGTAAGAAAAATCAAGTGATCATACTTTAAGTTCAAAGCTATTCAAATATAAGTGCACTTAGATTGAAGTCCAAAGGAAGGACCAAAATACCTTAATTTGGTACATCCCCAGTAGCTTTGCTAGAGGCGCAAAAACTTGTAGGGTCTCTGATGCAATGCTGGACTGTATACATATAAAGACTTTCAGAAAAATAAAACTTGAGTGATGAAAACTAGAGAGCTAATTGGTCAAATTTCACCCCACCTGCTTATGTAAAGGCATATGAGAAAGAGTGCGCATATTGTGTAATCTGTCTGCTAACTTGACAATAATCACCCGCACCTGAGGGATATATAACACTCAGTATCACCGAACTTAAAATAAAGCAAATTGCATAAACTGGTAACCAACTTTAGTCAGATTTCCGTTTTGGGTAACAATCTCTATTTTCACGCATAAGAAGGTAATCAAATTTCAAGTTCAATAACAAGCCTCAAACTTTTACAACCTTTGAAAAGGACGACGTGGCAGCTGATGTGTTAATAACTCTGGCTGTGTTGACTTTTTTCTCGTGTGATGCCTGGCAACAGCTAAGTAAAAAGATTACCCTGGATGAGAGCTTTTTGGAAGTTTGAGGCTTTTGAGAGGGCAAATAAAGTGTGTTACCCAAAACAGAAATCATACCAAAGTTCATTACCTTTTTATGCAACTTTACCTAACATAATAATAACAGAGGTATTATTCAATAGACCACCTCCTCTGTCATAGCTAGAAACATTTGTCGAAGATCATGTGCTTTCACATCTTGTACCAAAGGTATTTCATTCTTGCACTTCAGCTTTCCAAGTTTAGACACCTGAATTATCGGCTAGTTTAAAGTATGATAAATACAATATGTAGCGGAAAAGTATTGATAAAAGTTTCGAAATAGATCACCTTTGTTTCTCCTTCAACAATGTGACGAACTGTGACACCAAATTCCTTCTCTATCCTTTCAAAGGTAACAACGTTTGTATCTTCAACCGTGTCATGTAATAAGCCAGCAGCTATTGACTCCCAGTCTAATTCCTAAACAAATGATTATTAGAGGTAAATAAAATTAAAAGGATTATTTCAAGAGGAATCGCATATAATATTGTGCAACTCACTAGCTCTCCAAGAATTCGAGCGACTTCGACAGGGTGAATGATAAACGGTTCTCCACTACGTCGTTTTTGCCCATCATGTGCCTCAAAGGCCAGCTACAGAAAACCATTATCATAAGATAAAGCATTCGTGAAATTTACTTTATACATGACGCGAAGAGAATCTGAAATGCATCAAGAAAGAAGTTGGACAGTAAAAGTTGCTGATAAAGACAATCAGGAACTTACTTTAAAAGCATCATGCACTAACTCTAACTCGTCACATGTAAGGTATGTTATAGCAGGTTTAAGATCCTGAAGTAATAAAAGAAGCCATCAGTAGGTCACTTAAACAATTTAAAATACTCTTATCTTGTGCGATACATATAATTTCTAAATTTTAGAACTCCAACTTGGCACTAATGTGACATACCTCCCACAGAAGTTCAGGAGAGAGCTCATCATATCCTGAAGGGGAAGATGAGGAACAACGCACTACCCATTTTCTACAGCCGATATAAAGTACACTTGACCTTGAGAGTTTTCTTGGAGGAAAAATGACTGAAACTTCAGAAGATAACCAGGATCTCTTACCAGCAACTTCACATCTCTGCATAAACATCAAGTGGTGTGACAGCCATCAGTAAGTATTTGATGAAAATATACCAACTCTGTCTTTTATAAATTATACCAACTCCATCATTTTGATAAGTAAATTTCAGTAAAGTTATATTGTACGTTTTATATGCACTAATTTAAAACTTATCAGTTACTAGTTATCTGTTAACCTCCAGCGGTATCCAAAATTCCTTGCCAATTATGCATCTAACATGAACCTGTCATTGATGAAGAGAGGCACCTATGAGAGCACCAGACTAATGGCAGACCTTCACTAAAGAGACAAACCTACTTATGGCCATCTGGTAACTAAGTGAGAGCTGTAAATCAGCATAGGTGTTGATTCTTAAGCACATAGTGGGGATGAATGTAATCTCACATCATAAACCATAAAATGAGGGCTTATTTCTTAAAAAGAACCTCATAACCAATAAGATGTCAATGGGTTGTTTGTTCATTATGATGTCCATAGAGGTCTTCGAAATAAAGGCACCGTCAGGAGTTCATTGACAGCTGTCTTTGTGTGGGTGTGGGAGGGGATGGGCTAATGAACGAATATTACAATTCAATCAAAATACTAATCTAATTGTTCCTCTTTCACTCGCATCTTACCCAAACTACGAGTTCATTTTTTTGGAAAGGCAAATATCATTAAGAACTAAAAAAGGGGACAAAAGAAAGATGGGTCTCAAAGTAAGAGACCCAAAAGGCCAAAAGGAAAACCAAAAAGAAACAACAAAACAAAATAAAACCAAAAGATGAGTTCATATTCTTCAGTTTTCTTGATTATTAGCATTTATTCATTTTTTTATTATGAAAGTGACACGTCACGTTAATGTCATAGCTTCTATTAGTTGCAAATAGCTAAGTGCATGTAGCTCACAAGATTCACTTAGTCATTCGGCCCAAATTCTCATTCACATAAAAGAATTTCACTAACAATCACATATAAGATATCCTGAATTTATGCCAGGCACATTGTTATAACGATTCCCATCCCATCTACAACCCAATTTTCAAATTTCAACACTAAACTGCACCACAAAAACCAAAACCGAAAGAAACTCCATCTATTTAAATCACCGTCAGCTTTTATCAAGAACTCATGATACATATAATGCACAAGAAACAAAACAATTTGAAGTGCAGAGCAAGTAAGTGTTACACTCACATGATAGTTATTGCCATCATTTTGACCATGCAAAAAAGCAGACGAATGAGTAGTACTTGCTAGAAATCCAGTTAACGCCCTAGGCGCTTTCCCCGCACACGAAATCGCACTACAATCATATCTTCCACTTCCATCTCCTTTAAAAAACTTACATATATTCACACATTCCACTGGCACTGTCAACATTCAATAAAAACTCAATCACAAACCCTAGCTACACATGACATACACAAAATAAACATAAATACAATTACACTTGTAAGTAAACTAGATAATCACCTGAAATTGACGGTGCAGAAACCATATCTAATTAAAAATCTCATCGAATTAAACAACGCATCACAAAAAACGTTAATAAAATCGGAATTCAGTAAATTCAATTGCGAAATGTTAATACAATAAGTATTCAAATATGAATTGTGAGAATTTGAATTCAGAGTGGTTAAAGGATGAAGTGATGTGTAGATAAATAGATGTTAAGATACAGAGATTTTGTAATTGAACAGTGAAAGTGATAATGATAAAATTAGGGTTTATAATTATGGCGGAAGAATTGGATTGAAATGAAGATGAGGAAGAGGTAATGTATTGTAGAGCAGAGGATGATGAGATAGAGGTTAGTGAAAGCTTAAGCCACACAAAAATAATATGCGAATATTTTTTAATTATTTATTTGAAAAAATAAATAAAATATGTGGTTTTTTGGTAGTGATTTTGCAGGTGAAATATTCGTAGGGGTTTGGTTGATACCGGTACGAGGGTGACGTGACACTGCTGGATATTCCTATTTTCTTTTTCGTTCTTTTTTTTTGTTTCTTATGAATCCAATCCCAACACTAACGGTAAGTTAAGTCGGAACATCTCCGGTGGTAATATGGTATCGTAGACGTTTGCAGTGCTACGTTAGCATAACATTACAACACCGTGTTATCATTAACAATGGTAACATCAAGTTGTGTCCACTAGACCGTACACGATGTTCAACTTTATTTAATCTATCTTTTTCCTTATTAAATAAAAACTAAACAAATATATAACTCCGTGGAGGTGGATCCATTCCATAAGATGGCATATTTGATTACGAATTGGTAACGAAGTACTCGAACCGGGTGTATTCGGTGTTCCAAATAATATTAGATTCGCGTATGATATGTCGTTTGAATTTGAGATTTTATTTGAGTTGAGATTGGAGTTTGAAGTTTGAATTTGGGTTAGACGTTGTTGATGAAAATGTGTTTTGATTTTGAATATATATGTATAAAATGAGATGATAAATTGTTGTATGGGAAGATGTATAGATGGTATGTGTAATAGTAAAAAAAAAAAAAGAAAAAGAAAAAAGTCGAAAGAAAAGAGAAAGGAAAATAAAAAATGCACGTGGGTCTCACTTTTGGGCGTTGGTTCGCCCATTTTCCTTCACACAACGGCCCCGCCAATGCTACTTCTTGCAGGCATTCAGGCGTTCTAGAGCCAAAACGTCGCCTAAAAGGGACGCATTACAAATGGTCTTATGTTAACTTAAATTTAACGGTTAGTTAAATATTTTTTTAGTTATAATTGAGTTTTTAAAAGTTTTTTGTTATTAAAGTAATTTTTTATTTATTTTATTTTATATAAAGTTATCTTATATATCGTTACACTTTCTTACATTGAATAAATTACTATTGGAGATGCTCTAATTATGAAAATTTCTAACATTTTTAACTGTAGGCAATTGCAGATTCATAATTAATAATGACTGATATTTAAATTTATTTACAGAAATCAAATAGAGTCAAAGCAAAGGCTACCCCTACCTATAAAGTAGTTCCGCCCCGTCTAGAGATGTTTACAAATTTAAACATAAATTTAATCGAGTTTTTTTAACTTGAACAAGACTGGTTATACTTTTTGAGCTTGATTATAAAACTCTTAATAAGGAACGACTCACTAGAATCCTAATTCATATTAATTATTTAGTATGGTCAAAAAGTAAAAAGAATGTGAAGACTAAAAGAAGGCAAGCCTATAGCATATTCCCTTTTCTTTGTTACATTATTTCTTGAGGATATATATATGTTTTTGTGGTAGGCAAGATTTTTGGGTTGGAACAGGGTCGATGCTTTTAAACCATTCAACTTTGGTTGTTGGGTTTCGATAATAATAATAACAATATAAAAGGATTTATATATTTGGAGTCTCCTCGTAATTTGATGGGTTAAAGTCGTAAATTAATAAAGTAATTTCACTTTTATTCCGATATAGATAATGAACTAATTTTATTACCAATATAGGTACTTACTTTATAAAAATATTTAAATGTAGGTAATATCATAATTACATTATCTATATTGGAACACATTACGTAAAGTACATTACTAATATGTAGCACTTTTTATCGATACATTACTTACATTTTTAATAAAATTAATTCGTTACCAATATTAAAACAAAAGTAAAGTACCTTATCAATTTATGATTTTTAACTCTAGTTTTATAGGGCACTCCTATATGAACATAATAATATAATATAGACATGAAATGAACCTAATTAATTATATGAAAATGATAAGTGCTCTCAACAACAAATGCTAAATAAAACTAAACGAACAGTTAATTTTGAACATTTTTAGAGAATGTTAGTTAAGAGCTTAGAAAGCTTTTAGGTCACTTATAAATGATCTAAGATGAAAACATAAAGTCTATGTCGTCATCATACTGCTCTTTGGTGAAGATAAGTCGTAGTGCTACTTTCATTCTAAACCTTTAGTAGTCCATATATATGCATCTCATTTAGCATCACGCTATGGATGATTCTACGTTACAGTTAAATCTGACTCTCAAACAGTTATTTTTCGTTCACCATTTGAAAACGATTTCCCCATGGGGTCTTGCTGCTCTAATCGAAGATACTTGATCATGTCGACGAGCTTTCAATATTTTTTCTCGTGTACTAATCAAGAAAACAAAAGCCGCTTCTTCCATAGTTAGTTTTTTCTTATTGAAATTATTTGGATTTCGAAGTTAATGTGTATGGCTCCCAAATAGTGTCAAAAGATATAAAATATATGCATAAAAGTGTATAAAGTCTAATATTTATCAGTTGACATTTCAATTATGTATTTTTCATCTCAATATTTCCATCTATCACTTTAAAAATAAAATAATAAAAATTTATATTTATTTTTAGACATAAAAACTTAAGTTTATATATACTTTTTCTTAGTTATTATTCTTTTAATCGAGTAGCTTGGCCACAATTTTCCCCAAAATCAGTAAAGTTACATACGCTGTATATATCTTTTTTATCCGACCGAATGCATGCACTAACACGACAGCAGGACACGTGTCATGTTATGACTAAAAGCAAGGTTGACGGTTGAATCTTTGTATAGTTCCAACATTGACTCAAATTCTTATCTACACTAGCTTGCTTCCACTATATATGCTCAACAAAACACACATTGAATTTCATCATCAAATTAAACAAAAATCTCCATTAAAACAACAATTCATTCGATAACAATGGTGACACCTAAACTTACAAGAATACCAAGTATGCGAGAGCGGGTTGTTGAAACCCTCTCCGCTCATCGAAACGACATCGTTTCTCTACTTTCTAGGTACGTATTTTATTTAATGTTGTTTTTTAATAAATTATTGACTGATGATGGTTGCAGATTAAACGTATTTTGATGTTATATATAGGTATGTGGATCAAGGAAAGGGTATATTGCAGCCTCATCATCTTCTTGATGAGATGGAAAATATGATTAGGGATGAAAGTTGCCGCCAAAAGCTTGCAGAGGGTCAATTTGGTGAAATCCTCAAGTCTGCACAGGTCATTTTATAATACATTTCCATTTTACATTCTAGATGATCCCTAGTAGCTACGCCCCTTGCCCTAATTAGTTGATATGATTGTTCAAATTATCGCAAAAATGCCACAACACATAAGAATCGGTTGTTGCTTAAAACTTCAAAATATTTTTGGGATTGGCAATATGCACGAGTCGAAGTAAACGATATGTATATTATCTCAAACTAAAGAAAGGTTAGCTACCTTCATATGATTGATAACGAAACTGGTATGATCAGAAATGATTGATTAGCCTAAATTGGTAGGCCTAGAAATCACTTAATAAATGGATCGAGACACGTGTCAACATCTAGGGTAAATTACAATTTTCATCCTTGTGGTTTGTCCTTTTTGAATATTTTATCCTTTTTTCTATTTTTCTACCACACCACCCGTCTTCGTGGTTTCCAAATTTTCCCGACTTCGTCGTTCTGCTGTGTAAAATGGCCAAACTGCACTTTTATTATTTTTATTCTATTTTTTCCAGTAACTTTTTTTCTATCTATTAGTTCCAACTTATTTTTTCTTCTAAAAACATCAAACTAACAATGTTATCCTTATCATAGCTATAGTTCAAAACTTAAGTAACAAAAGTTAAAAATATGAGAGACGGGTATTTCGGACAATTCAAGTGCAAAAGGATTAAATTGGGAAACCCAAAACACGAGGAAGGATGGGCGCCGTAATAAAAAAATAAAAATATACACAAAATATACAAAAACGGCATACCACAAGGACGAAAATTGTAATTTACCCCAAAATTTATGATATACATGAGAGCATCTCCAATGTAAAAAGCTTTCTGTAGCTTTTTGGTAATGACACCTAAGTTTTTATAAAAGAAAAGCTTCAACTCCAATGAGAAAATGTTTTGAAAAACTTTTCTTTAAAAAAACTGCACACAAATTATGAAAAAAGCTTTATTTCGAAAGCTTGAGAAATCTCGGGGTTTTGTTAAGTTTTCCTCTAATAAAGAAAGGGTTTTCTAAAGTTTTCTTGAACAAAAACACTTTAGAAAGATGGATTAGGTCATGATGGATTAGGTTGGTCTTTAGGTTGATTTTTAAGCAACGTCTATTTAATGCTTAACATATACCATATCCACCAATCACATTGTTAGGACCATCTTGTTTTTTTATAGTTTTAGGTCTATTAATCATTTTCTATACTCTTATTATGATTGGAGAACTTATGTTAACTAAAGTTTTATAATACATTAGGTAATTAGTAAAAGAGTAAAAAATTCTTACAACACTGTACAATTAACCATTTTGTCATCACCTATCTAACGTACTAATCTGGCCGTCTCTTTATCATATTTCTCACTATGTAGCTTTGTTTGATTATAGGAAGGCATAATTCTTCCACCATATGTAGCATTAGCTATTCGTCCACGACCCGGTGTTTGGGAATTTTTGCGTGTTAATGTAAACGAACTAAGCGTAGAGCAGTTGAATGTTGCTGAATACCTTGTTTTCAAGGAAGAACTTGTGGATGGACAGTAAGTAATTTATTTGTCTTCGGTTTTGACTTGATATATTAATATTAATATTGGTGGGAAATATTTGTCATTATGTTACAGAAGTAGGGACCCTTATGTTCTCGAAGTGGATCTCGAGCCATTCAATGCTACATTTCCTCGAATGTCACGCTCTTCATCTATTGGCAACGGAGTTCAGTTCCTTAATCGCCATCTATCTTCCATTATGTTTCGCAACAAAGATTGTATGGAGCCGTTTGTCGATTTCCTACGTGCCCACAAACATAAAGGATACGTGAGTTCAGTTTAATTTTTAAAAAACAAACTTAGTCATGGTTGGGACCAACAATACTGCTAAGCCAAAAGTCCTGTTTGGTGATATGTGAACTTTATTTATTGGTTTAGTCCGTTTGTTTTGAAAATGACTTCCACCTTTTCCGAATTTGTAGGCGATGATGTTAAATGACCGAATACAAAGTATGTCTAGACTCGAGTCTTCATTGGCGAAAGCAGAGGATTATCTCTCTAAGCTACCGCCTAATACGGCCTACCCTGAATTCGAATATGTGTCCGTATATCTCCCTCTAATCAAAGTTTAAACTCCAAAATGAAAGTTTGAGCGTTTTCGTCTCTAACTTGTTTAGCTTTTGACTTTTGTGATTTAGATTGCAAGGAATGGGGTTTGAAAGAGGTTGGGGAAATAACGCTGAAAGAGTTCTTAGTATGATGCATCTCCTCTCTGAAATTCTTCAAGCGCCCGATCCATCCATTCTCGAAAAGTTTCTTGGAAAGATACCGATGATCTTCAATGTTGTCATATTATCGGTTCATGGTTACTTTGGGCAGGCTAATGTTTTGGGTTTGCCAGATACTGGTGGCCAGGTACACGACCCTTTTGTACATGACCCTTTCATAATCAAGTACGAATCGAAAATTTGGTTTAAACACTAGCCCATTTACATTTGTGGTTCTGTGTATGCTAATATTGTTTATATCTTTATGCTCAAAAATGCAGGTTGTATATATATTGGATCAAGTGCGTTCATTGGAAAATGAGATGCTACTTAAATTAAGGCAGCAAGGATTGGACATCAAGCCTAAGATTTTGATTGTACGTATTACTATGACTCGTATTTTGTCCATCCAACATTTTTTTCTTTTCACAGGGGGTTTTATAATTAGTACCTTTGTTATTTCTCATTTCAGGTGACTCGCTTGATACCTAATGCCAGAGGTACATCATGCAACCAACGGTTGGAAAGGGTTAGTGGAACTGAACATACCCATATTTTACGGGTTCCTTTTCGGACCGAGAAAGGGATTCTTCGTAAATGGATCTCAAGGTTTGATGTATGGCCTTATTTGGAGCAATTTACTGAGGTAACTCAAACTAGTAAACTAAATTATCATAATCTTTCTAAGTGAATATGAATAAAATCTTATAACGATCGTTGTGTTTGGTTCGTTATTAGGATGCAGCAAGTGAAATTTCAGCCGAGTTACAAGGTGTTCCAGATTTGATAATCGGAAACTACAGTGATGGAAACTTAGTTGCATCCCTACTATCTTACAAATTGGGAGTAACGCAATGTAACATTGCGCATGCGTTGGAGAAAACAAAGTATCCAGATTCCGACTTATATTGGAAGAAATTCGACGAGAAATACCATTTTTCATGTCAATTTACTGCCGATCTTCTAGCCATGAACAATGCAGATTTTATCATCACCAGCACATACCAAGAGATTGCAGGAACGTAAGTGAAACCATAATGAACGATATTGAAACACTGCATAGATGACAAAACATACAACAGCTTACCTCTTTTTTGTTTCTTTCAGGAAAAATACTGTTGGACAATATGAGAATCATGCGGCTTTCACTCTTCCGGGCCTATACAGGGTTGTACATGGTATCGATGTTTTTGATCCAAAGTTCAACATCGTGTCCCCTGGGGCAGATTTGACAATTTACTTCTCATATTCCGAAAAGGAGAAACGACTTACATCTCTACATACAACAATCGAGAAGTTGTTGTATGACCCTGAGCAGAACGATATTCATATGTGAGTCATTCCTCTGTTCCAATTCATATCTATTCTACATTTAGATGCATACTATTTCAAATAGTTTGACCGCAATTTTAAACTTGTGTTGCAGTGGCAATATAAGTGACCCGTCTAAACCTATGATTTTTTCGATGGCGAGGCTTGACCATGTGAAAAACATAACGGGTCTAGTGGAGTGTTACGCCAAGAATAATAAGCTGAGAGAATTGGCAAACCTTGTGGTAGTTGCTGGTTACAATGATGTGAAAAAATCAAGTGATCGAGAAGAAATTACAGAAATTGAGAAAATGCATTATCTTATTAAGCAATATAAGTTGGATGGTCAACTAAGATGGCTATCAGCCCAAACAAATCGAGCCCGAAATGGTGAACTTTATCGCTATATTGCCGATGGCAGGGGCATTTTCGTCCAGGTATATTCTATAACCCTTCTTTCGCAAAAATAGATAAATCACTTGCATCCTACTAATTAATGTAAATATCTATCTGGAAATGTTAGCCTGCTTTCTATGAAGCTTTTGGACTTACGGTTGTAGAGGCCATGACATGTGGCCTCCCGACATTTGCCACGTGTCATGGTGGTCCTGCGGAGATTATTGAAGATGGTGTGTCGGGTTTCCATATTGATCCGTATCATCCTGATAAGACGGCTGCTACAATGACTGATTTTTTTCAAAAGTGCAAAGATGACCCTAGTTATTGGATAAAAATATCTGATGGTGGACTTCAAAGAATAAGCGAAAGGTTAGTACTTATCAAAAGAACATTATTTAGCCATTGTCATAAGTTGACAGACTGAAAAATAAATGTAACTTGTAATATTGTAGGTACACATGGAAGATCTACTCGGAACGTTTGATGACGTTAGCCGGAGTTTATAGCTTTTGGAAGTATGTCTCAAAACTTGAAAGGCGTGAAACTCGACGATACCTTGAAATGTTCTACATACTGAAATTTCGTGAACTGGTAAGAATTTTAGCTACCTTTTAAACTGGTTGATGGCTTTGAATTTTCAAGGCTAGTAGGTTAATGGCTTAAATGCACGGAAATGTTATTGTTTATGCTCCCTGACATTCATAGTATGCAACAATGAACAAAGTACTTGGGGTTGCATTATTTGCAATGAACTTTCATTTTATTGCTATTGTATTTATTTTGGTGTGTATTACCTCATACCGCTGACATGCATATAAAAACATTAAAAATTACATATAATAACGATGAATAATAAGTTCACTAGTTCACTACATAACCCGACTTTGTTGCATACTATGGATGTCAGAACATAAATATTAAACATTTTTGTACACTTGACCCTAGGTTAATTTGTGGCCAAGATTCATATCATTGAGTACAAGCATTTTGATTTGATATATAACTTGGTCTGGTTTTACTCTGTTGGATCGAGAAGATGAAGTCCGTTCCGCTAGCTGTTGATGACGAGCCGTAAGAATGGTGTGGTGATTGTTATAGGAAAGGTTACACGGAATTAAGTTTTACTTAATGTATCTCGCCGGGATCGATAACGTAAGTATCCAGTTATGGTTAAATTACAAGGCATAAGAAGCAAGTTCTAGCTTTTGGATGTGGCCTCAAGACTCGAGTCCTATGTATATATGTTGAATGAACGTCTAAGTACTCTCGTTTTTTTTTTCTTTTTCCTTTCTTGAAATAGAGGAAGTCCTGTTCAATTGATCGTTGGTTGGTTAGCTGATGATCGTTCTCTACGAGTATCACACGAACATGTAGAATCTAGCAAATCGCCAGTTCGTTCTCTAGGAGTATCACACGAACATGTAGAATCTAGCAAATCGCCAGTTCCTGACGGTCTTGGTTTTTTCAGACTGGGTGGTCGTGACCTCCTTTAATCACTCGAAACAATATGTAAGGTTTAGTTGCTTTTTTGAGACAAATAAAGTAGCTAAGAAATATTCATAAGGGATTAGGTGATCTAATGCATCAACCATTACCCAGTGTTACAAAGAGCCTATATATAGAATGGTATGTGATATAAGAAAAATTACTCACAGAACATGCTAAAAGGAAGCTGGAAAAAGGAATTGGTTCTAAGGTTGTGATTTCTATGCCATTATATATGTTGTTGGTTATACGAATACGAAAAACAAATGGTGCCAAGTGTGCACATCTTTCATGATAGCCTAGGGGTGACAATTTGAGTCGTTCTGGGTTGGCATGTATCGACCAGTACGTGAACAGGTCAAAACTATCCAACAAGAACTTGACTTGATTAAATAAATGAGTTAATTACTCAACCTGAAATTTTGATTACATAAACGAGTTGAGTATTAAACTCTAACCCGGGAATGAACCTTAGTAACTTCTTTAAAAAAATTAGGTCAACATGTCATGGTTTCGGGTTAACATGCAGGTCATCAAATGGATAGGTGTCGGGTCTAATGGGTTTTCAAATGGCCAAACAGAAAAGGAAAAATGAAACATAAAAAATAAAAAGGTTTGATAAATTCACTGTATCTATGCATTACTAGCTTATACAATACAAACTATACAATACAAACTATGAAATATATAAATATGGTGAATTTATCAAAAATTTTAGTGAAACTACCGCTACCTTTTCAAATGGCCATACAGAACAGGAAAGATTGGAACATGAAAAATAAAAAAAAAAACAAATGTACACGTACCTGCACTCAATCCATTATAACTATACGGGTTAGCATGTCAACTCGGTTACACACATATATTATATATATATATATATATATATATATATATATATATATATATATATATATATATATATATATATATATAATTAGAGTAAAGATCACGAGGAAAGTAATTTTTTGAGGAAAGTAGGGAAGCTAACCATTCATTCACTAATAAATGTTAACCTACTAATATTTATAGATTAACTACTTTTTATAACCTATAATATCATATGATGAATATTAAGAGAATTTTATAACATTCATCGTTAATTAATGTTAACTGAAGTGGATATTATCGGTTTCTTTGAAAAATTATTCGTTAACATTCGTCCACGGTGAATGGTAATCAAAACGTATAAAAACATATTTTTACCAATAAATATTTAATCAAAACCGTTGTTAAAACTACTAATATTCATTAATAAACTATTTTTTATAACCTGTAATATCATATGATGAATATTAAGGGAATTCGCTAACATTTATCGTTGATGAATGTGTAGCTTCCCTGCTTTCCCACAAAATAGTGCTTCCCTGTGGATCCGTAGCTCAAGTAGTACTGTCACTGCAAACGCTCAGACCCCACATGTGTGACCGACAGGTCAAGGGATCGATCTGTGCTTCAACATATTTGGGTGATTTGTGGACATGTGATTTTTCCGACGTTAATGCTTCTTGCGGTTGGGGCGGACCCGTAATATTAAAATATATTGACTTAACCTAACCTAAAAACTAAACACGTGAATGGGTTTATGGGTCAGTTTTGAGTTGTGTCGAGAATTCCAACCATGTATATAACAGTTTTAGTAATGGAGAAAATAATTACAGTACTTTCATTTTACACTAAATTATTTAACAAAAAAAATTAACAAAGAGAACGAAAGTGAGAGATGTTGATACTAATTGGTGATGTCTAATGTCTACGTATTGTCTATGCATAAGGCCCAAACTCCTATCATGCAACTTGCAAGCACATCTATGACGACTTTGAATATTGGGTACACCGACAGAATGTGCAGAATTGATTGTATCATGCATACAGTTTACATTATGCTTTTTTGTTCTTTTGTTACGTGGTTGCTGGTTTAATTTTCGTAGACAAGGTCCTATAAATCAAGATCAGAGAGGGGAAAATTGGAATTGTTTAAGCAATTTACGTAATCTTGACTTCTTTCAAATTGATTTTGAGTAGCTTTATCGAGATAAAAAAACAAATTGTACAAAAGCTTCTAATTCTGTGAATTGTTCCAGTTTCAATTTTAATTTACCGGCAACTTGTTTCATAACTTTAATTTACCGGGAGTAAATTCTATAAATGGTCAATGTGGTTTACACCGATTTACGAAAATCATTCATATACTTTAATATTCACCTTTTTAGTACAATAAGTTTACGTTTTCTTCGAAAATAGTCCATCATCCACCTAAAATGACTAAAATACCCTTTGATCCAAAAATGACAAAAGAAGGGGTACTTTAGTAATTTTAGGGGAAGGAGGGATCATTCTCGAGCAAAATATAAATTTATTGAACTAAAAAAGTGAAAAATAAAGTTTATAAATGATATAAATCACAGGGACCATTTACAGAATTCAATCATTTACCGACAACTTATCTCATAACTTTAATCTTAGCTACATACCCCACTCTCAAAATAGAGATACCCACGTTAATAGCAATGATCATGCAAACTACTAAAATGAAACCTCATAAGATAGGAGTTCATAACAAATGTTAACAATACATAAAGTCAAACGTTGAGTTACAATTCCTTTTTAATGATATAATCTTAGGTAGTTGATTTCAATCATATCTAATTTAGCATATTTGGTAATTGGTACATCAATTATAAATAAATTTATAATTATAATACGTTGAGTAGTGTATGTCTAGATACAAATAAAAATTTTAAAAAAATTTAAATTTTGTCGTTGACTAATTCAAACAATTAGCCGTGGGTGAGGGATTGGGAATTGTGTCCATGAAAAGGGACAAACATGACACTAGGAAGCCTTGACTTTATGTAGAAAATATATTTGGCACCGTTTTAGGAACTTTCGTTGCATCTGTCTTTGAGATAGAACCTTCTGAGATATTTTCCATAAAAAAATATATACTAATATTTCATAAAGATTACTACATTATAGACTTATCTGAATGTACAGTTGTCACTAATAGAAATGACAAATCTGTTAGTAACTCACAAGAAAACAAGCAAGAATTTGAAAGATACATGTATCTCTTTGGTTTGATGCTACACTTATATTTTTGGTACTCTACTTTAGTTATCTAGGTGGGTATTTGACAAAATTAGCTAAAGTTTGACGGTTTGTAGTTGTAGCTGTAGATGCCTAGCTGGTATAGCAGGCTACTGAAGTTTTGTAAGTGTGGCTTTTGTGTAAAGCTTGTAATGAAAACTTATTTTATAATGTGTTTGTCAAAAATATAAAAATATATGCAGTTAGAGCTTAAAAGCATAAAATAAAATAAAATAAAACGAGTAACAAATACAATTATGTAAGGGGTATTTAATTATTTATCTTTTCATAAGCTTCAACTACTTTTCATAAAATAGTTCTTATTTTTTTCACAAGTCAGCTCCTATAAAAGGCAAGCCCATAGTGCACAATGGGTTCTAATTTTTCTTATACTTATTTTTTAATATGATATTGTTGGGTGACTTTTGAAAACAAAATGGTTTCGAATTTGAACATAAGAGAAAGAGTATTCGCATAATAAAATAAGTTTTGTAATTGCACTTGCTCCTAATTACTACGACTCGAAGGCTGAATTTTGGACTACGTACCAAACTCCAATCTCGTTGGCTTTTCCCCTAAATATATTTATTCAATATAAAAAATTGTCAAACCTTGTAACATGAGTCAAGACTTTAACTCCAAGTTTAAATTTAAGTCGCCACTAATACTTCTAATCTGAAGTTGACCATCGTGTTATATTCCGTAACCTACTTATGTTAGATTATTGATTTCAAATCATTTAAATAAGGGAACGGTTTACGGGAGCAGAGGGCAGGGACAACAGAGACTATTTTGTAATTTTGATAAAGTTATGAACCTGCTCGAAAAATTGTCTGAAAAAATGCTCGAAACTTGTCCAAAAAATTGTTCAATCAGAAAACCTGTTAATATGTCAGATTCAGTCAAAAATGCTAAAGAACATAAGATGCAGTATCAATATACAAGATGCAGTAAACAAGTAATAGTAATTTTTTGATTTCAAGAAGAAATCAAAGATTTACAAACACATAAAAATGCTAAAAAAAATAAGATGCAATAACAATATATAAGATGCATTAAATAAGTACTAGCATTTTTTTTATTTCAAAGATAAACCCAAGCTTTACCAACACATAAAGTGCTAAAAAAATATAAGATGCAATAACAATATACAAGATGCAGTAAACAAGTACTAGTAATTTTTCGATTTCAAAAATAAAATCAAGTTGTAAAAACACATAAAAAATGCTAAAAAATATAAAATGCAGTAACAATATACAAGATGCAGTAAACAAGTACTAGCACAAATTTACATGAATTGCATCTAAGATGGAGTAATGTTAGATGCAATAGAAGAAATGTAAGATGTAATGAATTTTTTTTTCAGATCTAAAAAGTAGACCAGATCTACTTTTTAGATCTAAATCTACGGGTTCCCAGATCTATTTCCTCTTAGATTGACATGTTTTTTAAAGTGGTAGTGGTAGTAAAGATGATGACGTAGGTGGTGGTGGCGGTGGAGCAACGGTGGTGGCGGTAGAGCGGTGGGAGAAAAGAGAGAAACGATCACGGTTGGTTATGTCCGGTGGAGGCCGGTTCATCAACGGTGGTGGTCCGCATCTCAACTCTTCGGCCACAAATTCTCCGTCGTTTCTCACCCTCTTTTCTCCGATCACGACAACGGTGATGGTGGTGGTGGACGATGACTGTGGTGGTGTGTAGTATGTGTAAAATAGAGAGTGTTTGTGTGTGTTTTTGTGAAGAAAGAAAGAGGGATGCCCTAGTTTTACCCATTTCTTCTTAAATTAACATAAATTGCAACTCAGTCCATCCGCTCAAAAACAATTACAAATTAGCCCACCGTGATATGGCATGATCTACACCATTAATAGATGGTTGGACGGTGGATCTTATTTGCCCCTCCCTGCCCTCCTAAAACATCATGCTCTTGTGATTCGGAATCTTTAAATAATATTAAAATATTTTTTATTTATAATCTGTAATTAATCCACCAAACAAGTCACGTCTATCTTCTTTAGCAAAATTTATACATGATTTATAGTTAGCTTTTTGACTTTTTTCACATCTTACATTACATTATGTTCGACAAAACAAGCTGAAGTTGGTGTTGAAATTTTAAAAATGCTTATCTATAAGAAAGTAGTTGTACTTGGAGCTTAAAACTACAAATTTAGTCAAAAAAAAATACACATTATAACTAATAACATAAAAAGTATTTAACTAATTCTATTATTCATAAGTTCCGATAAACTCTAAAAAGCTATTTCCATTATCTTGTCTTAACAATAATTCTATCGCCAAACACACACTATCACATTTATCAATATACCAAACCGATAAACTTTAGCAACAAAAATGTTACACAAATGTTTTTGCAACCAATATGCAAATCATTTACATGGAACACTTTTTGACATTATAAAAAAACGATGCAAAATTGCAAATATTTAATAATAATATTATATGATATCGATCATTGGTAATAAGACAAAACTTAGAAGATTTGATATCAAAACAAATAAATAAATTGGTATTATTTGAATATTAACAACTTGTATCCTATTTACCAAACAAAATATTGAAACGCGCTTACAAGCTAGTCTTCGCATGCATAATATTGACTTTATTCAATCCTAATCCTCTTTCATACTATATCACTATCATTTATTCACGTATTATAAATGAGTCACCCATCCTTCCTTAAAATCATATCATAAGTTTCATAACAATAATAATTCCATATAATACAAATACATGCAAGTATTGAAATTAACTATTTTACATTATAAATGACTAATTCTTTCTTAAACACCTCCACCCTCTTTCTATTAACCATCATCACAATCCACCTTACCACCACCTCCGCCGATGTCCTGCCGCCATCTTCCGCCACCACTATCTGTCAATACACTCGCTACCCGTCATTCTGCCGCTCATCGCTCCCGATCAACAACTCATCGGCCAATGTCTACGACTACGGTCGCTTTTCTGTCCGCAAATCCGTCTCTGCGGCCCACAAGTTCGCCTTGTTGATCGATAAGTACCTCGCTAGATCGTCAACGTTAACCACGGGCGCAATAAGCGCTCTTCAAGATTGTAAGTATTTAGCTCAAGTCAATATCGATTTCCTTACTGACGCTTTTCAAACCGTCGGTAAATCACAAACGACGCTTTCGACCATGAAATCGGAAGATATACAAACTATGCTCAGTGCCATTTTAACGAACACACAAACGTGTATTGACGGCATTCAAGCGACCGCGTCTTCTTGGAGCTCGAAAAACGGCGTTTTAGCACCACTTACTAACGACAACAAATTGTATAGCGTCTCATTGTCTTTATTTAATCGTGGTTGGGGTGTTAAGAACAAGAAGAAAAATGTTTCTGGCTCACATAAGAAACATATCGGTTTCAAAAACGGACGGTTGCCTTTAAAAATGTCAGAAAGAAGTAAAGCGATTTTTGAGACCGTGGGGCGACGAAAGCTTCTTCAGAGCGACGACAGTGGCGACGAAGTTGTCGTTAGTGATATCGTGGTGGTTAGTCAAGATGGTTCTGGAAATTTTACCACCATTACAGACGCAATTAACTTTGCTCCGAATAAATCTGAAGCAGCTGATGGCTATTTCATGATTTATGTAACTGCTGGTGTTTACGAAGAATATGTTAACATTCCGAAAAACAAATTTTATTTGATGATCATCGGAGATGGTATTAATCAGACCGTAATCACCGGGAATCGTAGCGTTGTGGATGGCTGGACTACTTTCAATTCAGCTACATTCAGTAAGTAATTCTATTTATCGCGTTTTGATACATTGTATAAACAGTTTTCATTGACCGGTCAACGTTATATGTTATCAACATCTTTTTTATTAATCAAACTTTTTATTTGATTGTTTATCAGTAACTTAAGTAGTTTTGAATAACTAATTAGTAATTTATTCAAACTGTTATCTGATTATTTTATAGTAATTAAACAGTTTGAAATAAGTGGTTTAGAGCTGCTTATTTCGAACTCTTTGATTCGCAGTATTTTTTTTATATTTATTCTAGTGTACAAAAACTTGACATTGTCAACTTTTGCAGTTGTGACCGCGCCAAATTTCGTCGCAGTCAACATAACAATCCGTAATACGGCTGGATCGATAAAGCACCAAGCGGTAGCCTTGCGAAATGGGGCTGATTTATCAACATTCTACAGCTGCAGTTTCGAAGGCTATCAAGACACATTATACACACATTCCCTCCGCCAATTCTACCGCGAATGCGACATTTACGGCACAGTAGATTTCATATTTGGAAACGCAGCCGTCGTTTTCCAAAACTGTAACCTTTACCCTCGGTTACCAATGTCGGGTCAATTCAACGCCATCACAGCACAAGGCAGAACGGACCCTGGCCAAAACACAGGCACATCGATTCAAAACTGTAATATTCGGGCAGCCGAGGATTTGGGCTCGACCAAGACTTATTTAGGCCGACCGTGGAAAGAGTATTCGCGAACGGTTTATATGAAGACGTACATGGATACGTTGATCGATGGGGCGGGTTGGCGCGAATGGTCGGGTGATTTTGCGTTGAATACTTCGTATTATGCGGAGTTTAATAACTCGGGTCCGGGTTCGGATACGAGCCGTAGAGTTACTTGGTCGGGTTTTCATATTATAAATGCGACGGATGCGGTTAATTTTACTACGGCTAGTTTTGTCATGGGTGATGAATTTTTACCCCAAACGGGAGTACCTTATACTAGTGGCTTGTGATTCTTTTGTACAAAATGTACGGATTTGAGACACCGTAGAAACTTGCATCGATTTGTTCATTAATTTAATTGAATGTTATATTGATCTTAATTTGATCTAAACTTTTAAATAATAATATTTCATCCGTACTAATTTAAGTTTTTCCTTGTATAAATGCATATAATTTTTTAAAAAGTGCACTTATATGATTATACACTTGACAAATTAAAACTTATATCGACTGCTTAAACGTTTCTGAGTGTCTAAATTGAATATGAGTAATTATTTTGAGACATGACAAGATAAAAGAAATGAAAAATTGTCTTGTGACGCACAAAAATATATTATAAGAACGAAAAAGTGCTTTTCTAAGTTTTAATATTTCTTAGAAAACTTAAACGCTCTGTTTATTAATTTGTAAACGTGCAAAGTTTTTTTTTTTAATAAGTTATTTAAATCATCCACATATTTTTCAGTCTGTTCCACCGGTCGTCTTCGACTTTCAGAAAGCCTTTAAATAGATCATTTTTTGAAACTTTATGCATAGACAATTCAAAATTTAACTGACTGGTCATTTCATCAGTTAACTTTTATCACATACTTAGCATAGGAGGGTATTTTTTTCCTGAGCAAATTTTATTTTCTATCTTTGCTTTCGGTAACAACAAATGACATATTTGAAATGAAAAAAAATGTATGCCTAACAATCCTCAAAGTTTACGGATTCAAGCGTCGATATAATTTGGAGACAAAGATTGTAGATAGATCTTGTATTTTAACATTGATCGGCCTCATGGCTCATGACACCCCATCTACAACAACGTTGAAATGTGTGCCGGCAGGCTTATTATAGGATCTCAGACTAGATTTATAACCCATCTTCACACACGACCATTATAGTACCGGTATGTTTTTTGTTACAAATATAGCCCACTAATTAACTGACATGCATTTTAACTCGATGATTTGACAGTTAACGAATACATCAAACCACAATACGAGTTTTTTCATTTTCTCGTATTGACTTTCTCTGACTTGTCTGATTCTTTCTTTACGAATCTTGTTCAGATACCACTTGTTGAGATCAATCAACACAAGAATGTCGATAATAATAAAATGTAAAAGCAATTCACAAGTTTCTACATGGAAAATATCCTAATACATGCAAGAGTAAAAAGCACGGACTCTATATCACTTAAAATCCACTATATATAAACAATATTACAAAAATAGACGTTCAGCTCTCAATAATCTTGAATATCCCCACACATCTCCCTAACGATAAATTGACATAATGGATGTGCCCTCAATATTATTGAATAGACTCAATGCTGACACTCGTTAGTTTTCTCTTCACTCGGAGTACCATTTTAGATAAGACGAGTCAATGCCTAACATTCTTTAACCTACGATTAAGTAGACAAATTACTTGCTACAAGTTTGGCAGTGAGGTTGAAGGTATGGTTCATCATATCTTTTGACTAATGACTAGAATATTATGTTCAACCCTAAAACAAATAATATTTGACTTTATATGTAATTTATAAAGAAGTTGACTAATAATAGAACATCTCCCAACGAACGTCATAAATATAGAGCAAAACTATATATTATATTTAATTTGGTATCTTGTAACTTGTAATGATTTTACTAATAAACAAATAGGTAAATATTATAATTATAATAGTTATAGTTATAGTTATATTTAACAAAGAAACACCGTTGTATGGTAAGAAAACTATATAAAACCAAATTATTTTACATTCATGGAATAAAATATACATCTCTCAATCTCAATAATGAATAAATCGAGAAAATGTATGGATTCAGATCAAGTTTATTGATATTTTATGATAAAACCATCAAATATCATATGGTGTGGGATCAAATTCACAACATTGCATTTTATGTGCACACCGTATATTACGTAAAATGCAATATTGTTAAGATGCAATGAATGAAATCAGCGGTTGAAAGCTTCTGTCCCTCCTTCCCTCAAAATGCAGTTGTCCCTAAGAACCTTATCAATATCATATACTAACATAAATACAACTTTCACATGTTTGTTGGGAAAAAGAAATATGTTAATACGATTTTCTTTGAAAAGTGCCAAATATATATGTTACAAAACAAGTATTGATAAACTTATTTAAAGTAGCTTTTCAACAATTCAACACTCAACATTCAACAACAACAACAAGACGAAGAAGTAAACCCCAAAAAGGCCCAGGTCATGATTCATAGGCCCACTCAACAAAAAGTAGGAACGGGTTTTGGGCTTTGGGCCCACGGATCAAGTAAACCAGCCAACCATCCATTCTTTTTCTTTTCCACTATGATATTTAATGCTGAACGTTTAACCATTAAATATAACGCAAACAGCAAACTCTTTCATCGAAATACTTGTAGCAGAACATATTTAAAATATCATTAGCAATGTTTGAAGAACAATTAACTCGATAGATTAAAAAACACTACAAATTAGATACATAAATTAACATATCAAAACCGAGTCAAACGATGGTTCAAAGTATGAACAATCTTGGCTATAACCAGGATTGCATCGAAATGTTGAGACCAATTATCAACGAACAAATTTAATCGAGCCTATTATTGATACAAATGCATCTACACACGCCTTAATATGATGTTAAGATAACTATATTATGTGCTATGTGCTAGATCAAACACCAATAATTAACATCTTAAATGCCAATTAATTAGTTCCTCTAAAATCTCAGTATACAATATTTACATACATAATCAATTCAATTGATCAAATAACTAAAATCAATGTCCCTTAACATAAACATCATAAACTCCCAAAGCATTTGAGCAAAACTTCTTCACGTTTTCATTCTTTTTCGCCACTTCCTCTACTTGACGACTCTTCCTCCCTCCAGCAATACTCATTTCACACGTCTCTGACGTAGACAACGCCGCCTTGACATCAACTGTCACATCGGTCTGAGGTCCAGTCAGCAATGCACTTGTGGCATCTGCCAGCATTTCAACAATACTTAGGTAACTCATGGCACAATCTGCTAATGTCTCTTCTTCTATTTCATCTTCCTCCATTTCTTTATTCTCTTCCTTTAGTCTAGTAGTTTTTATCATCTCAGATGTAGCAACCGCTTCTTGGGATGCTGCTTGAATTGCCACAAATGTCGCTTGTTTTAAATCATTCACGTCACTAAATTTTTGGGATTTTAGGACCGAGACACATAATGCCTTGTCAGCAGATGGCTCACATGCCTTTGAAACCACGTCAAGTTTCACGACTGCAGGTCGAAGTAAGGTCTGTGCCGGGTGTATCACAGGGTGGACCCTACCATAGGTTGGGACATAGAGAGAAAATAGTAGGAAAAAACATGCTAAGGATGTCATGTTTTGTTGTTAAAAGTAAATGAGGACGATGTCTTGTGTTTGGTTTCTTGTGAATTATGAAAAAAGATGGAAATTGGAATGTGGTAAGAAGTTATAAAGATGGAGCTAAAATTGAGGGTAGAATTTGGAAATTACTAAAGATAAGGGACTGGTAGGGAGTAGAAGTAGATCAAAAAGACTTATTGCAACCTCCCATTATGAGAAACATACGCCTCACCATTCACCTCATTGTAACGATAAAAAGAAAAGTTTAACTCGTTGGATAACATTATATTGTACTATTACTTGAAATTTAAATTGTTACATTAAAAGGGGAACGAGATAAATTTACAACTTTTAATATTTGTAAAAACGTTGGTAGTCTAATTCCACCAAGGCACCTAATATATAAGTTGAGATGGGTTCACTCTTAAAATAGAGGGAGTAGTCCATTAACTTATATATATATAAGCTTTGATTTTTTTATTTTTTCGATGTGGGACTTGAATTTGCACTCAACAATCCTCCACTCGTACCCGAATTTCGAACTGGTCCTCCCTTTCCATGTGAGTTCATCCCCCTAGATTAAGCCTTATTATTCTCAGAGGCTGAAACGAGATTAGACGATCAATCGGGATCATTGACCAAAGCTCCCTTTCGATGTTCTTATTTCCTCAAGATCAAGCTTTATTTTTCTCAAATTTGTTACGAGACTAGACGATCACCGAGATCATCGACCTTATTTCCCACAAGCTCAAGCTTTATTATTCTCAGATTTGTGATGAGACCAGGAGATCACCGAGATCATCAACCGGAGTCAAGAGTTACCAATAATTTTGTCTACATCAAGATTTGGCTACAACCGTAGCTCTGATACTATTTATAGGACCTTTTTCAGCCCAACTCGTTCAAATCCTAATATATAAGTTCAGATGGGGTTTCACTTTAAAACCAATTAAGCCCATTAACTTATATACAATTTTTAATTTCCTTATTTTTTCGATGTGGAACTTGGATTTGCACCCAACAATATTTATATATTTATGTTTTACATGTTATATTGTGTGTACTTTAATTTTCAAAATTATAATGTATGTATTAAACTTTTTAATGTATGTATAAAAGTTTCTATTGTGTTTATTGAAAATCAACATAAATACATATGGTTGATAATTTTTAAAAGTTTAATACACGCGATAAAACTTATAAAATATTGATTAATGATAGATATAAAAGAAAAAATATTAAACTTTAATATATTCTTTCATAGAAGGACCACATTCTTTGTTCAATTTGAGTTTCATATTCGAAGAAATTTTGACTGCCAATCGGAATGATTTGTAGATTTATTATTGTCCAATCGAAAAACACAAAATGTGAAATGTTGTAATGGAGAATTTTGAGCAAAACTTTTACAAAGTCGTCAATTAACAGAAGTAAATTGTGATTCAAATGTAAAAGAACCAAACCAATGAAATCAAAAAAATTATTAAATATTTATTAACCACCCAACAAAACAAGGTTCAATGGACCAAGTATTACCGTTTTCTTAGAATTTATTATTATATTTTATATTTTATTACTACTTTAAATTAAAAGAAAAACAAATTTTTAGATTTTTCAACGTTTATACTTGCACCTTCCTAGTAACTTGATCATCTATTTTGTAAATTATAAATTTATAATTACTCCGTTTTGTAAACTAGTAATAACACAAACAAAAAATATTTCAAGTTGAACGATTAGATAAAAAATCAATACTAGTGTGTGGGATTTGTGTAAAGATAAGGGATCTGAGAGGCAAGAGTAACATGAGAGGCAGAAGGGGCAGCTCCATCTCATCCGTCCATTTATCCATGAAGGGTCAAAATTAAGCCATGTCATTTAAAGACCCGTATGCAAATATTTTCGAGTGAGGGACTTAATTCTAATGTGACGCTTTAACATTGGGCAGGGGGTTGAAAATCTTTTGACCTTTCTATCTCTTTCCTGTAAACACATTCTCCAAAATCCTCTTTCTTTCCAAAAAACACACACTAAAACACACACACACTAACACACATAGTAACGACCACCATCATTCCTCCGTCACCACCACCACCACCACCGTCGCTCCTCCATCACCACTACCACCACCGACGGAGCTCCCACGTTTCTCCGTCAACGTTCGCTCAATTTCATCCAACGTTGCCTTTTATACAACGTCCATTCTACACTCGATTAATCCGCCACTGTTCATCCTCCCGTAACTCCACGTCATCATCCACCGTAGCTGCCGCAATTAAATCGTTATTCAAGATTCCGTCGTCATCAAACCGCTGCAAAACCTCATTCCCACCAGAGCTCCGGCGAACGAAGTTGTTTTCCGCATTTAGATATGGTAACTTTGATGTTTATTTGAGTGTATTTTGGTGGTTTAATTTTGCTAGCTTTTTTTTATATAGATCTAGTGTATTTATGTATGATATTTTTGTTGAAATGATAGATCTAGGTTTGATTGGTAGTGAATGATGATATTTGAGTAGTTATTTAGTGTATGAAATGTTATATCTGTGTTTGAGCTTGTGGAATGGATTTAATGCATGTTTTTGTTGTTATGGTGTTTTTTCATGGTTATTGCATTTTGTTATGTTACTGCATTTTGTTATGTTTCTGCATTTTATATGTGTGCATTTTAAGTGTGTGGTTACTGCATTTTATTTTTAGAGTATAACTAGTAGAGTTATTCACTGCATTTTAAGTTACTACAACTTATGCTACTGCAGTTTATGTAAATCTAAATCTAAAATAGATCTGCAAAAATTCCACTGCATTTTACATTTTTCTTCACTGCATTTTACATTTTTGTTATGTTACTACATCTTAAACACTGCATTTTAAGTAGATCTAGATTAAAAAAAAGATTTAGATCTAAAAGGCAAATATGAAAAATAGATCCGAAAAATAGATCTAAAAAGCAAATCTGAAAAAATCCACTGTATTTTACAAGATATCTACTGCATTTTGAATTTCTAAAAAGTAGATCTAAAAGAAGCATTGTATTTTACAAGTTATTTGATGGATAGTGTCAGATCTGGTAACTCTGATATTTATTTGAGTGTTTTTGATGGTTTATTTCTGTTAGATTTTATAAATCTAGTGTATATATGTGTGATATTTTTATTGAAATGATATATCAAGGTTTGATTGGTAGTGAATGATGATATTTAAGTAGTATATAGTGTATGAAATGTTTGATATGTGTTGAATTTGTGAAATAGATTTAATGCATGTTTTTGTGTTATGGTGTTTTTTTCATGGTTACTGCATTTTGTTATGTTACTAAATTCTAGGTTACTGCATTTTAAGTAGATCTAGATCTAAAAAGTTAATTTGAAAAGTAGATCTGAAAAAAATCTACTGTATTTTACATTTCTTCTACTGTATTTTACATTTCTTATACTACATTTTACGCTATTGCAGTTCTTGTGAATTATGCTAGTACTTGTTTACTGAATCTTCAATATTGTTACTGCATTTAATGTTGTTAGCATTTCATATATTTGTAAATTTTGGTTATATACTTGAAATTAAATAATTACTTTTAATTGTTTACTGCATTTTGTATATTTGTTACTGCATTTTATAATTTTTAGCATTTTTATGTGTTTTTGGAGCTTGCTCTTTTTGTAAATTGCCTTATATTTGTTTGTCATTTTGTAGATAAAACATTAAGGAGATTGCAATGAAGAATTCTTCCAAATCGAAACCCCATTAAGCTTGAAGTTGAAAAGAAGGACCATTTTTATCTTTTAATTTATTGAAATGATGTATTTGTGTAATTAATGAGTTTAGAAATATTGTTTGTTTTGTATAAAACTATAATGTGTAAGTAAAATTCTCACTGCATTTTATTTTTTTGCATTGCATTTTATTTTTTGCATTGCATCTTGCATATTACTAGATTTTCTGATTAAGAAAATTTTTGAGTAATTTTTTGAGTATTTTTAGGGTAATTTTTCGGGCAGATCCTCAACTTTTTTAAAAATTTCAAAATAGTCCTTGGTGACAGAAAAGAGGGACCACATTTGACAGATGTCACCTTTTAATTGGTCAAAAATCTTCTCTCTCTGCCCCTTATTAATGGGCTGCTCCTCTGAACTCCACCCGGTAAATAATTTATTTTTGTTGAAAAAATACTAGACTAATAGGAAATTTTGTAATCCGACTAAGATACTTTAGGTAGTATTTGGATCATAAGTAGGTAACATTAAAGTTTGGATTTAGGTACATAGAATATAATAATCATGTAGTTATGTTTTTACAGTTTTCTTGATTAAAAGTATCTATTACATATTTATTAGAACTCAAATTTGGTACTTAAAATTAGGGTTTTATTAATGATAGTTCAAAGACGGTTAATAACATGCATAAATTGATTTTTATTTTAATCTATATATATGAGAATCAATTAACATTCATGAAGTCAGTAAATTTATTATGGTCTAGTCATATGTCCTGAACTCTTATTAACACTCCTTCCTAATCATTTTTCTTAAATTTATTTTCTACAAATATTCAGATTAATTAATGTAGTCAACTTTTTAATATGTGATCTCTTGAGCCAAGTCAAAGTTTTTTACTTTCTTTAGTAGTCGTCCAATAAGTCAGAGTTTACATTGAGTTTTCTTGATTATTGTATTTTTAAGATTGATATAAGTGTTGCCTTAATCAACCATTGTCGTGTGTTTTGTTACCTTTTTTGACGGAAAAACTAATTAAACTCTTAAATAACTTATAAAAGTGGGTTTCTTTTTTGGACGGAACAATTCTATTGATACTTTAGACCCTAATAAAATAATTAAACAATTAAACCCTCGTGGTTTTCCTTACCTTAAAATTAATAATAATAATTAATTAATTAATTAATCCCTACATACACTAAATTCTGTCCCACAAAAGTCAATAGAGTCCAATATCCACCAAGCCTACCAAATCACCTTGCATAAATACCTAACATTCTAACTATATTCCAACATCAACAACAATTACACTAAAACAAACATGGAGAAAATACAACATAAATACATCAAAGTAAATGGCATAAACATGCACTATGCCGTGATCGGAGAAGGGCCCGTGGTGCTATTCATCCACGGATTCCCCGAATTATGGTACACATGGCGTCACCAGATGTTGTTTATATCCTCTAAAGGCTATCGATGCATTGCACCCGACCTACGTGGCTTTGGTGACACAGAAGCACCACCTGAACATACAAGTTACACCGCATTACATATAGTCGGAGACTTGGTGTGTTTGCTTGACGCGTTAGGGTTAGATAAGGTTTACTTGGTGGGTCATGATTGGGGTGCCATAATCTCATGGTACTTGTGTTTGTTCCGGCCGGACCGGATTAAGGCTTTAGTCAACATGAGTGTTGTTTATAATCCTAGGAATCCTTGGGTCAAACCGGTCAAGTACATGAGACATGTTTATGGAGATGATTTTTACATTTGCAGATTCCAGGTGAAAATTGTTTTTTTCTTTTATATTCTTTTTGGTTATGGTTATTACTATAACAATTATAAGAATGATTCTTTTTTTTTTATTGTTAATCTTGACTAGACTAGAGACATAGTGTGTACACATATATATATATATATATATATATATATATATATATATATATATTCATTAACTATGAATGTTAGCGAATTCTCTTAATATTCATCGTATGATATTATAAATTATAAAAAATAGTTTATTAATGAATATTAGTAGTTATAACATCGGTTTTGATTAATATTTATTAGTAAAAATATGGTTTTATACGTTTTGATTATCATTCATCGTTGACGAATGTTAACGAATATTTTTTTTTAAAAAAAATGATAATATCCACTTCAGTTAACATTCAATTAATGATGAATATTAGAAAATTCTCTTTATATTCATCATATGATATTATAAGTTATAAAAAGTAGTTTATATATGAATATTAGTAATTATAAAATCGGTTTTGATTAATACTTCTTGATAAAAATATGTTTTTTACTTTTGATTAACATTCATCGCGAATGAATAGTTAGTTTCCCTCCTTCCCTAAAAAAAATTACTTCCCTTTTGATCCCTACCCTATATATATATATATATATATATATATATATATATATATATATATATATATATATATATAAGAATGGCTAAGAACGCTTCAAATGCACAATGACTCTTGATTAAATAGTTAGATTCACATTCGCACATCTCAAAAATGTAAAGAAAAATAAATGTACACTTCTAAAAATGCACAAAAATCGAAAAAGCGATTGATGCACGATTATCTCTATAATTGTGCATAAATAGTTTTTTCGATTGTTGTGCATTTTCGAGAGTTCGCATCTATTTTTCTATACATATTTGAGATGTATTAGTGTGAATCTAATGATTTTATTGGCTAGTTGTGCATTTATGAGGTGTTCTTAGTCGTTCTTATTTTTAAGGTGTTCTCGTTGGAACTTTAATATATATATACATGTGTGTGTATGTAAATGCACATTCATGCAAACTAGTATATATTTAGATTGGAAAATTAGAGGTCATATTCCCTCATCACAAAATAAAACTGTGAGTCCTGAAACTTAAAGTAAAATTGAATAAGTTATGTGAGGGAACGTGACCTATCATGTTGGCTTCAACGCGAGAAGATTCTGATCCATTAAAGAAAGACAAAAAAAAAAAGGTGTTCTCTCAGTGTCGATAATATCATATATAACCTAAAATCACGTAGATGTCAACAACAATTGTCCATTCTAAGCTTCATATTTGAATTGTTTTTAAACATATTATCAAACTTAATGATCAAAACCTTATCTGTTGGGATATATATATATATATATATATATATATATATATATATATATATATATATATATATATAGTTTCTCACCTTTTTAAAAGAGAGACAAAAGCATACTTCACATTCAACAAATATGGAAATGCAAACGTGTAAAGGCAAAATGTTGTTTAAACTAGAGAAGCACACCATATGATTCGAACTAGTCATGATCATGCATCCTAATCCTAGTTAATATATGTTTTAATTAACAAAATTAATTGTGTTAATTAACAGGAATTAGGGTGGGAAAAAGAGTTCGAAAAAGTTGATACGAAAAGGCTACTTGCCTCATTTTATTTCAAACGAGTACCAACCGCACCAAAAATGCCTCAAGAGTTTGCCAAGTCTTTTAACCCACCTCCATACACCATACCTTCTTGGTTCACCGAAAAAGACCTCGACTACTTCGCATCCAAATATCGTGCCACAGGGTTTCGTGGACCATTCAATTACTATCGTTGTTTCGATTTGTAAGTAACTCAAACTTCAATTCTCTTTCACTATAATGTGACATATATATACGAACTCGAGCTAAATTATTAGTTTGGTATGCAGAAACTGGGAGCTTTGTGCAACGTGGACAGGATCTAAGATAAATGTGCCGGTGAAATTTATAGTAGGAGATATAGATTTAACGTATAATTTTCCGGGAATAAAAGAGTATATAGATGGAGGTGAATTCAAGAAATCGGTACCTGGACTCGAAGAAGTGGTGGTGATGGAAGGAGTTGGTCATTTTCTTAACCAAGAGAAGCCACATGAAGTTAGCAACCACATTTATGACTTCATTACCAAGTTTTAATTTTAATTAGACTAATTAATACTTAATCTGTAACCAACTAGCTATCATATTATATTTACATTTTATCGTTTAGTTAAGAGAAATATATTTACTTAATAGTTTATATCTCATGGAATCTCAATTTATTATGATATATCAATAACTCTTGTTATTTTAATAATTCATGAGAAAATGACACTTTATTTATTTGCAAATTTATATTAAGGTGTAATTTCTAAGTATCCCTTCACTTCATTCTTTTTATACACTGTTGAGGTTTAACATGTAAGGTCAAATATAAAGGGTACATTCGGTAATAAGTAGCTGGAGCTGTAGATTGTAGATGGAGATGGATCTGGAGATTGGTTGAAGTTGGAGCTGAAGATTCTTTTTCAGGCTATTTAAAAAAGTTTCTTCAAAAAGGAATTCTGGAAGATCCTTTTTTCAATAATCTCTATTTTAGTTTTGTTGCCAAACGAGGATGAGAGGATTAAGATTGTAAAAACTAGAAGTTCAATCACCTAGAATCTCTTAAAATGCTTGAGCTAAACACACCCAAAGCCGAATGGGCCTTTTTGACCCATACGATGCCCGCAAAAATTTTAGTGACTATCCAAACCCAAATCAAACACCAATGTTTTTGCGTTATTTATCGATCAATATCATATGATAGTGATTAGGCAACCTCCAAAAATATCGAAAGAATCTGGATGGCATAATCATTGATTCTTATGAATCCTAATCCAAATATTATGATTGAGTCATGACCTTAAAAAGGTCATTGCATAACCTTAAATCGTATGGAGTATGTTGTTGCTGTTTGGGTCGCGCAAAAGATACTGTACGTTGATTCTGTTTTTGTTGTTAAGTTGGCGATCTTGTAAAATCGTCCTCATTTGGTTGATACTAAAAAGAAATAATTATAAACCTCTAAACACCATAAACGCCTTATAAAAACCAGTGTCCACCTATAAAACCCACACAAATAAACCTCTAAACACAAAAACATAGATGGAAAATATAAAACACAAAAATATCCAAGTAAATGGCATCAATATGCACGTTGCAGAGATCGGTGAAGGCCCTGCCGTACTTTTCCTCCACGGCTACCCCGACTTATGGTACACATGGCGTCACCAAATGCTATTTTTATCCTCTAAAGGCTACCGTGACATAGCACCCGACCTCCGTGGCTACGGTGATACACAAGCTCCACCTTCCACCACCAGCTACACGGTGTTCCACATTGTTGGAGATATTGTAGGCTTACTTGACTCGTTGGGGTTAGATAAGGTTTACTTAGTGGGTCATGACTGGGGGGCCATAATCTCATGGGACATATGTTTCTTCCGGCCGGATCGAGTCAAAGCTTTGGTCAACATGAGCGTCGTTGAAACTCCTAGGAATCCTTTGGTGAAACCACTAGAGGAACTTCGAAAGACTTTTGGTGACGATTTCTACATCTGTAGATTCCAGGTAACTACTTATGAAAAGGACAACCATTGTTGTTAATTTTTACTTTTTATTATTCATCTAGATGCATGTATATTATATTCCAACCAAGTACAAATTTTTGAGAAGCTTCGAGCAGGGGGGTACGTTAATAAGCCAAGTCGAGTCGAGTCTCGAAAAATTATTGTTGGCTCGTTTAATAATCACACGGTTTGAACTCAACTTGAACTCGAATTTTAAAATTGTCTTCGAGTTGAACTCGAAATAATTGTTCGAGCTCAAGCTCTATGGTCGTTTAAGTTTATGATAATTTTGTGACAAACTGAAAAACTATCTTTTGAGCCTGAAATACTTGTTTTGAGCCTGAAATACTTGTTTAGAAGCTCGAACTCAATAAACACGTATAATTACGAGCTCAAATCAGATCATTAGGAAGCGTAAAAAGTATTATTTTTAAAAACAACTTTAATACTTAAAACTCAAAATGTATAGTGTTCTCAAAATGAAATTTTTTATATTTATAGTGTTCCCATCGATGAGAATTGTACTTGATAAGGTTCTCTCTTTATAATGTGTCTTGATAGTAATCAAATCAAACTTAATGATCCAAAATCCTATCCGTTGGGATATAGTTTCTCACCTTTTAAAAGGACAGACAAAATCATACATTACATACAACATATATGGAATTGCAAACGAGTAAAGGCAAAAGGTTTGTTTAAACGAGAGAAACACACGCCATGATTCGAACCCTTAAATTAAAATGAATATACATATACAACTGCATAATTATATATGCAGTAATTCCAATACAATTACTACTATGAAATGAAAATACGGATAATAACGGGTAGATGCATAAAAGTTAATAATCGCGATGAATGATAAGCCGAAACTCGTCTTTGATACGGTTCTATTAAAATAGGTTCTGTTAGAAAAGATTGGTCGTTTGTTTTCGAGAGTATAACGGCCGACACAGTAAACTCAAGGGCGGAAGATAGTTGGGGCTAGGGTGGGCCCTCGTCTCCCCTAATTTTGTGTTGTAAATGTAATTTGAATGCTTTTATCTATCAAAATCAACAAACTTATACACAAAAATACAACTTTGCCCCCTAAATGAAAGAAAGAAGTAAGTTTTTTTATTGTTCAAGTTCCGCCACTCGACACACTAATCTGAAAATGTTGTCAAAATTGTTGTTCACTTGTTCCTAAGTTGACTTGAATATTTGTACCTAGATAGTCTTACCAATATCGTTTAATGTGTGTTTCTTGTCCATCTATTTCAATGAAAATGAAGTGGTTTTATATCTTACATTCCATACCCGATAGCTAATGATGATCATCAATTCCGTTAATGATCATAAACATACTTGTCATACTCGATCGCGACTCGACTCGTGACTTGGAATCATAAATGTCAACTCGTAACTACTCTCGTGACTCGAATCGTAAGAGTCATAACACGTACACATATATAAAAGTTAGACACCAATAAGTATTAACATATCAATCTTATAGATCCTAATCCTTAAAAGTTACGGAGTAATAGACAAGTTTAAATCATCTAATTAAAAATCCTAAACCTATATTAAATTTAAGTAAATTATTATAAACCAGTAAGAATATATTTTATTTATAATGTACATCTAAAAAGTTAAAATTTGAGATTAACTGTGGTAATTGATTGAGTGACACTATTGTAAAAACTTGACTAGTCAATTAACCATTAACTTTCAGCCCTTTTTTTTTATAGAAACTTTTTATAATCTCTACAATATCTATCTTTAAGATATCATTCAAATGGAATCATGTGTTAAATTTTTATTCCCAAAAGAAGTTGAGCAACATGAGGTGCGATGGTAAAGTCATCGACTGAACAAACAAAATCACTACTGCTTAATTCAATCAAAACAAACTATAGTCATTTATTTTTATATTTTTTTCTTTTTTCAATATCACACAAAAAGTTTAACCGATTGTCTTCACGACTCGGAAGAGTTAATAGATGACTTGTAAGAGTCAAAGTCATTTAAGAATTGGTGTCCGAGTTACCTCATTTTTAAGATTTTTTACTCTAAGTGTCAATTCATGACTTGTAAGAATCTGACTAAAACTATGATCATTGGTAACTAAGCGTATCATTTACAATGGAAATCATCTAACAATTTGAAACCGAAGAAAAATGAAGTGACAAACTTTGCCCCGTTGATGAAAATAGGATATTTTCAACAAATTTTCTGACGATTTTTACTTGTTAACAGGAAATAGGGTGGGAAAAAGAGTTCGAAAAAGTTGATACAAAAAGGCTACTAGCCTCAGTTTATTTCAAACGAACTCCAACCCCACCGAAAATGCCTCGAGACTTTGCAAAGTCTTTTAACCCACCCCCATACACTATGCCTTCTTGGTTCACCGAAAAAGACCTTAACTATCGTGTAACAGGATTTCGTGGGCCATTTAATTACTATCGTTGTTTCGATCCGTAAGTAACTCAAACTTTCTTATTTTTTAATATGACATATATATGAACCCCGAGTTTGATGTTAAGGTTTAAATATGAGTTTGGTATGCAGAAACTGGGAGCTAAGTGCGGCATGGTCAGGATCTAAGATAAGCTTGCCGGTGAAATTTATAATCGGGGACCTTGATCTAACGTACAGTTTTCCAGGAATAAAAGAGTACGTACACGGTGGTGGATTTAAGAAAACGGTGCCTGGACTCGAAGAAGTGGTGGTGATGAAAGGAGTTGCTCATTTTCTTCACCAAGAGAAGCCACAAGAAATTAGCAACCATATTTATGACTTTATTACCAAGTTTTAATTGATTAGATTTTTATTTTACCACCTTGATCTGATATATTGATCATTGATCTAAGTCGTGTGTGTGTGTGTTTGATATCAGGATCTATATATACGAAATGAAGCTTTTGCGATTTTTAAAATTTATTTTCTGTATTAAACTTGTAATTTTCAAATATTATTATTGTATGTATTTAATGATTTTTTTTGTTGATTTGTGATTTACGTTAGGTGCAATGTGACATTCATATAAGTTGCTACGTCATAAAAAAAGTTGTCCAATAAATACAATAGCAACTAGTCAACGTTCAACATATCGAATAGAAGTATTATTAAGGTGTACTACAGTACTACTTGTTTTGGTTTATAGGGTAGCATACACTCCTATAATACGTTAGGTGCAACGTGACATTCATATAAGTTGCTACGTCATAAAAAATGTTGTCCAATAAATACAACAGCAACTAGTCAACGTTCAACATATCGAATAGAAGTATTATTAAGGTGTACTACAGTACTAGAGATGAACATAACCGGTTTTTTGACCAAACCGGTTCGGGTTGGAAAACTGAACCGGTTTTTGGTCAATGGTCAAGAACCGGTTTTGTCAAAAACCGGTTTGGAACCGACCCGGTTTTGGAGGGTGAAAAACTCAAACCGACCTTAACCGGTTTGGGCTGGTTTGGAACCGGTTCCGGTTCAAAAACCGGTTTCTAACCGGTTTTCCTATATAATTATGTTTTTTTTCGAGCGTTGAGCGTTTTAGTGAAAAACAACGTAATCTTCAAAAAGTTTCGATAGAATATTAGTACATTAGGAATGTAAACATAACTTAACAATCTCATAATTCAAAGTCTTCTAAATCTTCATAAAAATATTATTGAAACCAATAATTCTATATAATTAAGTTTTTTCCGAGCTTTGAGCGTTTTAGGGAAAAACAACGTAATCTTCAAAAAAAAATTCGATAGAATATTAGTACATTAGGAATGGAAAAATAACTTAACAATAACTTAATACAAAGTCTTCTAAATCTTCATAAAAATATTATTGAAACCAATAATTCTATATAATTAAGTATTTTTCGAGCGTTGAGCGTTTTAGGGAAAAACAACGTAATCTTCAAAAAAATTCAATAGAATACTAGTACATTAGGAATGGAAACATAACATAACAATAACTTAAAACAAAGTCTTCTAAATCTTCATAAAAATATTATCGAAACCAATAAGTCTTCATAATTCTTCATAATCTTCAACTTTTATTAATCTTCAAATCTTCTAACATCTTCAAATGCGTAATCTTCAAAAGTCGAAATCTTTTTCAAAGGTAGCCTCGCGCGAAGCTTCATCGAGAGCAATTTCCTCGTCGGAAAGTGATATTGCCGTACCCGCTTCCACCTCGACATCGTGTATATCTCCTTCGTATTTCATTTCACCTTCAAGAATTGAAATGTGTTGTATACGTTCCGCGGCGTCTAAGTGATCATTCAAGCAAATACACATCTCTAATGAGGCCGGTGTGAGTCTTGTTCTTCGTATAGATAATACCATGCCACTAAGAGAAAACGTGGATTCCGAAGGTACCGTAGAAGCTTGGACGGTTAGTAAATCTCGGGCCATGATGGTTAGAACGGGAAATTGAGATTCCCTCTCTTTCCACCAAGCCAAAATATCAAATTTTACGAATTCATTGGGTAGAATAGTGGACAAAAAATCTGTTCCGGTATATCTCCCATATTCGCTAGTGGTGGTCCTTTGATCACCATCACCCCTTGCCCGTTCATGGTTTTCTTGTATTAAACGATTATATAAGTTAATCATCGGATCTTGGGTAGAAGATTGTCGCACCCCCAAATTATGATGCAGCGGAAGTCGAGTCGGAGCGCGACTAATCAGAAATCATTACATAAAGTTACAACGAACGACCACTATATGCGTTGTTTTGAAAATAGTACAAAAGTATTTTCATTGATAAACCAAATGTTTACACCAATCTCTGAGTTCGCGAATAGTTCTAGAGATTCTAATACATAACTAATATTACAAAATAGTAATGCAAGGAAAATCTCCAATGTTTGTAAATCATGCGACTCGAGCTATTGTGTCCTGGAGTAATCCTACTCCTGTCGTGAACCTGAGAATACATACTAAAATTGTCAACAATAATGTTGGTGAGTTCATAGGTTTAGATATCAAGATATAAATATGAACCACGAGATTTCATAAGTGTTGCACGCATGCAAAATAATGTATACTACTGCCACGAGCTCATAGTCCGAAGCTTAACCGATATGAGTTTGCCTCCTGCAGATGCCTAATCCAGAACATCCGTATGAACAAATTATAATGCGTCCATTTGACCAGTTAGTGCTACTAACCCGGACGGGGATGGTCAATCCCAAATAGATCTATCCATTAATACTCGCGCTAAGATCCATACTAACGAAACTATGATGTGTAGAGGACTTTTGTGTGGATTATGAAAGTGAAACTCATGCAATCCGTATATGGGTGTTTCTGTACTCGTGTTCTTGAAAACAATGTATGTATTCTCACCCCAATAGTTAAAAACAGTAAAAGAGAGGCTATGAGACTCACCTGAGTCTTGAAAGCGAGCGTTTAAGTTAATAAACGTTTATCCAAAGTGTAACCTTCTGGCGCCCTAAACGCACAAGGTTATGTGTGAGTGAATGTCTCAAAAGATCATTCATGCTAGTTGTCCACTCAACTAGTTATGTTAAATGTTGTTTGTTCTACGATTACGTTTAGAAAAACATGTGCGGCCCGTTGGTGAAAGTTTGTAATAATAATTCTTAAAGACATTATTATTATGTTCCGTTTCGATGGATACTTGTAAAAGTACATATTGTGTGTATCCGAGTAGGCATCATAGTTATGTATTATCACGCGAATTAAATATTTTGTGAAAATATGTTTTGGATCCATCTGTATTGCGAACTGAGTTGTTGCGATGCGAACTGAGTTGTTGCGATGCGAACTGAGTTGTTATGATGCGAACTGAGTCGCTGCGCTGCGAACGGAGTTGTTGCGAACCGAGTTATTGTCTAGCGAACTGAGATTATCGCTAAAGTTCACAGACTGAGGGTTGTTTCACAGACTGAGGATGTTTGCGACACAAGGGTTAGTGTTGCTAGTTAGTACTGCTAGTGTAAGTATTGCGACACAAGGGTAGTGTTGCGGTTTAATACTGCTAGTTATAAATGTTGCGACACAAAGGTAGTGTCGCGGATTTGTACAGTTCGTTGTGGATGTTGCGACACTCGGGTTGTGTCGCATCGAGTTTCTACTGCTCACTTAGTTCCCACTGTTAATACTGTTGGTGTGTTTAACTCTGTTATCACTGTTTCTACTACTAGCACGTTTTACATGGTTTCCACTGCTAGTTCATTTTACTTCCTTACTACTGTTAGTGCATTTACTAGTTTCCACTGCTAGTTCGTTTACTCGGTTAATTCTGCTAGCACATTTCCTAGTTTTTACTGTTAGTTCGTTTACCCGGTTAATACTGCTAGTGCATTTTCTAGTTTCTACTGTTAGTTCGTTTACCCGGTTAATACTGCTAGTTCGTTTCTACTGCTCGTTATTAGTTTCTACTGTTCGTTCCTGAAATTCGCTTTTGTTCGAGGGTTTCGATTAAATGAGTTTGCTTCGGACCCGAAACTATTACCAGACAAATATCAATATTTTTGCACTCGTAAAAAGTAAGTTTTCATATATTTTGGTAATCCCGAAAGTGTTCGATTTTTGGGACAGGAATACAAACGATTCTCTGGTAGATTTAAAATGTTCGTTTTAGGGTAACTTCGAGTGGGTTTCCAGTTTAGACTTTGTGAGTGAACTTACTAACATGTTAGATCAACAAAATCTTACGAATAACAAAAGAAGTTGAGAAAAGTGTGTTCTTACCCGAAATATGTGTGACGAACGAGATGTGTAGGAAAATGGTGAAGCTTGACTCCTTGTTACTAGTAAGCTTTCTTGTGATTTTTGGTGAGAATTGAGAGTAAAAGTGAAGATGGAAAGATTTCTGGTTGTGGTTGCCGTGAGGAGAGAAAAATGAGAGAAAGTTTTGGGTAAAGTTCTGAAAGTTTTGACCAATGAAGGGTTAAGTTGTGTGTGTAAGTAACCAAAATGATGATATTCCATTGGGAGATGTGGGGGCCGGCCTAGGAAGTCTTAGGCTTTGCAGAATTTCCATCTAAGGTGGGCTCCACCCGATTTCCCCTACTTACCCAATTTATTTAATTTGTTTGTTTGTTTTAAATAAATTGTTATATTAACATTTGAGTTCTCCTTTTATTTGTCGGGCGCGATCCGCGTGTTTGCGTTACTTACAACGCGTACAAGGTATTAATATAATATAAGTTAAATAACGACCAATTAATATAGTTACGTTATTTAAGAAAAGTTTTTCACCAACGTCCGTATTTACCGTGTCGGATTCCATCCGATTGAAATTGCGTAATTAATATTTAATTACGTACGTGCGTATAATACAACATACAATATGTTACCGTAATTAGTCCTATTTCACACTAATTACATGTAGTAATTACCTATCTTAGGTAATAAATGATGGCCTAATTTGCCGGGTGTCACAAAGATGAAGCAAACATTGTGGAAATCGAACTAAAAGAAACATTTGTTGTTGAAGTATATTTTTGAAAATAATGACCAAATAAATCTTTAAAACATTTGTTAAAATTTTCTTTTGTATTATGTGAAAAAAATGGGTCAGTGTCATTCAAATCCAAATCGTTAGAAATGTTATCGATAAGCAACTCCACCCCGGAAACATTCAAACACGGGTTCAATGCAGCGAAACAAGTAATTACTAGTGTCATTTCTTGAAAAATATTATTTTAGTTTGCTTACATGGGAGCCACCATTCTTGCGTATACATCACCACAAAATTCGTATTCGCTTAATTTTGAAGTCATTATAAAAATTTGATTAAGTACCAAATGAATCGTGGGATAATAAACACCCAATAATAAAGTAGTCGCGGTTTTAAAAACTTTGAGCAATTCGGTTATCTTTTGGATAACCTCCCAATATTCGGAGGGAAATGGTGTTGCAAGACCTTTTTGAACAAGTTGATCATGAAAAACGTATAAAGTGTCGCGTTGGCGTAAACCACATACAAACATATTGTAAGTCGAATTCCATCTTACGGGCATGTCCCAATTAGGGGTGAAAAAAATGGAATCCGTTTCCTTACACAATTTCATATAATGTTTGTATCTAGCCTTACCCCTACAAAATATATCTTGTAACATAGTTTTATACACTTCTTTTACTACGGTTATTTCTCCAACCGCTAGTCCGTCTTGCACAACCAAGTTAATGATGTGTGCAACACATCTACTATGATAAAAAATGATCTTCAAAGGTGGTCCGTATTTTAGTATTAATCTTTGAACGGCGTTTGTATTATTACTCGCGTTATCAAACGAGATTGAAAAACCTTTTCCTGTAATTTAAACGCTTTCATTACATCTCGTAACATGTAAAATAATTTTTGACCCGTGTGAGGGTACTCAAAGTCTTCAAAAGCAATGGTACGTTTCATCATTTGCCAAGTTACGGGTCCAACCCAATGTGTGGTAACACAAAGGTACGAACCAGGCAAACCATGAGGAGCCGACCAAACATCGGTTGTTAATGATACACTTGTATTTAAGTTTTCAAAACCGGTTTTCAGTTGCATTTTAGCTTGTTGCCACAATTTAAGGGCATCACGTTTAAGAGTAACACGACTTACATTATTATATCGCGGTTGAAGAGTATTTTGAATCACCCTAGTAAGCCGAGGGCTGTCGAAGTGGTTGAACGGTAAACTTTCTTGAATCACAAAGCCCGCAAATGCTTGTCGACACCGCTCCGCTTCGTATGTAAAAATACCCCCATCCCGTGACATGGTTGTTTGACCCTCCTCCGGATTAGTTTTGACTCCATCACAATACCGTGTTGCATGTGATTTCAACGTTGAGTTGGAGTCGGCTTCAAAATTTCCCGCAAAGTTTACAATGTGCCTTAGTCGTACCATCCGACAACAACACTTTGTCGTAATTACACCAAATCTCCGGATTTCGTTTGGTTACCAAAACTTGTACAATAGTTGGTGCATTTGAAGAACCAACACCGGTGGAAGTTGAAGAAGATTGAGTTGTCATTTTGAGAGCGGTTTGAGAGCGGTTAGAGAGCGTTTTGAGAGTTTTGTACGCGAATCGTAAGTGTTTTGAGTGTTTTAAGAGTAGAATGAGCAAGTTTGAGTGTTGTGACTAAACCATACCCAAGGTATCTATTTATACTAATTTTAGGATGGCAAAATGGTAAAAAAAAAAAAAAACAAAACAATAAAACGCTCCAAAACGGTCAAAAAATTCGAAAAAACGGCTATATTCCGAACAGCTCCAAAAACCGGTTCCAAACCGATTTTTCTAACCGGTTTTTCAAACCGGTTCGGGTAAAGCCGGTTTCTAACCGGTTCCCCAACGTTAATATCAAAACCGGTTTCAAACTGCCGGTTTTGACCGGTTTCAATTTCAAATTTTTTTTCAGTTTCGGTTTCCATTTTTTTAGTCACCTCTATACGGTACTTACCTGTTTTGGTTTACAGGGTAGCATACACTCCTATTGTATTATAGTGCCCAATGGGCTTTAGGTCCATCAGCCTAATGGGACGGAGGTAGTGTTAGATACAGTTTCATTAGCCCAATGGGCTTTAGGGACCATACACTCTTACGTACAGTATTACAGTGCCTGCCAGAATTCATCACGTTTGGACTTTGGTGACCATCCAACCCAAAATTTTGGTTGGGTCATGACCATAAATAGTTTGTTGCAATATTGCCTTACCTAAGGGACCCTTACCTTAAAGTAAAGGAAAATTAACAAAAAAGCTAATGTAGATATCTTCTTAAAGTAAATAGGAAATGTCATCTAATAGTAGTCCTTATATCATGAAAAGAAAAATAAGTAGTTAAAAATTTGATCACTTTTTATATTTTAGGAATAAGGGTATGAAAATGTATTCAATTTTAATTCAAATTAATTGTATTTATTCACCTTAGAATGTCTCTATCGTGTGCTTTATACTTCTATACATTGTTGTATGCATTTGACGATACTTTTGATGTTTATCACTCACGTTACATCGATACAAGTTGACACGTTAAAAAAACATTACTGATACAAACAATAGTTATTGAAAATTCAATACACATTGTAAAAGCATTCTGAATTAAATACGTACAATATATACACTTTGGATTAGTCTACTATTTATCCCTATATTTTATCATTTAACAAAAAAAACCTTGTAATATTTTTTGTAAAGGTATCTATCCAATTAATTTAGAGCATCATTTATGACTTAAATTTGTCCCACATAAGTCAAGGGACGGAAATAACCATGAAAGCCTAAAAACCAACGCTCACACTATAAAAACCAACCAACAAATAAACCTCAAAACACAAACCAAACATGGAACAAATACATCACAAAAACATCCAAGTAAATGGTATCAATATGCACGTCGCCGAGATCGGCGAAGGCCCCACCGTGCTCTTCATCCACGGCTTCCCCGAGTTATGGTACACATGGCGTCACCAAATGCTATTCATATCCTCTAAAGGCTATCGTGCAATAGCACCTGACCTCCGTGGCTATGGTGATACAGAAGCTCCACCTACCACCACCAGCTACACAGTGTTCCACATAGTCGGAGATATTATAGGCTTACTTGATTCGTTGGGGTTGGACAAGGTTTATTTAGTGGGCCACGATTGGGGTGCCACAATCTCATGGTACGTATGTCTCTTCCGGCCTGATCGAGTCAAAGCTTTGGTCAACATGAGCGTCGTTTATACTCCTAGGAATCCTTTGGTGAAACCACTGGATCATTTTCGAAAGACTTTTGGCGACGATTTCTACATATGCAGATTCCAGGTGATTAATTAGTAAAAAATGATTTGAATTACTTAGAGTAAAGTTTATTTATTTATTTAGTTGCACTAACTTTAGTTCTTATCCTCACTTTGATTATATAACCAATCACATTATAAAAGTGTGAGAAAGGTAAGTCTGTGTTGCACAAAGTGTACTATTTGGCTTTGGGTCACATCGTTATTAATTTTTTATAACGAAAAAGCTACAGCATTATAGTACACAAATATTGACATATATTAATTATTAATTTAATTGTTATTATTATAATTATTAAACATTAACTTAAGCAAATGTTACACTTACATATTCTTTACAGTATGAAAGATCAAATTAAAGGACCTATTGACATTAACCGTTCACGTTACTATTTTTGTTTGTTTTGACAGGAAATCGGTTGGGAAGAAGAGTTTGCAAAAGTTGATATTAAAAAGCAACTTGCTGGAATGTACTTTAAACGAACTCCGGAACCACCAAAGATACCTAAAGACTATGCAAAGTTTTTTAAACCGCCTCCGTACACCTTACCTTCTTGGTTCACCGAACAAGACCTCGACTACTTTGCATCCAAATATCGTGCCACAGGGTTCCGTGGAGGGTTTAATTACTATCGTTGTCTTGATCTGTACGTACTCAATACTAATTAATCAGATTAATGAATTGTAACTTAAGGCGCACCTTTGGGGTCTAAGTGTTTAACTAATGGTTTGGATTGCAGAAATTGGGAGTTATGTGCAGCATGGACAGGATCTAAGATAAATGTGCCGGTGAAATTCATAGTAGGGGATCTTGATCTAACGTATAGTTTTCCTGGAACTAAAGAGTACATACACGGTGGTGGATTTAAGAATACGGTGCCTGGACTCGAAGAAGTGGTGGTGATGGAAGGAGTTGGTCATTTCATAAATCAAGAGAAGCCACAAGAGATCAGCGAGCACATTCACGACTTCATTACCAAGTTTTAAGTTGAATTAAACCATTTAAACGCAGTCTAAGCGTTATGCATCTATTATTGCCATAAATGTGTTTGTAATTTGATTCTATCATAAGATGAATTTACATGTGTTTGTCGATTATGAAAAACAAAATATACGTTAGTTCGGTGCAAAATGCAAACACATATCTCATATCGGAAACATAAAGAAACCAAAGCATGTATATAACTTCACGGGCTACCCCCTTTATAACTAATTAATTTTATATTGGAACCTCATCTGGACTTTGTACGAGTTGACCTGTAAAAGGTCCCGACATATGCCTCCCCCGACTAAGTGGCATTTGAAAAGTGTTTTGGATTCAGTTCTTATTGGAATCTGAACGAGTTGACCTCTCACATAATTGGCGTGGGATGATCTGGCTTGATCTGGTTAGTATTTTCGGCATTTTAATCTTTTGGTAGGAAAAAAAATGCATTTATAGTTATGAAAACTGCAAGTTCAAAGGGACTCTGGATTTTGGTATTGACACGTATGTGGATACAATGACAATGGTTAGGCCGAAAGTAATGCCTGAACACATGCTCTATACATATATGAACAAGCAGCATAATAGCTTATCAATTGTTTTTACTTAAAAAGTGATAGGCAACAATATGAGTCCTTGCATGTATGTGATGCATCTAGATTGATAGTACTGAGAGCTAGTATGAGCAGGGGCGGAGCTAGAGGGGGCAAGGGGGTCAGTTGCCCTCCAAGATATCTAAAATTACTGAAAAAAATAATTTTTTAAAGATAATTAGTGAGAGTTTAGAAATTTTGACCTCACAAAATGATAAAAAGAAAAAATAAAAAAAAAATTTACCCCCTAATAAAAATTTCTAACTCTGCCCTGAGTATGACACCATCAACAGTTGAAACATCACAACCCTACACATTAGATAAACATTTTCTCAAAGGAGACTTAAACCCGCAAGTTGATGAGTTACTCTTGTATCGTTAGATCAAAAACCCTCGGGTACAATGCTAACTTTTTGTTAGTTATTAATCTAGACACAGTGCAGAACTGAACCAAGTATATAACATATTTTGAAATGCATCAAGTATAGTTTAACATCTAATTATTCTTTTTATACCAACGTTAGTCTTAATCATCACATGATCACAATATAAAGACCATGCAAAGTTGTTTAACCCTAACTCCATATGCCTTAGGTTCAGCGAACAAGACCTTGACTACTTTGTATCCAATATCGTGCCACAGGATTCCGTGGAGGATTCAATTACTATCTTGCCACAGGATTCCGTGGAGGATTCAATTACTATCGTTGTTTGGATCTTTAAGTATTCAAAGTTAACGATTAAATTCGTTTATAACTTAAGCCACACATATTGGAATTTAACTATTAGTTTGGATTGCAGAAACTGCGAACTATGCGCAGATTGGGCAGGATCTAAGATAGTAATGTCAGTGAAATTCATAGTAGGGAACCTTGATCGCAATACATATACTAACAATTTATAAAATCTTTGAGAAACAATTTGCTAAAATTAAAATCCAAACCTCCAGCTTCATTACCCAGTGAAAATAAATGTGAACAACAAAATTTTCATCATATCAAGTATGCAAACAAGAACAACTAACTGTATCGTCAAGAACACAATATTGGAAATCCGGGAATAAAAACTATGGAACGGATACTCGAAAAACATTGATGATAACTTAGTTTCTAAATCCCCTGCTGTTTCTTCGACCTCTAGCCTTCTCAAATTTCCTTCCCTTTGATCTAACATAAGGTTTGGTGTGACTGTGTGGTACACCAGGAGCCTTACCAAAGTGCTTCACCGCTTCACGGGAGTTCTTTGGACCTCTAAGAAGAATCTAAACCAATCAACCAACAAACACATATATTAACATCTCATCCTTTTCAACTCTACAGGCAAAATCTATTTATCGCATACATTTTTGTTTGTTTAAAACAAAACGTCAGGTAAAATAGTACAATAGAAGACAGTAATAGGAAACAATTAGTTCAATACAAGATAAGAAAAGAATACATACAGTGTTCTGTCCAAGAGGAGCTCGAAGAGCCAATTGATCGAATGTCAAACATTCTCCACCTGCCTTCTCAATTCTTGCCCTTGCAGTCTCGGTAAACCTAAGTGCAGTTACCTTAAGGCAAGGGATTTCATCAACCCGGACATCATCTGTCACTGTGCCCACAACCACAGCAATCTTGTCCTCCTATTTCAAAGATTTTAACCATCACAACAAACATCAAATCACATGGACATACAAACAGTAAAAGAATCAACAAGTTCAGACTTTTTACATTGATGCCATTTTAACACTACGTCATCCCCAATTTTTCATTATTATATAGCATACAAATTCAAAGGCTTAATAGCAACGTGCGATTTTCATGTTTCAATGCTGATCTAATGCACAAACTGTCATTCCAATTTATTGAATAAAACTTGTAAAAGTATTCTAGTTTCATCATTTTTTGACGTAAAAAACAACACATTCATCTTCGTACGATCCATCAAAAATGACAAAACAGAGAACCTTTCCTAATTCCAATAACCAATTTGGCAAGATAGTTCATACTAAGGCCAGCAGTGGGTGGCACTAATCAATATTTATATCATAACAGGCGAATTTAGCTACTTAATAACCTATTACAAATCATAAACAATAAATTAATTTCAAAAACACGTACATTCTTTTCTAACCTTCAGCACTGCCATATCTATGACATGAAATGTATGCATATAAGTAAAAAAAAATGTAAACAGATACCTTGCCAGACATGAAACGAATCAAACGAGATAACGAAATTGGAGGTTTGTTAACTTTGCTCATAAACAACCTCTTCAATATCACAGCATTGAAGTTACTTCCAGTCCTCCTCACCAAAAATCGATACAACTGAAATAATTATATAAGCATATATCATTGCACAACCTAAAATTACAGCAAGCTCAATATATAAACAATTTAAAATTACAGCAAGTTCGGTATACAAATACAACTTAATAATTGAGGAGCTGTGAGTGATTTACCTTGACGAGGAGTTTAAGGTAAATATCATCGGATCTAGGGGCGGTTCTTTTGGTTTTCTTGCTCTTACCACCGGCAACAAGATCGATACCCTGAAATTATCATAAAATTGAAGTGTATTAGTAAGGTATACGATCAGAAAACATTTGAATAAGAGTTAGGGTTCCGGCGGATGGAAAATACCATGACGACGACGGCGGCGGAGGCTGGTTCCTGCACGAAAATGTGGTAACAAGAGGAGAAATGGGAAACCTAGGGTTTAAGAAACAACGATAGAAGTGATGAGTATATTCGATAAATAATAAAGGGCTGTTAAAGGCCCAATTAGTGAGGGTCTTTTGGGCTGTTAAGTGGCCCAGTTTGACAAACATTTCAACAAGTTTACGTGTTTGGATTGAATTTTGAGAAGAACTTTGCGTTTTCAAAAAAATAATAACATCAGCTTTTCCAAAATTGAGTTTGATATCTGGAATAACGTGTATAATAATGTTTTTGTCAAACGTTTTCTAATAATTATTTGCATTTTACAAACGAGCTCGATGGTTAGTCACGTAAATCGAAGCGTAAAGAATCAATTCAAATCATCATGCACTCAAGTGTATATATTATCCTTAATCAGTTATCTCAAACGCCCTCTATTTGTGGTAAAGTTAAAATTTTTCAATATATAACTTGAGTGAGTGAATAGGATTGCAAATACAAACAAAAATGGTCAAAATGTATTTTACTACCCTCAATTTGACTAACTAGGTCCTATACTATCATGAACTATTAGGGTATAGCATGGTACCCTCAACCTGTAAACTCGGTTAAATTACTACCTTCACTCACCTGACTCACTCACGTGCAAGCACGTGACTTGAATTCCGTTAACTTTTAACTGAGCGTGCACATATTTCAGTCAAATGAAAAACAAAGAAAAACCTTCAAATTGAAAATCAAAGATCATTCGGCAGCTCTTTCAATGGAGATTACCTTCTTTTCATTCTCTGTTTGTGAAAAAGCCAAACCTAAAAATTTCCTATACTTTTAAATTTTATCAGACAAAAAAGTAATCCTATTTCATTAAGATTGAAACCCCAACCAACTACTCGTTAATGGATTTACAAGGAAGATACAAAATCAAACAACTTTTTATGATTAAAAAACCATATCTTCAACCTACTGATAAATACAAAAGAAAAAGGACTAAAAATCCTTTTCAAATATATATATATATATATATATATATATATATATATATATATATATCTTTTTTGATTGAACATGGCAACAGAGGTGTTACTCGAATTAACAAATTTTAGGTTTGGGTTTGAATTGAAGAATACTGAAGTAAAAAGAGATGAAGATCATACATGTGACTGGGTGTGCTTCCTAAAGCATCGCAAATTCCAGTAAACTGATGTTGAATCATATTGGATTATGAATTGAAAGTTAATTTTTCCCTTTTTATTATTTTTTTCTCTGTCTTTCATTTGACAATAGTGTTCAGTTAGAAATTAACGGAATCCGAGTCACTTGCTTGCACGTGAGCGAGTCAGGTGAGTGAAGGTAGTAGTTTAACTGAGTTTACAAGTTGGGGTTACCATGCTATACCCTTAATAGTTCAGGGCCAGGTTAGTCAAATTGAGGGTAGTGAAATACATTTTGGCCAACAAAAATATAGTGAATTTAAATTTAAATGGTGGGTAGTGATTTGTACACCGTCATTTTTTATCCATACACAATCAAACATGATTTATATCGTTTACTGTACGATACGATGAACATAAAAAGTGACGTATGAATAAAAAATGACGATGGAGGAATCATCGCCTTTTTATTAAAAGTGTACTTATAAACGTTGATTATCAATCATAATTACCTCTATCTAAACTTCTAAATAGTTACAATAACATCCTAGCATTTATAAATCAAGCAACTTCGTCCTAAAAGTAAACGAGATTTATTAAATGGAGAATTATGTATGTGAAATGCATTAAATGGATAGTTATGTATGTTTTTATTGGTCATGTCCAAGATCATAATTATTCCTTATATTCAATTCACCGAGTGAATTGATAATTTACGAGAGTTAAGTTGCCCCTCGTCATGCGAGGGGATGAACTCAATATTATCATCTTGATAACTCATAGATTACCGATAATAGTTGAACATACGATGATACATTTTTAACTTAACGCACATTGAATGTCCAATTAATATGCATGTTTATTAGTAGTTCGATGATAAGGACTCAACAATTACTAACTTACAATAGCTGATTGTTCATTCATACATCTTCCTTTTATGTTTTGAAAAACGAAAAATATTGTTTATAAGTTACATAAAAATTGCTTATTAGTTTAAACAATAACAAGTTAGCATATTTGTAATTTTTTGCTTATATAATTTAAATACAAATGTACTTTTTTAAAGTGAATTTTTTATACATATAAACTTTATGAGAAGAGTCATTTTTTATCATTTTATATTTTGGTGGAATCAAAATCAAAATAGAATAACTAACGGTACCCTTCAAAATCTCATAAGAGCCATTTTTTCTCATGAGATTTGAACTTTATCATCTCTTTAGATAAACTCGTGATATATCACTTGATATGTAGTGATAAATTGATGATATACTCTGTCATTTGATAATAAGGGATAATTATGACATCTTAAACTTGATATCATGATATAATCATAAAAAAAAATAAAAAAAATTCTCAAAATAGTATGTACTTTCGATATTTGCTTTCTATCTCCCCACTTTAATTAATTAATTACATTAAATAAGCACGGCAACGGTTAAGCCGCGTACATCATGAGCATAAGCTCGGCTACCCTGAGGAGCCTGTTAGAAACGTAAATACCCTTTTCAAATAAAATTAAATGGGCAATTTAATTTCTTTTCTTTTACTTAAATCCAAGAATCAATCACACTAAAAATTATCATAAACTAAAACTAATAAGAATACTATATATTTTTTTAACTTATTTGAAAAATCAATACTAAATTTTAAAAAGTTAACTCAAAACTACAAGTTTGTTTTGCATCTTGGAACGATAAAAACATTTTGTTAAATAAGATGGAAGAAAACTACAATGAGTTTTAGATAAGGGGCAATTTGAGATTTTTTTCATCTTTCCATATTAAGGATTAAGGAATAAATTGTTACACTACAAGGGTTGTAGATTTCATAGTGTATGAGTATGAAGATTAAGAAGATTGAGGATATGCATATTAATCAATTTGTAATTTTAAAACAATCGTTGTACAATTAATTAAATATCAATGTTATTTTTGAAATTTTAGCCATTAAACATGAGAGTTCTTTATCTAGAATAACAATCTAATTTTTCGTTTTACCCTTTAAACGCATTATTCATAATACATGTTTACTTTTTTTTCTTGTGAAGTTCATATAGAAGGTAACAAAGGTATAAATGACCATATACAATAAGTAAAAAAAGATAAATTCATATTTACTTTTATTTGCCAATATGTATCTCATCAAAAAAACAACAATTTCATCATTTTCCCTTATCAAATAGCAAAAAAACTATCATATGTACATATAAGGAGTAGGTGAAGACGGTGGACGAGCAAGTGATGGAAGTGCGACTGTACGGGCATGTGATGACGACCTTCTACAATGTGCGAAGTCGACGGAGAAGCAACACTTTGTGGTGGCTCTTGACGTCGACTTTGAATTGAGAAGAGGAATCGGGTTTTGTTTTCATGAAGACATTGATAGAACAAACGAGACAAGGGTATTGTTGGAAATAGAAACACTAAATGGGGCGTACATTGTATATATATTAATTTGCGGCCGATTGATGTGACATGATGAATAGTAATTTTTGTTTTTTAGCGAAAAAAAATACTATATTTATATTAGATTTGGAAAACTACTAAAACTAGGATGCCTTAGCTTACATGGTATTTCCCTTTTGTTATAACTCAAGGGTTATGAGTTCGATCCTCACAGCAACCATCCCTTTTTATTTATGAAATAGAGTTGCACACCCTAACACTTCTCATTTTTTAAAATATATTGAAATGATTATAAACTATATATATATATATATATATATATATATATATATATATATATATATATGTATGTATGTATGTTACAAAATTGTTTCTTTGTGGTTTTATTATGACAAAATAAGTATGTTCTGTTAAACTCCTATCTTTTTGAAATTATTTTAATTTTATCAAGTAAACTAAACTTTTTTTTTTTTAACATTTATTGATTGTAAAGTTAAGTTGAATTATGAAATGTATTTTTCTACAAAATACAATAGTTCTTATCATGACATATAAATTTCTTTAGTGAAGTGGACTCAATTACTAATTCCCAAGTAAACAACTAGATATGTTGACTGAATAATTTTTATGTTTACCTCGACACATTAAGTTGTATATAAGCAGAGCACGAGATTGCGTTTGATTCGCATAATGTTTTTGATGAAATTAAAATTCATAAAAGAAATTTAAATTTTAAGAAATGTAAATTTCTTTAAGTGAAGGAACTTGATAACTTCAAATGCAATTCATTTTTTAATCAAACAACATTATGAAATTGAATTGAAATTTCAATTCCAACAAATTCCATCGAATTCTACGAACCAAACGCAACCTAAGTGTTTTAGAGATTTTATGATAGTCAAATTGATTATTTAAGAAATATATATGATATTTTTTAATTTTTTAATTTTAATTCTAACATATGTAATATTTTTATTTAAATTTTAATTTTAAAAAAAAGATACACAAATCGTCCTTTAAGTCCTTAAATTTCATCGGCAGTTCTTTACATAATTTAATTACACCAATAATCATTTCTTTTAAAAATTGTTACGTTAACAGTCCTTTAGACTAACGATTGTTAATTCTCCGTTAAAAAGTACCACACGTGATATTTTTTTATTCTTTTAATTTTTTGTGTATATAAATTAGAAAAACTAAAATATATGTAGATACATTATTAGCTGCAAAGAACATCATTTTCATTTTCCTCACTGAAACATCAAAATTTATAATCTACCACCAAATCCACCACCATCTTTCACCACCAAATCATACATTTGTGGCTTAAAGATTACGAGTCACATATTTGGTTCCTAGTTTTCAACGTCGTTTTACTTTGAAGCTAGGGTTTTCGTTTGAGATGTTTTTCGAGTAAGGAATGAATGCAAAAGAGAGGATACAATGGCTACTAAAATTGTGACGAGATAAGATGAATGGGTGACGGAGGGTCTCCAGGTGGTAAAAGATGGTGGTGGATTGTAAAATTTGATGTTTCAGTGCAGAAGATGATCAAATTTTGATGATGAATTTGCTAAGTGATACGAGGAAGATGAAAATGATATTCTTTATAGCTAATAATGTATATATACATATATTAGATTTTATAATTTATATTATCTTTAAAAAGTTAAAAGAAATGATCATTAGTTTATAGTACCGTTAACACAGTAAGTTTTAAAAGAAATGATTATTCCAAATAAAATTTGAGGTCTCTACAAAATTTCAATGAAAGTTGAAGTGAGCAAATATAACAGAGTACTCAATATGATATTATCCAACTTGGGCTGCCGATTATTTGGTTTTGGCTGCCGAGTATTCCATTTTGTCAACGAGCTTCCAATATGAATATTGTTCTTTACTACTAGTATAATTTAATTGAATTGATCCTCCCCCAAGCAGAAAGCAAGAACAAGTGATCAAAGTTTAATGGCGACCAAAAGCAAAACCCAACTGGTAGTTACCGACGACGGTGTTGGTATCATCACAATCAATAATCCGCCTCTCAATTTACTATCTTCCCCTGGTAATACCTGCAATTCATCTCTATTTTATTCATCAAGTGACATATTTCCTATTTTTTTGAAGTTTTTAATCAAGTTATGTTAGTGAAATTGTAAGTAATTGCTAAGTTATTATGATGCTGATACTTTTTAGGTGCTTATGACTTATTTGTTTTTTCATAGCTAAAATGCACTTTGAATGATTTGGATTACTGAGTATATAATTGGAAAATTTGATAATTAGATTTGTATTAGGGTTAAGAGATGCCATTTGGGATTGTATACGCTGCAAAACATAATTCTAACGAGTCTGCGAAAAGCAACTTAAGCAGCTTCTAAAGTTATGTTTTTCACTATAAGAAGTGATCAATTTACAATCTCTTTTTAATCATGTGAATTTTGCAAACGCGATAATCAGATAAAATTGTACTATTGCATAGTACCAAACACCCTTTAACTATTTTGAGAAATTTATTTTGTAGAATGGTGAATGTAACTTCAAATTCAAAGCATAGCTATACTGTTTTGCTCAAAAAAAAAAAGAAAAAAAAATAGAGAGTAAACAATTTTTACGATTGTGGTTTGCATTTCTTTCGAATTTAGTAGAGACTTGAATTCGGTGAACACTTTTGGGTAATGTACTAATGTTGTCTACTTATATCCTCCTAATGACACTTGGCATAACTTTAATACCACATGACCCATCTGCGAAATTCAAAACGTCATTATGTTATACCAATTGTTTATTAGAATGATTTGTAGGAAGGTATAACATTACTTTAGTTTTTGTCTTCTTAATATGCGTTCTCATAATCATTATTATGTGTTGTTTTGTACAATTTCATGTGCATGGAAGCTTTAGTTACTCAACAATTTTGTACCCTTCATTCACACTTTTTCTTGTCCACACAGTGCTTTATAGCCTAAAAAGCAGCATTGAAGAAGCATTGCTACGTGATGAAGTTAAAGCAATCGTCATAAACGGTATATACTAAATATTTTAGTATTCTATACTAGGTTAGTAGCATAAACACAATTTTAATGATAAACAATGAGTTGATTGAACAGGTTCAGGAGGAAAGTTCTCTGGGGGAGCTGATGTGACACTTTTCGGAAAATCTCAAATGGTAAAAAGTGAGTAAACCCATAGTTGTCAACTTGTGACTCCAAATCCTAATTTTTTGACTCGTGACTCTACTCGTGAGAGTTAGTAATTTTTTACTGCAAACCAACCTAATGTTTCTTTTTTAGAAGTATCAATTTCTATTTGTTATGTAATATATATCACATGATTCAACAGAAGGAAAAGAGATTGCGTTTATGTCAATAGAAGTGATCACTGACCTTTTGGAAGGTATGTCGTTATATCTTTGTCATTGTCATCTCTTTTGAGTTATTTTACCATTGTCAATATCAATGTCAAATCTCGCTATATGAATACGGTTACCTTTTACCCTATAGTATTTACTGGCAAAACCATCTTTTGTGTTACTTTTATTAATTGTTGTATGATCCCTTTCAAAAAATCTATTGGTTACTTTGATGTGACTGACTTGAAATTTTACTTTTCATTTCCTTGAGTTCTAGTGTAAATAAAATTACCTACTCTTGAAGTCTAGAATAAGTATTTAATTCAAATAATTAATCTTCATTGATACAATAAATATATTCCATATTGTTTGGATTCAAGTAAATGCTCTATCTTGTTCCATGTGTGTGCTTTTAAAGTACGTTTCTTTGAAATAATCATGTTTATAAACATTCATACCTCAGGTGCAAGAAAGCCTTTTGTAGCAGCCATAGATGGGCCTGCATATGGTGGTGGACTAGAAATAGCACTGGTAATTAAATGAGCTATGTATGCAATGGTCATGCTTCCATTCATTTTGAGTACACTTCTAATCAAGACTTCTTTGTCATGCTTTCTTGTAGGCATGTCATGCACGCATATCAACACCAACCTCACAGCTTGGTTTGACAGAACTGCAATATGGGATCATTCCTGGATTCGGAGGTAACATTTTGTTTATCAACAAAAAGCTTCTATATTACCAAAATAGACAGAATGATGCTATAATTTGGTTCATGTATGAATACTCGAGCCTAACGGTTGGGTAATGGATCAAAAGGGGTAATTTTCTAATACTAGTCGGGCCGACTTCCCAAAACTATTGCTCAGTTTATTTTCGATTTTATAACTAAATAATGTGTTACATGTTACTAGACGAAAAAAATACTACTAAATGTTTGTACTATATTTTTAATAAAGCAAATTAGGAGTTTTTAAGCATTTATATACATTTTAGGTGCGACTTTCTACCCAAGTGACTAGAGTTTCATTATCCATTCGACTCGTTTGAGATAGAATTTGACCCCAATTCGACATTTTTTCTACTTTAAACTGCTACAAGTTAAGTCTACAAGTTAAGTGATTGCCCAAGATCAGCATGCAGCAAGTACATTAATATGTACGTACATATATATGTATAGGGGTTGATCCAACGGTTAAGATTTTATTCTATTTATGCTATTTTAAAGTTCATTTTACGATAACCAACGATTCTCCTTTTTTTCATCCGTATCATTTGGAACAGGCACCCAGCGTCTTCCACGCCTTGTTGGCCTTCCTAAAGCTCTGGAGATGATTCTGGTGTGCTATAACTTCTGCATTCGGTTGATTCGGCCATTTTAGTTGAACTGATACCACTATTTCTATAATCTTTTCTCTTTTTCTTATTCATAGATGTCAAAACGAATAAATGGGAAGGAAGCTTTTCGTGTGGCACTTGTTGATACCCTTTCTCCCGCTGATGAGTTAATCAGAACAGCATCTAACTGGGCCTTGGATATATTAGAGGGTAGAAAACCCTGGATCATTAGCCTTTACAAAACTGATAAATTAGAACCATTAAAAGAAGCTAGATTAATACTTAACACAGCAAGAACTCATGCAAAAAAACACAACCCAAATCTGGTTCATCCATTAATTTGTATCGATGTCATTGAAGAGGGTATAGTTTCTGGTCCTCGTAATGGACTATGGAAGGTACATTTCTGTCATTACTTCAATTTTTTTACTGAAAGATGGAATGCCAACCATAAATTTTCTGGTGGCAGGAAGCACATACCTTTAATGAACTTCGGGAATCTGAAACTTGCACAAGTTTGGTCCACATCTTCTTTGCTCAATTTAACACTTCAAAGGTTCGGACGTCTTTGTTTTTTAAAGATTAACACTTATACCGATGTTTTTCTGCATTTGACTATCTATTTGTTACAGATTCCAGGTATAACAGATACAGGGTTGCAGCCTAGGAAAGTAAATAAAGTTGGTGTTATTGGTGGGGGCTTATTGGGTTCTGGAATAGCAATAGCTTTAATTCTTAACAACTTTCAAGTAATCCTTAAGGAGAATCATGCGAATTCTCTAACGGCTGCAATTGGTGAAATCAAAGGTGAGCTGAAAAGCTAATGCTGATAGAAGTGAAACGTTCAACCCATTTACTTATGAATGGGTTGATTCTGGATATTTTTATCTTTAACAGGTCGATTCTGGCTGCTTCTTTTTTTTTTTTTTTTTATTTCGTCCGCCATCTTTTGTCATCTCTGACAAATACACCTCTATGTTCCCATATCAGCTTAAAAGTGTGGTCATAATTCTTACTCGGTTATCTATATTTACAGCTAATTTGCACAAACATCTTATGACAAAAGAGAAGCTTGAAAAGACTGCCTCTCTTTTAAAGGGTGTAGTTGATTACGATAGCTTCAATGATGTGGATTTAGTTGTAGAGGTAAGTATTATTTTCTATCTTTAAATTGTCATCTTGTACAATACCTTTTCCGACTTACTCTTCTTTAACCACAAGTGTTGTGTTGTTTTTCTTTCGGTACTGGAAAATCAGTCTGTGTGATTAAAATGATGATTTTAAACCACTTACAGTAACTTTCTCTGTGTTAATTTGGCAGACATCGGAGGGAAGCATCGAGTTAAAGCAGCAAATATTTGCCGATCTTGAGAACTATTGCCCTCAACATTGCATTCTTGCAACCAATACTTCCACTAATGACTTACAGCTAATTGGGGAGAGATCAAAATCCAAATCCCGGATTGTTGGGACCCACTTTTGTAGGTAATAAACGAATAATGCTCGGTATTATTATATATATCCTTGATAAACAATAATTTATATCCTTCAATCAGCCCTTCTCCGCTCCTGGAAATAGTCCATACCAAGTTGACTTCTCCCCAAGTAATTGTTGATGTACTAAACGTGGCAAAGAAGATCAAGAAAACGCCAATTTTGGTCACTGGACTTGTGGTCAACAGGATGTCTGTCGTGTATTCTCAAGCAGCATCGTTTCTTGCTCAACAAGGTGAAGAAAAATTCCATATCGAGCAAGTTATGCAAAAATTTGGAATGGACATAGGTTTATTCAGGTACCTTAAAGCTTTTATAAATCACGTGACTTCGTATATTTGTTGATTCTCCAACTTAGTCGTTTGTTTAGTTAAGTCGATATTTGTTTTTAACCATTTTTTATTTATGGATGAAATATGACAGAACGACGGATCATATCCAATTAGTCGATACCATGCATAAGAGTCGTGAACAAAGCTTGTCAGAAGAAGACATAATGCAGATGATATTGTTTCCCGTTGTAAATGAGGCTTGTCGCATTATGGAAGAAACAATTGTGGTGAAGGCTTCTGATATCGATGTTGTTTCTGTTCTTGCAATGGGATTTCCCTCATACAGGTTTTAATGATATATTTTCTTCATAACGTTTATTTCTCTAACCAGCAATTTTATTGGTCACTACTTACTCTACATGAATCGAATCAGGGGAGGAATCATTTACTGGGCTAATAAGACTGTTGGATACAAATATATTCGTTCAAGACTCGAAACATGGGCGAATAAATATGGAGAATTCTTCAAGCCGTGTCCTTATTTGATGGAACAGTCTTTGCTAGTAAGACCATTTCAATTTCTTTTTTCAAGTAATTGTCTATAGCTGCTCGTCTAATGAGCTGAATGCAAATCTCAGGGGGCTGCAAGCTCGCAGACCAAATCTCAGCTGTAGATTATGGTTCCTTAGAGGATGGACGTGTAAGACGTTGTAACAAAAACGAAGATAAAAATGACATGCGTATTGCAGTGTTGATCAAGACTTATCTCCCATGAGTAAGTGTAAGTATGGGTGTGTGCATCTTCATTTGAAACTGATTATTTGATTGTTGAGACTTGTAGTTGAAATAATCTGAAACATATTCTCTTTTAAATTTCAAGTGTATATGAAAATGATAACAGAGGTCAAATAGTCAAAATCTAGTTGCAACAAAGTTATTTTTCAAAAAATTGAACAAAATAAAATCTATATACTCTTCTTATAATCCAACTGTATCTGCTTTTACCATCTTACAAGGCTTATGTTTTTCTTTCACGTAAATTTTGGGTTTTGGTGTTTACCAAATAGAAAGTGTTGCATGTTGGACAATGGACACCCGATTCTGCACTTCATTTTTACCTAAAAGAAAAAAAATGATAGTAATATAATAATAATAAATTAAAATTGAAATTATAAATTTAAAAACAATTAACCGAAAAGAAGGAATTCGGGGGTATTCGAGATTGTTTATTTAAATGTTTTGCTATCCATAAACGTAAGATCAGTTTAAGTACTGAAAAAACTTGGTTGACATTTTATGAACTTTTATGGATCTAATGTATTTAAATATCGAAGTTGTCTAAGTGAAAAACTTTATTTTACAATTTTCTATATTTTGTTTCAAACTTTATTTGACGATTTTCTATATTTTGGTTCAATTTTACGGCTTGTTGAATTTTACTCCGATTTTAATCAAACTTTGATACTTTAAGGAATTCGATGCTTGAACTTTAAATCGTGAAAATAAAATTGTATCTTATAATACAATATTAATATTATGTAACTGTAACGATAAATTTGTCGTGGTTAAATCCCCTTCACCCGCAAGTGTAGTGTGTAGTGATTTCTACGCTACATAGTATCATTTTAATACACTTAATACAACACTTAGATGTATATACTGTGAGTTGTGATGTTCACGTCACTATTTGTGGTGTACAATCACTGCCCTTTTATATAACTATGATAATTTTTTTTTATTGTGTACGTTTACAAATAAAAAGGTAAAGGTTTTAGAAGCTTTGTTCCATTTGTTCAATATCTAAAATTTTCATCCAATAAATAAATAATGCAAACATGTACCATAAAATCTCCACATACTAAACTCATAAAAAAGGTGGTAGGTAGGACATATTCCACACATACAAAATCCTATAAATAAATCACACCACAAAACACAACAACAATACCATATTATCATCTCACTTCCACTAGTCAACTCTTTGACTTTCCAAAATGCTCCCCCCAACAACCACTTTCCTCTCTTTACTCCTCATATCTCTCCCCTTCATCAGCGGCGAACTAACCGCCTACGAAGCCCTCGAACAATACGACTTTCCGGCCGGCCTACTTCCGGTGGGTGTCACCGGCTACACACTCAACGAAGCCACCGGAGACTTTGAAGTCTACTTACCGGAAACATGTTCTTACACCGTACAAGGTTATGATCTTAAATACTCATCAACAATAAGTGGGAGGATCAGTAAAGACAAGTTGACAAACTTGAAGGGTATAAGTGTAAAAGTGTTGTTTTTTTGGTTGAATATTGTGGAAGTTACACGTGATGGTGATGAGTTGTCGTTATCGGTTGGGATTGTATCGGCTGGGTTTGATATTAGTGGGTTTATTGAGTCACCACAATGTGGGTGTGGGTTTGATTGTAATGGTTTGGGTTCGGGTTTGGGTACGAGCTCGAGTTTGTGATCGGTTTGTAGGTTTGGTTTAATAAAGTTGTGTTGCGGTTTTAGGAATGTAGCACGTGGGTGTAGGTTTGGTTGTATGCCATTGCCTACCTAATTATTTTAGAAGTAAAAGGTGTGTCCTTTTTGTAACCTTTCATCATGGTATTAGATTGATGGGAGTTAACTTAGATGTTGAATAATAAAATGATGGTTATTACAATTGGTGTGTTTGGATTGTGAATTTTGAAAATGGATATAATTGTCGACGTTTGTTTAATGAGTTTGATTTAAACATTTGATTTGATTATCGTTGTAATTATAAAGGCTAATCTAATTAAATCAAAAGGAGCAACTAACACACAATTAATTGATGTAATCAAATCAACAACTAAAGTGCTTATTGTTGGCATAGTTGTCTTTATTTGACTCATCGTCTCTGATTTAGGTGGTTAAAAAATTTCTAAGGCACTGAAAATCTGATTGGATTACTGCTTATTGATTTTCAACCGTATGGCTAGGCTACGCCTGATGATAAGGCGAAAACCGAATGGTACAAATTAAACTTGATTCCATAGTTTCATTATGGAGTTTTGGAACCATATCTGAGTTAATAACTTAAAAATGTGCTAAAACCAAACCACACAACCAAAAACACGTGGGATGCTTTTGAAAAACTCTATCATGACAACAAACAAACCCGACTTGTTGAACTCGCCGATGAGCTTAGGAATCTGAGTCCCGATAATCTTACCATTACCGAGTATTTCACAAAAATTCAATTGATTGCTAAGCTCGTGAACAATCTTGGGTCACCTATATCACAAGATATATGATCTAGTCACATATGCCATAACCGGACTTGGAGAAAAATATGTGGAAGTCGATAGAAGGAATCATCCGTCATCGTTATCCATTTCCCGACCTATCAACGGTACGATCCATGCTTCTTTTGGAAGAAACTAGTTTAAACAACTCAAGTTGAGATACCCCTTCCCATCAAGAAGGATTGTCCTCTTCTCCTACGGTTTTAGTTACCACACATAATCTTTCTCAAAGGGCTTGGGCTCAATTAGGCGGCCAATTAAAGGGCTTGGGCTGCACCTTGTCCACAAGACCATTTATGCAATTAACTACAGTATTTTTGTAGTAATAAACTAATAGTTAACTACACCCTTTATTTATTAAAAATAAAAAATTTAAACCCCTTGCAACTAACTCAGCGCGGCAAACAAAATCTAGTTCTGCTCCATTTTCATCGCACCCCCATTGTCGACCATTTTGTAAGGTCAGTGTCCGAAACACTCTATATATACATCTTTAACTTCATTTCGTTTTTTATTTATTTTATGTGTGGTGTTATATACGATTTCTAGGGATTTTTTAGGAAGTGGCCGGTTCAGTACGTGTTTATGGATCCTAAGCTTTCTGTCGAGACGTACTCGAAATCTAAGGCTAGGAGTAAGCGAAAGCAGGTACGTAGTTAATTAATAGTTCATTTATCATTGATCACATAAATATTGGTGTACGTATTCGTTTATTACTTAATCCATTAATTAATGGGGCTGATCATTCATATTTTTTGTGGTTTTTCAATCACTGATTTATCAGGTTTTCAATGATGAAATAAGTGACGATAACATGGATCAAGCCGTCAATGATGTAGCCAACAAATTAAAAGGTATTAGTTTTTGTTAGCGATATGATTATTCTGATAATTAGATGATCAGATTGCAAGTAAAATAAATCTTGTTGTACGTTAGTATTAATTAGGGTAAATCACAAAAACATACATGTGATTGTTCATTTTTTCAAAAAACATCCTCCAACTTCATTAATAACAGAGACTATACCCAAGATTGTCAATTTTGTCCCAATGACATCCCTCCATCCAACTTTGTTACGTTTCTGTCGTTAAGTCTATACATGTGCCACACATGTGAGAGTATTTTTGTCCTTTTCTTTTTCCCACCCATTTAATCGACCTTTCACTTTGCATTTTATACCCATTTAATTGCATTTTATACCCATTTAAAATTAACTTACTGTTAAATGGGTCGATTAAATGGGTAAAAAATGCAAAGGGAAAGGTCGATTAAATGGGTGGGAAAAAGAAAAGGACAAAAATACCCTCACGTGCGTGGCACATGTATAGACATAACGACGGAAACGTAACAAAGTTTGACGGAGGGATGTCATTGGGACGAAATTAACAACCTTGGGTATGGTCTCTCTTATTAATGAAGTTGGAGAATGTTTTTTGAGAAAATGAACAACTACGAGTGTGTTTTTTGTAATTTACCCTATTAATTAATATGATTCAAGTGACTGAATATGACTGTATTTCCATCTTAATTGTTTTAATTAGTGATGTTTATATCAGCTAGGATTTCTTAATGAACAAGAAATGAGATTATTTATGAGTTAAGTAAGCGCAAATGTACCAAACTATAGTTTGATATTCGTAATATGTAGCGAACTACTCGGGTCTCCATTGTAACGGGTACATACCCATTTAATTTGACCAAAATACTAACAATGCAAAGAATTTACAGGTTCGTTAGCATACTACGAATATCAAACTACAACTTAATAGATTTGCACGCACTAAACCCATTATGTATCAATATTTGCTGCCCGATTTGCACGCTTATGATTCATTATTAGAGTATTACTTCAGGTTGTCATTGATGAAATACTTAAAGCTGACAAGGATGAAGACGTCAATGATATTGTTAACAAAGTGAGCAAGGTGTATATAACTTTCTTTCCTTCTCTGTTTCAATTCCCATTTTTCAAGTTCACCAACTTAATTTAGTATCGAATTTTTTTATATTCTTATGTTCTTGTATCTTGTTCGATCTTCGATTCACCACTGTTTACTCTACAAAATTTGAGCGGGTTTCTCTTCTTCCTTCTCCTCCTCACGATCTTCCTCTTCTTTCTGGAACTTTTTAGAAAATGTGTATATATGTATGTATCGATATGTGTGTGTGTATCTTCCTTTAAATTTTAACCCAAAGTAATTAGGCACTTATACTTCTAGTTCCTCAAATCTCATTATCTTATAATACAACACTTAACTAACTATTCTCAACTTATAATTATTCAAACAATTTTACAACCACTAATATTTTATACAACAATTTATAATACGTATTTTATACTTATAAAATAATACCTCAGATTTCGGGGTGTTACACCTTTAAAGAAATTTTTTTATTTCAAAAGCTCAAAGTTTCAACATGAAAGTGATCGTTCGTATTGTTTCAATTATAAATGATTTAACATCTATATTTAGCTTCTTCATAGCTAACACATATGTTGAACTGATTTTAGTCTACTGTATGTAAATTCTTCATTGACTCATTGCACATATTAACATATCACTAGTAAAAATCTCTAAAGATCCCGTCGCCACTTATTAAAAAGAGTTCGCATTCATATTTATGCACTATGCATTCATGTCGATAACTATTTACTTATTATTTTATAATTATAGATGATATATACATTTTGTATTTTATGATATCGTGCATTGTACGGAGTTTAATAATAATAAAGTACGAACCTTAAAGACTTGTAACATTGAAAAAGATAATCATTAGCCTTTATGCATGTACTTTCCGGTATGAATATACAATACAAACCACTAAAATGTCTAAGGCACGTGTAGATAGTCGAACACATATTTGAGCGCTCCAATGCATAATGATCACACTAAACAATTCATAATGAATTAATTTTCTAATGATCACATCATAATATCATATATGATATTGTTAACAAGTCACGAATAAACCAAGAAACAATCGAATATCACGAAGAACGAATCAATAACAGTACGTCCCTTAAATATGCAAATAAAAAACTAACCCATAAACAAAATCCGTGAACAATACACTAAACCAACCTCACCACATCACTCAAAACCTCACCTACAATCTATATTGTTCAATAAGATACATATGAACAATTTACAACAATAGCAACAATTTTGGGTGAAAAGGAATTCTGGAAAAAAACAATAAAAAGATTGATTAAACCAGAAAACGAATAATGAAAGATATTTAAGTTTCATTTTTCCCATATTTACACTTGGACCCCTGAAGTCTCAAGTTGTTACACTTTAGCCATTTAGACTTTCATAACTTAACAACTTGAACCCTTCTTTCAACCTGCACAAAACAAACACAACAAAATATTCTAATATAATTTTAATAATCAACTTACCAACTTTGACTTACCAAAATCAAGGTTGCACTTGATTAACCTTCATAATTCAACAGATATGTCACTACTTTTGTTTGTAAAGACACAAAATACTCGCATAAATTCGAAAAAGTTGTTTTATCCAAGACTCACAAAATTTGTTAAAAGCAGTGTTTTGAAAACTGATTTTTTTGTTGAACCGGAAGAGCTCCCGGTTCCGATCGGACTGGTTGGAGTGTCAGTTCAACCGGTTTAGTGTATAAAAAAATTAGTTTATGGTTCGATTTTAACCTTTTTGGTCGCATAAATTATTTATGTTGTGTATTATTGTTAGAATATAATAATAAATAACTAAAAAAGAACAATAAAAAAACTAAAAAAAAATAAAAATGGTGTGAACCGGTTCGAACCCTGTCCGGGTTCCGGTCGAACCGGATTGAACCGGTGAACCTGGCGGTTCAACCAATTTTGAATAGTGACCAAAAACCGGTTCAAAAACCTGTCAGTATCACTCAGTGGTCCAGCGTACGACCCCGCGTATCCTAAGTTTCTTGCTGTAAACCTCTCCCCGTCGAAATGATTAAAATCCTTGAAGTGAAAAACTCTTTGTAAATCTCGACCCAAAGCAGTGAGATAGAGATTTTTGTGTTTAATCCAAATGATCAAATAACCATCACGTCCACGAAGAGTCACTGTCATATAGTGAGTACCACTCAATGTGACAAATCGGTCCCCTGATTCTCGGCATACCATTCCCAATAAGTTTCCTACCATCACTTCGTAAGTTCTAGAATGTATGTTGAAATCAATATTGGGTGGTGGCCATGGTTGTGCCATCATCTGTTTAAAAATAAATAAATCAATATAAATTACATTAGAGTTCAACTGAAATCACCATAGAGCCCTAGACATCGATACGTAATCATTACAAAATTCAAGAGCCGGACCACCGCCTGATATCATTACAAAATTCAAGAGGTTTCTATGAATGAAAAAGAAGAACTGAGTTTTGATTTATTTTTTTGCTTGCTTATAGTTTGATGTAGTAGGTTTATTAAACACTAATAACAAGTATTTGGATTAGATTAATAATACTAAGTTAAAAAAATTTTCTGAATGTTGAGGTCTTTGAATGTTATAGGTTGAGTAACCAGATGTGGACCATCGGGTAATAGCGTTGTAGGAAGTTGATGTGAATATGTGGACTTTCAAGTAAAATAATTGGGTAGAGTAGAGTAAATAAAGTGAGGTAAGCAGAAGGAACAAAGTATGCTTATGAAATAATCAGGGTGTGTTTGTTTTGATCATGGGATTGGTAATGGCTTTTGGTATGAATGAAATAAAATAAATGCTACAAAAGATGTTTGTTTCAAACTTAATATTGCTTTTAAATTTGTATCTATATAAATATAAAATGGTAGAAAGAAAAAAAAAAATATCAGAGATCAGGTCGATTTAAGTCAAATATGATTTGTATTCTAGGGTTTTTACTTATTGAATTATGGTTCAAGAATTAGATTGGTTAAACCAATTTTTTAGCCTCACTGACCGTGTATATATTTTACACTGATATAGGGCATATATAGAAACTAACGGATATAATCGTTCAAAATGTATCTCAACCATGATAAATGTAGGAACATTAAGTTAGGATATTGTAAGAGGTTATTGTTCAAGGATTTGAAACTACTTTCTGTTCTTGGTCTGGATTTGGATTATGAAGAAATTGATCGGTTCATCTTTGAAGGAAGACCTGGTGGTAACCACCTTTCTCTTCATATATAGGTATAAATTTTTTGGCTATACTTCTTACACTTGGTTTTTATTAGATTTGATTTCATGCAACTAATAATTTTTTTCAGGTGCTGGTATTTGGGTTGATTTGAAGAGAACCAGACTTGATGAGTTGATTCAATACACTGTAATCTCCGAAACTCTGCAGTCACCCTTTAATTATTTGTGTGTTTCTTCGATTTTGCCGGGGGTTCATCTGTCTATCTTTATATACGTTTTAAATGTAATATATTTTCTCATTGTACGTACATCTGTTTAGGAAAACGTAGTTGATTACTTCGTTGATTTAACTGACTTTATATGCTTGATTTAGTGAGTATCTTTATCAGTTTTCGTGACAAACTGGTGAAAGATTTATGGAATTGGGTTATATGGGTCACATCATATTTGATTTGGAAAAATAGAAATGCAAAGTTTTTCAGAGAAAAAGTATTAAGGGGAGCGGGACTGGTCCAAGAAGTAGTTTTGAGGGGATGAATACAAGATTGAAGACGATGAAGTCGGAATGGGATAAATGGGTGAATGACCCAAGGTCTGTGGGCAAAGATACATAATAGGGGTCCAAACAGGTAAAAGGGTGCATCAGGGTACAATAGTGATATGAAATGGGGATGAAAGAATTCAAATTTATCAAAGTAGAAGGAATATCAATGGCCAATTCTCTTAGTTGAACAAGGAATGAAATACCAATTTCAATTCCATCAAATTACAATAAATTTCGTGAACTGAAACGCAACCTTAGTGTTGTTAATTATAATTGTAATTGCAACCGTGATTAGTGTTATTGTCATTACTAATACACTAAAGAATAAATAGAACTCATAAACTGTGTAGGAAATTTTGTTCTAAAAGAATCTCCAGTGAAGTTTTCTTTAGGGCTTATATATTGCTTAAGAATGCTATTACTTTACCAAAATTATATCGTATATAATAATTTTAAACTTACCATTAAATTTTGGCTCATTTATATCTCTTGCTATTAAATGATTGAAGATTATAAAATACATTAGCAGCAACGCGCGAGTCCAGATCCTAGCTATTAACATTTAAGCGGGCGATGAATAGTAACGTCTTAATACGTTGTTGCCAGGTCTGCATTTTTATGAATAATCTTATCTTATAGATATAATATATGATTTACCTTGATGATGCCAATTTTAAATATATTTTATTTTTCAATTAAGTCCTTCTATTTGTCCAAGTCAAAAATTAACCCCTTTAATTAAATAATTCTGTGGTTTATAATTGATTTTAAAACAACCCTGAGATGAAAACTTATCTTTATCTAAATTTAGATTATTCATTCCATTTATTTGCTTGGATATATCGCAATTCAAACTAATATGTGAATTAATTAATGAAATAATACGGAGTATATAAAAAATAACAGGGGGAGTAATTAATTAAATAATTTATGGAAATGTTATTGGCATAACGAATGAAAACTCATCAACCTACCTTTCGATTGGTGTCAAAAGACCAACTTATCTTACATCAAAATATTGCCATCACGATTAGAAAATAAAAACTTTATAATCTAAATTAACATTTAATTAAGTAAGTACATAATATAATAATATAATATACATTTTAGTAACAAACCGTATAAGAACAAACATACACCAAAGTAAGCATCTTCAGTCAATTATCACGTTATTATTGAGCCAAACAAGGATATCGGGCCGCGCTCAGCTGCGGTTTTAAGAATATCGCATTATTTCATTTAATTTTGATGTGTTACAAAGTTATACTAATTCGAAGTCAAAAGTCATATTTCAATTGGTTAAATTTTGATTTGGTAAGAAAGTTTAAGCAGTTATGTTTTTTTTTATATAAATAATAATTATAATCTTAAAGCGGACTTATGACATCTAATTTCAAAATTGAAATCCAATTAACCAATCAGAATTTAATATTTATTCAATTTAATAAAAAAGTAAATAAAGAATTATGATCAGGTTCCAACTAGCTAAAATTATGTACTTATCTTTATTTAATGTTTGATATTAAAATTACTAAAATATTCTCCATGTGATATGTAGAGATTAAGCTGCTATATATCTAGACTCGATCTGTAGTCTTTAGGTATATTATTAATTTAATAAAACCATAATATCCATATTTATCTTATCAGATGATGTCCTCAATTAAATAAATTTTCAATTGATCAATTGAATCCTTTAATATAACTTAAATTTAAAATAACACTCATCAAATTTCTTAATTTTAAATAAAAAATAATTTACAACATAATAATCAACGAATTCTAGGATACATGATTCGAATAAGTTGAGTATATAGTTTGAGATACGTTTAAATTTAATATTTTATTATTTGAGTAATTGACAACTCTTTACTATTAGAACATTCTTATATCTAATTTAAATATTAATAAAAGAAAACATTTATATAAAATTTTGTTAAAATTTAATTAATTTAATAACTTGACTACGTAGATAAAACATAATTTAAATTGCAAATTGGTAATAATAATTTATAAACACTCTAGCATCCTAAATAGATTAAATAAAATTTAAATTAAGTTTACAATTTTCATATGAGAAAGTATATATGTACCAAATCTTCGAAAACTACAATTTACTTTCAGGCATAGTATTTTTGTGTTAGACGCATAATCATAACTCATATTCTTTAGCTTTGGTCTTATATAAGATCTTTACAATAAAACTATAAACTTTAGAAGTGAAAAATAAATAAAGAGTCAAAATAAATTATTTTTCTATCAAGTTATCACTAAAAATAAACCATTATATCACTTTGGGGTGTTCAATATTTGATTTGAAACCGTTTAATCCAAAAATCGAACCGAATTAAAACAAAAAAAAAATCGATTTAGAATTTAGTTTTTGATTCGGTTTACAATTTTGAATTCGATTTTCAGTTCGGTTTTTAGTTTTGAATTTTGAATTCGGTTAAACCGAAAACCGAATTCAAATAAATAATATATTGAATTATTTAATCTATGTAGTATATATGTTATATTTAAATTTTCTAATTAAGTATATCACATTTCAACCATAAATTAATTTCACGTCTTTCACTTTTCACAATAGTAAAACCCTAACACACGAACAATTACAAGCCGAAATTGATTTTTATGGTTATTTGGTTAAATTTTGATTTTTTCCGATTTTTCATATTTAACCGAAACCGAATCGAATTTAAAATCGGTTTCCAAATGTGAACTCGATTTTCGGTTTTGCTCTCAAAAGTTTCAAAACTGAACAACCCGAACCTAATAAATCAAGAAAACTGAAAATCGAACCGATGAACACCTCTAACATCAGTAACTCATTTTTTATTAATCTAAATTCCTTAAAATAATTTTCTTAATAATTTAATTTCTACATTTAAAAATAGCTTGATACTTATATCATAGCTCATTGATAACTCGATTACTTGAATAATGTATACTTATTTTCAAACAATGTACTACTAAAAATTAGGTGGTATTTCTTTTGACGGGTTGTAGATTTAGAAAATAGAAAATAAAAGTGATTATTTATGTTTGTTTTATATTAACGGATTTGTGTAAATTCATTCAATGTGTGTTTCATAAAACCCCCTTTTTATGTTTTAAACTCTTTTTAACGTATTCACTTTTTATATCTTTCCCCCTCACAAACTACTACCTTATCACAAGAATATTTTGCGAGATACATACAATAAAATATAAAAAAGTATGATTTGCAATAGAAAATGAAATTAAAATTAGGATAAAATATTAGAATTTAATCGTACACATTTTTTTATACTTCTGAATGTTAAATAAAATTTTAACGGCCCGTGTATATACACAGTTTTAAAAGCTAGTTATAATATATAAAACGTCATAAGTATTCTAACGTTGCTTCTACTAATACACTTATACTTAAGTATAAATATAAATAGTAATAATAATACAAACCAATAATAATTGTGATTAGCAATTGCAAAGTTGGTGAGAATAAATGTTTTGGTTAGTTATATAAATATATATATATATATATATATATAGGGTTGGGTTCTGGTGAAAACAAATAACTAAAATAAAAACGGTAAAAATGATCTCAATTTTCATTCACAATTTACTTTTAGTTGTGAATCTTCATTTTTTTTGTTTCACATAAATTTTTAATTGTGAACCTTTATATTTTTTTGCTTCACATAAATTTTTTACTTGTGAACCTTTATTTTTTTTAGCTTCACATAAATTTACAAAAGAGTGAAACTTTATTCTTTTTAGCTTCACAAAATTTTCTAGTTGTGAACCTTTATTTTTTTTAGCTTCACAAAATTTTTTTTGTTGTGAACCTTAATTTTTTTTTAGCTTCACAAATTTTTTTTAGTTGTGAACTTTAATTTTTTTAGTTGTGAACCTTAATTTTTTTTAGTTTTACAAAAAAGAAAATTTGTGAACCTTTTTTTATTTTTGCTTCACATAAATTTTCAAATGTGAACCCTTATTCTTTTTGTTTTCACCGTTCTTTTTATTTTTGCATTGCACGGGTCTTCCACCTGTTATATATATATATATATATATATATATATATATATATATATGATCTTAATAATAACATGTGCAAAGATTTTTTAAAGAAAATATAGTAGCGCGTGAGATGGGCTTTGGACAGGTGCATAGGAAAAAAACTTAATCCTCGCCCAATGATTATATTGAAATTGGGTTTAGTTATATATTTATATTTATATTTATATTTATTTTACTTGATGAGATATGATCTCTAGCAATTTTATAGGAAGGGGATCGGTACGTGTCTATGGATCCCAAGCTCTCTGTCCAGGCCTACTCGAAATCGACGGGTAGCAGTAAACGAAAGCAGGTATGTAGTTGATTTAATTCATTTATCATTGATCACATAAATACTGGTGTACGCATTCGTTGTTATTTAATCCGTTAATGGGGCTGATCATTCATCTCAATACCATATCTTTTTCACTGATTCATCAGTTTTTCTACGATAATGCAATTTACGATAACATGGATCAAGCCATCGATGATTTATGCCACCAATTAAACGAGGTATCAGTTCCCTTTTGTCCGTCCTTTCCCTAACGTGAGTATCAAATTGTCATTGTTACTCTTATTTAATTGTTTATTGATATGATACTGTTTAATCATGATGGTTGAAGTTTACTACGTAAACTTTATGATCTTTGTGGCCATTTAATTACTTCAGGCTGTCATTGATGAAGTACTTAACGCTGACATGGATGAAGACGTCAATGATCTGGTAAACAAACTGAGGAAGGTGTAACTTTCTTTCTGTCTTTCAATCCCCATTTTCACGTTTACTAACTTGAGTATCGGATATTCATATTCTTATACATCTATGTATCTTGTTCAATCTACTTGAATTATCGACTTCGTTTCCTACTTATATATATATATCTTGTTTAAGGGTCTTGTGCTCCGCGAGGGTACTACAATGGGCACCTCTAGTAGAGCAGCAATATTAGATTCAAAGAACAGGGTTCACTCTACAAAGAAAGCCCGTTTTGATACTCAATTCACCACGCACATTTTCTCTCGGTTGCCAAAAATTACCGAAGCTTATAATTACGGATAAAGAAGTACCTGGAGGAGATGTATTCAAGAGTTGGTAGATTTTCTATCAAAGATGTGCTAGTGGACCTTGTTTCTAAAACGAGCCCAAATATGACGACGGTTGATATTGAAGATGCTATGAGAAGGTATGAAAACTTCAAGAATTTTGATAGGTTGTGGACCACTCGGATCATCTTTTTTCAGCAAGAACCTCACCTAAGGCAAGTGATGCGGGCCTAAGTGTTGATGATTGGACCTTAATGTTTATGGAGGCCCAAGATCGAGTTAAGAAAAGGGCTTCACGAAAACAGCCATAACTTGAGTTACGGGGCTTCGTTTCAGGCCCGCGAACTGCCAAATTGAAGCTTGGATCGAGGCCCATTCCAGGCTCAAAAACGACTCCGAGAAGAAGTTATGGACCATTTTATGTTTTTATTTTTATTTTGGGCTTTTGTGTTGGGCTTTTATGTTCGGTCTGTTATGTTTTTACGTCCAATTCGAATTTCTGCTTTGCTTTTTAGGATTGATGTTGAAACAAAAGAAGTTAGTTTTGATTTTTATGAAGTTTGATTTTTCTCTCAAATTCTGTTGAATATTTGAGTTGAATTTGACCTAATCGCGGCATTCTTTTAAATCAACGTGAATTAGAATAGATTATTTCTGGTATTCCGAGAATCAACATAAATTAATTTGTGTTCTTTAATATGTCACTACATCAGCAAGTTTATGCAAGCGCGTTTTCATTGGATTATACACTTAAAGAAAATATATTAAAATTGATTTAGTAATAATAATAATAATAAAATAATAATATAATAATAATTATTATTATTATCAGAGTAGTAGTATGATTATTGTTGCTGCTGTTATTGTTAGTAGTATTATTAGACCACTTCCCAACAGTGACACTAATTGATGCGTCCGTTTTTGTTAAATCTACACCACATTAGCATTTTTAAAACTGACACTACACTGCAATAATAAACATCACTCAGTTTTTTCTGAACCCCACACATTTTATTTATTTAAAAAACAAAACTAAATAAAACATTTTCATTAAATAAAAAACATTACATTAGTTAATAATAAAACATTACAATAACTAAAAAAATACAATTTTAGTCGTCTACTCCAAATTGTCTAAATCTTCGTCTTCGTCTGAATCCGTGTCATTCGCGTCAAGCTTATTGAGCCTAGCAATCGGATCGAAAATTTGAGTGACGACATAAAAATTTTCCTTATCCGACATTTGAATGTAGTATTAAAAGTGTTGAAAATATATGAAAATTGTAGAAAGAAGATGAATGTTGTGTGGTTTTTTGAGTTAATGTGTATGTGTATTTATAACGTGTTTCCCAACGGGTTTTTTTATTTATTTTGTAACGGTTATATGGGAATAAAAAAACATTAAAAATGCAATTGGGCCCCACACGGACCCTTGTTCGTTCCCGTCGAAAAACCAAAGACAAAAACCGACGCCATAAACTGACTCTGTCGCCAAAAATCAAAGGCCGAACCGACGAGCCGTTGACAATGTTCTTTTATAATATTTGTTAGGTTCCCTGTTCTAGGATCTCGACTTGTCGTTTGACTCAATTGAAAGGCGGAAACAATCAATCAAGCAATTGAAACGTAAACACAAACACAACGATTTTATAATCTTCTCGTATATATTAACACTTGAAGAATAACGATTACAAATCACAAACTCTCCTCTTTTCACACTCTCTGCCATATCTCTATCTCTCTCTAGGGTTTGATCAACCTAAAAACGAAATTCTAACTCTCTATTTATACAAACCCTACCGAACCCTGCGACATAAGCCCTATGTCGCAGGCCCAGCCCATTGCGACACTAACTTTGTGTCGTTATAGCGACACAGGCTCTGTGTCGCACGAACAGTATATTGTGTATATTCTATATTTACATTTCGTCTACAGACTCTAACATAAAAAACTCAATACTTCACATACTTAGACTAATTAACTTTGACAGACACAAACATTGACCAACTGACTGACACACATTTATGCACCAACAATATTCCGTCGCCATAATGTTTTTCAGCCATCAATAGGGCATTAGGGTGGCCATCAAAAGCGTGTGACTGAAAAGATACAGGAAGAGTGGAGGATCCTTGAGGAACACTTGCCCGGTATGTCAATTCATTAGAAATAGTGATGAATAGATCTTACCCTTCTTTTTATTTATTCGAATCTAAACATGTGATTCTACCAAAATCATCAACCTTGTACAAACAATTTGGTTACAGAGACGATATATGTGAGGATTTATGAATCAAGGATGGATCTTTTACGAGCTGTTTTTATCTGAGCCCAGATATTCCATATCACTCGATGGTCTTTTTTTCTTTGGTGTATTTTCCAAGCAGCTATCCTGTTAGCCCCCCTATATGTCATCCTAATTTAAGTTTTAAAATTCATTTTCAGTAAATGGGTTTATCGTGTTGGAAAGGGTATTAATCGCTTCATGAGGATTGCGTAGTTTTCATTGAATATGAAGCTTTCAGACTCCGTTTTTATCTTACCAAATAAGAGTATAATAAGATGAGTTAAGAGATTAATAAGGTAGAAATGATTCCAACGCACGAACTTAATGATCAAATATCTGACGGAATCAGATAACTAGCTTGGTCTTATTAATTAAGAGCTTATTATGATAAACAAAAGAGGCCTTAATGAATTAATGATTTTTTGTTTTAGGTTTTGCGCTATCATTCTGGTGGTCTAGGTATCAATTCGAATCTGTACAAGTGTGGTGAAGTTCGCTTGAAATATGACTGTGGCAAAGAGTTGTGGGTGCCTAGCACTTCAACTATACTCGAGCTTCTGGTCTCCATAAAGGATCTGTTATTGAAAGCTATACCTTTATCAAACGAACTTGCACATATGTACTCTGGAAAAACAAATATTGGACGATACTTTCACTTACTATACAACGAGAACAATGTCGTAAAATCTCTCAAAACAATGATGTATACCATGAATAAGCGACCCAAGGTACAATTTTGAGTTTTTGATCGCGACCATCTTTGTTAAGTATGGTTAGCTAACGAGATGTTATTGACCGAGTGATGCATGCAGTACTTTGAAGCTTTGGTAGTTGGACATTTTTGGAATCGTGTACATGATATCCTCGTGTCATGAAAAGCTGACATGGAAGGTCCTCTGCAAGTCGGGTGTCTTATTAGCGATGAACAAGAGGATGGTAACAAGGAGTGTAGCTCAATCGAGTTCCAAAATGATGTGGCTAAATGCATTAAGCCCCTTGTAAGGAGGGGCGGATCCACAGTGGGGCAACTGGGGTCATATGCCCTCTACGACTTAAAAATCTTACTTGAATTTATATATGGATTTAATGTAATTAAACATGAATTTGGTACACAGCCCCCATCTTTTTAATTGTTAAACTCTCTACTCAACCTATAATGGAAAAGGAAAACACAAAAAGTAAGAAAGAAAAGGAAAAATTAGCTCAAGAAAGCATTTTAATGGAAGAAAATGAAGTTACAGGGGAATTTGGAAAAGAAAACCCATCGGTCCCGGTTGACCACTTGTATTCTTTTATCACAAATTTCATATAAAGTCCTTTGTTTTTATTTCAATATCCATTTTAACCATAAACTATATAAAAAATCGACTTATCCCTCGTATAAAAAACTTTACTAATATTTTAATGATCTTTTGGCTATTTTTGTGAAACATAATCTTCAAGGTAAGTTTTTTATGCCTCCGGCGATAGGAATTTCTGGATCCGCCACTGCTTGTAAGTGCATTTAACAAAATTGTAGCAACTGAAGCTATAAAGTTCTTCTCCTAAGTGAAAAGGAGAAGGACGCGATGCTGGATCAAACTATCTTTTGTTCATATTTAGAAAGCTCGATTTGAAACTCTACTTGAGTAGCTCGAGTTCATATTTAGATACACCTGGATGTTGGATCAAACTATCTTTTGTTAATGTGAATGTTAAACCTGTGAATATAATATACATGAATGTCGAATAAAACTATATCATTTATTTGATTTAAACCTGCAAATTCATACATGTGTCGAATAAAACTATATTTTGTTTGTTTGAATGTTAATTGTTTTTTCTTTCATTTTTTAAATACGGAGTGTCAAGAAGAAAATATCTTATTTGTAGCTATTAATGATTTTTATTTAAGATAGCCAAAAATGGACATTCAAAAGTTTACATTGAAATAATTAAATTTTGGGACATAAGGCTGATATAATTCATTGTATCAAAAATCGGAGAGAACGTAAATAGGAAGAACTTATCATCATATCATGTATGTGCGGCACGGCTATGCTATACGAAGGATGTTAAACTGGTTAAATTAAATTATATATATATATATATATATGTATATGTATATATATATATATAATATAAAATGAAGGGAGATAGAATTTATGTGTATTGTTAATCTTAAGAATTTTGAATTTGGGATAAGGTTTTTTATTCTTTTTCAGGATAATCAATTATTTAGATTTTTTAGGAAAATTAATTAATTTGATTGGTCAATTGGATGTTTGATGAAATTAAGAAATTTGATTGGTTAATAAGGTTCAATTTTGCATAGAAATTTTTTAGAAGAAGTTTTTTTTTATTAATACTTGAGATGAGATGAGATGAGACTGAGATGAGATAAGATGAGATTAAATTTAAATTAGATTAGATTGTGTTTCATCAAAATATTATCTTTCGTTGTTTACATTATTAAATATATCATATTATATGATATTTATGCCTTCGTACATCACACGAGCATAAAAACTAATTGTCACCTAACTGGCTCGATAACGCCGGAGAGAAATATTTTAAATTGTAAACTGTAATATAATATTTGTTCAAAAAAAATAAAGAAAAAAAATTGTCACTTTCGCAAATTGAGAATTTTGAGATATGAAAATCGAAGTGGCGGGCAAATCGTGCTGAGCACATAGTCCACGGTTGTCTTCTACTTCTACTGGAAGCTTTTTATTTCAAAACCCCATTTTTTATAAACCCTCATTCTTCTTCTATTTTTCCTTATCCCCAATTTATAATTAACACTTCATAATTAATTAATGGCATCAAGCAAACTCAAAGTTGATGAACTCCGTGACCAACTCTCCAAAAGAGGCCTCAGTACCTCCGGCATTAAACCCACACTGGTACTATTTTCCCTTTTTTTGAATTTATTTTTTTATCACTACGTATTAAATAAATCAATTATTAAATCAAATTTTTGTAGGTGAAAAGGTTGGAATCAGCTATACGAAAAGAGTCTGCTAATGTTACTGTTAATGTAGGGGATTCAAATGATGACAATAATATATTACTAGAAAAAAGAAAGAGGGAAATAACTGAAGATGGAGATTTTAAATGTGAGTCTGATAAAATTAGGGCTATTGATGATTTAAGGAATTTGACTGTTAAGCAGTTGCGCGAACAAGCGTCTGTTCGCGGTGTTTCCACTTGTGGAACAAAGAAAGAATTGTTAGAGAGGTTATGTAATGATTCCGAAACGAAAACTCAGGATATTGTTGAAGGTATTTGCATTTTTATTATGCTTTCTTATAAACATTAGGGTTTATAGGGTTTATTGCACTAAAAATGTAATGAAATTTTGTATTATTAGCAAGTACTGTAAAATGGTGACGTGGTGCTAGGTGATACTGGTGCCACGTCACCAATTAACCCGCTATAGAAGGTTGGTTACATACATTGGCTACAATCGAAAGGTAAAAATAGTAGATTACATATAATGAAAGTTTGGTAAAAGTTCGTTACATTTTGGTGCAATAAAGAATCTTTGATTACACATTACTGACTTAGTAAGAAATTAAATTATAAATCCAATGTTATTTGAATCCATACTTTATAGTATAGATTTCGGTATAATATATTGGGAAAATATTCCGTGCAGCTAACAACATGCAAGGTTGCGTGCTGTTAGGCTAAAATGAGTGAACAATTATGTCGTTTACGAGTTTGTGATTATTATTTTTTTAAATGTTATGGTGGGTTTAGAGGTTAAAGAGGAAGAATATTCAAACAAGAAAAAAAAAGAGAAGATAGTTACAGCTACCAAGAAAGGTTCGGCTGTATTGGATCACTATATACCGGATCATATCAAGTCTCAGTACCATGTCCTGCAACAGGTAATTAATTATTTTGGTGCCTTCAAAAATAAAAAAAAATAAAATTATTTTGGTATAAGGAAACAAGTCTGTTACTCGATTTAACCATATTTATTTTGTTTATCTATTGTATAAATGTAGGGGGATGATATATATGATGCCACGTTGAATCAGACAAATGTTGGGGATAACAATAACAAGTTTTATATCATACAAACACTAGGTTGGTTACCTATTGTTTCATCAGAACTACAAATAAACGTTAACTCTGTATATGACTTGATAAATAACTGAACTACTTGCAGAATCTGATGATGGGTCTACGTTTATGGTTTACAATAGATGGGGTAGGGTTGGAATAAAGGGTCAAGATAAGTTGCATGGTCCATACACTAGTGTACAGTTGGCGTTAAATGAGTTTGAACAGAAGTTTTACGCCAAGACGAAAAACTATTGGTCGGACCGTAAACAATTTGTTTCACACCCTAAGCTTTATACTTGGTTGGAAATGGACTACAATGAAGCAGAGAAAGAAACTGTTGTGAGTTGCTTTTACTTGCTTGTTTTAGAACGATATTTGCACATTTTTTCAGTTTTTTTTATATATTTTGTTTATGTCCACCCTTAGTTCATAAATGAAGTACTTTTGCATAGCTTTGTTATTTGCTTACGAGGCTTGATGAATGTCAACACGTTCAGGAAAAACCCATCAGTAAAATGGAAATTCAGCCTCGAGAAACCAAACTAGAGGCTCGTGTTGCAAAGTTCATCTCACTTATTTGCAATGTCAGTATGATGAAGCAGCAAATGATGGAAATAGGTTTGTTTTCATTCCTTTATTTCTTGTCATTAAGAATTTTGATTTGGGTTTATAGAGGAAATATTTAGAGCCATTTATTTATGAATCGGTCACTTTGGGTTATGTTTTATCTCTAATGTGTGGGTAAGATCATCGAAGTTGCCTAAACAGGAAAGGGGTCAAATACTCAAATGGGTCAAACATTCAAACGTGTTGAAAATCGCTTAAAGTGCATATTTAATTTTACGCACTCTCTTAAATCACTTTAAAAGCTTGATTCTTTTTTTTTTTTTTTTTTAATAACAATGTTCTTGTAATCATATTTAACACGCTATTTGTTTAAAAGAAAAATCGGACAAAAAGTGTACCCATATGTTACCAACCTGCCCATTTTGTAACTTCCGGAGGTTTCTTGGTCATGTATAACTTCCCCATAAATATTCTAGATGTCTTATTCAGTTCTGTAAAGACGTTTGCTCTTTGTTCATGACTTGGTAAATTTTGCCTCTAAATGAGCGGGCATTATATTGTAGGTTACAATGCTGAGAAGTTGCCACTTGGCAAGCTAAGCAGAGCTACAATTTCAAAGGTTCGTTATCTCAATCTTGGTCCGTCTCTTAATTTTTTATATTGGTTCACTTATCATCTTCATTGCACTTGAAAATAGTTTGTTACTGTATTACTTAAGGATCTCCACACATATCATCCTTCTGTAATGGTATTTCTTATGTTGTGACAATTTCTGTTATGAATTATTTTTCCTTTCTCATGTTTCCTGATGATAATCCATGTCATTATCGGAAAAATAGGGCTATGAGGTTTTGAAGAGAGTTGCTGATGTGATTGGTCAACATGATAGGAAAAAGCTTGAGCAATTAAGTGGGTGTGTACCCTTTCTGTTAGTTTTTAATTTTATCAATTCCATATCACCTTTTCTTCACCTAAACTATGTTTTCCTGTTTTCATCATATGATTCTTCATACTGTAACATCAACTTTAGAAGTTTGACTAGGATATTTATTTATAATGGTTGTCATCCTTGATTGCAGAGAATTTTACACCATTATTCCTCATGATTTTGGTTATAAAAAGATGCGTAAGTGTCGTCTACCTTTCTAGCATCTGACACACTTCTGAACCTTTATTTATGTACGTGGTTTCACTGAGTAATTTGTTAACAGGCGAGTTCGTAATTGACACCCCTCAAAAGTTGAAACGCAAGCTAGAAATGGTAACATAATATATATATATATATATATATATATATATATATATATATATATATATATATTTTCCTTTTGTTAAATAGCTAATCGTCATATCTTCTCTATATAAGTTTGCATAATTGTAATGAATATATGTTTGATAAATTGAAGGTTGAAGCCCTTGGTGAAATTGAGGTTGCAACAAAGTTGCTGGATGACAATGCTGGGATGCAGGTAATGCTTGTCTGACTATAGTTCTTTTAGGTGATTAACTTTTTTTCTTTGGCAACTAATTTTGTTAAAGTTACTCGTTATCATTTCAACAGGAAGACCCATTGCTAGCACGTTATGAAAGCCTTCATTGTGAAATGACACCGGTAGAAGTTGATTCAAAAGAATTTCACATGGTATAGTTTTCTTCTCTTATTTGCATTTGAATGTGTCATAATTATCATTGCAATTCCCAAAAACCAACTATAATGGTAGGAAAATTTACCTTTGTAGTACATATGTTGTTACTTATATATCAACTTTCTTATCCATCATTAGATCTCGAAGTACATGAGGAACACTCATGCCAAGACACATTCAGATTATACAGTCGAAATCGTTCAGATTTTTAGAACCTCAAGGCATGGAGAAACTGATCGTTTCAGCAAGGTTGTGATATTATCTTCATAGGTTTATCCTAAGTTATGAATGACAATATCAGTAAGCTGTAAGCATCTTGGTTCTAAAATGTCCCCCTTTTCATTTTGAACAGTTCTCTACTACGAAAAATAGGATGCTTTTGTGGCATGGTTCTCGGTTATCAAATTGGACTGGAATTTTGTCTCAAGGTTAATGCATTTCACTTTTCAGCATATTATATTTTTCATATTAATTATTATAAATTAAATGACTAAATATTTTACAAAATAATACGCCAGGTTTGCGGATTGCTCCTCCGGAAGCACCTGTAACAGGTTACATGTTTGGAAAAGGTGTTTATTTTGCTGACATGTTCTCAAAAAGTGCAAACTATTGTTGTGCAAGTCGACAAGCTTCTGCTGGTGTGCTGCTTTTGTGTGAGGTTGTTTATGTTTTTATATATATGTTTTAGCACTCCAAAAAAGCATCAACGGTATAGATGTTGTAAAAAACTAAAAATATTGATTATCCTTCTTAATTAGGTTGCACTTGGTGACATGGCTGAGCTACTAAATGCTGACCATAATGCTGACAAGTTGCCACAAGGAAAGCTAAGGTACTATTTATCCAAAAAAATCAGTGTAGATGAATTTATAACGTATATTGAAAAACAGAAGACATTAGCCCAAAAGTTTTTTTGCTTTATTTTCTGTACTGTCATAGGTATGTAAGATTAATACTTTCGCTGCTTTCAAACCTGAAGTAATAGCCAAAAGGGTCAAAAAGTGATGATTGTATTGACAATTATTGATTATAAACTCATATTGGTTCCATATATGGGGTAAGGTTTATCTTAAACGGGTTGATAGTCACCAAAATCTGTTTTTAATGCCTACAGCCCTACAGCCTCCTAGGGTTTTTAGTCGTAGTAATGCATTAATTATTTATAATATTTTAGTTAAAGTTCGTACAAAAAGTGTTTGCGGGTCAAACCAAACCCGACCCATCCGGTTTCTACTATTGTAAGTTTTTAATGGAACTTGGTGTTGCAGTACCAAAGGAGTTGGGGCAACTGCCCCTGATATGTCAGAGGTTGAGACTCTTGAAGATGGTGTTGTTGTTCCACTAGGCCAGCCCAAGCAGCAACTGAAAACAAAGGTGAGCTTCTTGTCACCTTGTTTTTACTGTTGGGTTATTATAATAGGTCAAATTGAATGAGATGACTGACGTATTAAGCTCCATTGCTTCTTGCAGGCTAGTTTGCTGTACAACGAGTATATTACCTACAATGTTGACCAAATCAGGATGCGCTATGTTGTTCATGTTAATTTCGATTTCAAGAGGTAACCGAGATCAAAAGACAGGTTTCATTGCTTTGTGCCTATGCTGCTAGTTTAGTCTTCTGTTTTGATTTCTAAGGGGTTAGTGTCGCCCAAGAGCCCCATTTTTGAGAAAAATGAGATTAAACAGCATGATACAGTGGCTAAATTGTCATAGGGTATAAAGTTACTAGCTAGTTTTTGCCGTTTTGGTGTAAATTATGTAAACGCTGCGTTATGGTATCTTCAATACGGTTTTGCTTTATCTCTGTTGGTTATATTTTTCATTTCACATAGAATGCAACCTGCAAAGCAAAAGTGTAGAGTTTATAATCAGGAAGCACAAGTGTCTTGCAAGTCTCTTGCTTGTACACATGCATAACTGAGTTTGATTGAACTTCAGTATGGAGGATTGGAGGCTTACTGTGATATGTGAATTTCATGAAATCCTTGTTCATTATGAGTCTAAAATCCTGTTGTACCAACATGTCAAAGTGCTCAACGTAAATCCAATACAAGGAAATCACCATAGATGTGTATTTATACATGGTATCTGTATATTGCCAAAGGACTGAGTTAATATTAATATACATACAATAGAATAATGCAATTACGCGATACCATTGAGCATAATGCATCAACTTCTTGGCTGACAACACTGTCAACACAAGTCGGGTGGGGGGTAAAAACCCGACTAATCGCGACTTTGGTTTTACATGACAGTAAGTACACATAGCTAGCGTTGTGATATATTTTCTCTTAATCATAGTAACAATCTCACAACTTAAAGTTGTTCTAACTAATAGCCATAGAATCATACTCAAATTTGAGAACCTGTCATGTGTTAATAATAAACAAAATAAATAAATTTCTTCTAGCAAATCCAATGTATTCAAAGTGCAAAGTTACACTTCATCGACCAAAACTTAACAAATAAGTTAAAATATAAGGACTGTTTTTGTAAATTAAATATTCTTTCAAGAAATATAACAGCGAATGCCTAAACCTGAAGAATAGAGAAAAACCTCCTCACCCTGCGTTACAGCCGCCGCCGCAACGAGAACCTCCGTTCACCGTCTGCCGCAGTACACCACCGTAAAAATATGGCGGTAACTAAAGGAAACAAAACCCTAACAGCTCAGGCTAAGAGTTCAAATAGAAAAAAAGGAGGTAAAGATAAAACATGGAAGAAAGGTCCTCATTTACCTAACGCCATAAAAAAGGAACTTGAAACCCTAAACGGTAACAATTCTAGCGACGAAGATATACAATCAGATGACAATATAGACTTATATGAATATGAAGAAGATATTGCAGATGAAGAATTGAAAAAGAATCGTAGGTATGATCCTGTTGATAATTTTGAGTATCAACTCCCCAAGGACTTTGAGGTAATTTCATCTTGCATATACTTAAATTTCAGAACTTTTTTATGTTTAGTGTTTTGTTTCAGTACTTATTGACTATGATTATATGAATAGAATAGAATTTGAATGGACTTTGTGATAAAAATTATGTTTAGTTTTGGATTCAGCAAGTGTTCAATGAATGACATTGTTGTACGGTAATTATAATTTTGATAAAAAGATGCACTTTGATAAAATTATGTTGAGTAATTATAATTGCTGTTGATAAGTGTGGTATGGTTGAATGAATAAATTTTAGCCTAATTAAATGAGTTAAATGTGGTGATATAGCTATGCTACTGTTGAATTACAGGCAGCTACTGATCTTTTTTTAGTATAAAATTACCAATCTTTGACTGAAAAAGATGTCTTCTTTTGTGTGATTATGATATTCAACTTGCTTTGCTTACAAAAATAGGACGTGTTTATTTATTTGTTTGTTTGATTTTTGTTGTTGTTGATAGGATGAAGATGTAGCATCTGATGATGATGTGGAGGGATCTGGAAAAGGAGACAGTGATCACGACGATGATAATGATGACGATGATGGGAAACATTCAAGGATGTTGCAAGATATCACTGGACTGCCTGAGGAAGCTTTTGATGGTAATTTACAGCTTCAAAATCGTCCCCTTTGTCCTATGCAATACACAATTATCTATAAAAGTATAAAGGGTGGTTCATTAGCTTGTTGTGTGTACTAAGATTATTCCTGTTGATAATATATACAGATACTTGTCCCTGCTTTTGAGTGACGTTAGTTTAGTATCCACAATAATCAGTTTAGATTAAACCCATATTACTTTCTATATAATATCAACTTCGATGTCAGCGACAAAAGTCAAAATGATATTTATGATTCATATGGTCTTTATTACTAATCTTTTTAGCCCTATGAGTAATTGACTAATTGTTAAATAACCTTTGTAGCCTCAAAGTAGATGTTCTTATTTAACTACTCCAGAAGTTGTAATATAAGTTACTCATTTGTTTCCCTTCATGAACTAATCGACTGCTTAGTAAAGAGCAATACAACAGTAAAGCTTCCATGTCTTCCAAAGCTTCATAGAACCCATGCTAATGTGAATTTAAGTTCTCTTATGCAAGTGAGACTGTGTATGCTATTTGGTTATGTCTGATGATGACATCTATCAATCTAAGCAATAGTTGGAATGTTTTGCTAGACCCAAGTGTTTGACCTTCTGTTAATAGTTTCTTGTTGAGTATTATTATTATTATTATTTTATTTTTATGTTTTGTAGTGGTGGATGGAATGTTGAAATAATCAAATTCTTTATTGAGGAAATTATAATGTGTTTGTCCCTGATAATTGAGCCTTCATCTTTATGAAGCAATAGCCTGGATGAGATTTGTACCCCCTCTGTCCAAAAAAAGTTGCAACGTTTGTCTTTGTTTATAATAAATTAATAACAGTCTTTGGACCACAATACTTTTTCATCGCTCAATATTAAGAAACTTTTAGACTATAATCAATTTCAGCTGTATCTATATTCTAAGGGACAAATATGTAAAGTTGTATGGAATATTTACTGTTGCTAATATGGGCTAACCCTTTTTTATGAATTTCCAGGCAAGAAGAAGAATAATGATGTGGTGGTTTATGAGGCCTATCCAGAGTCTGAATATAATCCAAGCCGTGATGTTTTGGATGGTAATGGGTGCATTACCTGTGATGATCTTTTAGCTCCCCTTCATGGTAAACCTGGATTTAGCAAAATCAGGAGTGATGTGCAGCGAATGGGTAAAGAGTCAATGTCCATACTACCCCCTCTTCCAAAATCACAACAGCAGAAAGTGGACAGAATAAGTACTTACACTTATTCGAAGGAAAAACTTAGTGAATTTAATGCAGTAGTGAAGAAAAATAGAGAAGCTCCTACTATCTTCTTTAATGAAGATATAGAACTGGGGTATTCTACTGTAGGGGCAATAGCGTCTGAATTTAGACCCAGGACTGAATTTGAGAAGAAAATGGATTCGTTAATAAATGCTAAAGAACTTTCAGATGCTCATAGACAAGATGGTGCAAAACTTTTAAAAGTTAACAAGGTAGGGTTCTTTTATACAACTTTGATACCTGTTTAATCGGTTTTTTAGAAGGGCTAATTGCATAAAAAGTTACCAACTTTCTGCAAATTTATATTCTGGGTAACATAGTTTTTCCTTTTCACATATAGAAAGTTACAAAGTACAAACCGAAAAAAATTGTTTAAGTGTCCGGTAACAAATCTTAATTCTTTTTCTTTCTAATTTCGTAACCTTTTATACATAGTTTGGGCAGTTTGTGTTACCAAAGTGGCTGTTTCCACATCTGCATCATATTTACTAGTTACCAGCATCAAGTTTTCTAGGTACTCCAAAATCCAAATAGCAAAGATTTGAAATTGTGTACCGTTTTTATAAGTGAAAAAAAAATGATTCTTCATACATAAAGTGCTGACATTTTCTTGTTGCTGTACATGTTTGAACAGGTATCCGTAGAAGATGTGAAAGGACGTGCAGATCGTCTTGCAAAAATGAGAAATCTGTTATTCCGTCATGAAATGAAGTCGAAAAGGATTAAAAAAATAAAATCCAAAACAAATCGTCGTATAGATAAGAAAAATAAGTTAAAAGCAGGAGCCAATGATATTGAGATGGACCCTGAGGCTGCTAAAGAACTTGCACAGAAGCAGGAATTTAAAAGAGCTCAGGTAATTAGCACAACTTTTTCTGTACATATAGCTAATGAAGTGTTGAACCTTAATCTTATACTTTTCTGTTTTGACAGGAACGAATGACGCTGAAGCACAAGAACACTTCTAAATGGGCTAAACGAATCAAGAAACGTGGTTTTGATATTCAAGATGATGGAACAAGAGCTGCTATATCAGAACAGCTTCAACAACATGCTCTTTTAACTCGAAAAAGAAATTCCATGCACGATGATGACGATAGTAGCGATGACAGCACGGAGGATGACGATGAGGACATCTCAGGAGATGAGGACAATGCTTCCAAATTTAAAGTGTTAGAGAAAGGAAAAAAGAGGACACTTGAAGTGTTAAAGGAAGAGGAGGACATGCCTAAATCAGGACTTCTTTCTTTACCTTTCATGGTAAACTTTTGCTATTTCAAGTTTAATATCTTATATATTTATAATGATTCTTTAAGGTGTAGTGTATCTTTTAACTAATTTGTTGGTGCTTGTTAAATTTGGTAGGTTCGTGGGCAGAAGAAGAAAAAAGAGGCAGTTGATGAAGAAGCTAGGCTTGCTTTAGAAGATTTTGATTCATCTTTAAAGCAGTTAGAGGGTGATGATGATTTCAAAGATAATAAAGGTTCTTTAGGTGGTAGAAAGGTATTTGGTGTTGAAAAGAAACAGGTTTTAAAGTGCAAGAAAAAGGTTGAGGACACAGATAATTACTTTGACAATACAGACAGTGAATATGATGGTGACACAATAGAAGATGTTGATGATAAACAAAGCAGGATGAATTATACGCATAAAGATGTCACTATTGACACTAATGTTCTTCGAGAGGAGTCTGAGGTCGGACACGATTCTTTGTTTAAGGTAAAAAAGACTTTGTTTTCTGTCTTTCTGTTTTAGCCTCTTTTAGGAAATAAAGTTCATTAAAACTTTTTTGTGTGACACATTTTATGTTTCTGTTACATACAGAGCTTTGATGATATTGCCAAAGATTCAGGGCCTAAGATCGAGTATGAAGTCTCTTTGTGCCCAGCCAACTCCTCAAAAAAGGTACACTTTGATCGTCTGAAATTGTAATGAGATTCCAAATATAGGAATTACATCCTTTTGTTTTAAACAATTTTTTTTTGTAGAAGAGGAAAACGAAAGATTCTAATCAGGTAAAAAGTGAGAGAAAAACTAAAACGAAGAAGTCAGAAGTTGCAGAGTTGGCCTCCAACAATGAAACAGATATAGAGGTAGCACATCTTGTATCTTCAAAATTGTTGTCTCTTCAATACATAATTACTTAAATAAAAAAGTCACTTACTTTGTTTATTGGACTTACACTAAATGAAGGCTGGAGATGATGAAAGTGATTCAGATGGTGAAACTCGTATGGTGGATGGAATTATAACATATGGGACCGATTATGAATTACCATCACAAGATGACCTCATAAGGCGTGCGTTTGCTGGAGATGATGTGGAGGAAGATTTTGAGTTGGCAAAACAAGAGATTATGAATGAGGAAAACCCAGAACCCGAAAAGCCCATTCTACTTCCGGGCTGGGGCCAATGGACCCGTGTACAGAAAAAGAGAGGGTTGCCATCTTGGATGTTGGCAGAACATGAAAGAGCCAAAAAGAAGAGAGATGAAGACCTTAAAAGAAGGCCTGATGCACATCTTAAGCATGTAATTATTTCAGAAAAGGTCGATAAAAAGGTAAAATAAGACCCGTCAAATTGGAATTTGAATGATGAGAACTTAAAACAAATATTTGACAGCAACGAATGTTGTTTTGCAGGCTGAAAAATTGCAGACAAATGTGTTACCGTTTCCATTCAAGGATAAGGAACACTTTGAACGGAGCAATCGTATGCCCCTTGGTCCAGAATTCAACCCTGCTACAGCGATTGGGGAACTTAACCGCCCTGATGTATGCCATCATTCCCTTTTTAGTTTTTTATTTGTATCAATATTCATGTAGGAAAAAAGAACAAAGAGAAGAGATGCTATTCTGTTTGAATGTTGTTTTTAACTTTGGTTATTTACATTATAAAAGGTGGTGAAGAAAGCTGGTGTGAAGATACAACCAATCAAGTTAAAGTCAAGGGAGTGAATGGCAGGAACAAAAACATAACAGGTATGGCAAGTCAAAGAATATGATCAACATAGTGGTTGCTCCACCCAGCTTGAGCCAGTTTTAAATAACAACCACAAGCTGTAACGTGTTGTCTCTGTTTTGTTACTTGTTGGTTCCTCGTCTTTCATGACGTTCTGCTTTTATATCTCCCAGTTACGGCTTTGCCATCTTTAGAGTATTTGTTTGCAGTTTCTGGGAATTTTGACACCCACCCTAAAGAAAAAGGGGGAAGAAGATGTGTTAATCTTTTTGCTGTTTCAAGAGAAAAGGCGTTTGATTTATAAAAATGAGTTGTAACTTTTTTTATTTGATTTTACTTTGTACTTGGCTAAATTCGATATTTGAAGTAATCAGAAAATTCGTTAGCTGCTTAAACTTTTAAAAAGTTAAAGTAATATTTGCTTTAATTTGATTATCTTCATGACTTCATGCTTGGAGGCCCATTTCAAGTAACCATAACGAGTTATATGAGTCCATCACAAGCCCATCCCAAAGGAAAACATTTGCTTGGGATAATAAAATAATAAAAAAGGGACCATATTGAGTTGGAAATTGCTTTCCTTGCATTATTTTGAGTGAGTTTTCATCTACCTTGTGATGCTTATATATGACAATTTGGGCTTTATTCACCAGTTCAGTTTTTAATTTTATTAGTTTTTCCGGTTTAAAATATTTTAAGACGCTAATCAAATATGGAATGAATTATTTAAAAATGTGAAAAAAACTGAAAACAAAATTCCAATTCGCTTTAGTTTTCAATTTAAACTAAAAAAGATGAATAGTAAATTACACCGATCGTTCCTGTGGTCTACACCAAATTATACCAATGATCCTTATCTTTCGATAATTACACTGATCATCCCTAACTATCTAAGAAGTGCACGGCGATAGTCCCTTACACTAACTTTCGTTAAATATGTCCGTTAAATGTAATATGTGCAAAACATGCGAGGGTAAAAAAGTATTTTTATGCTTTCTTTCTTCTTCCCCAAATTTAATTCTTCCATGTACCTACATTTTCTCTCAATTCTTCCACCACCACTCACCGTTTTCTTCATGTTCTTCAACACAAAATCTAATAAACAAATCATTAAAAATAAAAAATAAAAATGGTAGACCCAAAACTAGAGAAAAAGAAAACATAAGACATAATAATAATAGCGGGTCGATGGTTGTGGTGCAACAATGGGTGTCGACGACTAGAGTGGTGTCGGGCTACGCTGGTGGTGGGCTAGACGGGCAGCGGTCGCGTGACCGATATAAAGGTTTCTGTGGATATATTCCGGCCAATCTCAGGTACAATTTTTAGTCCATCGAGGCATCATATAACATCAACTCCATCATCATTACATCCAACTATTGGTGTTGTTCAATTAAAAAAAGAATGAACTTTATTGTATTGAATTTGAAAACTATAACCCGAAAACAAAGGAAAAAGGAAGCAACAACCCTTTGATTTCTCTAGCAACTTGATTTCTCATGCAAATAGTTGGAGTACGAATCTCTCCTTAATTTTTTTTTTTGGGTGACGGAGAATGAAGTTTGATTATTCAGTTGTTTGTTGTTGTACGTATATGTGAAAATGAGAGATAAAGGTTGTTAGGATTTGAGAAGAAAAAAGAGTGTTCAAATGTGTGAAAAGAATATATAGAGAGAGATGAGCAGTTGTTTTGGGGAAAAAGAAAGAAAGCATAAAAATAACTTTTTACCCAGAAATGTTTTGCACATGTTATATTTAATATATTTAATGACTGACATATTTGACGGAAGTTAGTTTCATGGACTATCGCCGTGCACTTCTTAGATAGTTAGGGATGATATGTGTAATTATTGAAAGATAAGGATCGTAGATATAATTTGGTGTTAACTACAGGGACGATCAGTGTAATTTACTCAAACATGAATTACAATACAATGTTAATATGCTTGTTAGTTACTTATAAAATAAATATCTATAACTTATGAGAGTTAGCAGGAGAAATAAAGAGTTTGTTTGAAAATCGTGAATCTTGAGATCATATAACTAAATATTACTATCTAAATAATATAGAATATATAATACTATATGTCATAACCGATTTTTTCAGTTTAACCAAATCAATAATATTCAAACCACTCGGTGAATCAAAAACTAGTTATCGTATTTAATTTCGATTATAACCAAAATAAAATTCAATTTAAGAAGCGATTTGGTTATAAAAAGTTAAGTTCAACTTTTAAAGTAAACGGCTTAAAATTAAGTACTCCTTACTGTCTTAAAAATTACCGTCCACGTACAAAAAATATGTATATTATGAAAGTAAAATTATTATACTGTTCCACCAAACAAATTTTACCCTTACCACATATATACTTTTTCGGGAGGGAAGTATCGAGTATTACTCGCCCCTCCGTATACATCTTTTCACTACGAGTAATAGAATATTCATTTGTCAAAAAGTACAAAAGCATTATTTATTCATTTATTTATTTCACAAGATACTGTATCATCGTTATCCTCGCACTCAACCTCTTCCCTCCCACCAAACCACAAACTCCATAACCAACAAAACCACCTTCTTATCTCCTTCATCCCTCAAACCCACCCACAAAAATGGAATCACCAAAACCCATTGACACATCACCTGAAACCATCCCTGATTCTTCTGAAACCCAACAACCCATTATCCCCCAATTCACTTCACTCACACTTTCACTCTCAACTCTTCTTCCAACCCATTTCATCACCCCACCAAAACCCACCCAAATCCCCAAAACCCTAACACTCCCAACCCAAACCCATCTCTCTTCAATTTACAATCTTTCCTTAACAACCACCTCTAACAACCTTAATAATCCCACCAAACAATTTTTTAAATCCACCCCTTCTTCAAACCCTCTCCAAACCCCTTTATCCTTAAACCCTCGCCGCCCTTCCGACCCTTCCAACGCCGCCGCCGCCCGCCGCACCTCCGTCGTCTGGTTCCGCAACGACCTCCGTGTCCACGATAACGAATGTCTCTCCACTGCAAACAATGAGTCAATGTCAGTCTTACCCGTCTACATTTTCGATCCTCGAGATTACGGTAAATCGAAATCCGGGTTCGACAAAACCGGCCCCTACAGGGCCGCCTTTCTAATCGAATCCGTAGCGAATTTACGGAAGAATTTGGAAGCGCGTGGTTCGGGTTTGATTGTTCGAATTGGGAAACCGGAGAGTGTGCTAGCGGAATTGGTGAAGGACGTTGGGGCGGATGCAGTTTACGCGCATAAAGAAGTGAGTCATGATGAGGTGAAAGGGGAAGAAAAGATTGAAATGAAGTTAAAAGATGAGGGAATTGAGGTGAAGTATTATTGGGGAAGTACATTGTATCATGTTGATGATTTACCATTTAAGTTAGAAGAAATGCCCACGAATTACGGCGGGTTTAGGGAGAAAGTTCAAGGATTGAAGATTAGGAAAACGATTGATGCGATCGATCAATTGAGAGGGTTGCCGGTTAGTGGTGATGTGGAGCATGGCGAGATTCCGTCTTTGGTTGATTTGGGACTTAATCCTACTCCTACTATGAATCAGGTATATTAATAATTTCTTGAGTTCTAACTAATGCTGTTGAAAAGTGGCATTAAGATATAAAATTTGCGATAGGTGTAGTACCTGTAGTTAATTTTAGATAGATAAGCTGTCCATCAACATAGGTAGAGAACCTTTATGTCATTAACTCGTAGATGAAAGGTTTAAGTGTGATATTGTAACTCTATATAAAAGAGGTAAACTTGTATTTTAGGGTGACATATTATGCATGTTTCCTCAATTTGGGTAACTTTCTTTTTAACTTCCCATTTTGTACCGTATGATATTCGAATCCCGGGTGATATTTGAACGGTTCACTTGGTTTCCGGTCATTTTAATGATTAATGTGACCTTTTGAACTTTTTTTGCATAACCGGATCCTAGTCAGCACTTGCAGGTTGTCGGTCTCATTTTACCCTAATTTTAGAAATTTGGGTATTAAATTGCACCAAATCAGGGAATAGAAAGAAAGTTATCCAAAATGATGAAACAGGCTACCTCAAAATGCAGTTGTCCTAATAAAAGATGAACACTTTATGATGTAAATAATCTAGTATTTCTGACATATAACACGTTATACCTCATGGATATTGAATGTAATGCTTTTTATCCACCTTTATGTTCATTGTTGTTTAGGCAAAAGCGTCTGCTAATGCGTCACTTGTTGGAGGTGAGAGTGAAGCATTAGAAAGGCTTAAAAAGTTTGCTTCTGAATTTAAAAGCCAACCTAATAAAGATGGAAGTAACGATAGCAGCGTTTATGGTGCAAATTTTTCATGCAAAATCTCCCCATGGCTTGCAATGGGATGTCTTTCTCCTCGTTCCATGTTTGATGAGTTAAAGAAGTCTGCTTCTAGGTACGCTTGTTCAAATATTTGCTATTTACTCAAAATAAGATGTTCAGTTTCATTTTTTATTTACAAAAAGGTGTAAAATGTAGAACGATTTCTGCTGCTTCGAATCGGAAAAATGGTGGTGGTGATGCTGGGATGAATTGGCTGATGTATGAGCTTCTATGGAGGGATTTCTTCAGGCAAGTGAATAAATTAAATTGGTTTTTGATCACGGTCATTACTATCATGACTTTTGTGTTTAAAACTGCTTATTTGTTTCAAAAATTGCAGATTTATCACGAAGAAATACAGTTCTGCGAAACAAAATAACGCTGCTCCAGTCACAGCTTGTACAGGTGCAGTTGCCTGAGGAGTTAAAGTTTCAAGAACACCAACCCATTTACTGGCAAATTATTCGATTAAATCATGTTCTTTTGTCTCTTTAGAATGTAGCGTCATGCCTCTTTCCATGTGAAATGCTTTACGAGTTACTATATATATTCTGTGTAGCTGCTTCATGTAACATTATTTTGATGAGAACTCAATTAAATGAGCAATTCAATCATGTCTCACATTCGATATATTTTGATGTGTATAAATCTTTGGATTGAATCAATGCGTTTGCTATAAAGTTACAATCAAAACTCAAAGGTGCAACAAATAACATATGAATATGTATATATTAAACCCAATTTGAGAGAAAATGTTACATTTGAGCTTTATGTCCAAAATTTCTTGTAGCCAAAAAAATTGATCTAGCTTCTAGTATCTCCTTTGAGGGACAAACTTAATAACTATAACAACAAATGACTGGGGATAGCTAACAAGCCAGCAAGAAGAATTGTCCAAAAAGATTTGATCAAATGATGCCAGAAACTTTAATGGAGGATAACACGACGAATATCAACCAAAGCAACATGAAATACGCGCAAGTAATCCAAGCCCAAACACGAGGTCCTCCAAGCTCACCACCAAACACAATCCGTCTAAGAACTAAAACTGATATACATCCCACAGAGGTTGAGAAGAAAACGAGCAATGAGAAACTCAGTCCCTTTGCATTCTCAATATGCAGAGGTTTACCGTAGGTAATCGAGTTGTAAGCTGTGTCAATCAGCCATGGAACTCCAATTCCCACATATATGTTCACAGAATTACTGCACAAACCAAAATGTTATCATTATATTCAGTTTCTGTTATTTCGTCATTGACAAAAATCAATAATTCTTGACCTGCAAGTGATGTTTGCAATGGCAGAATCTGCAGTTGTTTGTCTTTCAGCAGCAATCTTACTTGCCACTAAATCCGGCCACGAGGTTCCACTTGCCAATGCAGTGAATGCGATCACATAACCGTTTATTCCTACAGAGATGAAAGATTAGTTTGACTTCACATGATAAGCTAAACAAAAGACGGAAATTTAGTTTAAATCGTACATTTATACAAACCTGTAACACAGCTGATTAGGTCTGTGAGCATTGTAACAATGTAAGCTATTCCACTAATGAAACACAAAGAGCAGATAAAAGCAATCCACCCATGATAAATCTGATATGGAGGTACAAACGCAAATAGCAGTCTCCATGGAGCAACAAGAACATGCCACAAAATTCTTCCCACACCAATCCCACTGTCATTTGATTTTCTCAGCTTTGCCCTTTCCATCTGTTACAACATTTATTAAATAAAAAAATAATAATAAAAAAAGAAAAACAGGCTGCATAATCATCATTGTGTAATTTTATTATGAAAAGGTTAACAATTTATTAGATCCATATATGTATATATACCATGAGAGCATCGACAAAATGTTGCTGCCAAACTGAGATAAGATTAGATTCTGCATAAATATCTGTTCCATCAAACTGCTTATCAGAAGACTCGGGATCACTTATAGGCAGATGTTGATATGTGGAACCTGCAAATTACAAGTTATTTACACACTTAATTTGTCATAATTGACAAAAAGAACATTTGGTTGAAAAAACTCAAGTAATACCAAAAGGTTACCATTCTCATTTACTTCATGGATGGAAAATATATCTGCGATCCCTTTATCTCGATCATTATCATATTGAATAGATAAATCTTTATTTACAATTTTGGTTGGAGAGATCTCTGCTGGTACCCATTCTTCTTGTCTTTCTGATCGCTCTCTAAAACATAATTGACAGATTAAAATAAAACACAATATAAATGCAAGTGGTTTTTCAAATTTTGTGCCTTTATTTATAAATTAGCTTACTTCACAAAGGTATACTGTGACACAGTTAAAAGTAGAAGATGAGAAACGATATCATACAAAGGAAGAGATATATAAGGCCAACGCTTGTCTTGTGCATAAGCATGTAACAGCAACAACCCAAATTGCAGCACTGTGAATAAGGCCTCCCAAAACGTGACAACATTTGGACTCCATATCTGCAAAATGGAGAAATTTCAATAATATTTTTTAACCACAATATTGAACCCGAAAAGTGATACATGTGACACAAATTATATATATTCACCTCTAGAATTATGTACAGCCATATATAAGCCCAGAAGGACCAAAACAGTTCTACTATCCAAACTCCCAAATCCGAAATCTTTTTCAGTTCTCCAGCTTTCGGTACTACGACACAAACCGCGTGGATTGGAAACAAGTCAAATGCAGCAGAACCAACAAGTGTTCCAGGGCCTAAACCTATCAATTTAGCACATTTCGCAAACCTCAATAAAGTAATTTGAAACTTCAGTGGTGTTTGGCATTGCCTATTTACACACAAATAATAATATAAAACAGTACGGATAAGCAAAATCCCAAACACCCTCAAAAATACTACCCATCTGTTGTATCAAAACGCAGTAATCATTAAAACACATCGAATAAGCAAATTCTAAAAACACCTTCGAAAGTACTACTCCTACTTATATATTTTATCAAAACGCAGTGATCAGATAAGCAGTTTTAAAAACCATTCCCAAACACCCTCAAAAGTACTACTGCTACTACTTATTTATCGTATCAAAATGCAACAAACAGATAAACAGTTTCAATACACAATCTCAAAAAGCTCAAATCTTTATATGACATAACTCAAAAAAACAAACCTCCAGCATTAAGTTTTCCAATATTCCGAATCGAGTCAATAGTAGCCAACGAAATCTGAGGAAAGCTAGTTCCAAAAGCTAACAAAGTAATATCCGCAATCGTATAATTCCAAACTTTTTCAGATCTACAAGTTTTATTATCATCAACCACCATTCGAGTTTGTTGAACAACATGTTCCATAGACTTAAAAAACCTAGCAGTTATAGCTGATAATCCAATAAAACAATAAGCGAGTGCGAAAAAATACAAAAATGCACGAAATCCATTTCCAAGTGAAGTTTCACCATTAAATATAAAAAATCCTTTTTCGCATGCGTTTTCCATAATAATGTCGTTTAGTTTCTGTACGGACGTTGTTGAATTATCATTACGTACAGAAATCCTGATCGTTGATCATGAATTAACAATCAGAAACCCTACGGAAACAGGAATTAATGAATTGAATTTGAAATTGAAATTGAAATGATTGATGATAAAAGGTGATAAAAGGAATTTGCTTATTAATTACATGAAACGGTGTCGTATTTCCAGAATCGCTGGAGAAAGTGAAATGGAGATCTTAAGATGTGAAGAACAGTCGTCCACGTTTCTTATCTGATTCGATAATTAATATCTATTTGATTTGTTGGGTGAACTGAAATTTAATTAAAACGTGTTGTTTGGAAGTGACAAAAGCGGTAAACGAAACAAAAAAGTTAATACTTTTCTTTACATGCTTGCTTTTGGATCACTTGTATCGCAGTGAGTGGCGATGCGTTATCTGACGCGGAACCACCATAACGCCACTACAGGTACAGTGGGCGTGGTGGTGATTCGCCGTGAAAGTCAACACGGAACTAGCATGTTCAAAGTAGGACCCAATTACTCTTTTTTTCCCTTTTCATTTTATTTTCTTCCTTTCTTAGGCTAAATAAAATTTAGTTGAACCTTGTGTGGAGTCTACCTCCCACCACCTTGTGTGGTGGAGGTTACCATTGCACATGTTAAGGAGTAACACAAGGTTATAGTGACGTGACAAAATGTGTTATTACTTGGTATTAGTTTTCATATGGACATAATTGTTTGCGCAAATGATCATGGTTATAAAAATCAGCCGAGTATTTGGGAAACACTCGGGACTCGGCTGTGTTCTTTGGTATACGTTCAAATGGTTGGTGCTTCTAGCTTTTCAAAAATCTAGTGATTTAGTTATAGCTTACATAAGGTCCTGTAAAAATGAGTAAATGGTAAATCGGTCGGATTGTCTTATTAATTTCTTAAACAATAAATATTTGATAAAAGTCAAAAGATTATTTAGATGCTACTACAAAAATGCACAAGTGGAAAGGAGAAAATATTTTCTATGTCGACAGAATCAAAAGATATTATTGCAGTTCGTGACGGAGAAGTGGGTCCAAGTGTCCAACCCCATGTTACACGTTTAGAACCATCCATTAATCATTGGTACCCCAATTTAGAGTAAATTACCAATCTCGTTCACGATGTTTGTCATACATTTTACTCTTCGTTTTCAGATCGAGTTTTTTGGGTTTAGTCTCTTGATCCGGATTTTCGTTTCACTCCCCGTCCTTCGAAGGGTAAAAAAGTCTAAAACTTTAAAGGTATTTTAGTCATTTCATGAGGGATGATGGACTGTAAGTGAAATGAAAACCTAAGTCGATGGATTAAACTCGCTAAAAACCCAACATGGGGACGATTAATAAAATGTATGATAAACATAAGGGGCGAGGAACGTAATTTACTCCCTAATTAATAAACAAAATACACAGATTTAGCCATTTGATTCAGATGCATACTCAAATCAACCATACACTAAACAAACGAGGATCTATATACTCTTAGGCAAGATTATCAAGATTTAGGTTCTCTTCGGTAAGGATATAAATTCCAAAGGGGACTTGTTTAGATCTTTCGACGTAAGAACGTAGGGACGGTAAACGACGTTAGGTTATGATATGTAATATATTTTTATTTTTGTTTATAACAGTAAACCTTACACCTATGATAAAGTTGGCAGTTTGTACAATTATTATGAAGTTTGATTTGGTCTTTGGTATCTATCATAAAACATGTTCGAGTGTATACGGGCATTTCATAGGATCCTAAGATTCAGGTTCGATCTTAGGATCATGCTCTTACAAGAAGAAAAACAACACCCAAGTAGGATCTAGATCTCGACAACCTCGTAAGTGGTAAAAGGTGATAAATTTGGGTTTTCTGAAAGATGGGGAAAAAGTAAGTAGGATTCACAATAGTTGTGCGACTCATAATCAACGCTCTAGGCAAATAACATACTAAATAGGATTCACAATTGCCATATGACTTGGCATACCAACACATTTGTGGGAAAACTTTCAGGTAGTGAATATAAATTCAGATATCTTTGGTCTTTGGCAAGACAAATATGCAATGGCACTTAAACTCAATATTCTACTTCGAAACGATTTCAAATGGTTTGATTAAGGAAAAACTGATAAACATGCAAAGAAACTTGCATTAAACAAGAACTCTGTTTAATCTTCCTCTTCACCTTCATTTTCAGCAATGTTGAAGTACCGTAGCTCGTAAACATTGCGGTCCTTGTTGGAAGAGATCACACGAAGCCAATCCCTGACATTGTGTTTCTTCAAGTACTTCTTTGTGAGGTATTTGAGATACCTGCAAAAACACGAAACCAATTATGATCACAATACATTTGAAGACATTAAAAATGTACCAACAGTAAGATTTAAGAAAACGTGAATTATAGACTGTGTGTGCATATGTGTACACGTCAATTAGACTAGAACACTGTAGAATAAAAGAGAAGCCTCCTCCAAAACAATTAAATGAAATGCGTGCATATATGTCATGTTTCGCGGCTATGCATCTTGGCTATAACTTTTCAGGAATGGAGTTTGAACTTTTCAATTTGAGAATATAAAATACAAGTCAACTTTTCTGGGAAAGAAAACATTGCTCTTGCTCTGTTTTTATTTTAGGGATGTTTATATTCACTTATTTTCTGTTTTTATCAGCTTATTGAAACTTAAAAAGTATTGATAAGCTCATTTTTTACACCTTATGAGCTTCTTACGCTGAGCTTATCAACTTTAACAAGCTACAAGGTGAAGTTGATAAGCACATAAGCAGTTAAACAAGAGCTTATTCGCTTTTTGCAAAATCTATATACCGGAAATCTCGTACAATGAACTGACCAAAGCACCCCCTTAATTGCACCTTTTGTTTGAGTTCTATAACCAAACGTACCTAACCATCCCCCCCATCCCCCCTCTCTCAAATCACTACCCCTAAAGACACTTATGTTTCTATAAATCTATTTTTGCACACTCCCAAAAGTACTATACAACTTGATTCATGTCACAAAATACGAAATACGAAACACCAAACATAATGCAGTTACTTAAACACGTCTACGATTCCGATTTCATGATCCCTAAAAGTTAATACTTCTTACAACAAAGTGACAAATAGCCGAGACACCTTACGATCAAATTAGGATACACTACAAATACTTCACAGCATATAATAAACCTACATGTATAAACCTGTACACAAATTACTTAACTCAATTCTACTTCCACAATAAATACTATAACAAAATCGCAATCAATATTTAGGTAAAGTTTAACTCAATTTACCTTTTGGAGAAATTACTGTCAGCAGTAACCGAGATTTTGTTTTTCTCGCGAGAAATAGTCACAGAATCGCCGAGATTACCAGCTTTACCACCAACTTTAATTCGTTCCTGAAGAAACTTCTCGAGTGATGCAATTTCCATGATTTTATCCTCAACAGGCTTACCGCAATCGATAACGAACGTTGCGGTCTTCTTTTTCCCGCCCTTCGCTGCTGCTGCTCGACTCATTTTTGCAACTGAAATAAAATGAATTAACCGTAATTAGAAAAATGAAATTGATGTGGTTGATAACGAATAAATGCAGAAAATGGAGGGAGATTGTGGTTGATGATTGAAGTTTCGTACCTAGGGTTTTGAAGTATGCGAGCTGCAATTCGAAACTGGTTGTGGAAAGAGGGAGGAGTGATGAGTTTTTAGGGTTTTAGATTGGTTTCTGTGTTGGATAAATTGTTGGGCTAATTCAGCCATGAGTAAACTCTGGGCCAATAAACTATTCGGCCCATTGTAGGTTTATACAACTTTTGTAATAAAATCAACTGTGCTTTTTGTGCTTTTGAAGGAAGTAATTTTATTTTACATATTTTACCTCTTAAATTTTTGTATAGATACATCTTTAACTTTTACTTTTTAACAACTGCAAACTGCTTATTTTATTTTTTCTAAAATCAAATTTTAAGTATACGATTTATAATATTGTATTGTATGTAATAACTCAAAAATCAAATTTTAAGTATACGATTTATTACGTTTTCATAATTTTCTATTGTGTATACGGTGAGTATTTAATCGAGTGATAAAATTTTGGATCAACCATATACGATCTCACTTTTCTTAAATATCCTCGGCACATATTATTAGATAACATGTTATAGAAAGTGAAATGCATACACTATAATTCATGTCGTTCGATGCATAACTACTAGTTGGACATTCCTTGTGTAATCTACGCGAAAAGTATACTCGAGTTTGTTTCGGAACAAGATTGATGATGAAACGAGATTTAATTATATAATGGAGTTTGACTTTGTTATGGTCTGAATGTCACTTTAACGACCTTTATAAAGTCAAAATCATGTTAATGAGATCGAAAGAAAGTATCAAGTGAAAACATAATACACAATAAAACTCATCAAAGTGGATCAAGTATCTTAGATGTAACACAAAACAAGAGAATCAACATATCTCACTTAACTTTAAATTATATGATTAACATTAATCTAATCTAATCTAATCTAATGATTATGTGTTAGTATAAACTACAAATAGTAATTGTTGTTATACATAAATTAAAATTTTTAAATAGGATTGCTTAAAGTCTTAGATTTATAAAGTTGTTCCTAAACTTATTTAAAATTTTAAGATTTAGCTAGAAAGAGACTTGTAATTTGTAAACAAAAAACATAACCGAAATGCAAATTAGGTAATACTACGAGGGTTGCAATTGAAATTATCCCCAACCGTCAACCGTCAGCCGTCAGGCCAAAATTGCAAACCCCTGAAAAAAAAGTAGAGAAAAAAAGATGGAGACAGAGTGGTACAACGATGTTCCATGTTCTTCGGTCGCCGTCGAATACATAATTAGCGTCGGAACTGTAAGTAATTCCCCCAAAAAAATAATTGTTCTTCAGTTGTCAATTATTTCAAACAAGTGCGAATCATATTCTGTAAATCTGTAGGCCGGATTAATTTGGGGCTCATGTGCCGGATCATACGATGCCAAAAAATTAGGTAAACTAACTGTTTACAGTTCACTACATGTTTGTTTCGTGAACTTTATGATTACCAATTAAAAAAATTCAAGTATTTAATCGGTTTTGTTACTAATTTGACATACAAATTAGTTAACAGTAGTATGGCTTATGAAATTACAATGTGGGTTTATTCGATTTTTAAAAAAAATAAACTAAAAATGGAGACTTTATTAATATATGCAGTTAATTTTGTACTCGGAAGATGATCACTTTGTTAACTGTTTGTTGGTTGGTTATGATTTAGGGCTGAGTGGCATTGATCGCGCTTCTTTCGTGGTAAGTTTCTTTGTTTCTTCATATAAACATATCAATCGTGCTTCTTTTGTGCTTGCCTTTTAGGTTGAAAATTTGACATTAGTATGGAATATGCTAAATGCTTAACAACTACGTAGCACGGTTATTCTAAGCATATATAGTAGTTAATAACGTTAAATTGGTTGTGAATTGTAACCTTAGATTAGTTTATTTAAAGAACTCATTGGTTTTTTACAAGAAATTGCAGTTTTATGGATGTGAACTGTAGTCCTTAGTTATCTAGAAATTTTGCAATAGGACGTGTTACAATTTACGGAAATTAGGTTTCCCCGTTAAATATAATGTGTTACAATGTAATGGTAATTGGTAAGTGTAAGGTTATAAGTTATCAGTTATAAGTCAATAGGTCTGAATTTTAAAATCAGATGTCTCTTCATTTGGAAATGGGCAGATCCAAACTTTATTATTGTTGTGGTTGATTCACTTCACTTGATTTGAGAACCGAAATGGCATACCTAAATTGTAGGTTTTTAAAATTATACTTCTAGTTTAATTAATGGTTTCGTTTATTATCTCACTTGCAGGGCAAGACTGTTGGTAAATATGGGTTTCAATGTGGTAATCCCATGGATGCACCTTCTTTAAGCTGACAACTTTTTTTTAATCATGATCGTGTTAAGTTTATCATTAATTCTGTGAAGATTTTTGGCTAATTGAAGTCGCATTCGTGATAGTTTTTTTCTCTTCAATCCTGTTTAGGTCTCTTTGCTGGAATTTTTTCATTTACACGATGTGGGATTCAAAGATACCGCAATAAAAGTGATTGGGTTAGCTACATAACATCTTTTAACATAATGTTCATTTGATTTTAATCAGCATACATTGGTTATCATAACCACATGCTTTTATGTCAATGCTCAACATTGGCCATTATACTCTGATCAATAGCTATTTAGTCATTTATATCAGTAGTAGTGTTCCATTTTTGTCATTTTGCAATGACTAATGTGGAATATTTGAGAAAGTGTCACTATTTTTATGATATCAAATTTGACCATAATGGAAAACTTTTTCCAAGCTTTCTGACTTAATTGGTATGGATCAAAGCAATGAAGAACACTTTGCTGTTTTATGACATTACCCCTCGATTTATTGATGAGCATTGATTTTGCTTTCAAACAGGTGAATGCCCTAGTTGCAGGTGGAGTTGCAGGGGCGGCCATTGGTGCTGGATCTCGAAACTGGAAGCAGGTTGCAGTAATGACCGCGTTTCTTTCTAGCTTTTGTGCTATTGCTGACCAATCAAGAACAATCTGAACCATTGTGTACTAATTAACACCTGGAGAGACTTTTTGTTGGTAATATAGTTGAGCACCAAATTCATATGAACTAACTTTAGAATTTTGAGTTATACCTTGAATCATAATATGATTTTAATACGGTTCACATATATGATCATCCATCTTGCTTCTTCTTGTTGCTTTATGTTTTTTTTTCTGTTTCAAGTAAAACCATGGTATTGACATCTCTCATTTCATTGGGTTCATACATATATAGTCATGCTTTTTATTTTTAAAGGCGACATATAAATTAATAAGATAAAAATCTAGCCAGAAGCTAGAAGTTACAACAATACAAAGATACTTCCGACCGATTGACACGAGACAAGTACCATGACTCTAAACCATAACTCCATCGACTCTTTAAACTACAACGATCCTAAACCATTCCAACGACCCTTTAAACCACAACGAAAACCCTTTAAACTATATAGTCATGCTATTTTGGGTCATTTGATCTTATCTTATGATGGATACAAATTTTGTCCTTATTCATGTCTTGTGCAACGAATGCGTCATGTGGATGTTACCACCACCACCACCGCCTATACACTTTATTTGAATAATATTATGAAAGAAACAATATGAAGCAATTTTGTGATATCAAAATCTTAGAAATGACAAAAGAGTGATGAATCACATGACATCATTTTATATATTGATAGATTGAAGTAAAGTGAGATAGTGAAAAATGTGAATTTTAAAATATAATAGTTTGTATTTATGAAATACAATTTTATTTTTATTTTTGATAAAAATAAAAAATCCTAGTCCCAAATATATCTCCTATATATAATCTTCAAATATTACGAAACAGAAATATAAAAATAAAATTAATAGAATAAAATAAATGCATTAGATATGATCATTAGTGCATGATTTTCTAAACTATATACCAAACCAAATATTTCATTAATAATTTGAATGAATTAAGTGCAAAATTTTTCTTTCTCTACTAGTTAAAAATAAATATATGTTTTTAGGTAAACTTTTAATCTAAAACTACTTAGTAAGTTGTAACTCTTATCATTACAATATAGTAATAATTTTATAATTACTAGCATTGTACCCGCGCAAAGTAACGGATAATTATTTTTATTTGTGATATTTGATTAGGTTTTCGCTTTCTGACAGTTGATAAAATAAAGTTACAGATAATAGTCAAGTTAAATTTTAGAGATTATATTAAAAAAATATTTATATAGTTAAAATCGTAAGATTAAAGATATAGCTTAGTTAATATAAATTTTAGGTTTACAATTTTGTCAAGTAATTATAATTAATGGTCAAACAATTAGTATTAACGGACTTCTATAATTAGTACTATAAGGGTAATTTAGACTTTAAACATTGTTGAGTACAATTTTAAGACAAGGACAGAGATGCTTAATATTTAGTTAACGTTGTCACAGAGATATCTCATAAAATAAAATAAAATAATATTCATAAATGAAACTTGTGTATTAAACAACACAAATTAATCTAAAAAATAAAAAAGAAATAATTTGCAGGGAACATTCTCCACGTCATAACTATAAAGATGGCTAAAATTATGGGGATACAGGGCATGGGTCTCATATAATGAAAACAAGAATCAAACGTCAGTCTGGTTTTGATAACCTCTTGTTTCTTGGGATCACTAATACTCTATTCTATCCAGTGTAAACACTTTTCATCCAAAAAGCTATCTTTTTCTTTGTTTATGTCCTTTTCCAGTTCTTCTTCAGTCCTCATTTAATCTAAAAAATTCACTTCACAACACACATTAATGGAGGTTGAATATCAAGAGGTTTGCTCTCAGTTTCTCCTTCACTAACACTTTCAACTTCATCTTTGTTTGCTTCATTCTTTTTAGTGTAGATTGATCAATGTTTGTAATGGGTTTCACTTATATGTTACAAAAGTTAAATCTTTAGCTAAAGGTTGTGATGTATTTGTCATAAAAAATTGAATCTAGAACACATATGGGTGTTATGTATATGTAATACAAACTGAATCTTTAGCAAATGGGTGTGATGTATTTATCATAAAGATCGAATCTTTAGCAAATGGGATTTATGTATGTCATAAATATTGAGTCTTTAGCAAAAGGGTGATCTATGTTTGTATAATAAATTGAATCTTCAACATATGGGTGTTATGTATGTGCCATAAAAATTGAATCTTAAGTAGATGGGTGTTATGTATGTGTCATAAAAATTGAATCTTTAGTGATGGTTTTCATGAACTTTCAGGAGTATATAAAGAATTCAAGAGGAGTTCAGCTCTTCACATGTAGATGGCTGCCTCTTTCTTCACCAAAAGCCCTTGTCTTCCTGTGCCACGGTGTGATTTATCTCTTTTACACACACAAAAACGCAAATTTGAGATTCAAACTTCACTAATGTTTGATTTTGCATATGTCAATGTTTCTATTGCAGGTTATGGCATGGAATGTGGTGTCTTCATGAGAGGCAAGTCATGTTCTTAATTCTAATTTTGAAGTCCTTTTTGCCTGTTTTTGCTTTGCTATATGTTGTTCTTCTTTATTTCAAATTATTTGTCTGTTCATTCATATCCTTTTCATTTTAAGTTTATTCCAACCTTTTAATATTTTGATCATGTATGCTAAGTTGCTAACCACTAGAATAATACTAATATTGTACACTAAATATGGTCCACATTTTTACTTTTTATTGTTTAGCTTCAAAACAGAATACCAATATAATCATTTTGGTTGTAGTTGAAATAATGAATACCATATTAACAACATTGTAAGTTTTTGGACGAAAATAGTACATATATAGGTAATGTTCTTGTTTCTATGCCATTAGAGGACTACAACTCTGTACATCCCGGTACCATGTTCATTTATACCTCTTTTATCCTTTCTAATTAAGGAAAATATTAAGTGTATTGGCGTGTGTTTTTTTTCTTGTTTTCTTGGTTTTGTTGGTGTCCAAGCCTTTACAAGAAATACTGAATACTATGTAAGTTTGTACAGGTTTACAAACCCTTTCAAATATAAAATTTAAATTGTTAGGTCCTCTACTCCTCTTTCCTTCTTGTTAAACATATTTGATTGATTTCTTTTTAAAAAATGAGTATTAAAAGCTCATAAGAGTGGTGGGTGGTAGTAAAAACTAATACTAGAGTAACTGCTAGGAATGCTAGAGGTAGGAATGTGGGGCACAAATATCCTACAAAAATGGTTTCAAGCTCTACATGACTACATGAGGCCAAAATTTACTTGGCTAAATTAACATAAAGAGTAGTCTCTGCTTGCTCTGTTTGGCCTACTTATGAATCCAATTTTGAATTACTTGTAGTCAAACTTTGGATAATCAAGTTACAACTTGTATCATGAGTTGGCAGTTGTAAGTTAAAAGATTTTAAGTTTTAAGTTTCAAGTTACAAGTTACAACTATGTAAAACTTAAAACCGCTTGTATCATGAACTATGTAACAGCAGTTTTAAGTTTTACATAGTTCATAGTACTTGTATCATGACATACTTACTGATTTTATGGTAGTGTTTTACTTTCACATAATTGATATCCTAAATTTCAAAAAGGGCAACTCTGGTTGTAGGTTGTGGGACAAAGCTAGCGAGCTATGGCTATGCAGTGTTTGGGATAGATTATGAAGGGCATGGGCGGTCCATGGGCCCACGTTGCTACATCAAGAAGTTTGATAACATCGTTAGCGATTGCTGCAACTACTTCAAACTTATTTCTAGTAGGTCCAAAACAACCTGTCGTTGCAAAGAAGAAAACCAATATAGTTCATATGAATCTGTTAAGAACTCTTATATCCACCTGTTTAAAGTAGTATAATTTTTTTATGGCATGTCTCAGAAAAAGATGAATACAAAAACAAGAAAAGATTTCTATATGGAGAATCAATGGGTGGTGCAGTTGCCCTTCTTGCACATAAAAAAGAAGCCAATTTCTGGCATGGTGCCATTCTTGTTGCTCCCATGTGTAAGGTACCCCTATAAAATAGTACTCCATAAATCAAGGGACACTGTGAAAATGGATGATTTGATTTATATTTATTTTTTTATAATAGAAATTATTCTTTAATTAATAGATATCTGAGAAGGTAAAGCCTCACCCAATGGTGATAAGCATACTAACAAGAGTAGAAGATGTGATTCCCAGATGGAAAATTGTTCCTACAAAAGATGTCATTGATGCTGCTTTCAAGGACCCTAATAAGAGAGAAGAGGTGCTCGTTAATTTCCATTTCAAATTGAGCAAGGATAATTCTGTAAACTCACTCCTGTATTGTGTGCAGATACGCGGGAACAAGTTGATTTATCAAGAAAAGCCCAGGCTTAAAACAGCTCTTGAATTGCTTAGAACTAGTATGTACCTTGAAGATACCTTAAATGAGGTTATTTCACGAAATCACCCTTCTTCCATTGACTAGCGGCCTTGTTTTTCTAGTAAATAAAATTATCGACTATTTTGGCAGGTAACATTCCCCTTCTTTGTGTTGCATGGAGAAGCTGATACTGTGACAGATCCAGAAGTAAGCAAGGCTTTGTATGATCAAGCAAGCAGTGAAGATAAAACCATAAAATTATACCCCGGGATGTGGCACGGATTGACAGCTGGTGAGACTGACGACAACATAGATATTGTTTTTGGTGACATTATTTCTTGGCTTGACAAACGATCAACTGCTAATACCCATGACAGTACATCAGTCACTGTATCACAGGATCAATCCATACAGCGGGATTCTGATCAAGGGCATCATGTTTGTGTGCCAAAACTGCCGCTGCATTCCGCCATGTAGCCACCTGATCTCAAATTGTTTATAGAGTGTAAGAGTGCATGTAGTTAAGTAGTTTCCTATTTTGATTGCATGGTTTTTGTGCATAATGTTTTCTATATTTATATCTCCTTGCCAAATTAGGCAACTTCAAATATCAAAAGAGGTACACAAGAAATATTGGAATGTTTGACAAGTACATTAGTACTAGTATCTGATTGTGTAAAAAATATAAAATAAAACTTCTCTCTGTAAATTAAAACTGATGAATTATTCTATAGATTATACAAAACATTCACAGCTAATTATTAGATCATTAATGACTCCCCAGCTAAAATAAATATAAAAAAAATAAAACTTCTCTCTGTAAAGGGGAAAATATTTCAAATGCCATTTAAATTAAACATCAACAGTAACATCAATAATAGGGGGAAGGTAATATGCTACAACATTAAACTTATCTCTGTAAAATACCAATTATAGTTCCCATATCCTGTCAAGATATTAATAAAATGAAAATACATGCCCGAAAAGCTAATATAGCCGACTCAAACCTAAACACGATGGTAGAGAAGGGCGCAACCTCTGCTATACTAGTTCTGGGTAAAGGGAATCGTTACATTTAAAACAAAATAGTATACGCCTTTCCTGCTGCTTCATATCCATCATACTTTACTGGTATAGAAGTGTTGTCCTCTAAGCTGAGGTGGAGGATGATGTAGAGATGGTGGCACCATTGTCCTTATGATCACCAAAAATACGTTGCCTAAAATCAGTCACCATCATAGGGAGACCTTTACGAAGTGGCACCTTTGGCTCCCATCCAAGAAGATCTTTAGCCTTGGTGATATCGGGTTTCCTCTTGTGTGGGTCATCCTCTGTGTTTGGCCTAAACTCTATTCTTGCATTTGGATCAATTGTCTCTTGAACCACCTGCGGACCAATTCAAGAAGACGTATATTAATATTCAAGCAATCACAACATCATGTAGCAAACTGAAAAATTTATTGATTTATGGTCATTATTTATAAATTAAAGAGCATACCTGAGCAAGTTCAAGCATGGTGAATTCACCAGGGTTTCCAAGATTGAATGGTCCCACATGTTCACCTTCCATCAAACGCATTAAACCCTCAACCTATGAACTCAGAGCAGAGTGAGTTAGGACTATAAGCATTTCTAAATTGAATTATAAATGAGAGAGAGTACGACAAGAGTTGTTAGCTATGCCTTTGAAAGAATTTATGACCCACAAAGAGTTATTGACATAGGGCCAAATTGTCCACCCACATGGTACCTTGAGGCTGGTGAACAAGACCCACAATATATTTATGCAATTGAATCATATCAGTTTTCACTACACACACGCCCGAGGGACATTACATTAATGTTACATCAATTTCTCTTTTCCTTGAGTCATAGTATCACCGACACCTTTCAGGTGATGTCATCTACTATACATGTCATCTCACAAAAATTGCACATTTGATTATGACATATCATTTACTAAAAGCGTTCAATTGTTAATCAAATATTTAACGTAGATGTTAACAAAAGTAAAAAAAAAGGAACCATGTAGTCCCAAATCAATACTATCATTCAGATTCAGATAATAACAATAAGAGAGTTAAGTCATTTATACGAAAATATCCTCAAGAAAATTTGCAAGTTTAAGTTGGTTTGGAGAAAATAGATGTTAGTGTTGTGTTCAGCTACTTTAGCCAAAGAGACAGACCCCAAATATGATCAAAAGTCATCCTAATTCTTGAAAATATGATTAAACCATGTCTTGTTTATGCATGCTGATTGCCACCCCAAATATCGGTCAACTGACACTGACAAATCAAAAATCACCCTTTAACAGTTTTTTGTTAGCCATGAACCCAAAACAACTAGAATTTGAGACTAGGCATAATTAACAGTTGGGTGAACAATACAAATTCTTTTTTTACTTTAAATGAATAGACTTAAGTAAGTACACTGCCAAAAACAGACTCGTTATGGCAATTAGGCAATTAGCCAGTTAGTATTAGGTGACGATTCATAAAATGCCAAACAAGAGAGACCAAATAAACATAAATCCAAGAAACAATTAAACATCTTAAAATAATGGTAACTACAAATTTGTTAAAGCGACAAAGAAAGACATAAACTAACCAAATCCGAAACAAATTGGAAACTTCTTGTTTGTTTCCCATCACCATAAACAGTTAAAGGCTCTTTTCTCAGTGCCTGCATTATTACCAAACATATTAATCACTATCAACAAAACAAAACAAATTCTTCTTATTCAATCCAGCTTAACAATTTCAAAAACATCACTCAATCAAATAACTCTTAACGATTAAAAAACTGATCATAACAAACAACCCACCTGAGCAACAAAGTTACTAACAACACGGCCATCATCAATGCACATTCTAGGACCATATGTATTAAATATCCTAGCAATCCTCACCTAGATTACAAAAACACAATCAAAATCAAATCATTGAACAGCCCCATGGATCAAATTTCAACTTTCACCCAATCAACTGATCAAGTATTAATCTATACTATACAAAGTTACAAACCTCAACACCAGCACCTCTATGGTAATCCATAGCCAATGTTTCAGCAGTACGTTTTCCCTCATCATAACAACTTCTGACACCTGCCCAAAAATAGCAAATACAATCAGATCTAACATCAGCACATTACCTACCACTAAAAACTATACCGCATTTCCAGTTCATTTGTCGTTGAAAATGAAACTTACCAATAGGATTAACATTTCCCCAATAAGTCTCAACTTGAGGATGTTGCAGGGGATCACCATACACCTCACTAGTACTCGTTAGCAAAAACCGCGCACCTACTCTTTTCGCTAACCCTAACATATTTAATGTCCCAACCACATTTGTCTTGTAACAAAGTTAATTAAGGACTCACAATACTAAAAACTAATAAAACCATCATAATCATATTAAGTATCTAGACGATAATTCTGATGCTAACACGTGTCCTGATGCATTACATTCTCAAAAGAATTAAAATGCACCAAAGTTTGAAAATTTGATAAATCAGAGCTTAAAAACGATGCATCAGAACACATGTCAGCATCGGAATTCTACGATCTAGTCACATAATTAAAAAATTAGTGAAAAAAGCAATAAGTAATGAATGAAGTAAATGAAGGATATAATTGTCTTGACAGGATTAAACTTATAATGAACAGGTGAAGCAGGGCAGGCAAGATGATAGATCTGATCAACTTCAAGTAACAACGGTTCAACGACGTCGTGTCGTATCAATTCAAATCTAGGGTTTCCAAAATGATGCATGACATTATCTTTATTTCCTGTAAAAAAATTATCAACAACAATCACACTATCTCCTCTCGCAATCAACCGGTCAACGAGATGACTTCCTACAAAACCTGCACCACCAGTCACCACAATCCTCAAACCCTTCCGTTTCAACCCTAACGGAATTTTACCGCCGGAGTTCAACGATCCGAATCCCGTTCGGTACACCGGCCGCCGCGGATTCAAAATCTCCGAGCCGGAGACCGAGTAGTCGCCACGGTAACTGATGGTTCCGGCACCGGCGTTAGCGCCGGAGCCGGAGGAGATGAGGGAGATGAAAACGGCGCCGATGAGAATGCCGATGAGGATGAAAAGGAGACGTTGTTCACGGAGGATGTAACGAATTGGACGGATGACGGAGAGCCATGGTTTGTTAGGTTTAGGGTAGTATTGATCGGAAGTTGTTTGAGGTTCGTGACCTCTGTAGGTTAATTCAGATCCCATCGGAGAAAAATGGAAATGTGAAAATGGTGGTGGGGGTGGTGGAGGTGTTGAGGGAGTTTATATGTAGGGTTGAAAGTGTGTCAGGTGACAGGTGGCGGTAGCTTCAAATGTCCGGCACGTGAGGGGAGTGGTTTCACGCGCTTTTGGTTGGAGGCGCGTGGAATGAGGTTTTGTTTGCTTGAAGAGGTTTTGTTGTTGTGGACTTTGGAACATGAAATATGGGAAGTGTGTGTAAATTGATGGGTAAATAAGTGGGAAAAAAAAATACTTCAAACATATTATTTCGTTTAAATTTAAGTATTAATTTGAATAACGCCTGAAATTCAAAAGTATATAACTTTTATATTATTTGACATTAAATTTTTATACTTATTTTTTGAAAACCTTTTGAATTGGTTGATGCAGAAATTAAACACTTATTTTGAAAAATCATAAAGCATGAACACTTATAATGATAGCGAAGCTACATGTAAGATATGAGTATCCTGACTATAAGCTTGTTTGATCTGTAAAATAAAGCATAATTAAGTAGTGCTATGGTTAAACGAAAATTAGTTACCGATCCTAGAAATTTAAACTTATTTATATGTTACAAATGGTATTTTTTTTAAATATGACATGATTAATATGATAAAATAAATTTGTGTTACATATTCTCTTAAATTCTGTATCCACCACTACTTGAAATGAATTTGAACCGACTATTTAGTTTATTTGAACTATTTCGATGTTAAGATATTAATGTTGGTCTTTTTCAATTAGCTATAGTTGATCAACTAATATGAATGCTAAAAAGCTTTTACTTTAGGCTTGATTTTTACAATGAGATATTATATGTAGTAACAAACATCACCTCAAAAGAGATTTATAGGTTATTATTTTAATCATTTAGAGTAAAGTAACGTTTGTGTGACCCTAGATACCTTTTTAGTAAAGTAGTTATTTATGTCAATTTTTTTTTTTTTTTTTTTTTTTTTTTTGTGGAAAGCAAAGTTGAACACCCCAACCCACTTTTGTAAATTTAGTGAACTTTAAAAAAAAATCTTTTATAAAGCATAATTATCAAAAGTATTAGAGTTTCATTTTTATAATTTATAAAGTTTTCATTTTTGTCTATATATTGTTCATTAGTAGTACTTGTACTATTTATCAACCAATTGATGTAAGTTAATAAATATCTACAAAAAGCACATTTGCCATCTCACTTTCTAATATTTTTCGGCTTTAATTTCTTGATTTTCAAATTTTTAAAGGCCAAATTTGTTAACCTAGTGATAATCAAGTTTACTTTTACTAATCAGTTTGCTTAGTTAATATCATTGAAGTTCATATTAATTGGAGGTGACATTTTCATCATCAAATTTATTCCTACAACATAGTACTATTATAATGTAGTACGTTTGATACGAAATTTAATGATGTATGGTTAAAAGTAATTATTTATAAACTAAACATGTGACGTAAAAACATGTAAAATCTTCTGACATATGTTTTTCAACTTATCCTGAAACGAACATTGTTTTCATGTTTCACCAATTTTTTAATCGTGTGATTGAGTTGAGTTTGAAGTATAGACGATTGTCGATTGTTATCACTTATTTTATAAATACATGTAAACATATGAGATATTTCACGTTCAGATTATCCGTGAAATTATATCCTTATTTTACTCATCGTATTTATGCAATTTAAACGGGATATTCCTGTTACCATCTCCAGTCATGTATTTGAATATATGAGCCTAGGAAAACATCTTAGTTCATTTCAAATCTTTTATATAATCATCATATTATATATGATACTTGACATAACTTAAATGCTACAAATTACTCTAAAAGTCTCAAGACATACAAATGTATAACAAACTAACACCGCCATTTAATTTGAGTTTTCTTTTATCATTTATCATTCATGAATGATGAACAAATTGGGGCCAGTTGACAATCTCACTCAAAGGTGGCGGTTTGACTTTGAGTAATATTGACTCCCTCAACTCCTTTAAAGAGTCAAACTTCATCAACGCACACAAACCCTAAATCCTAATTACAAAACTCAAATACTATCTGGCAAGTTGTCACCCCGATAATTAACTAGTCACCTAATTATTCTTTCTTGTAATTAATAATTAATAAATTAATAATTAATAATTAATAATCAATTTCTCTTCTATATATAAATAGTTGTAACTTTTATAAATAAATTATATATATCCGTTACTTTTAGTTACCAGTGCTATACATTTGGCGGTAACAAACTTACAATATATTAAGAAGTATTATTGCCTAATTTTTAAAATACAAAACAATTATCAAGTATGAATTATGAGCTTTGATATATTATTAAAAATGAATATTTTGGCATGTAAGCTCAATTAATTAATTTTTCTTATTTTAAATATGTTGTTAGAAAAATATTATTGAAAAGACCCAATAAATTATTAATTGTTAACAAAATGAGTTTAGATTTTTAAATATTTAGTTCAAAAATGACAAATGACGAATGCATCAATTGATTTAAATATTTTTTAAAAGTACATTACTTAGTGAAATCTTTATTAAAAGTTTTAATAAGTTTCTCTTTTTAACTTATCTTATACCACATACAAAATAGTATTTTCGTCTCATTATAAGTGTTCAACTGATCACTATGGATATGACACAGAGTTTTATGAAAGTATAAAAGATTCTATTTAAACCAATAAGATTTCAGCCTTTATCTTTTAGATGTTTTTTGTGTGATTGAAAATGAAAATGAACACTTAAAGTGGAACAAATAAAAATAAAAATGTAGACACTTGTATAAACGGAAATTTAGTTATTTGGCTACAGACATTAAAAATACAATTGATAGAGTCACCATCGTTCAAAGTGAAAGAGTATATGTGTAAATGATAGTGCACTCATTATTTTTGGCTTCAATATGGTTTGGCCCATGGACTTTCCCTGTTGGGTTGCCCCCTCCCCATATATAGACATAAATCCTAGATGGAAGGGGGACCTCACACAATATTGCACACACAACATTGTGTGTAGCCTCCGCTATCTCCTCATCCCAAAACCCCATATCAAAAAAGGACCAACGACGACCCTATCCTAAAGGGTCATTTGATGGAAATGGAAGTCTTTGGGCTATGAACCTGCCCTAATATGAAAGACTAGCTCATGTCAGAACTCATAGCTCAAACTCTTCAATTAATCCTGGGATGGGAGGGAGCTCCGTCTGATTGTCCGCAGTCTTTGCGGGTGACTGGAATCATGTGAGGTCAGCTAATCAATCACCTTTTACCACTCTCGATGAGAACAATCTCGAGATAAGTTACAACATTTATGTAGAGTAAATATGCGATTCTTCTCCATCCGTACTCAAACTGAAATATGAAAAACGATTAATTTAGGAAGTATTTTCGCATTTGGAACTTTACCTTTCTCGTAATTATTTTCTTAAAGTTCAAAACATTTTTCAAAAAATAATGTAAAAAAGAAGAAAAATAAAGAGTAACGTAGAAACATTTGCTTGCATTTTTGTGAAAAAGGGATAGATGTGATCTGAGGATGCGCAAAAGGTGTGATCTGAAACATGGGAGACTTGGGACATACTGCTCTTTCTTACACGTGGCATTCAGATTCCTTTAATCCACGTGGCAGGTTGTATCTACATTCTACACTTGTACCCTTTGGGGTTAAATGTTTTTTTAATATATTATTTAATTTGATTATAGTGTGAATCTCGTGCGATGTACGGAAGCGCAAATTGCCGGTAACATGTGTTATTCATAAGTAAATTATCACCTAGTCGTATATACTATAAATGTTAAATTTTCACGTTAAAAAATATATTTTAGCATTGAGTGATTTTCTCGAACATCGTAACTATATTGATACATGAGTAATACTATAGAGACTTTTATATAATAGACATACACATTCACCTAATTCACTCATTGGTTGTATATTTTATTTCTTAATCTTATTGGTTGAATTTCACATGTGTCATGATTAGGTCTATCTAACATTTCTCTAAATACATTATGGTTGAGTATACACACATAATGAAGATAATTGACATACACACAAAAATCAGAATAGTGACAATTGTTATAACTTATATGATTTATTGGGTCAAGATAGATGATCTTTTTGATGTATACATATAATGATTGTATATATACATATATATATATATATATATATATATATATATATATACACACACACACACACATACACACAAACTTGTCGTCCTTATCCACGAAGTTTCACGTTACATTGCAATATTCATTTATTAGCAAAATATGTTATGATAAGCAACTAATTTAATCAAATAGTAAATGTGGTGTCTAATTGAAAATAATCTTTATTATTGCAAGTTACTTAAAAGGAGTTTATATGAAAAGTCATGCAATTAATTCAAAGAAATATAAATGAAAAATCAAGTATGACATGGCTTCATAATTTTGAAGATCAACCATTGAGATGCCACATAAGATTTGTATTAATTAATTTATATATAAACCATCTACATAAGCTAGAGGGTAAGGCAATTAGTATATAGGTAAGATTTGATGCCCAACATTAAATCATCTTAAAGAATGTAACTGGAAAAAAATATAACTGAAAAATGTTAACCGATAATCTGACGGCATCATCGACTAGTCTCATGATCAACATGAAAGAGATAAATTGTGTAACTCGCAATTAAAAAACTATGGGAACAAAGATTGAACTCGTGATTTTTTCGCCTTTATGATTTATGTTCCCCACAACTAGGCTAACATCACGGAGATTTAAACAACATAACTAACATAACATTCTAGTTGATTTTTATCTTTTTTTACTTTTAACGGTGTAAACGAGTTGAGCTCGCCTAGTTTGTTATGACCTTTAAAAGTTTAATGATGTGTTTTATGCATGTTTTGAAAGCTTAATGACAATGTTAAGTGTTATCGTAGTGTGGTTAACATTTCCTTTTTTTCTTTTACTATAACCACCTTAATTAAAGGGATTTGATGGTCTCGTTGAAGTTAATCTTAATTATAACGCTCGGTACTAATGATGGTTTTCTCATGAAAATTAATCTAATAACCATGATGCTCTTGACTATTATTAGTGACATGATGCTTTATTAGAGCATCTCCGTTGATTAAAAAGCTTTAAACAACTTTTTTCTATAGCCACATAATTTTAGGTTAAACTTTCTTTTAGAAAAAGTTTTAATTGCAATGTAAAAAAGCTCTGTAATAGCTTTTTTTTTTAAATCAAGTGAGGGGAGTAAAATGAATTCTTTTAGTAAACAAGCTTCATAATAAAAATTTCAAATTTTTGGTAAGAAAAGATTTTTCTCCATCCAAGAAAAACTTTTCTAAAATTAGATTTACACAAAAACGCTTTATAAATGGCTTTTACTGGGGTGGGGTGCTCTTAGTAACAATTTATCAGTTAAACTAACTCATTCTTTCATCAAAAAATTATTCGAATTAACACTATACAATGTATTGTTTGTATAATCAAAATATCATTATTTTATCAGATATTATAAAAACTACCAACAACATCAAAGTTATATGTTGTTGACCAATTATGTATGTACTATTTTGTACTTTAAACCTTTCATTTTTGTCATATATACATATTATGTCCCTTTTTATAACCTAATAACTCGTCACTTAAGTACCATTAAATGTACGCATAATCAAATGGTCATTGGCCTATCGGTATAAGAGGAGCTTATCAATCGGGAGGTTGTGGGTTCAAGCCTCACTTAAATTGCAACCACTAATTTATTTCCAAATGAACTGCTAATTTATACTCGTAAATTGCAACCCTTCATTTTAGACTTTGCAATGTTGCATATCTTTAAATTTAAATTTTAACATATCATTTCATTAATTTTTTCTTTTAAAAGATGCAGGTAAAATTTAAAAGATATAAAAATAAAACCGTCTATGGACAATGATAATTTAATATCCGAACTTTAAACATTTTTGAATTATTTTGGTTTGATGTAATGATACAATACAGTGTAAACAGTACAATGTGTGTGTGGATGTCAAATAACTGTTAGTCCCTGCAACTATACACGAGCATACTGCTAATATAATTATTATATATACGAGTGTGTGCTATATTTTATGTAAAAAATCAGAGGGTATCATCTAGATATTTTTAAGCCGTTCACACGGAACTAAAATAAATAGTTTGTCTTACGATTTACAAATAGTCTAGATGTGTAAATAGAAACAATAACCTCGAATATATTTCTTTTTTACTTATAGCATTTTAGCTTATCATGATTATAAAATCCTAAAGACATTTTGAAAAAATTTATATCCACAAACTATTCATTAGACAAACATTTGTTTAGCACATAATCAAAGATTAATATCGAAGTAATAGTCGTAACACCCTTAAAAAAAGTAGTAGTAATGCAACATAAATCTAAATATATATTACCACAAAAGAAATGACCGACAATTTATCATAAAGGTGTATGTTAAGAAGTATTTAATGAAACATTACATTTCTTATTAAAATTTTAAAAAACTTAAACATGTATAGAATTCGATCACTCAGTTAATGTGTAGTAATTCTACTCCATCCGTTTCACTTTTCTTGTCTTCTAAAAATTTTGTTGAGTTTAAAATGTGTTGAATGAATTTCAAATTTATATTCAAGGCAAGTTTGACTCGAAATTTTAATAAAATAAGTGATTGAAAGTAATAAATAAGGGTAAATTGAGAAGTTTAATAATTTTAAATAATTATTTTTTGCAAGTGGACAATTTTTTTCGAACAAGTAAAAATAGTAAGGTGAACAATAAAAATGAGACGTATATATATAACAACTTTGGGTTTATTAGATACTTGCTAACTTTAACTTATGCCCTTCGTAAATTAATCAAACCCATTCATAAATAAGTTGTAGTGATGACCGACACTTACAAGTCTAGTCTAACTTCTCTTTACAATCTTCATATCATTTGCAATCACTTGCAATTTGCACCAAGTTGGTGGACCATTAGGACATACGTGCAGGCTGCACTTTAGTCCCCAACATCATTACAATATAACATCGGAAAATCAAACATGTTATTTACAGCACCAATAACAAGTGATGTTGACAAATTAAGCTTTAAATATATCACGCTTATTTACACCATTTAAGTTTTCAATATATACACAATTTACCCCTTCATTTAACCAACATTATGTGCAGTTCACCTTATATTTTTCCATATAACATTGTTAAGCTATAAATTGTTTCAGCATAAATGTTGTAATTTAGCTATTTCATCAAATTGATATGAAGTGATAGTAACCAATAGAAATAAGTAAAAGAATAGTGAATCAAAAAGTTAACAAACTTACATGAAATGGGTTATAAATCCAATTTTACTTTCTAAAGAAACGAAAAAAACGAAAAACTGGTGAAGATTATTCAAACTAACTAAACATAATACTTTCCAAAGATACATTTGAGTTTTTAAAAATTAGCACATGAATTTTGGAGCAATTTTTAGAAAGGAGATATAACTTACCTTATCGGGCCATCCCGTTTTCTTAACATGAGATCATCATCTTGTTGCTTCTTCTTCGTCTTTAAGCTTTCATCACCATCTCCGCCACCACATCCAAGCTGGAATAATCTAAACCAGTAAAACAAGGCTACCCAAAATGCAAAACACATATTCATAACAGAAAAAATATAATAAGGGAAGAAGAAAAAGAAGAGGGTTTACCAATGTACAATGTAAAGACACAATCAAGAGAATGATAACTTTGAATAACGAAGAACATAAAATTTCTAAGGGGTAGGTTGAGTGTGACAGGGAAAAGAAATGACCAATGAGGGGAGAGACAACGGGTTAAAAGTGCACCCAAAACGAGGAAGTCATTTTTCAAAGACCTGTAAAATTTAGTTGTTGCTTTTATACAATAGGTAGAATATCGACGGTCTAGATGAACTTCAATACTTTATACACTTATATTTCTAGTCGTTTAAAAAACTGATGATAAATTTACAAATTTCACCATCACAAGTTCAACATGTTCTTCGTGTAGTGTTCAGTCAACATACACATTTTTAACACGGAAAGCATAATAAACTACGGGCCTTCTTTACAAAAAAAGTATAATAATGGACTTAAAACAGCCCATAAAAGTTGGGCCGTTCTAATATTTTGTACGGTACCACTGAATCCATCATCTACCTTAACTTCGACGTGAAATCTGGACCGTTGATTTAGATTGAAATTGAATTCCACCGTTGTGTGATACGCAGGTAATCATACCTCCTGTTTTACTTTCTTTCTAACCACTCTTTACTTGCAAAACGTTGTTTCTCTGAACCCTAAACTCTGGCGGCCGGATCCATCGAGGTAATCCTATCAATTCATACATTTACAATATATGATTTACAATTTATATCTAGATACATCATTACGTATATCTATATCGATATCTATCTTCAAGTTTCGGTTACGTTAGGTTAAACTTCGATTCGTAATTGTTCATTTCAAGATGATTAATTAACATGTTGTTTTGATCGTAAGGTTACGTAGATTAATCGTCGCTTCAATTGTTATGTTATAGAACGATTTAATTTTTAAAGTTTGTAGCTTTTGTTATCTTGTTCATTTCGCGATTAGGTTAAGCTGATTTTTGACTTTGTTTATTATTACCGTTACTTATTAATAATCAGAAAAAATGAGTCGATCGAGCAGAACGCTATATGTTGGTAATCTACCTGGTGATATTCGTGAGCGGGAAGTTGAAGATTTGTTTTACAAGGTATGATTGTCTTTTGTTTTAGTTCAAATCATTTATTAATCTGTTTTATAGATGCTATATTATAGGTACCTCCCTTTAGCATTTTTAACGGTATTGTAGCTTAAAATGCTGTTAATTGTTTCATTGAGAAAATTGTTAACGGTTGAATCAAATAAGCAATGAACAAATAGGGATAATTTGTAGGAGTTGGAATGTTAAAAAGATTAGTTTTTAATGGTAAAGCTATGATTTTGAGAAATATTGCATGAGTTGACAAGTTGGAAGACTTATGTTTATGTATATTGGTTTTCAAATTTTGCAGTATGGTCCAATAGCCCGCATTGATTTGAAAGTTCCACCCAGACCTCCAGGTTATGCTTTTGTCGAGGTGAGCTTCTTCTTCTTGACACTGCCACTTTTTTATTGCGTTATTGTTATTAATTGATATGGTATGTCGTTGTTCTTTTATAGTTTGAAGAGGCTCGTGATGCTGAAGATGCTATCAGGGGCCGTGATGGCTATGATTTTGATGGACATAGATTAAGGGTCAGTCACATATACATGGCATAGTGAGTTGTAATTGTTGATGGTAGTGACAATAAAATCAATAATGTTTCCTTGTTTTGATAGGTGGAACTTGCCCATGGTGGTCGTGGTAACTCATCTTCTACGGATCGTCATAATAGTCATAGCAGTGGTCGTGGTGGACATGGTGGAGTTTCTAGACGATCTGATTATCGAGGTGCGAGTTACAGCTTGAAAGTGCTTGTTTACGACTTATTGGTAATATGTTTTTCTCAATTATTTTCATATGTATTTTATAAATTTTATAATGCAGTTTTGGTCACTGGGTTACCTTCTTCCGCGTCATGGCAAGACTTGAAGGTTAGTATGCTTTATATTGTGAAAGATGTGCGTCTTAATTCGGCATTTGCTTAATCACCCACTTCCCACACCCTTGTCCTAGACTCCTAATCGTCATTTAGTTTGTGCGGATGTCAATCATTCAATCAGGTGCGCTTGTTCAAGATTTTAAGTTCAGAAATAATGTAGTAGTGTAACGCTTGGCAAAGAATTGAGTATTAGAATTTTTGGGAGGAGGTAAATTAGCTTAATTAATAATCTATAAAACTGATATATATATTACAAGCTTGACAAAGTGCCATGTAAGCCAATCAGCTTCCCCATTCCACATAGGCCAATTACCTTCATCATTTTATGCTTAGTTCACATGTTGAATGACACAGTTACTCTTCTAGCACACATGCTCCTAAAGTTCTAGAAATTCATGTATTATTGTCACCAGTGTTCTCTTTTTCGAGATTATATCTTTCTAAGGTGATTTTAGCAGGATAGACGTTACCTAGTGACGTGGCTAGTATCCCACATTGTCAGGCATACCTTTTTTTGTAGCTAATAAATTGACGAAAGGATGACTACTTGGTTTGTTTGGACATTATGGTAGGCTTGTTTGTATTTTTTCATATATTTTTTCTAAACAAACCATATCATTTTGGGTTTAGAAATAGTGATGTGGTTAGTGTTCTATTGTGATGCAAACATTTCCTTGGCTCAAGCAGTCTTTCCGGCTTTTTTTTTGCTTCACTTCTCTTGTTTTCCAGGATCACATGCGTCGAGCTGGTGATGTTTGTTTCTCCCAAGTTTTTAAGGAGGGTGGTGGTAAGACTACAATCCGTTCCTTGTTTTGACTTACAATATCTATGTGAAAGTATATGGATATTATCGCTTGAGAAGCAAGTCTGATATGGTGATGTTAATTTTCTTGTAGGCACCACAGGGATTGTAGACTACACAAACTATGATGACATGAAATATGCTGTAAGTAATTTTTTGCTGTCTCTGTGCCTTAATTCTTTTGAAGTTACAGTGCAATCGTCGGGCTACTTCTGTTTATATTAATTTACCCTTTTTGCGCACAGATTCGGAAATTGGATGACTCCGAGTTTCGGAATGCTTTCTCTCGTGGAGTTATACATGTAAGATATACTGAACATTTATGGTTTTATTTGCTCTGAACACTTTCTTTGGGTCATATGTATTTTACTCTCCACCTAAACTAATATAGGTGAAGGAGTATGATTCAAGTCGCTCCAGGAGCCGTAGTCGAAGCCGAAGCAAGAGCTATAGTCGTAGCCGTAGCAGGAGTCGAAGGTTGGATTCTGTTGCACTGTTTACCTTAACTCGTCTCTAAAGCTCGTTCGCCCTCGATGCGATATGGATTTTTAGGGGATGTTTGCATCTAGGTTTGAGAATAAGGGAATGGAATGTAAATGATAGTTTTTGATTTACATTCTCAATTCACTTTGCTGTGGAAACCCGTGTCCGTAGTGATAGCCGATTGCGTGCTATACACCCTCTGACATTATCAAGCCTTTTTCTGCTTTTCTTTAATCTTATCTTGAGTTGACCTCAAGTGATTTTATATCCTTTTACAGCAAGTCCCCCAAAGCAAAATCTTCCCGTCGCTCAAAATCTCGTTCAAGGTCTGCATCCCCCCGTGCTCGTTCTGGATCAGAACCTCGCCCAGCAGCAAGGTACTCTTTTCTAGTCATTGTTTTTGTTATTTTTTAACTACTTATGCTATCGTGTCATGCACTTTTATTAGAATTGACTCATATGTCACTTAATTCTATGTCAACTGCATCTTATCATCTCTAGCGTAACAAATTCACTTACGATCTTATGGTGTCATCATGCATTATATAACCATATTAACTGGTTATCTTGTATTAAGTACTGTTTCTGATATGTATGGCTCTCGTTTTACATGTTTGTTTTCTTTTGTTTCATTATCTATGCTTTCTGTTGCCATATTGGAGTTGTTTTTTTGTTTTGTTTTGTGGTGTTTCGACATATGTTCTCATGTTATTGGTATCATGCTGTGTAGACATTTATACCATAGTATTGCTCTAGGTGGATGTTTCTTTAATTTAGGCAGTTGGAAAGAGTGGTTAGGATTTAAAAATAGTAGGTATTCGCTGGAGTAAATACATGGCGTTCCATTGTTTGCTCTTTGAGCTGCTACCCTGTGGCTTGGTTTTATGAATTTATGTTAGCAGAGGTGTGAAGATTTCAGCTCTCATTGATTCTTCATTCTGAAAACTTAAAAGATGAAACTGCCTTGTTTCTGCCTTTTTAGATATGGATATATACAGCTCTCTGAGGATTGCATGTTAGGATCTTGGTGGGATATGGATTGCACTCAAAAAGCTGGATTATTAATAGGCGCTATATGATTATGGGATATGCACATTGCCAATCACGGTTTTAACAGTTGGATCATATCATTCCTTCTCCAATTGACATGTAGAAAATAAAGCTTGCTGTTCAAACTTATTTGTCGGCTTTATTGGTATCTTGTTCACTCGTGTCTTGATTTGCATTCTTTTTCTCCCCTCATTTCAAGATGATTTATGCTTGGCCTCCTAATTTCGTCACTCATTAGGTCTGTCTTAGTTTGGTCTCTGTTGGGCTGCTAAACATTTGTGGATTTTCCATTCATTGTATTGATTTTGGTTACTGATTCTCTGACGTGGAAGTGGCATCAAGGCTCTTGGATCAGAGTAATTAAGAGGAACTTTTGGATATTAAACTCGCTTGTTTCTGGAACTTTTGCAGATCTCCTTCAAGATCCAGATCTCCACCACCACCTGTAAGTTGAACTGTACTCCGTTTTATTCTGTTACATCCTAGCCCTTCAACTTGCTCCTGCTATTATGTATAGCATTGTCCTTTTAGATTTATGTAGAACTGTTGCTCACAGTTATTATTCTTTATATTGCTGTTATGTTGTGTTTGCCTTTTGAACTCAGCGTTCAAAGCGTGTTAGTAAAAGCCCCAAAAAACGCAGCCCTACCAAGAGCAGGAGTCCTCCAAGGAAAAGTAGGAGTCCTTCCAGAAAAAGCAGGAGTCCTCCCAGAAAAAGCAGGAGTCGTAGCAGGAGCAAGAGTTTATCGCGGTATACATATCGCACACCACTTTTATTCTTTGTACATCTACTTTATGTGAGTTGTTGCTGATTTACCACGGATTGAAATTTGACAGGTGATAAGAGGGACTTGATTGTGAAGCAATGATGGGTCGGGAAAATGTTAGTCACATGTTTCGTGTTTAAGACCGGTTTATCAGTTACCTTAGCCGCCTAAATTCAATATGGAACATTTAATCTGTCAAGGATATTGGGCATGTCTGGATTTTGGATTGGTTAATGCCTATTTATATTTGCTAGACCAAGTTACATAAATTTGTTGTATTGGAATGTATTGCTGACTAGATTTAGTGCTGGTTGATTTTGAGTTTGCTAAATTTTAGTTGGGTATCGGTTATGGCTTTCAATACAAGTCGTATCTACCATACAGTTAGCAAGGACTTATGACGTTAACATGAGAGGTGTCAATTGAACCCCTCTGATTAATTGATACAAGTAGGAATATCAATTTCGTTTTTACAAATTACCCCATCAAAATTAAATATTGACCACTAAATAAATATATTGAAAAAAAAAACACAATGTCATCTTAGTTTCGAGTATATTTTCTGCAAAATTGTGAACCTAAACATGGGAAGGTTGTGTTCTGCTATGAGATTTCTATACTTCTGAAAGATGTTGGTTGAATTTAAAAATCTCACGAAATTGTGTTTTCCAGTTCACTGTGGTAGACACATCATAAGCAAATTGAAGATACATATGTGAAATTGGTGGAGATCACAAAGTTATTGGGGTTACAAGGCTACGTGGCACATGTTGCAAATCTGATAGTGGATATAGAAGAGGAAAATGAGACTGCTTTATCATATCATGCTGAAAGAATGCACTGCGTTTATGCTTATCTTACACGCTTCATGAGCTGTGAAGAACTTGAGAATATGTGCCGATTGTCGCCTTGATATGAATCTCATTTCATAGTTGTGAGAAGCTGTAACGCGAGAGGAAATCTGGTTTCATCATTTTAAGGATAGGTCTTGTACTGGCGCAGACTATTGTAATTTGCAAGTAGAAAGCACCAAATGTCAAGAAGTTGGCATAATAGATAAAGCTTGAGATTTGGTCGTACAAGTCCCATATATCGACTAACTACTTCCCCCGTTAATGTAAAGGTATGTGACATTCGTGAAGATGATAAAAGGCCAAGTTATGAAGACTTTAGAACCTATATCATGTACTGACAAAATCGATACCAGCTTACTATTGTGCTTTTTCAATGTTCTTGATCTGCACACTATACAAGTCCATCATATCCCACCATATATTTCCAGATAAAAGGCTTTCAAGAGAAGCAAATAGTCAACAAAGGTTTTATTAGAGCCAACACAGCAAGCATAATGAAATTATTACATCTAATCTATATAGATACAGATTGATCACACATACACATATAAGCTAACGAGAGATTTGCTTAGTGTTTTATCTTCGGCTTCTTCACTATCATCACGGTGCAGTGGGCATGATGAGCAACATAGTCACTTACACTCCCTAAAACCGCCCTACAAAAAGTATATTGTACGGCGTCAAATAATGTAAAAATTAAACAAACACTTGGATTCAGAAGCCTTTATTTTCATTTCTCAACGATCAAAAACAATTTTACCAAAGTTTTTGAGATTCGACGTTCAGTAACAGACAAGATCAGTTAGTTTTTCTCAACAAGTTGATACGAAATACGTATGCTCTGTTTACATAAATAATCATTACCTCTTAATTGCTCCATAGCCATGGCTACCAACAACCAACATGGTAGCATGATGCTTCTCTACAGCTTCACATAGAACATTCCTAGCATCACCTTCCACAATTTCAAAATTCACATCCTCCACCTGCATAGATAAACAATGTTTTGAATAAGGCGAGCCAGGACCATTCAAAATTCGCCAACAATTCGAATAGCACAATTAGCCCTTACTCTATAACCCACATCATTAGATGCTAAACAGTTCCAATATCATCATTCAAAATCCTTTCACAATCTATTTAGATTTAATAATACTTTCTGCATATATACGAACATAATAGACATACGAAAACTAGTACGGAGTATAATCTTCTGCAAGGACCGTTAGGACTGCAACCTGGGGTTTCTCCAATATATGTATGTATATATTATGCATATGCAAACCATCGTCTTGAGTGACCGGGTCGAAAATAGTCACGGATACCCAGGTTAGACCTTGTTTACTGTTTATATTATCTATATATAATTATATATGCGAACAGATAGATACAAAGGAAGGAATTACAAACCGATTTCGAATGACAGAGCTCTTTCGCTTTTTCCACTACTCGAGCAGCAATTCTCTTCAAATCCGATTCAACATACGGTAATACATCTATCGTACCTAAATTCATACAATTCGATTAAAAATCTTATAATTTTTTTTAGCAAAATCAATCAACACACACAACTAGGATCAGATGATTTACCGGGACCGACAATTCCGACAGCGGAGGCCGGAGTCGGTTTTGAGTGAACAACGAGTAATTTAAACTGAGAATTCGGAGTTATTAAGTGATCTAACGTCCATTGAAGTGCGTAAAAACTGTGTTCGCTATCATCGATACCGACGATCACCGGTTTCTGTTCCGTTGCCATTTTTGATACTCTTGCAAACGGTGCGTAATAGTAAGTGACGGTTGCTGCCGCCAGTGTATGTGTATATATAGATGTAATAATAATAATAATAATAATAATAATAATAATAGTAAATGAAAATGCATGTTGACGCAGGTGGGCCCACACGACACCTTGTATGGATATGTATACTTTATTTATTCGCGAGACTTCGTTTGGAAATTCAAAACCACGTGAAACGCAGGCCCGGTATTCGGGACCCTGGGATACTACAGATGACATATTGAAAGTAGACGTGGAGTTTTCACATTCCGTTTGAAGCTGTTTACCTGAAATTCTGAAATCGATTTGAAATCGTTTAATCTAAAAATTAAACTAAATTAAAATTAATAAAAATCAAATTTAATATAAATTTGATTTTTGGTTTGATTTATGTTCGGTTTACACGCATTCGGTTTTCACTTCAGTTTTCGATTTTAAATTTTCTAATTCTGTTAAACTGAAAATCGAATGCAAACTGATAATACATTCATTTATTAATATATATACTATCTTTTATATATAATCTAAAGAGGATACCATAAATAATTGTTAACCATTGATTGGGTTCTTTCCTTTCCGATCTAAGATCAAAAGTTTTTATGTATAATTACACTTTTAGCCCCTAACTTATTTTTTATATTTCTCTTAATGTAACTAATAACCTAGCCACATTTGAATTTAAAAATCTTCTACCAAAACCCTAACACCACCACGACCTTCACACCTCCATAAATCCCTACCTTCACCGTCCCGCCACCTAATTCCACGATTTTGACCTTCTTCTTATTAGTTTAGAAAGTTGTGTATGATGGAATGCAGGTCACGGTGACATAAATATTATCGTAGTGATGAAAGGTGCCGGTCATAGAAGCAAGCAACCCATGTTTAACTCAACTTATCTTGCTTCTAGGCCGGCTTCTTGCAAAACTTGGAAACTGGACGTTGTTTTGTGTTCTCATATGGTGATTCAGTTTTCTAGACGATACATTCTTGGCTGTTGTTTATTTATTTGTTTAGAATTAAACCACATGTTTGTGAGATTATTGTTTGCAATGTTTGAGATTTAGATATAATTTCTAGCTACAAAATTTTACTAATTTATATTTTTGTTTTTATGATTGTTAATGGTTTTTAACCTGTATTTCAAACTATCTAGGTTTCAATTTATCATCGTGTTTGTAAGTTAGTATTTTTGGTTTTCTTAGGAATTTTAGTGTTTAATTATTATGGTTTTGGTGTTTTGTTTGTACGATTTTGACCTTCTTCTTATTAGTTTAGGGTTTGATAATACTTGAAATTGTTCTTTTTGAAGCTTTGCGTGTTATTTGCTTTTTTTTTTTTTATCTTATTAATCAAAGTTTTTGTATGTGTGTTTGTTCAGGTTTGATGTATGCATACCACCTGCTCGATAAAAATCCACACAGAAATTCAAGAACTTTGATAGCTGATCTTAATTAATATATTTATGTTATTCAGAATTTGTAGGTAAATGTTAATCATAATCTTAGGGAGAATTCAAATTTAATTGCTTTCGATTTAGGTTTTAATTTTGTTATTTGATTGTAGGCTGTGGGAGTGTTTGGATCTACTGATGATGATGAATATGATACATTTGGATCCAGCAGGTTTGCTTTCTGTTTTCATTAATTAGCCGTGTTTTTTTTTTTTTTATGTAATTAGCCGTGTTTGTTTTCTGTTTTAGTTAATTTTGTTGTTTGATTTTCTGTTTTCTGTTTTTCTGTTTTATGTTTAATGTTTTGTATTATAGTAGTAAATTTGATTGTTGTCATGCAGCTCACCATAATATTGTGGGTTTCCTCATAAGATATATGATGGTAAGGTTCCAAGTCTTTTCATTTATGTGATGTCTTTCTATAGATTATTATCAATTATCGGTATTTATTTTACATAACATGTTATAGAGTACGTATTCAGTATGATCCTAAGGTATATACTATTTTTACTTATCAACTAATTAGTCATTATTCTCTCGAAGTTGTAAGTTCCTAAAGGCGTTATTACTATTCTTGTGTTTTTCCTTACAATTAAGCATAAATACACTTTTGTCAGCATATATACACTTTTATCTCTATGTTTTGTGTGATATATGGCACAAACAATCGGTATGTATATTAAAATTTTTATATTTTTTTAGTATGGTAGTAGTATGAGGTTTCTTTTAAGAAATCAGGTAAGAAAGTTAGAATTTAAGAGAAAATTACATTGCTTTGAAGGAACTAAGCACACAATCAAAGTGTTGTGTTGGAGGTCAACTGGGAGTTGTTTTATTAGATACTTAGTGTTTGTACTTTGTTGTAGGTCATATCTTTACAAAACACCAACACATCAACGTGTATACAATGTTCCATGGCTCAAGGTACTCCCATTATATATTGATGGACTTTATAAGTAGCGACTTTGACCCATTCATTTGGGTTATTATTATTAGGATGATATATTTATGAGTTATGTTATTCTTTTATTTTACACTTATACATTTTCGGATATATATAAGCACTTTGAATCTTTGAACAATTTGATCAACAAGAGGCCAGTTTGTACGTTCGTGTCCATTTGAGTGTTGTATATTTAGTAGAATATTTGGTATATTTCTTTCTATAAATCGACATTAGTATACATCATCAAACGTATGCTAGACTATTGGCTGTCACATATCTCTCTTCATACCGTTTGATATGGATGACTACTGATAATGATGTGGCACATGAGATTTATCATATATTTTTTTATATAATTGGTGTCTTTTGTTTTATCATCATTTAGCTTCTAAGGTATGTTTTTAAAAGACTGAAAAAGCCATGAACAAGGAATATACTATATGGAAAGGAGTAGCAATATTTGGTGGCAGGTAGTAATGGTACATGGTTTATTTTATGCCATTCATAACTTTTAGATACATGGTTTAATGAACAAACATTGTTTTTTTTAAACTTAGCACTGATGTACCGTTTTTTATAACTTGCATAGATCACCTAGCGTTGATCTTATTGGCGATTTTAGGAACCTACACTACTAAATAATATAGCTGAAAGGAGATCAGTACTAAGGGCAAAATGACCGTATGGACTCTCAAAACCACATAAGATGGTTAGCAGGTAACTTAACTTAGATATATATTTATTTCAAGTAGTTTTATAATTTGGGAGTGACATATAATTGGTGCTCATGTAGATTAACATATGCTTGAATAGTAATATGGTATTTCTTAAATTTAATCTGAAATTTATGCAAATGGAGATATGAAAAGATGCCCAAAGTTGAGTATTCTCTAAAATGATGTCGAAACCAATTCACTTGAGTGAGACAGAGGAGAGTGGAATTTCGTATGACGTATGTCCCAAAAAAGGTCCATTTCATTTTGGGGACATAACTCATTGTAGATCCTGTTATATGTATGTATTACGTCAAATTGAGTTCGGGTCTAAAAGGGTGACCTTGGTACATGTCAAAATGGGTTGGTTTGGGTTGATCCAAGACACCAATTGTTCACATTTCATATTTAATTATTGTTTCAAACATAATTACAAAACTTGATATTATTTCATTAATATTTTTACTTTCAAATAAAATGATTTTGGACCTAAGACACTATGTAGCAGTAAGAAACTTCATCTACTTGGCACTTTGATTAAACTTACCAATAGAGTTGGGGTATGTAACGTGACAAGTTTATCTCATGCTACTTACATTTGAACGTAATGTGCATATGGTGGATACTTAGTGGTTGTTTACTATGGTTATTTTTTGGCAAGGTAGGTGGCCACCTCATGTGTTACTGTTGCCGTGTTGATTGCTAATCTTTCGAGCGATTCTGATGGTATAATTTTAGAGATAAATCAAGGTATTTTTCATTATGTTTGCTATTGGAGTAGATTCTCAAAGTTCCAAATTTTAATTTTACCCACATATTTCATTTTTTAATTCTTTATATAAAATTAGTAGTGACACATAGTTATATACCTCCATCTGCATTTTCTTAAAGGTTCTCCTCGATATCTTTCCTTTTGCATTGGATGATCAAGCTGCTAGAAATACAATATGGGTTGTGGCATAATTTCAAGATTATTAGCTCAAGTTCAAGATGGTAAGATGAGCACTTCAAATTTTCATTAATAATCAATCTTAGCAAGTAAATCCAATTTTATAGAAGACTTCACTGATCACCAATTAGGTGCTTGAAATAAAGATAAAGAGACTTCAACGGCTTCCAACATAAACCTACTCATGAGATGTGGTGCTATATTCTTTATAACATTGATTAAAAGGAAGGATTTTTTTTTTTCGTTTATGCCTAGATAAATGGTAATGTACCGTTGGAAAGGTAAGTAACTATTTTACTTATTGAGGTCAAAAAGGCCAGCAAAAGTTGTAACTGGAAGTTAGTTTTTTTTTTTTACTTAAAAGATCCCAATTTTTTTTTTTTGGGGGTGGAATTTTATGATAATTTACATCTCTTATCCGTTTGACTTTTGACTTTCTACCATATTTCTTACGATTCATGTGTTGTGAGGATAGCTTCTAATATTTCCTAACATTGTTGATGCTTGCTAAATCCATGATCTCAACGATCATCTCTCATGCAATATTACTTTATTGTTTTAATATATAATCGATTCTAAGTATGTGTAATGAAAAACACATATTTCATTATAAAATATTTAATAATTTTGAAGGATATAACAAACACAACAAATAAATAACTCTTTTAATTTAAAAAGTAAATTTTACAAACTCAAATGTTGTAGCCCGCGTTGTCGCGGGTCATTCACCTAGTAAATGTAATATTTAAATTTCTAAACAAATTTATTCATATTTCAACCATAAATTAACTTCATGTCTTTCATTTTTCACACCAGTGAACCCCTAATACACTAACAAATTACAAGCCAAAACTGACTTTTTATGGTTATTTGGTTAAATTCTGTTTTTTTTTTGGTTTTTCGATTTTAACCAAAACTGAATCGACTTCTAATTCGGTTTTTAGTTCAGTTTTGATTCGTTTTCTGTTAGGTTTACAAATCTGAATTCGATTTTTAGTTTTGCTCTCAATAATTTTTAAAACCGAAGAACCCTAACCGAAGAACCCTAACTGAATAAACTGAGAAAATCCTAAATCGAACCGATGAACACCCTTAAAGTAGATGGCCTAGTAGTTGGTATATCTTTTCAAGAGGTCTCAGGTTCAAACTTTACTAGCATCACATATTGGTGTGGTCAGGGAGAGAGTAGAAAATGGTTACGGGATGACCCGATTAAATAGCGTACATCTGAGTAAAAATACTCGTCCTCCCCAGATACTCTGAACAGGAAAAACCTCATCTATTTACCTTTATATATATGTATATATATATATATATATATATATATATATATATATATATATATATATATACACTAGCATTATACCCGCACAAAGCGATAGTGACGAATAGATGCACACGTTTATGACAAATTCGATTAAATATGTGATAGGGTTTAATGATCTATTTTCATCTCCTTATATAATTTATAAAAAGATAAAAAGATTCAATGAAATGATATGTTAAAAAAATCAAAGAGAATATGCAAAATTTAAAATGGAAAGTTGTTATAATAAATATAGATATAGATATTATAAATTAATAGTTGGTTGGAAAAATTGAATAGTTAATATATTTAAAAGGGTATTTTGGTCTTTAGAAATTATTGAATCTAAATTTAAGATTAAAAAAGAAATGTTTTATATGTAGTTAAAATATGTATATATTTATATATACATATGTATATATATACATACATATGTATACATGTATATATATATATATATACATGTATATATATATAGTGGGGGGTTCAAATGAGAACCACATGAAATTGAGAACTTGTGAGAACTATTAGATAACGTATTTGTTCACATGTGATTCGCTCTATTCATATGTGAACATTGATAGATGGTAGATTTAGAAAGAAAAAAAATGCTAAAAACTCTAAAAATCATGTCGTAAAACACATTTGAACCGATTTGTTCACATGTGAACACATATTTGTGTTTTTCGATATAATTTTAGAATTTTTTTGACTTTTTTATTTATCAATTAAACGTACATCAATGTTCACATATGGATGAAGTTAATCACATGTGAACAAATATGTAAACTAGTAGTTCTCACAAGTTTTCAACTTTTTAGTTGGTTCTCATTTGAACCTACCCCTATATATATATATGAGAATAAATAATTAAACAATATAGAGCAAATTGCACGGATTATCCCTGTATTTTGTCAAAAATGCATGGTTCGTCCTTCAAAAATTTAAATAGCAGTGGACATCTTTATGTTATGTATATTTGATCAATTAACATCATTATTCACATGAAATGACAAATATACCCTCATTGTTATTTTTCTTAATATAAAAAATAATTTTAATATTATATTTTTAGTATTGTTCTTTCTTTTCTAGTATTATGCTTTAACCAAAAACTGGTCGATACCATTTCAGTTCGAATTGCATTGTTTTTAGGTTTTATAAAATTAGTTTCCTTATCATTTGCTGTTTTTTAACATCAACTGCTTTTACTCTTACTTTTGGTATAGTTTTTCCTACGTATATGTTGATTGATCGAATTTTGTCATAATTTTCTTTATGATGCTTAATTCGCTCATGTACAGCTAATCATGAGTTATGTAAATGAGTAAATTATAGTGCAATTATAATTGTTTGACCTTTTAAATTAAAAGTTAGAATAAGAAAAATGATAAATGCAAACAAGTAGAAAAATAATTAAAGAAATAAAAGACAACTGAAGATAAGGGTATATATGTACTTTAGAGTGTTAAATGATGTCAATTGATCAAATATACATAATATAAGGATGTCCACTGATATTTAATTTTTTGATGGATAATTCGTGCATTTTTGATAAAACACATGAATGATTCGTGTAATTTGCTCAACAATATAATAAATAATATAGAATCGTTAAGACGTTAATGTTATGAAAGGTTTACAAAAACAAGGGTTTTGTTAACCACCGTACAAGTATTATCATTGATAAATTTAATTATGCATTACATAGTTATATTTCAATAAATAATGGGGATTAACTAATATTCAAAGGTAGTATTGAATTTGTTATAATATTAGTACAACTATTGATATATGTTTCAAGACATTAATGATCGTTTTAAAGTTGTTGTTATTATTTTTCTAAACATAATATTGATATTGATTTAAGTTCTTACAAATCAATAATATTAACATTTTTCATTTTTACGTCATAAGTGTTACTCTCCGAGCGTTCACTGAAGTAAAATTGTTGATTAAAATTATTTAATCTATATTTTTTTAATCGAATAAAATACGATGTCTCTGGTTATTTAATTATTTCTTACGAAGGAAAACAATCGTGCTTTTCGACTTTGAAACAATAAGGGCGCCCTAAATATTTCTTACAATGCGTTTTCCATTAGTCTAGTTTTTTTGGAGGAGTTTTCTAGGGGAGTTTTCTATAATTAAACGCGCCCTAAATATCTTAACATCACATGCTCCAAAAAGTCAGTGGCTAAATGGGCGGACACATAATGCACTTATCAATATCCTCACTCGAGAAGTATGTGATGCAGAAATGACTTATTTACTCTCACGTGAGAAGTATGTGACATGATTTAATTTAACGAGGAAAGTTAATTGACGTGAACTATCTATTTACTAAAATACAAAATACTTTGTTGAAAGAGGAAATCTACATCATACTCGAGCCCGAAGATTATATGTAATATACCACAAAGACCATATTTGTAATTTACTTAAACATATACTAAAAAGGGCCAATGATGAATATTAATGAGTAGACTACATAAATCGTGCGTGTGATTTCTATAAAATTACACTTTTCTTCCTTTCTTGTCAAATTTTTAAATATCATCGTTTAAAATGCAAATTTGCACATCGGTGGTCCTTTATGCCAATAAATTTAAGTTATCAAGTAGTGACAAAATGGATACCAACTTGATATCGTGCTTTACATAGTTGCTAAACTCTTAATAGTTATGAGTCAATTTTTACAAGTCAAGTCATAAATTCAAAAAACAAGGCGATTAAGACTTTGACTTTTAAACAACTTTGATCATACGAGTAGTTTATTACTTTTCCGAGTCGTGTGTGACTCTCCATAGTCTTATGCAACTCTTACGAGTCAGAAAATCACACAAACTTTTAGTGTAATTGAATAAAAAAATAAAAGGACAAAACAGAAAAAAAATATCCATTTTATTTTAAAAACAAAAAACCTTAAACACTAATATACATACATATACATATAAATAGTGTAGACCTTTATGGATACGAATATGATGATTCTTGATATTTATGAAGCTAACAATTTAGTGATTCATCTGATTTTTTTAATTTTGATAACAAAAAGTAAGAGATTATTGTTTTTGTTTGGCTAACATGTCATTAACTTAATGTTGTACATGAATTATATCATAAAATAGAGTTAAAAGATCTTAAATGTAAATTAGTGATCGAAAAGATCAATGTATTTGGTGTTGCAAATAAATTGTAAAAGATATAGATAAACATAAAAAGTAATATTTTTTAATTGGTTAGTAAAAATTATATGAAAAACGGTTGTAAACAAACCTACATAAATGCAAGTTTAATTCACAAAAAAAAATAAAAAAATGATTGACTTTTATAGTAACCACTCCCTTCGTCTCACAAAAATTGTCCCACAACTTTTTTTGTTGTAAATAAGATAGCTTGGGTAAATGTCAATTGTACCCTTATATTAGAGGCAAGTTTGACAGAATTTATTTAAGTAATAAATGATTGAAAGTAATAAATGAAGGTAAAATTAGGAGTGTAACGATTTTTAATAGTTATATTTTGCAAGTGAAAAATTATTTTGAGACATATATAAATAGTAATATGGACATTTATTTTAACACAGAGGAAATATTAAATACAATAATTCATATTTCATTTATTACGATAGTTCAGTATTTTTTAAAAAATAAAATAAAAAAAATATTAAGTTATTTTTGATCTTAAGTGCAAGTTAATTATAGCATGTTAGGAGCACAGAACATGATATTGTAATGTCAATTTATGTCAAAGTCATTTAGATCATGCGATTACTTTTTGAAAAAATAATTTTAAATTTGTGAAGTTTGTTTGTGTAATCTAAAACTGTAATCGAATTACATAGTTAGGAAATCCACCGAAAATAAAATAGAATAAATAATTATGAAAGAAAAGGAAAACTAAAAAAAAAAGAGTAATAAATTTGAGATATAAACAGAGATGAAAACCCAAATTCGTTAGCCTCATTTAAATTTTATTAAATTATTAACAATTATTCATGATGTCATCATGCACTAAATTTTAGTCAAATTTGATAAAATCAAACAATTTGGTTGGCAAATTGAAACTTTGATAACATCGTCAAAAGATGAAAAGATAAAATACACATGTGAATGAAAAGAGATACAATTTATAGGAGCAATAAATATTGTTGTGTATTTTAGTTAGAGTTTGTTTAGTGTAAGAATCCTTAGTACACATATAGGTAACAAAAAGTCCTAAATTATTTACTAACGACCCGTAATATTGTTTATTTATATTCTATCATCAAATTTGAAATATTTTGGAGGTTTTATTTTTAAATTAAGTGAAACTGAAGGACTAAATTGATTTATTAAAAATCAAATAATTGATGACATCAATTAGGTGTTTTTTATATTATTTTCAAGTCACGAGAAGCGAGTTAAAAATCAAAATTCCGCACGAGTTAACAAGTATGCTTCTGTCTATGTACTTGATTTGCATACGATACAAGTCCATTATATCAACAAAAATTTCCACACACATTTTTTCCAAGAGTGATTAGAGCCAACGAACAAGCATAATCAAAATTATTATTATTATACTATATGATCTTTATAGATTACCACACAGACACATATACCCTTGAAACAAAGATCAGATTAGTTCCAAGTTGTAGATGGTTGACTAAGTAAACACATCAGTTATACTCTTAACTTTTTATACCCAATACTTAAAAAAAATATAGTTACAGCAATCAAACCACCATTTGTTGCTTACTCAGAGTAAAGCTAACGGGAGGTTTGCTTAGTGTTTCGTCTTTGGCTTCTTCACTATCATCACGGTGCAGTGTGCATGATGAGTAACATAGTCACTTACACTCCCCAAAACCGCCCTACAAGAAACCATTTCATACAATGTCAAATTACGTAAACGAGATCACACAATTGCATTCATAAGTCATATTTTCATATACAATAATAATCATAAACAATTATACCAAAGTTTCTGAAATTAGATGTTCAGTAAAAGACGAGGTCAATTAGTTTTCCTCATCAAGTACTCGAACAAAGGTTTACTCAGTTGATATGAAATTCGTAAGCTTTGTTTACATATAAAATTGATGATTACCTTTTAATTGCTCCATAACCATGGCTACCAACAACCAACATGGTAGCATGATGCCTCTCTACAGCTTCACATAAAACATTTCTAGCATCACCTTCCACAACTTCGACATTCACATCCACCTACAAAGAATAACAATCATTTAGAAACAAACTGAAATAGCCGTAAATAAGTCAACCGATACAAAATAGAAACACGTCCAACCTCATAAAAACCAAAAACTTCAAAACTCATTTGATGCAAAAACAAAATCCAATTAGAAAACTAACGTCGCGTTTGGTTCACAGAATTTGAAGGCTTTATGATTTATCAAAAAATGAATGTTGAGTTCCTTTCGTCGACGTTTGGTTAAAAAATGGATTGTATTGGAATGTTTCACATTCCTTTGATAAATGGAATTAAACTTTCTTCACCTCTACCTTGGAAAGTTATTCCTTTTCTGCCAACCAAATGAATTACACATTTCAATACCTTTGATTAATCCCAATCCATTCATAAACATTCCCCTAACCAAACACAGCATAAAGATCATTAAAAATGCACATAAACTTCCCCAATAGCACAATTAGCCCTTACTCTATCATTCTAATCGTTTGATACTAAAAGTTCCAATAAGATCATTCAAAATCCGTTCACTATCTATTTGGATTCAATAACACTTACATAAACCATCACAATTTTGACCTAGGGTTTATATAACCTCACAATTTTACTACTAGACTCAATTTTAATTAGTATTAAAGTTAAGCCCAACTACACGAATTCGTATCCAATTTAAGATGGCAATTACTATTAAATCCGAACACATTTCAATGTAAAATTAACGAAATACAAACCGATTTCGAATGACAAAGCTCCTTAGCTCTTTCCACTACTCTAGCAGCAATCTTCTTCAAATCCGAATCAACAAACGGATATACATCCGCCGCACCTGAATTCACACAATTCAATTTAATTAAAATTGTTAAATCAATCAGCAAAATCAATCAACACACAGACACAATTAAGTAAAATCTATGATCAGATGATTTACCGGGACCGGCGAAACCGATAGCGGTGGATGGAGACGGTTTTGAATGAACAACAATTAGTTTGAACGGAGAATTCGGAGTTAAAAAGTGATCTAAAGTCCATTGAAGTGCGTAGAAACTGTGTTCGCTGTCGTCGACGCCGACGATCATCACCGGCTTTTGTTCCGTTGCCATTTTTGATACCCTGGATTACAGTAGTTGTACACTTGTACGTAAAATAGTAGGTGATGTTTATTATATATGTATTTATATTTATATATATACTGATGATGATGATGATTGTATCGAATACTATAGAAATAAAAATTTAACGGAGGATTAACGCCGTTTAGCTGACGTTGGTGGGTCCGCAATTATTCGTTATACTTCGTTTGGAAATTGGATACCACTAATGCACTTGGTATAGTAATTGTACACGATTTTTGCACACATAAAAAAATGTAATACCATGTAAGCCCACGGTATTATTATATGGTCCCAAACATGTGATTAGTATTTTGAAATGTTAAATAAAGGGTAATTTGGGGTATCATGTCCGTATCATATTTTAGTGGTACGCGTTTGCTTCATTAGTAAGGAGTATCAACATCGGACAAATTACCTGTTCACAAATCGCTCACGTATGTCGAGGAACGAATTCGAACCACTGGCCAGTCGGTCACACATGTGAGGTTTGAATGTGTGTAGTGAGAGTACCATTTGAGCTATAACCAATTAATTTTGGAATGTTTAATAAACAATTAATAAAAATGATTGAGATAAGTACATGGTTTAAGGTATTAGACTTTGAAAATTTATTTTCTATAGTGATTTTTTCAGACATGAAATGACAATGTTTCAACTTACAAAAATTTACGGGAATAGACGGTCAACGCACGTGTTTTCATTAAATAAACGTGTCAGAGATTTTTTCTAAAAAAATCACCAAAAAATCGCCTAAATGAAAAAACCTTTAGGCGATTAGGCGATTTTTTCTTTAGCCAATTATAGTTCGCCACCTGTCTCAAATAAATCGCCGGTTAACGTAAAATCTCTAGTCAACGAAGATTTCGCCTACCACCATTTTTCGCCATGTGTATAAAAAAATCACCTAAATGTTAATTCCCTTAGGCGATTAGGCGAATTTTTGAAGTTTCAATTTCCGTACATACCTTCACAATCGTTTTTTTTTTTGTAATAATCATCAAGTGTTTGATAAAATGCATGAATTACATCGTTTAGGCGTCAACTACAGATTACCTCCCTTTTCATCTCAGATGATTATATATGTCTGTTGGACTTTGTTTTGTAGAAACTGCACTATTTAGTTTAGTTAAGAACATATAATGATATAAGTAATACATAATAGCTCGCATCTTGCGAAAATATAATCTGTAGTTGCAAGTCAAAGAGATACAGGAATGCATAGCTGTCCAAATTAAGGGATGTTTAACTTCAAAAAAGGAAATAGAAAAAGAAAAACCCTTAGCCTAAAAGTTGCATTTAGAGATAATTAATCATAAGAACATTTGAGTATGTGGTTCCAGGAGTAGTATAATTAATCACTTATATTTGAAATTCTTGGTATATAATATTATTGGGAGCGATTTGTACATCACCAAGTATGTTACGATGGTATCGTAGCATTTGCTGTGTAATCTTGTACATGGTGTGTCAATTGTGGTGAGCAAATCAATTCTCAATTTTATTAAATTAACTCAAATTTATTTAAACTCGGGACGTAATCCTGGAAAATGGGATTTTTCAACTCATCATCAAAACTGCAAATCAGGCACTATCAACTGCTTAGAAGTCTGAAGACCTGTTTGCATACTCCTGAACTAATGCCCCGAACAGCGAAGGTCTCTCTATCAACCGTGAAGGTTTGTCAAATTCTTTCACATAACCTATTTCTCTGTTTTCACCCATTCAGCTTCTGATGGTATGTTGGTGAACTGTTTAATCCTTTCAACTGAAACCATTTGATTTTCGACACTACAACTCATCAATAAAGTCCAAAACAGCGCACTGTTGAGTGACAATCCATACGAGAGTGACATTCCAACGTTCAATGTTGGATGAAAGACGAGTTATACACTATACATATTAGGGGTTTGAAAGTTGATGTAGTGTTTAGAAGTAATCACGAGAATTTAAAAATGAAATATTCTCGTTTACTTTAACATTGTATGGTTTACATAAATATATAGTAGTAATCATATCACTAGTAACATTAAAACACAAATAACCTACATTTTATACTAAATTAAACCATATTTATATATCGTATCATTTGTAGGTCATTAATATTAAATGTGGTTATTAGAGGTGTTAGCACATGTCACTTTAGTACATAAACTCAAAATATCTGTTCCGAAAGTGTTGCATTTGAACAGACATAATTTATTTTTGGTAGTTCTTCGGACGTTCAAATAATCTTATGTTACTTCATTCGTTCCAATCAATTTAAAAGTCCACCTTGAAAATGCAATTATGTTTAGAAAATTGTAATCACTACATTTGTAAAATATTTTTATTGATTGTATGACAATTAACACTTTAACGGTGATTTGGTGATTTTGTGGCAATTCAAAATAAGTAATTTTAACAAGTACGTACAAATAGTACTCACAAGTTGTGGGTTACTACTTGATAGCACGTGGCACATCGAATTCTGTGCTATTTCTTAGAAGCTTCGTATTTTAACTTATACAAGAAATTTTGAGTAGCGTGCGCCATGGAGACAAGCTAGTACCGATAAAAGACAACCAAATTTTATCGATCCTGCAAAGTCACAAGTTTATTACTAACGTATTATAGAATTGAGGTTTACATTTAGGCATTAACACTTACAAAGTTCAAACTAGCTTTGCTGTTGGCTTGCAAATTTGGTTGTTAATCTCAAACTGGTTCCAATTCAGTGGTACGTACTCCTTTCTTCATCTGTTTTCGTTTTACTGGTTTTTTCAAGTATCTGGTGCCATGGGGACGAGGTGTTTGATGAAATGCATGAATGAAAATTGCCTAGCCCTCAACTTACGATTACCTTTTTTTTCTTTTTTTTTTTTTGTTCTTAGAAACTGCAAAGAGCATGCATATTGATAAGTCTATATGCAGTTACTAAATAACCATGAAAAATCATGCTTGTATCTTGTGAAAATATAAACTTTTAGCCTATCTAGATATCTAGATAACTGAATATAAGAACATTTAGTTCTAAGAGTACCATAAATCATATATTTTATATTATAGAGCGATATACTAAGATACCAGTGAAATTATCAGTAGCTAACAAGTACTAATGAACTAGTAATAACATTGAGACGGATGGTCTTTCTAAGATTATATTTTAGTGTGTACATATGCAATAAAAGCTGAATTAAACAAAAATATGGAACTGAGGCACCGAACACGACTTTAATATTTATACAAACACTTTAGTGTTAAGATTAGTAGACCGGCTCCCATCCTTCTTGGCTATCAAATGGATAGTCAATTGGCTTATTTAGATGAATTCATTACACCGATTATACAGCAACGGTATATAATTAAACTATCTCAAAGGGTATACAGTAGGGACAAAATCCCATATTTCTGGGATTTTTCATGGTGCCATGAAAAATGAAAATCACGAGCCTTCAACACGACATGGTTTCATTTGATTTCAACTGCTGATCATACACCAGAAGACCTGTTTGCATATTCCTGAACCAAAGCCCCAAAAAGTGAAGGTCTCTCGATCAGCTTTGAAGGTTTATCAAATTCTTTTGCATATCCTGTTTACAACAAAACATGGTCACAACTCGGTGAGTTTAGGTTCAAACACAAACTCAACAATAGTTTAGTAATTATTTTATTTATTTATATTTATTATACTAATAACAATGGAACAAGAGAGAGTTACCAGCATCGATGACTAAAACGCGATCACAGTCCATGACAGTTGGTATTCTGTGAGCAATGCTAATGATGGTACAATCAGCAAAGTCCTCTCTTATGATTTTCTGAATGACAGCATCTGTTTGTGAATCAACAGAAGCTGTTGCTTCGTCCATGAACAACAGCCTGCTGTGCTTCAGCATCACACGTCCCAAACAAAGCAGTTGTCGTTGTCCCACACTCCAGTTATCGCCATTATCAACAACTAGGAACAAAAACCAATATGTTTAAACACATAATAACAGAGTTCACCCATTGACTAACAAAACACATTCAGATCAGTTCTTAGTACCTGCAGAATCTAGTTTACCAGGTTTTGCTGCTACAACATCATTAAGCTGGCATCGTTCAAGACTCTGCAAAACAAGTACTTGCATCAGATCATTTAATCTAGGTCAAAATATGTTAGACATCAATTTCCATACTTCAAGGGAAACAGAAAAACGAAAAAGATTACCCTCCATATCTCTTCGTCAGTATGTTGACCAATAGGGTCGATATTGCTTCTCACAGTGCCTTCAAATAGGATTGGTTCTTGCGGAATGATTCCAAACCGAGACCTGAGGTCATGTAATCCGATAGTGGAGATGTTGATGCCATCAACGATTATACTTCCACCAGATGGCTCCACCAACCTAAACAAAACCTGGATCAGAGTCGATTTCCCACCTCCGGTTCTACCAACCACACCGATCTTTTCGCCTCCTTTAATGTTTAGTGTAATGCCTTTGATCACCAATGGTGTGTTTGGACGATATCGAACCTGTACTTAGCAGCAACAGTTCAATAACTTCAGCTCAGTTTATTCATGATAGGGCTACAAATAAGATCACAGATTCTTATATTTGTAAGTTACCTGTAGATCTTTGATCTGTACATTGCCTTGAGAAGGCCAATTGGAAGGAGGGGCGCTATCTTCTTTTACCCATTCGGCTTCTGATGGTATGTTGGTGAACTGTTTGATCCTTTCAACAGAAACCATTCGGTTCTCGACAAAACAACTCATGTATAAAGCCCAAAACAGCACTCCATTGAGTGATAATCCATACGAGAGTGATAATCCAACATTCTCTGATCAAAATCATCCATTTCAAGATCCATTTTCGAAAAGGAAAAAAAAACTGGCAGAAATAAGTAAGGTTAAGTTGTGAATTACCTGGTTTAATTATACTGCTAGGCAAGATTATCATGAACACAGTGGAAACACATAAAAATAAGCTTCCAATAAACTCCAAACGGAAACCTAACCACCCGTTTGATCCATTATTGTGGAAATCCATTCTTAGGTTTCCATTCACACGATCAACGTTTTCTTGAACAAACCTGTCCTGCTTCCTAAAACACCGAATCGTCATAACCCCAGAGATGCTCTCCGAGAAATGGTGAATAACTGGTGCCTTTGTGATCGAGTCAAGACGCGTTATTTCACGAGAAGTTGCAAGATAGTATCTCTGTAACAATCAGGCCATAAAAACATATCAGATTTATGAGTCACCTTATCTTATTCCAACTCCTTAACACAAATAATACGTACCCGATACCAGAAATTGAGATAACCAAGAGGAAGCAGCAGGAACACAGTTGGCCAAGCGTACTGACAAGTGATAATGATAATTCCGATCACTGTTATGAACATGGCTAGAGTCAAGCTCATCATGAACGGAAGGAAGACATCGATATTCGTTTGATCACTTGATGCCTGAAAAGATCAGTCAATTAAAACACAGTCATGAAAAAATTAGTCAAACAAGAAAGTAAAGGTTTAAGAAACTTTACCCTACTAAGAATTCTGCCTGAAGGTGTAGTGTCGAAAAATGACATTGGAGCATGAAGGATACTGTGAAGAATCTGTTTAAAGAAAATCTGGGAAGTTTTAAGCCCGAGCACTGTTGAACAAATGATTCTACCAAATACCAAAACCAGTGAAAGACCAGCTATAGCTGTATAAACTTCTATAAATAGCCACGGGTTAAACGAGTTAGCACGCTCATCAGCCGTTTCGTAGGCCAACCAATAATCACTTGCCATCTGTGAGCCTTGCCACAAGAAGGAAAACAACAAAACGGCAATCACACCCCACCATCCAAAAGCCTCGGTCACATAAACCTTATATACGTTTAAGCTGATTCTTCCTGTTTCCCTCTCCTCTTCTTCGATTAATTTCGATGTGCCAATGATTGAACTTGACTTGGAGCGTTCTAAAGCCTTTTGTTCTTCTTCCCTAGGGTTTTGGCTCGGAGATTTTTGAAGAGGTCTAGGAGAGGTATTATCTGATGTGGTAGGTTCCATTTCCACTAGTTGCATAGAAGTTTCATGGGCAGAGACTAAAGCTTTAAAATCGAGCCCAGATTCTAGTAGTTCATCATACTTTCCTGATTGAACAATCATCCCATCTCGCATCACCTGATAGAGTTCAAGTTGAATTTAAGTATGAATAAACAATCAAAAGACTAAATTGAAAACCTACATAAGAGATTATGAATGCTTACTAAGATCAAATCAACGTTATGAAGGAAATCAACTTGGTGTGTCACGAGCAAGACTGTCTTGTTCCGGAGGACTCCCCTCACACACTCCTGTAATCAAATTTCAAACACTGAACTGTTGGGATATGTAATGCAAAAAAATAAAAATAAAATAAATAATTATTATTATGTTATAACTACAAAATAAAAAAGAGAAAGAACACATAAACTTTGATCCTACTATGATCACCTTGAATATATCTGAACCAGTGTGAGCATCAACAGCACTGAAGACATCATCAAGAAGATAAATGTCACAATCTTGATAAACAGCTCGTGCTAGTTGAATCCTCTGTTTCTGGCCACCACTAAGGTTAATCCCACGCTCTCCGATTTCAGTCTGGTCACCAAATTCCATCATTTCCAAGTCCTTCTCCAAGCAACAATTCTTGACCACTTCCTTATATTTCTGTCTATCCATTGGCAAACCGAACAGGATGTTTTCTTGAATTGTTCCATTTTGAATCCATGCTGTTTGGGCAACATATGCAGTGCTCCCACATACCATTACCTGTTATAAAATCAAAACCAGAGTTTACAATTTTTTTTTCTTGAACTTTATTTTCCTATCTACTGATGATTTGTTAATAAGATTAATGGTACCTTCCCAGAGATTTTGTGCATTTCACCAATAATGGATGAGAGAAGAGAAGATTTCCCTGAACCAACTGTCCCAACAATTGCTGCAAGTTGACCTTTCTTGATCTCAAAGTTTAAGTCCTTGACTACAGCACCTTCAGCAGCTTCATCATCCCAGCTAAAAGACCCATCTTTTACCTCAACCGCTGTGCTACCGCTGCAACCCTCCTGCCTCTCAACCGCTTCTTCATTCAACTCCTTACTCGACATAAACGCATCCAATCTTCCCAATGAGATCATGGCCTGAGAGAGTGAGATCATCGACTGAGGAAATGTTCGAATTGGCTCTTGCAAATTTTTGAACAAAGCTGTGGCAGTGAACACTGTCCCTGCATCAAGTGGGATCCCAAACAAAATAGCGCTCCCGAAGGTGATTGAAGAGATAAACAACGGGCCACTCCACAAAACTATCATATTTCCCCCAATGGAGTACATGAATTTGGTAAGCCACCCATATTCAGACTCACGAAACGCTTGAATCCTCTTGTTGAAGTGTTCTTCCCATGCTTGGAACTTAATCACCCTCATGTAATTAAGCATCTCGTTCGTGGCTTTCATCCTCAAGTCACGGTTTTGCATTATATTATATTGAAAACGGTTGTTCCTCTTAGCACCCAAGATCACATACAACAAAACTGCTAATATTCCCATCAAGGCTACCAAAGCTGGTGGACCAAGGTAGTTGTAAAGAATTGTTAAGGCCACCGTAATTTGGACTGGCATAAGCCAAATTGCATGCAACTGCAACATCATATCACCGAGCTGTTGAGCATCTACAGCCATGTAGTTCACAATCTGTCCAACCCCATGAGATTGTCGAGCCGAACAAGATAGCCTCAATCCCTTTTTGTATAAAGAAGTTATGAGAGTCGAGCGGATTAACATTCCTAGCTTCTGAGAATTGAAATTGAACTGGTGGGATGACAAAACTTCAACAAATTTTGCCACAAGAAGGATTAATATCAAGTAATATCCCTCGTACGGAGAGGTTCCTTTTCCCGAAGTGAAATCAACAAATCTTTGGATCAAAAGAGGCCCAACATACATAACACACAGCCTTACAACTGCAAGGAACGCAGTGAAGGCGATATGTTTCCAGAAACATCTAAGCAATGCGAGTCGGACAGGATGTTTAGAGTTTTCATAAGGCTTAGGCCATTTCTCTTCAAAAAGCTTTGACATTTTCTCTGCACGATGTTCGGGTGAAAGTGTAGGGATGTCCTCGAGTTTCAAAGGGGTTCTGTAACCTTTACTCAACAACGGATTCATCCATAACCAAAAGACTTTTGATGGGATTGAAGCTGTTGCCCATCCACTCAGATTCGATGACTTGTTTAATTCATCAACCTCTGATACTTTACCATTGCTACTTCCATTACCAATACCATTACCGTTTAATGATTCAGATTCAGTTATGATTCCAGTTGATCCAGTTACGGATACAACCAATAGGAAAACCGAAAATGGTACAGATATCAACAAAATTACGTCTTCAGATTTGTTAAGTGACGTGTTTCTGTTACCAGAAACCAACCGGGCAATACCAGAAGAAGCCAATAAAGTAATGACAATGAAATTTACCACCCAGAAAACCCGAAGAGATAATGGATGAGTTACAGCTTGAAATTTCTTTTCGTGGATGATCAAAACCGCGATAACAAGGAAAGATAGACCTTGAACCAACCAAGAGATTCCATCTATCAGCTTCCATGGCTTTTGTGTATTTTGTGTGAACACCAAAATCGACAAAACAATAGACAAAATCGCTAAAACGGATGTCACAAGCAGAGACAACTTAAACCAAACATTGGTCTTAACAATGACTCTACTTTTAGCAATAAGAGGTTCATTAACAGCAGTGGTGTTGTTATGGGAAGTGAATCTTGAATAGACTTTTCGAACAGCGAAAACAAATAAAATGAACAAAAAGATTACATCAATGGAGGATAAAAGTAGTCTTTGAGGACATGGAGATAAGAAGATGAATCTCAGCCATTGAAGTATGAATGAAGCTCCTGAAGCATTTTCAGCCACAACAGAACTTGAAGAACATGAAACAGAAGTCATCCAATTTGAAGCAGAAGTCATAGTTGATTCCAAATCAAAACTTATGACTTCTGCTACAAAAGATATAAGGTCAACTCAGTTGCAAACAGTACCAATTTGTAATCTACTCATCCACCAATCTGCTTCCTGTAAGAAATAATGTATGCAAAATAAAAACAAAAACAGAATATTATCAAAAAACAGACAAAAAAAGAAAGAGTCCCAACAAATACCCAATAATTATATACCAAAAATGAGACAAATTTTTTGATTCATATAACAAACTAACAACATACACGAATCTTTATGGTCACGTGCAGAATCTTATAAGATAAGATTAACTTATATGAAAAGACAGTTATCATATTGTTCATTAACTAAACATAATAAACTCACATATTTTTGTTTATTAAGCTATAAAAAATATCTAGAAAATAAAAAAATATAGCAAGTAGTATGAAAATGATAACATAAAGGTTAATAAATGAATAAATGATATATCAATTATTACCTTGTTCTGGGTATGGATGAAGGTGAAGCAACTACTGGTGTTTAATAATGGCGGTTGAACTATATATCATTAAATTAAATGAATAAATAAAAAAGAATATCATATAATTATAATTAAATTAAATTATAGAAAAAGGGAAGGGAGGGTGGATTTTGTGGTTCAAGTTAAAAAGTAGATAATATCAAAGAGAAGACAGACAAGAATCCTGGAAGGATGCTAGTGGCATTTAATAATCTGGAAACGTGGAACGGTTTTCGTTGACTTCATTGCTTACGTTCATAAGTTTTTTACACTTTATTATTATAATTATTATTAATTATTATTATTATTATTGTTATTATTATTATTTATTATTATTATTATTATTATTTTAAAGATAGATATTGAGTTGATACCACCCTCTCGTTGGACCCATACCTACCACTTTGATTTGAGTAACCCAAGAAACAATAATTATTTGGTGAGGTCTCTATTTAAAGTGTAATTAAGATTATGGACATGATATTGAATTACTTCATGCAAAACGTTGACAGGTCTTTCTTAGTTACACTACAATATTAACAATCAAGTATGTTACTTTGACTAAATTACATCCCCCACTTAATGTGGTTTTCTCATATTACATTTTTAGTATCCGGATCGGGTATTATACGAGTTCGGTCTTTTAATTCGAATTATTGTTTCATCATAAGTTTCTGATCCTAACGAGTTTTAGTTTTTTCTGTTATCTTAGACAACGTGTGTCGCACACTCCGACTAATCCCGAACAAAATTAACAACCCCTCAGGGTCAGGGACTTGCATTGAAACAAAAACTGAAATCAGGGGACTAGACATGCACAATACCCAACTCAATGACTGAGAATGTAATACATGAACGACCACCTGAAAAATGTAATTTATTCTATTACTTTTTAATAATATTTGTTTATTTTAAATTATTATCGTTTTATATAATTTTTAAAAGATAGAATCTCAGTACGCTGTTGAATATTTGGTAGAAGATGATTTTGGCTGATAACAAAAAAAATAAATATATATATATATATATATATATATATATATATATATATATATATATATAGTTTTAATGTCCATCAAAGTTTAAATTGATTACTACTGGTCAATTTTGAACCATTTCAAAATTGTTTTTAATGCGTTCCAGTTTTCGTTGCTTCTTAATGCATTATATGTTTCGTGTAAGGTTATGCTTATGTTTATTTGTTTTAGGTGTGGGACTGTATTTGTAAGGTTATGCTTATGTTGCTTCTTAATGCATTATACATAGATTTGCAACACTGTATTTTATGTGTACATTACATTTTATTAAGATGCAACCAATCTAGATCGTTCATCACGTAAATCAGTGTCTGAGATTGTTTTCCCCTCATTCCATTGCAGTTGCCTTTGAAACTTGTTTTTTATTATAATTCAGTAGAAAGATTATTTTTCCATTCATTCGTTTCTTCTGAATAAAATTCGTTTATAATATTTTGTTGTCAAAAACGTAGTTGGCATTCATTAATGTCTTGTATCAAATCTATGATTTTTGATTCCTTCAACTTATTCATCAAAGAATATTTTATTCGATATTATTTTACATTATATATTCTATTAGTCAATTATTTATCAATGAATAATATTAGTAAAAATGGTTGGTTCACTCCTTTCAATGAATTATATTAGTAAACTTTAGTTAAGTACATTTCATGTCAAAAACTTTTTTAGTTTATATCATTTAAACTGATAATATATTTTTCTTTTCATAGACACCCTCCAAGTGATAAGTTTCTGGTAATTGAAGGCCATTTCATTTCATAGATTTCTGTATGCAACCTTGGTTCTCTAGGACTTGCTAGAAAGACTATATATGTGTTTGCTCATTAGACAAAATTATATATGTTTTGTCATCAGAAACATCTCATTTGTGTAACAGTGCATTTATTACTGTATCAAATTGTACTAGCTTCCGAGTTGATTAACAATGACTTGAGAGTTTACTTTCAGAAACGTGTTTTTTTTTTTTGTGTTGCTCAGTATTATGTTGAAATTGATAAGTGGGTGCTTCATATATTACAGACCTCGAATCTTATGGCTGCAGGTACGTGGAGAGTTATATTCATCGAGATGTGGTAACTCATGTTGCTGTTTCGGCAGCTGAACTTTTCATAATGGAGAGTCAAGACGGTAATTTTACTTTTGACTGTAACCTATGTCTCAATTTTTTACACTGCCTAAAATGATGACCTCCTGTTGAAGGTAGTGACATGCAGTTCTAATGATAACACATCGAAGATCCCATTTTCTGGGATTATGTCCCTAACTTAGATAATTTTGAGATGACTGATATTCGTGTTCTATGAAATTATAAAATGGATGAACATATGATGTATATCTATATGCATAAATTTCTAAAATACTATGTTATTGCTCATTCTAAAATCTTTCTTGCTGCATTAAGCCTTACGAGGTCTGATCAGTGAGTGTCACACATATTATCATTCACGACAAGTAGACCGGTTTGCATACTCTTGAACCAAAGCTCCAAATAGTGAAGGTCTCTCGATCAAGTGTGAAGGTTTGTCAAATTCTTTAGCATAACCTGTTTCCAACAAATTACATTCACAGCTCAATGAGTTTAGAATTAGCATGACAAACTATCACCAAGTGTTTTTTAGAAAAGAACGAGAGGAGTTACCAGCATCAATGACTAAAACACGGTCACAGTCCATGACAGTTGGTATTCTGTGAGCAATGCTAATGATGGTACAATCAGCAAAGTCCTCTCGTATGATTTTCTGAATGACTGCATCTGTTTGTGAATCAACAGAAGCCGTTGCTTCGTCCATGAACAACAGTCTGCTGTGCTTCAGCATCACACGTCCCAAACAAAGAAGTTGTCGTTGTCCCACGCTCCAATTATCACCATTATCAACAACTAGGAACAAAAGCCAAATTGTTTAAACTCAAAAACATGACATCTTCTGCTCACTAAGAAAGTGTAATCTGGATCAGTTTCTAGTACCTGCTGAATCAAGTTTACCAGGTTTTGCAGCTACAACATCGCTAAGTTGGCATCGTTTAAGACTCTGCAAAACAAGTTCTTACATCAGATAAGTGAATGGGTGTCAAGAGATGCAAACACATTAAACCTCGTGCTTATGGGAAAAAAAAATGATTACCCTCCAAATCTCTTCATCAGAATGTTGGCCAATTGGGTCAATATTACTTCTCACAGTGCCTTCAAAGAGTATTGGTTCTTGAGGAATGATCCCGAACCTAGACCTGAGATCGTGGAGTCCAAGGGTAGATATGTCGATACCGTCAATGATTATACTTCCGCCAGACGGCTCCACCAACCTAAACAGAACCTGGATCATAGTTGATTTCCCGCCTCCAGTTCGACCAACCACACCGATCTTTTCACCTCCTTTAATGTTCAGGGTAATCCCTTTGATCACCAAAGGCGTGTTTGGGCGATATCTAACCTGCATAATCCAACATTTAAGAACTTCGACTGAGTTTACTCTACAAAAATGGATATAAGTTTTAATTTAGGATAACATTTTTATATTTGCTTACCTGTATATCTTTGAGCTCTACATTACCATGTGAAGGCCAATTTGAAGGAGGGGACGTGTCCTTTTTAACCCATTCAGATTCTGAGGGTATGTTGGTGAACTGTTTAATTCTTTCAACTGAAACCATTCTGTTTTCGACAAAGCAGCTTATGTAAATAGCCCAAAATAGAGCTCCATTCAGTGACAATCCATACGAGAGGGATAATCCAACGTTCTCTGATCAAGATTTTCATTTTCAAGATTACTTCTCAAAAGAAACAGGAGAAAACTATTGGAGTTTAGTTGCAAATATACCTGGTTTAACGATGCTGGTAGGCAAGAGGATCATGAACATAGTAGAAGCACAGAGAAATAAGCTTCCAATGAACTCCAAACGAAAACCTAACCACTCGTTGGAGCCGTTGTTGTGGAAATCCATTCTAAGATTGCCATTCACACGATCAACGTTTTCTTGTACAAATCTGTCCTGCTTCCTAAAACAACGTATTGTCATAACTCCAGAGATGCTCTCAGAGAAATGGTGGATAACAGGGGCTTTTGTAATCGAGTCAAGTCGTGTTATTTCACGAGATGTTGCAAGAAAGAATCTCTGAAAAAATCAGGCCGAAAAATCAAATGAGTTTATAAAGATACCTTATTGTACAATGTGCACGGACGTTTTACACATAAGAAACCTACCCGATACCAAATATTGAGCCAACCTAATGGTACCAGAAGGAATACGGTTGGCCAAGCGTACTGACAAGTGATGACGATAATGCCAATCAATGTTATGTACATAGAAAGAGTCAGGCTTATTGTAAAAGGGAGGATGATGTCAATGTTTGTTTGATCACTTGATGCCTGAAAAGGTTGAACAAACAAGCACCGGGTCATTCTATAAGTATTAACAGTTGGTCCGACAAAAAGTTTCTCAAATAGAAAAGTATTAAGAATATTTACCCTACTAAGAATTCTCCCTGAAGGCGTAGTGTCGAAAAATGACATTGGAGCGTGAAGGATGCTGTGAAGAATTCGTTTAAAGAAAATCTGGCAAGTTTGAAGCCCAAGGACTGTTGAAGATATGATTCTACCAAATACTAAAAGGAACGAAACACCAGCAATCGCTGTATAAACTTCTATAAATAGCCAAGGGTTGAAAGAAGCTGCACGAGCATCAGAAGTCTCATATGCTAACCAATAATCGCTTGACATCTGTGCACCTTGCCACATTAGTGAGAGCACGACAACAATAATCGGACCCCACCATCCGAAAGCCTCAGTCACGTAAACTTTATATACGTCGAAGCTGATTCTTCCTGTTTCCCTCTCCTCTTCCTTGATTAGCTTTGATGTTCCAATTATAGAACTAGACTTGGATCGTTCTAATTCCTTATCATTTTTGCCATTTTCTTCCCTCGTGGTATCGCTAGGAGATTTCTGTAGAGGCCTTGGGGAGGTGCTTTCTGATGTTGCAGGTTTCATTTCTACTTGCTGCATTGAGGTTTCATGAGCAGACACTAAAGCTTTAAAATCGAGCCCAGATTCTAGTAGTTCATCGTACTTTCCTGATTGAACAATCTTTCCCTCTCGCATTACCTAACATTGTTCATATCAAATTAGAGAATGGACGAATAATCAGACCCCTAATCTTTAAAACAAAATCGAGGTCATGCTACTCACTAAGATTAAATCAACATTATGGAGGAAATCAACTTGGTGGGTGACTAGCAAGATTGTCTTGTTCCTGAGAGCTCCCCTCACACACTCCTGCAACGAAAATGTGAAACCTGAGAGTTTTTGCATCAAAACGATTGCATAAAATTAGATCCTAGCTACCACTATTACCTTGAATATTTCTGAACCGGTGTGCGCATCAACCGCGCTAAAAACATCATCAAGAAGATAAATATCACAATCTTGATAAACAGCTCTTGCGAGTTGAATCCTCTGCTTTTGACCACCACTCAGGTTAATCCCACGCTCACCGATTTCAGTTTGATCTCCAAATTCCATCATTTCCAAGTCTTTCTCTAAGCAACAGTTCTTAATTACTTCCTTGTACTTGTGTCTATCCATTGGCAAACCAAAAAGAATGTTATCTTGGATTGACCCATTTTGAATCCATGCTGTTTGTGCAACATATGCTGTGCTCCCACATACTCTCACCTGATATAACATCAACATTAAAGTTCACAGATATGTTTTATCGAAATTATATCAATGAGAACCCATAAAGTTTCTACCTTTCCAGACATTTTGTTCATTTCGCCTATAACGGACAAAAGAAGAGAAGATTTCCCCGAACCTACTGTCCCTACAATTGCTGCAAGTTCACCTTTCTTGATCTCAAAGTTCAAATTCTTGACAACAGCACCTTCAGAAGCTTCATCATCCCAGCTAAAAGACCCATCTTCAACCTCGACTGCTGTGCTGCCGTTGCAATCCTCCTGCCTCTCTACCGCTCCCTCATCCAAATCCTTACTCGACATGAACGCATCCAATCTTCCCAACGAGATCATAGCCTGGGAAAGAGAAATCATTGATTGAGGGAACGTACGAATTGGCTCTTGCAAGTTCTTGAAAAGTGATGTAGCAGTGAACACTGTCCCTGCATCAAGTGGGATCCCAAGCAAAATCGCACACCCAAACGTGAGGGAAGAGATAAACAAAGGTGTACTCCATAAGACAATCATGTTTCCACCAATGGAGATCATGAATTTGGAAAGCCACCCATATTCAGAATCGCGAAAAGCTTGAATTCTCTTGTTGAAGTGTTCTTCCCATGCTTGGAACTTAATCACCCTCATGTAATTAAGCATCTCGTTCATGGCTTTCATCCTCAAGTCACGGTTTTCCATTATACTGAATTGAAACCTGTTGTTCCTTTTAGTACCCAAAATCACATAAATCATAACTACCAACAGCCCGATCAAAGCTACGATGGTTGCCAAGCCAAGGTACGAGTAAAGTATGGTTAGCGCCACCGTAATTTGGACTGGCATAAGCCAAATTGCGTGCAACTGAAGCATCATATCAGACAGCTGTTGAGCATCTACAGCCATGTAGTTTACAATCTGTCCAACTCCGTGCGATTGTCGAGCAGAACAAGATAGCCTCAATCCCTTTTTGTATAAAGAAGTTATGAGGGTCGACCGGATTAACATTCCAAGCTTCTGAGAATGGAAATTGAACTGGTGGGATGATAAAACTTCAATAAATTTTGCAACAAGAAGGATTAGGATCAAGTAATACCCCTCGTAAGGGGACGAACTCTTTCCGGAAGTGAAATCGACGAATCTTTGGATCAAGAGAGGGCCGACATACATAACACATAGCCTTACAATTGCAAGGGAAGCTGTGAATGCAACATGTTTCCAGAAACATCGAAGCAGTGTGGTTCGAACAGGATGTTTTGAGTTTTTAGGCCACTTCTCTTGAAAAAGTTTGGACATTTTCTCTGCACGATGTTCGGGTGAAAGTGTTGGGATGTCCTCAAGTTTTAGAGGGGCTTTGTAGCCTTTACTCAACAATGGGTTCATCCATAGCCAAAAGAGTTTTGATGGGATTGAAGCTGATGCCCATCCACTCACGTCCGACGACTTGTTCAACTCATCACCCTCAGACACTTTACCATTACCATTAACATTTTCATTCCCGTTTTGTGACGCTAATTCTGTAGTCAGTATGATTCCAGTTGATCCAGTTATGGATACAATCAAGAGGAATATGGAAAATGGTAGAGATATCAATGAAATTATGTCGTCGGATTTCAGAAACAATGTGTTTCCTATCTCAGAAGCTAACCGGGCAATACTAGAATAAGCCAATAGAGCAATGACAACGAAATTTACTAACCAGAAAACACGAAGTGATAATGGATGAGTTATAGCTTGAAATCTCTTCTCGTGGATGATCAAAACCGCGATAACAAGGAAAGATAGACCTTGAATCAACCAAGAGATTCCATCTATCAGCTTCCATGGAATCTGAGTATTTTGTGTAAATGCCAAAATTGACGAAACAATAGACAAAATCGCTAAAACGGATGTCACGAGCAGAGACAACTTAAACCAAAAATTGGTCTTGACAATTACTCTACTTTTAGCAATAAGAGGTTCATTAACTGCAGAGGTGTTGTTCTGGGAAATGAATCTTTGATAAAGCTTTTGAATAGCGAAAATGAATAAATTACACAAAAAGATTACATCAATGGAGGATAAAAGCAGTCTTTGAGGACATGGTGACAGTAAGATGAATCTCAGCCATTGAAGTATGAATGAAAAACCTGTAGCATCCTCTGCAACAACAGAAGTTGAAGAACATGAAACAGGATTGATCCAAGATGAAGCAGAAGTCATCTTGGATTTATGTTAAAGATTTTACTTCTGATCCAACCACAAAAGATTTTGGATCAATTTGTTTAAAACTTTGGAGTTCTGTTCTACATAGTTTGAATTATATAAGTCATGCAAATAATAGAAGATTGTGTTTGAGAAAATGACACTGCAACAATAATGTAACAGAAAACAAAATACAATTTGGCTTGCTATAGGGTACTACAATTACAAGGGTGTAAAAGGAATTTTATTTTCACTGATTATTTATTAATATAGAATAAAATGAAAATGCTACCCTTAATGCTTAGTGTTAAATGATAATTTAAATAGAGTAGAAAATAATTGAATGCTAGATTGATTAGCTTAGAAATATAATTAAGACTAATATTCATATGTTAGTTACTTCCTTGGTCTATTCTCTTGTAATCTCCACACAATGTATCATAATTTTAAGAGTAATTTATTTAAATCGTCCTGATTTTTTCATGATTTCTCCATCGTGAAAGCACATGAACGATTTAAATAATTTACTTAATTTTAAATAAAAAAAGTACAAGATATTAAACCTTAAAAGGGAAGAATTTTAAGTTTTTAAACTAAAGTAATGGCCAAAATAACAACTATATAGCTTGTGTTTTTAGTTGAAAAGCAAGGTCATCCAAATAGGTGAAACATATAAAAATCTGAGTCCAAATGATAACTTGTAGACTGACAACAACAAAAAGAGGGAAGACAAAAACCAAATTAAGTAGGTATAAATATATATATTTTTATAAACCTTACATGGCATGAAAGTGTCTGTCAATTATCAAATAGACTTTATATTATTCTCAACTAAATCACCTGCATGTTTTATATGTTACTTTAGATTCCAAACGGCATACTGAGATTCATAATCATTGTTTATTAAAAAATAAAAATAATAAAAAAATTAAAAATAAAAATTGTGTGGACTAAGTTTTTGGATCATCATCATAAAGACAAAACATAGTGGTTGGATGTTGACTCTATGGTTCCGGGTATTCTTCTTGGAAACTTACTGCCGTTCTGTTTTTCAACAATTATAATCTTGTTTGTATATTTTGTCATTTTAATATATTATAATATTTTAAGGTTTTTATGAAGATGATGACATGAAATTTAGACCTGCAACTGGAATTATAGGAAAGCATATGTTTAGAGCGTTTTAGTTATATCTAATCGAATGTGATAGTGAACTTTGGATAGTAACGAGTAAATGGGATTCGTTGAGCTAGCAAAGCCATTCTATGATTAATTATGGCGTGTACCGACACAAAATCTGCCTCAACGCTAATATGATTGTGGCCGAATTAAACGCTTTGCATATACCAATCTGGTGCACTAGTGAAAAACTGGGACATACACTAGATCGAAAGACTAACCATGTTTGTGTTTGGTGCTCACGAGATTAGGCGCGACACTAATCAGTATTCTTGGCATAGAAACATAGTATCTTTTTATGTTTGGGTACATGATGGGGGCAATAGTATCCCAATATAATTGCCTATTTGGCAAAATTGTCCTTTGTCCATGCATGTGTTCTAGCTACACAATCTGAAATGGGCCTCCTTGACCACGTTATACTTTTATGGTACTGAGTACTGACAATGGCAATGGCAGAATACGTCACAACTTTTTATCTATGCAGTAAGAACACTTCCAACAACAGTGAACACTTTTCAAAACTGACACTACACTGGCAACAGTAATATCACTTCAGTTTTTTCTGGACCCACATTTACCAATATACCTTTATTTGTATACACTAAACAAATAAAAAAAAAAACTAACGTCCGTCGAAAAATTGAAGCGAAAAACTGACGATCCAAACTGACGCCTTCTGTCTTTTGTGACGCGTCAGTTTTTCAAACCGACGAACCGATGACACTCCTCTAATAAACATGTTCTATAATGTCAGGAATGTACAAACATCATAAGGTATGATATGTGGTGATTCAGATAAAAAGTAATACATTACAATACCTTATATCTTAGAAAAAATGATATATAGATTTAAAAGCATGCTTAATAGGGGTGTATTGTATCGAGTAAATTTCATATATGGTCTTTGGTGGTTACACATACTTATAAAAATTGTCTCTTAAACTTTTTTTTTTGCTCTATTAGTTTAAAATATTCACTTTTATCTCGTAAATGGTTCATCCGCTATTTGAAATAACTAAAATACCTCTAACTTCTGCATTATTTTTCAACTGATAATGCAGAAAAAAAAAGTTGAGAACCATTTTCGTAAATACAGGTAAACCAAGTGAATCATTCCTGAAGTTTACTCGTATTGTATTATATGTTGAAGTCATGTATCATACATGTATTGTATTATTAAGTCGTGTTTAGTAAATAATATATAATGAAATATAATATATACGAGTAATAATTAATAATATAATATAATAATAATAATTAATAATTAATAATATATAATGTAAAGAAATTGTAATCAATCTAACTCCAAGTCATAGAAAGTGACTAGTTGCCCATTTGGAACGAACATCACTTATGTAAACTTGGTTTCGTGCACCGAATCACTTACGAATATTCATTAAATTCAAAAGTGCTAAAATGCTATAATAACTAATTATATTAACATGTAACACACAAAAGCACGACTCCTCCTACATATGAGATTCATTACACAAGATATGAATCACATTTCTTATGAAATAGTCAAGAAACCCCTTGAAATACTCGTACGTAATTCCAAGAAAAATAAAATAAAAATAAGGGTCAAGTGTAACAAAATACATCAAACTATAATCAGATTTGTAACGTGTGTATTCAACTATATCAACTTCTATTGTATTTATCAAACTTTCGAATATGAAAAATATATGTATTTAACCTATTATAACATGTAAACTAGTGAGATGTTGTCGGTTTTAATGACATGGTGATAACATTTCCAATGTTGTGACAACTTATATGGATGTCACATCAGCAATATTATTGGTATTGATAACTACATACAATTGAAAAATTGAAGACACATCCAATATTAATTCGATAAAACAATAATAGTCCGACTATAGATGAATACATTTCGGATTTTGAGTGCGCTTAACCCCAAAAATAATCGTAATTTCGAATTAGTTGTAGATTCGTAGTAGACCTAACTTCAAGTCAACGGATGATCCATGTAGTAATGCGTGATGTCAATTTGATTACGACCGTGTGCACAGTCTTAACCTCGTGAAGTGGAACACAAGAAACCAAAACAGTCCCATCAGCCTTAGTTTTCATGCAAAGACTTGTACCAACTTACTTGGGGAACAAGAATCGTGTTGATTTGAATGGAAATTATTTGACTTGTTTTACTAAATAGAACAAAAAAATTTCTATGCAATATGATACTTCTGAGATTACGATGCGAAACAGTCTTTATTAGTATGATTAGTACTGATTAAATTGTTCTCAAGACATCGGATCATAGAATAAGAACAATTTAAATAACCAACAAACTATGTTTTGTCACACTTACATATTTATTGCAATCAGATTTCAGTATTAATAAGTCAAATTCCATCATTAAAAGCATCAAAGTATTTTAGAGAATGACTTTCCAGATGCAATGGTTGGAAAATGACTACATCAAAACCAAACAAACAGCCATTACAAGTTTATGTATTATATATGTGATATTTAAATTTCTTAAACAAGTTTATTCACATTTCAAATCTAAACTAACTTCACGTCTTTCATTTTTCATACTAGTAAAACCCAAACACAGTTACAATTACAATACAAAATCGATTTTTTTATAGTTATTTGGTTAATTCGGATTTTTTTCGATTTTTCCGTTTTAACCGAAACCGAACCGAATTCGAATTCGGTTTTCGGTTTCAGTTTTTACACTTTGAATTCGATTTTCGGTTCGATTTTGCTAAAAAAAAATTCAAAACCGAACAACCCGAACCGAATAAATCGAGGAAACCGTACCAATGAACACCCCTACTAAAGAGTATGCAAACAGGTAATGAGGATTATGACAGTTGCAATCAACGGGTAATACTCAGGACTTGGGTCTGGAACACTAGTCAGTCGGCCTTAAAGAATCCTATTGTTGCTATCCGTACCAAACTTATATGTCTCACTTGCTATTTGTATCAAGCTTATGCTTCTCACTACGGGAGCTGAATCCCTGGTCAGCTTGACCCTTGACAGTGAGGTCTTAATCTTGGTAGTCTTTGAAGACAGCTTAGAGGAGTTTCCCAAAGTGAGGTTTTGATAGACTTGGAAATATCGGAATTCAATTGTTTGTAGAATCAGTCACTCTATAACTTCAGGTTTGATATTTGATGATGTATGCTGTAGCATACAGGTTGATTTTGGGAAAAGGTGATATCAAGGAATGGTGTCTGAGTACAAGAATGATTTCTTTCAACCAAATATTCAGGATTAATTGTGATTTACTGTCTTGAATAGCAAAGGTTTGATAGGCCCGTCCAAAAAAAGGGCATTGTGTTAAACAAGATAAAAACACGTTACAAAGCACTAGTCAATATTGTTCCAAATTCAACTGCTTACCATAGCATGGTTAGCTATAGGCCTTCTAAAACTGGCAAAAGCAGCACCCATAGTTGTGCACTATTGTCGCCCACGGCCGCCACCTGTCACCAAAACGAAAACATTCCCAGTTCAGAAGAAAGAGTGATGTCTGATACCATATTCACCAAAAACCAGAAGGTCAATGAAGAAAAAGGAAAAACAATAATAGATAAACAAATTAAATTATACCTCTGCCACCACCAGTCCTGCCACCGGGCCCACCCCTGCCCCGTCCTCCTCTACCACTTCCATCATCCTCTCTACCTCTTCCTCTGCCACGTCCCACTACAGGTGGTTTCCTATCTGAAATAGCAATCCATAGAAATAACAATATCAATGATTATCACATAAACTTCATGCGGGAAAAATCAAAGAATCTAAAGCATAATAAATGCTTCTGTTGGAACAAATCATGCAAATTTGGACAACATGACCATAATGAGGGGAATTTGGCAATTGAGACTATCACAACAGAAGATCTGATGCTCATATAAAATGAAATGGAGAAAGTTCTGAATATACCTGCACGACTCTTCTCTTCTTGAACCTTATCAATAACCTGGTTATAAAAGAACACAAAATATTGGTCAGATAGATGTGCATCAATATATGCAAATACAATACATGTTTCTAAGAATTGAAACTGTCACGAAGATTCTTGACAGATTACAAAATAGTTAAAAAAGAGCATAAATTTTACAAAATAAAAATTATGGGCATTGTCTTTTAGAAGGAACTTCAATATCCCTAGTTTTATACAGGTCAAAACCATCTTTCATTTTACAAGACATGTGGACTAAAACCAACTACCCCAAGCTATACCAGTACATGCGGAACCGCTGAGCAAATCTCAGTGTAGAACAAAGGGCATCAGCATTTGGAAGGGAGTCCACAAAATTAAGACACGGGTGTAAAAATCGATAACATCTAGTAAAGGTCAGTTAGCTGTATTTAGTTGAGAAAACTAAACCAACATCTACAGGGAAGCAATTGATAATACTCAATAATTATTTACTTTACAGAACCCATTAAATTTTAGATCATAGCCAGAAGAGACCATTTCAACCATTTACGATTTGGGTAATGCTTTAACTCTAACCGGTCGAATAGGCCAAATTAAACACTTAGTCAAAATGAAACAGGTCAAGTAGTATAAGGTCTCCCAAAGTGTTATTTGCATGGTTGCATGTTTCAACATCCACATCGTTTTGACCTGTTACCCAGCCCACACATTTTTCCACCATAACAATTGACCATGCCGTACCATAATTAACTGTATGCATAAGCAAAAGGAAGTAAATAAGAGGACCTAGTACAGAAATACATGAGTAATGCATAATTAATCATTCAATGATTGCCACTCATTTACAAATCTAATACCTAATAGAAGTAAAGTTCTTTTTTCGTCCTAACGTGCTACCCCCACCAAAATCAGCCAACAGCAACTTTCACTCAACAATTAAGCCATCTATGACTCTACGAGGTTTAAGTGGCTCTCTGTGTGTGTTTGTATGTATTCTACTCTTGTTAAAATTTAGCTTCTTCCACACTTCCCTTTTGTTGTTCTGTTACATACATGTAACTCTGTCCAATATAATATAAGTTATGTAACTGCTTGTATTTTATTCGTGGACCCATTAAACATCTTCTTGAACTTCACCTTTAAAGCAACTAATACATTTCCTAATCAATGAGAATTGTTCTCATTAAGAGCCTAAAGACCAAAATATTAAACTACCATATCAAAGGAATAAGTATGTATTGAAACAAAAGATACATCCAGGAATAACATATAAATATTTGCATATCACTAAAATCCATCTGGCTTACCTCATCAGGAACTCTAAGATACTTTATCGTATTCCCACGAATGTAGCACTCGGGCATTCTCCAAAACCTATCTCCATCCTACACAAACAAACATCACAAAACTGAAACTTAAATTATCCTATAAAACTAAGAAAAAGATTGTATACAATACTATAAATATACTCATATGCTATTAATACATACCTTGGCAGTACAGATAACTTCACGAAGATGAATGTTCATCCATGTATCACAATTAACCAAATGTCCATTGTATGTCTCCCCATTTTTCAGCTCTACCAACTATCAGTTACAAAAAGTAAACCATTTATTCAAAAAATAAACAATTACTAGGTTAAACAACAGCATATATCTAAATGAAGTAACATTATCATACCATAGGATGACCTTGTGCTGTCTTCAGTAACGATAAGGGAAGCTGATACAAAAATTAACCACATGAATCAATTACAACACAGCTATACATATATAATATATATTCAAACAAAAAAATGATGCTGAATACAAAATTTAGGTTACATACCATTTTTTTCTAGGGTTTAGAACTGAAGGAAAAGGAATGTAGGGGAAACCTGAGATAAGAATAAAAGTAAACGGCGATGCGAATTAGGTCAATGAATTCAATTATTACTATACAGAATACATATGATGAAGCTGCGGAGCAACTGAACCCTAGATCTAGTAAAAATTTTAATTATCCTGCTAATTGTGAATCTAGTAACTATAAGATGTGATATAAAGTGTTGTTAGTGAATAAAAAAGGATTGATTTTGAAGAGTAGATGGTAGATACTTACAGTGCAGTCGTCTTCCTTAACCTTCAGAGGAGCAATGGCGGAAAACGAATCCCTAAATATTGTATTTGAAGTGAGCCGGGAGTATTGGCACGTACAAGTAAAGTACAAAGTTAAATACGATTAAAGACGTACAGATTTTGGTAATTATTGTTCTTAAATTTATATAATAATAATAATATATATAATTATATAATATTAAGTTATAAGTTAAAAATTGAAAGTAGTATTTTTTTGAGACTTGACCCAAATATATTCTTTTTTAAAAGTGTCATAAAATGTGAAGCATGTATTTCATTATCTTAATACCTTCAATAAACTTGAATACTATTTTGATATTCAAACTTATTGATTCGAAATTACATCATTATCATATAACAATATTCTACCGAAAATCACCACTAATTTTTCGGTTCTTACTTGCTACTATTAGCCATCACCATTAACTATTAACCAGCACTGCCTTTTACATACATATAAAGTGACGTGCAATTCCGTATTGTGTGAATACCTTGCTAGTTTAAGTAAAGAGCGAAAGAATGCTCAATTTCTAAACGAAAAATGTACAAACTCTTGTCGGTTACACATTTTCACATAATGTGTTGTACGTAATAGTTCGAGTTGACAAGAGTAAAATAAGGTTTTGTCTGTTGCACATTTTTTTAATCACGACTTCCATAACATAAAACATACAAGACTAGCCTCCACTGTACAAATTTTTAAAAGAAACACTTGTTTTCAAACACAAATCAATTCAAATATACTTTTTCTCTACAATGATAAGAGCCGATGATTCAATAGAACTGCAAAATTTGGCCAACAAATCAGATAATTTAACATGCTTGCTTAATTCTGTCCTGGTGTAATCTACGTCCGCTGGTGAGCCAAAAACCGTGTAATTACAACACACGAGTAACAGGGCAAAACCATCCCATAGTGAAACGACCCTTCAATGAATTCATTTCTAATACTAAGAGTGTACAGGGGTGACGAATGGAATACGTTTCGTGTTACATCGTCACTACTCACTAGGCTGAATCATCTTCATTTGACCTTCTACGCACAGTTGTTAAATCCACCAAGTGGCGCATAGTTGGTCTACCATGTGGACAATTCCATGGTGATCTTAGATCCATCAAGTGTTCAACTATCTACAATCATAAACAGTAGACAAAGAGATCATAATGTTTATGACTTTCAGAAACAGAATATTTCAAAACAGATCCAAAAACTCTAAAAGTACGTTATATTATCTGTTTTAGCATTAGCTTGATCTATTCAAACAAACTTAAACATTCTTCCATTCCCTCAACTCTTGAGTTACGTGATTAGAGGTGGAAACTTCAACTCAAAACTTATAAAAGGATCCGGGATAGGTTTTATCTCTAACGGGTCAAATGGGTTGAACAAGTTGAAAGTCGCCAGAACTGTATTTTTAACGCACAAAAATCTCATAAATCATTTCATTCATATATTAAGTTTGCAAAATATTTGACACGTCAACTATTTATTGGGGGATTAAAGTTGTGAAAATAGTGTTTCAGGTCAATCCTGGCCCAAACCATGTCAACCCAGGCATACTGATACCCATTTTAACTGGTTACCCATCCTACCTAATGCGCCCAATTTGCCACCTCTTGGCAAACATGTACTTTTGCTTAAAAGGTTGCCAAAAGGATGATAAAAGGGAGTATAACTTTTAAACCAACGAAAAAAAAAGAGGAAGGTACCTTCTGCATCTCGTTTCTACCAAGTGGATCTCCAATCATAACCGATGACCTGCAGGCACGTGATGCTAACATTGCACGTACTCTTGGGGGACACACTGAATCAGCAGTGTCCATCTTATAAGTACCCATCATTGAGCATTCTCCTTGACTATCAGCTAATATAGATATCAACTCCTTCACGTCTGCAGATAGAACAAATAGATTATACTCAAAACCTAAAATAGCAACAAAAAGGTAGATGACCCATTAAGATGATCAGATTATAATAGTGTTTATGTTACACTTTTTGCTATTTAAAAAAAAAAAACAGAAAGAAAGAAAGAAGAAAAGAACTGTAGGCAAAAACTTAGTACATAAAAGTGGCAATAATATTCTAATGTGTCGGTAGGGGCACACTGGATTTAAGGTGCTACCTGAAACACCAAAAGTTATGTTTTTACTGAAGGGAACGGCTTTTAATCTATAACGGTGCCCAGGAGGAGCATCAACATCTTCTTCCAAAGAAAACCCATTTTTCCTGGATGTCAATGGGAAGAATGCATATTAGTCTTGACAATAAAAAAATAAGTGACTCTTAAGTAGTGATTTGACAAAACTTGTGAAAATCAAGACATTTTGTAAATGAATAGAAAAGCCATTTAAGTATGTCAAGAAGGGAAATAAAACGCTTGAACGAATTGAACCCTTTGGAAAATTGAACAAACTTGGTACACACAAAATCAAGATAAAATTGGCTAACATCCCTCATAACAGAAGCTGCAAATGCTTTAGGGAAAGGGTCAAAGGGGGTCAGGGACAAAAGAGAAATTATAAATGAAAAGTGTGAATAGCTGGGAAAGCTCACCTGATAGTATCCATGTGCATTGAGACGATTATTTCTTCTTCAGGAAATAACTCTACCAAAATTGGCCTTCATCATATAATATAAAAGAAAACAAATCAAAAACAATCTGTACAAAGGATATATATGCAAACCCAAGTAGGACTGCTGTTTTAACAAAACAGTATCCATAGATCTTGCATCAATAAAATCCCCACCTCAGCAAAGGTTGTTGGTTCAAGATGGTGAACTGTGACAAATGCTCGTAATTGTATTTCTCATCCGCAGCATGCTGATAAGAAGGAAAGACATTAAATTGCCAACTACAAATTAAGATTTATATACCCTACAAGCTAGAATCTATGCATGAAACAATCTTGAAATAAGATTTGGTACTTTATGTTGATGGAAAGAGAGTAAAGGTGGTGAAAAAGCAAGACCTGGTCCACTATAAAGAGGTCTTGATCCAACTTGCCAATGATAAATCCAAGGTTGAACTGCCCAATAACCTAGAGAAAAACAATATGACATAAACTAACATACTACATATTTGCAGCCTGCTTTATTACCGAGATTAATCAAATTGGGAAGAAGAGCGGTCATAGACAGTTTTGTTTATTTTTTCCAGTACAAAAAATATTTAGGCGGAACTGAATCAACTGATGAAAACTTTCCCTTAAGATAGCTATAATGATAGCACTTAAACATGCGGAAACCATCAACAACCTTCATCCGGCCGAAATCTTCCTTCTTGAATAGCTTTTCTAATTCACTTGTTGCAGCAGATAACGCTCGTGCCTTAGTATCCTCTTTGACGACGTGAGAAAGCTCTAATGTTGCATCCGTATAGCATCTGTAGGTAAATAACAAGAAACGGTCATAAAGCAGAACTTTGCAGTTATTAACATTTTACCACCAGCGAATACAGTTTCAGACCCTTTCGTCTTTGACATTCTGGATGCATTTTTGCTTGCATGAGATGCTGAAAGTTTTTGTTGCCTCTTCTTCTTTAGTTCCTCAAAACTGAACTGCATACTATAACACATTTTTGAAATTGAAGAAGGCACCGGTTCATCTGAAGCCGGCAGAGAAGGATCTACTGCTTCTGATGCATCATTGGTATTTTTGGGAGATGAAATATCTAGCACCAATTTCGAAATAGGTGAAGGTTTATCCATTGTTATTATCCCCTGGATAAGAAGCAAGATATTACTTATTAAAAAACCGACAGGTAATGAAGATTACGTGTTTGAAATTTATAATGTTCATGTTTGACTTCTTACATTATCTGTAAATTTGATAATCAACAATACTTTTTACGATAACTTAATATGTGGCCTTTCACAATATACAAGTGGATTGTTTGGAATGCATTTATGTAAATCCGAATTAAGTTAAACTGGTAACTGAAGATAAAATCGTTCTTTTACACGAGTACTTTCTAATTAAAATTGTGATATGTGATATACTATTAAACAAATATCATTTTCATTAGTTTTCTATGCTATATGTATGTACATGTACAACTTCAGTTTTAGTTGATGCATATTGCCATTAGTATATAAAAATTACCAAAAATTTACTTACGTAGATTATATAGACTGAATGACCAAGAAACTAGCGAATAAGAATACTACAATAATAAATTAATAGTTATTTTTTAGAAGAAACGAAAAATAATTTAACTGGATTTTAAAATACGTTGAAGGGTCTGGGGTTACGAATGAAGAACATGTTATAATGTGAATTTTGATTCCATTCCATGGTGCAATGGGTAACACGACCATGGAATGAAAATCGGCACCAAGGATATCATAATCCTTGAGAAGCGAGTCGTTCCATTTCTTCAGACATTATACAAATTTATATTTTTCAAATGGCCCATCACATTCCTTCTCTGATGTTCTCCTATTAAACATTACTTTAACAATGACATACCTCATCAAGTTGTCCAGAGCTTTTATTGATTTCTACAGGAGACACATCTAATTCACAGTCTTCATCCATCGGAGTACGACTGGAAGTTTTGGACTCATTCCTCCCAACCTCATCAGAATCATCAACCACGTGATCATTTGCTGGAGATTTTGCAAATGTATAATGGGAAATAGTACTTCGATTAACTGCTTGGCGAAGGGTAGGTCCATTTCTAAGAACAGGGACCTCAGATAGAGTATTGCTAATGCTTTCATGCTTCCTCTTGTTTACAGTAACAAATGTTGTAAGTCGTGATTGAACAGGACCTGTAGATCGCGGTGAATCTGTTCCTTCCGTAACATTTTTCGCCAACTTTGAGTCGTATGATGATGGCCTCCGATTATAAGTTGTGCTGTTACTTATTTCTGAATGATCCCTACTATAGCTGGCAGAAAAGGTATCAGTTTTCTTCATGCCATGAGATTTAAGTGTAAAATCTCTCTTTGATAAACTATAATCGTCAACGTCGATCACATTAACAGCGGGTGAGGTTTTCAATGTCTCTTCACGTTCACTCACAGCACTGCTAGTTCCTGCAACTTTCTTTTCACTGTATGCTTCTCTTTTCATATCACTGTCATCTGACGATACTTGCTTTAGTGAAACCTGTGAAAAAGAGTTATGTTGAGAAGACAACTTGGATTTGTTTACATCCTGACTGAGCTCCTTAGATTTCTGTACTGAAAAGCTAGCGAGATTTGGGGAACCACTGCTAGCTTCTGCAACTTCCTTCTCATCGTATGCTTCTTTTTTTGTATCACTGTCATCCGCCGACATTTGCTTTAGTGAAAATTGTGAAAAGGAGTTGTCATGTTGAGAACACAGCTTGGATTTATTTAGATCCTGACTGAGCTCCTCAGATTTTTGTAATGAAAAGCTAACAAGATTCGGGGAATAGATCTTCACTAAAGCTTCTTTCAATGACTTCAAAACCGAGCCTTCATCAGTGAGAAAGACTTTTCTTTTGTCTGGGGTCACATTGACATCGCATACCCCAGTTGGAACAACAAAATTCATAATTGCAATTGGATATTGCTTTGAGTTTGCACTTCTATACAATTCATTCACAAGCTTGCTGACTTTTAGCATGTCAACAGGTCTACCGTTCACAAAAAAATATTGTCGATCACCTAAATTTCGTCCACTGCCAAAGCCTGACTTGGAAAGATACCCATCCACCTGGCAAGTATCTGATATAGATAGATTTACAGGCTCTAAGCAGTTGAAAGTGTTCATGCCAAACACTGTAATAATGTTATCTTTGAGGGAACCACTTCCCTGTGTTTTGAGTACTACAGAGCTTTTATTGTTCGCAGTCGTATTTGTACAAATCAACCGAACCCCTTTTGCAGTAAGAGCATAGGCCTGTATTTGTAACAATAACTATCATGAATATGAGGTATAGCATCCAGAGTCCAGACAACTACTTAAAAAGATGTAAACTTATAAAACAATAACATGATGCTTGCCTACAAATTTCCCATACTTCAAAAATATTACTTGAACAAAAGATAATCATTCCTCTTTTAAACATAGTAGTTCCTATCCAGTCCTTCATGTACAATTGGATTCAAAAGTTAACTAGAAACATCGTAACTCAAGATATTTCCAAGCAAATTTTAATTAGAGCTGGGAAAAACTAACGGCATTCACCTTCATATTTAATATAGGCAGAGGCCTCATGATTCGTAGCTTCTTTATCTTTAAGTTTAATTGCAAAGTACTAGTAATGCTAAACATGATAGTTGAGTAATAATCAATGAAAATACATCATCAAGATTCACACAGAACAACGGCAAATCAAGAAACGTAATAAGCAGTATACATCTTATGCCCAATTAAGATAAAACTCCAAATGTAGCAATATGTAGTAAAAAGCAACAATAAATCATATATACATAACATCATCAATAAGCTACAAAGGAAGACCTAATAAAAACAACTCACATTTAATAAAGAGATCAACTTTCCATACTCCTTACGAATATTGCGGTGAAATTCTTTACATCTCACAGGCAAATTAGAAAACAGCTGCTTCACAGTAACAGTCGTACCAACTTGCCGTGCCGTCTTTCTCTCATCCGTGAGCAAACCAGACCGATCATAGGTCAAATGTGTTGCAACTTTCTCATATTTCGTTCTCGTCTCCACCGTTAAATCTCCTAAGTTACACAATGCACTAAGAGCTTCACCTCTAAACCCGAAAGTCGTCAACGACTGAAGATCAGTAAAATCGCTCAATTTCGACGTCTGATGCTTCAATGCTAAAACCTAACCACAAATTATTAACGGTTCAAACTTTATTTACAAAATAACTAATATAATTTTTATAATAATACCTTGAAGTTGTTCGATGAAATGCCGCAACCGTTATCGACGACTTGAAACGAGTCTTGACCGAATTCTTTTAACGAGATTTCGATGCTGGTGGCGCCGGCGTCTAAGCTGTTTTCGACTAATTCTTTAACGGCGGAACGGAGGTCTAAAATTACTTGACCTGAACAGATTCTGTGAATCGCGTTCTTGTTTATTGGTTTAATAATTGATGGAGATGCTTCACTGCCCACCATTGAAACAATTATTCGATTGATTGTAGATAACTACAGTATTTACTTATACGGATTACTGTTAATTCTCAACTGCCAAACTCGAACGAATTGAATAATGGAAGAAAATTGTATAGAGGAAAACAGGTGTTGATTGAGTTTTTGGAGCCCTAGCTGTAATACATTTTGCCGCCAAAAATAGAGGTTGATACGACGAATAAAATGTGTGCTGAATGAGAACTAGCACAATTGGTTTCGTGGTGTAGTTGGTTATCACGTCAGTCTAACACACTGAAGGTCTCCGGTTCGAACCCGGGCGAAGCCATAGCTAATTTTTTTAACGATTAAATGTTGTTCATTCTTGTTTTATTAAGATTTAAGATTATTATTATTGTATTATTATTATTATTATTAACTAATTATTATTATTATATTATGATGATGATTATGATTATGATTATGATTATGCTATGGTTAGTATTTTTTTTACCCTTGTTTTTTTCATCAAGATTAAGATTATTAATGATTCAAAAAAAAAAATATATATATATATATATATATATATATATATATATATATATATATATATATATATATATAGTTTCCCTTAAATGCATGCTTTATATTTTTCTTTTTGCAACATGCATCATATATAACGAAGGATATAGATATATGTTATATGTGTTATGGCACAACACCACTCAATTTTAGGAGTCTTCAAATTTTACGAGCACTTTTTATAATTTGTATGGATGCATTGCAAGAAAAAAACTATTGTTATATATGTCGAGTAAAATAAAAAACCTTCTAACTCTACAATGTCACGATAGAACCTTAATATATTGACAACGAGGTAATCTAAACCCGCACTTCGCTGCGGGACGAAATAGTATATCAATCGTATTTGACAACTTTTTATTAATTAAAATTCACCGATCAATAATAAATCACTAAATTAATTCAACTATATACATATAACTTAAAATTAAAATGGAGTATAATTCTCCGTGGAGTATCTCTCAGATCCTTTTGAGAATCCTTTTAGAATTCAAACATATTATTGTAATATTGGTTAGTTAGTTGTTAAATTTTGATTTGTAAAGTTAGTGTTCGTCCATGTCGGACGTGGTTCGCTTACATTTGCAACGTTTGTTTTCCCGATTTAATCTTTTACACTGTCCAAAACTCAAAATGTCAAACTGTAGAAAAGACAAAAAGGAAAAGAAAAAAAAGTGTAATTACTAAAATACCCTTGGTACGTGTCAACATCAAAATGGCGACGATACTGTTCATCTCGTTCATAATTGTTAGTATTTATAATATAATGTATAGCAATTGCAGATAGATGATATATTATATAGTATTAATTATAAAGATTTAAACACAATTTTGTTTCATAGAATGCTCGAAGAATAGTTATTTTTAATGAAGGATGAAAATCGTTAGTTTTTTCAAGTCTTTGGATGATAACTTCATTTTTTTTATCTTTATACGATTCTTTAACACTAATTTCGATAGCCATGGTGAAATTCTTTTTGTCTATTATGACCTATATTTCGATATCACATAGGCCTCTCAAATTCATTTGTCAGATCATATATAGACTTCCATTTAACCATCATTTATTCATTTTAAACCGTAATAATCCGATAATATAGCAATTGTACAAATAATAGACATTAGTAATTATCGAAAACGATCAAGGAAATACTTCGATTACATCACATATATCTGAGTAAAAATACTCGACATAGTCAATTAACCCGAACCGAAAAAATCTAATCATCAATGGATGTTAAAAATTAGTAAATAATAATAGCAGTGAAATCTGAATACTTGTCTCAATACCATATTAAAAATATTTAAGTCAAACATATTCCACTTTTTATAAGCCATCATCGTAGATAAATAGATAAAGATTATTGGATCTTTCACTTAACCTTTAAGCAAAAATGGATAACATCCTACAAATACACACAGACGTGGCACTTTAGTTCACAACGTGTCACCCTCATATCTCATTGTCTACTCCTCAACACCTTCTTCTGCCACGTGTCACCTCATTCTCATCACCCTCATACACATCTTCCCGCTAAAACACACTATAAAAACTCACAAAATTCCACCTCTAAACGTAGTTTTCTTTCACAACAAATTAAAATGGAATCCACCACTCAAGAACTTAGACACCGAACCAAAGACCAACAACAACCACAAGATGATGACTTGAAAACCAAGACTCAAACTCAAAAGAATCAACGGCCATCCATGCCGCCACGTGGTATCCGATCCCTGGCCGTAGGGATCGCGATCCCACTGGCACTAACCTTAGCCAACATCTCAATGTTCGGGTGGAACCGAACTTACCGGGTCACCCAAAAGCCCTTCTGGATCCCTCCGTTATGGGCTTTACAATTCACTTGTTTATCTTCAGCTTTTGTGATGGGCTTAGCGGCTTGGCTTGTATGGGCCGAAGGCGGGTTTCATCAAAACCCGGGTTCGATAGGGGCTTATTTGGGTCAGCTTGGTTTGAGTTTGGCTTGGGACCCGGTGTTTTTTAAGATGGGTGCGACACGGGTCGGATTGTTGGTTTGTTTGGGTCAGATGGCGAGTATGTTTTATTGTTATCGGATGTTTGGGCGGGTGAACCGGACCGCGGGTGATTTGGTGAAACTTTGTTTGATTTGGTCCGGGTTTTTAACGCTTGTGAATTTGTATTTTGTAGTTTGATGAGTTATAATCCATGTACACAAGAAGGTGGAGGTTTTTGTAAATAGAAGTTTAATTATGACGCGTATGTTTTTTCTTTTTTCTTTTTTCTTTTTTGGGAGTGTTTGATATGATATATAATACGAGTTCAATGGAGGTTTTTGTGCTTTGTTAATCATCGTAATTAAGTGTTAACATTTGTTCATCATATTTGATTTGTGTTCTTTGTAACAATTTGGGTTTGGTTTAGTAACTACCCCGTATAATTTGTAACCGGTCAGTGTTCTTTTAGTAGTGAACTTTGTCTAGTAGACAATAGCATGCGGAATGACTTAAATACTCATTGTCTGAAAAATTATTGATTGTTTTGATTGGTGGTACATCCATAAATGATTCAAATATTAATAATGATGAATTAAATTAATGATTCAAATATTAATAATGAAGAATTATTGATTGTTTTACTTTTGTTCTACGTTTTCGAGCGATGTATCCCGTCTAATTCTGATCAATTGGTAGTTAGCGAATAAGAATAATTTCTATATCCGAATTCGGATATTCGAATATTGGATAATTTGAAATTCATAATCGGATTCGAAATTCGGATATTCGAATATTGGGTAATTTGAAATTCATAATCGGATTCGGATGTATTCGAAATTCGGATATTCGAATATTGGGTAATTTGAAATTCATAATCGGATTCGGATGTATTCGAAATTTGGATATTGATATCAGACTTTAAATCCCGTAGTTGTCTTCACAACAAATATCAAATTTGGATATTGATATCAGACTTTAAACCCCGAAACCCCGCACTTGTCTTCACAACAAATATCAAATTACGTGTAAAAGAAATTTTTTTAATAGTACTATCGATATTATATGACGTTTTCACTTTATAATGGAGAAAGAATAGAAGAATTTCTTTTAAATCTTCAAGGATTTTTCCCCAACTTCGCCTCACTTAACGGTAATGGTTAAGATTAATAGATAGATATGAACGTCACTTGATTATAAAGTTCTATGTTTGTATTCGCGATTTCATTAAGATCTTTAACTATTTTGAGTTACAAGGACATAAATAGTACTGCTTCATGATGAACATTCACTAGATAAAAGCTATGTGGATTTAATTAGGAATGTATCATAAGTGGATTTTAATAGTTAAATGTGACGTACATGCCTCATAGACAATAGAAATATACCTATGAAATGCGATTCTAGATGTATTTTGTTGAGAAGAATACGTGAATGTATGTATCCATTGATTTTGATTGATTAGTAGACATGTAATGTACATATGGTTAAGTTATTACAATTTAGGCACAATTTTTAAGTATGCATATCTAGTTAAGTTACTGTAATATAGGCACAATTTATAAGAAAAGCACAATACATATCGTGCTAAATTACTACAATTTAGGCACAACTAGAATTACGTCGTTAAAAGAGTTGCATTTTCTTGACGGGTCACAGAGGCAACGTCTCTAGCAGTGTCAAATAGGCATGTGCATGGTCCAAAACAGGATCAAACCGGCTTGGGACCGGACCGGACCGGACCGGACCGGACCGAATCCCAAATTGCACCAGATATGCAGACTAAGGACCGGACCAAGTATGATCGTTTTGGTTCGGGTCGGTTCTGGTACGGTTCTGATCGGTTCTCTCAAAAGAACCGGAGCGAGATGATTGTTATTTAAACATGGTTCTTTTGTTGGCTTTACACAATTTTGAGGTCATTAGTTGAAGATTCATGCATAAGTTTTTATTGTAGTTGAAAGATATGAGTTTACAAAATGATGAAAATGTATGATCTTTAAGTTGAGCTATATATGAATTTTTGTATAACTGCAAATCTTGATCTAGACATATAATATTAAATATCATCTACGTTGATGATTTGAATAAAGCACTATGACACTGTTAACATATTCAAATAACTATCGTTGATTTGTCAAAATTCATTCATTATTTCAAAGATTAAAATATGACAAATTAATAACAAAATTGCATGTCCATAAATGACTCAGAAAGATCAAACATATACTCACATTAACTATTGGATGACACAATAACACCATTTTAGACACACTCAATAATAGTTTGACCATAAGAAAAAGTTCAACATGTCACACTCACAACATGTTAACAAATAAAATGTTTACACAAGGACAGAGGCTACTAACTGATTAAGGTTAGTTTATATAATTGTGTTATTTTGACGGTTAGTTGGAAAAAAATTGTTAGTATTAAAAGGTAAAAAAGATTAGGATGACATGTTGTTTATCTTATGACATATAAGGTGTCGCACCCCCAAATTTACTGTTCAACGGAAGTCGGGTCGGGGCGCGACTAATCAAGTAATCATTGCACAAAGGTAAAGCAAACACTCTATATGAGACGTTTTGAAAATAGTACAAAAGTAGTTACATTAATATAATTAAAGGTTTACATTAGTCGCTAGTTCGCAGGATGAAATCCTGAAGATTCTAGTACATAATGGTTATTACAAAAATAATGTAAGAAAATCTTCATACACGTATAATGCATGCGACTCGAGCTAGCAAGCAATCATGTGGGCAACCCTACTGTTGCTGAGTACCTGAGAATACAACGCTAAAAAGTCAATCAAAAGGTTAGTGAATCTCACAGGTTTAGTAGTAAAAACATAGTTATGATACACAAGATTTATCAGTGTTGCAACCAAGCAAATAAAATAAACAAATTAATGTTTCCGATTACCATAAGCCCACGGTTCGAAGCCTAACCCGTTTCGTGCCTTCTGGAGATGTCTAATCCGAAACACCTTTATGACAAATACTAAAGCGCACGTTTGACGTGGTTATAGCTAGTAACCCGGACGGGGGTGTCAGTCCCAAAATAGATCTATTCTCTAGTACTCGCGCTATTGCAATTAACGAACCATGTGTGATGAGGACTTTTAGTGGATTAAAAACAACTCATGCAATTGCGTAAAAATAACCGAATACTTGTGTTCATGAAAAACAGTTAAGCATTTGTATCTCACCCCAAAGTATAAAAACAGTAAAACAGTAAAAGTGGGGCTATGAGACTCACCTGAGTCTGGAAGCAAACGTTTAAACCAATAAACGTATATCCAATATGAACAATCTGCAACCTTCTAATGCCCTAAGCATATAAGGTTGTATGTGAGTAAATGTCTACAAAGATCATTCCCGCTAGTTGTCCATTCAACTAGTTATTGTCCAAGTGTTTGCTTAGTGTTTTCGTTTGAAAATGTATACGGCCCCTTGGTGATGTTATGTAATAATAATTTCCAAAGTATTATTATTAATATGTTTGTTTCGTTGTACACTTTGTAAAGTATGTTTCCGAGTTGTGTCTTATATAATTGTCCGTTGGCGTTTGTTGTTACGTGAGTTCGATACTTAGTGTAAAATAATGTTTTAAATCTTTCTGTTTCATGCGACACATGTGAAGTGTTGCGACACAGTGGTAGTGTCGCTAGGTATTGCGACACAAAGTTACATCTACTGGTTTGCGACACAGGTTACCACTGTTAGTGTGCCACTATGGGTGCCACACTAAGAGTGCGATACTCGGTTTGTGTCGCAAGAGTTCTGCGACACTTAGGACCTGATGGTTTTTACGAGTTCGGGAGGTTGGTCAAACGAGCTCGGTTTGACGCGAAACTTTTAGAGAAATCTTAAATACGTCTAATAAGCCTTAGGAAATTGTCTTTACGTTTTGTGATTAGCCCGAAGTGTCGTTTTCATGAATTTGCCAAAACAGCCCCTAAGGGTGTGTTTTCTAGATTTTTAGGTCTAATTCGTCTCTCGTTTTCGCCTAGTTGTGGTCCGAAATTAATTATGAGAAAAATCACGAGTGTTAATCAACATCTTGGCGATTTTATGTAATTTTTCTAGAATTTTTGGAGGTCGTTTAGTTGATTAAATAAAATCGTGAAGCACATAAGGTCCAGTTTTTACCAAAACCGACACATGTTGACAAATTAATTTTCTGGCTAAATCCATGTATTTTCAAAATGAGTCATAGAAGAACTTTTTGTAGCTAACATCTTTAGGAAGATTTAGGCTCAAGTCTCATGCATTTTCGAGATCTAGAACTCAAGATATGAGCTCGAGAAGTTGGGTCAAAAATCTGTCACCCGAGACAGCACAGCGACACGTTTTTGTAAAATTGTTTTCGGGTATCAAACGGTGTCGGAAAATTATAAAACCACTTGTATCTGAAATCTAACACCTTAAATTTAATTTTTGTTTTTTGAATTGTCCATTTTCGTTAAGTTTTGAGTACGAAACTTCTCTTTGAAGTCGGGCCAAGTTTCTGCCCAGAAAACTGTTGACATTTTGAATTTGTAAAAACGTTTTTCGATTTTGTTTTTGGACAAGATCTTGTTAAATGGACATTATAACATGAACATAAGTGTGTTCCAAGTAAAATAAAAGAGAGATGAAGCTTCTTACAAATGAGATGATGATCTAGAAGAGGAAGATGATGAAAGGTGCTTGATCTTGTATTTTTGGCTTGATTTCTCCTTGAAAATGATAAAGGTGATGATGGTGTTTGATGGTGGTGTTTGATGGTGGTGTTATGGTGGTGTTATTTGGGCAGTGAAAAACTGAGAGAGAGAGGAGAGAAAAGTAAGAGAGAAAGAGGTGGAGTGTAGTGTGTGTAATGAATGAAAGGTGAGGGTGGTATGGAGGGTATGGTGAGTATGGGAGGGGAAATGGGGGTGTCTTGGGCATGGCTTGGGGGATGGAAGATTTTTGTGGGCCCCCACATGGTGTGGGTTGCCTAAATATTGTTCCCCAAGTTTATGTTACGTGCGGTACCCGTTACTCGTTCGTTTCGTCGTTCGTTTAAACATTAAAAGTTTATTAATTATGTTTTTCGTTAACGATTTATTCGCGAAATTTTTAATGAAGGTATTATTCAAAATACTTTATTTTAAGTTATTAGAAATGTTATCGTGTTTCGTTTGGTTTTCGGTTTTGTTTCGCGCGTTTTTGTCGCGTTTGGTTACGTTTTAACTAAACGAAATATGTGTGTTATATTATCAAAATAATATAAGGTAAATTATTATGTTATTAAATAATTTCATATTATTTAGTAATTGGTTCACCAACATCCGTATTTGCGTTGTCAATTATTTATCCGACCCGAATTTGTACGATTTGAACGAATCGTATACGCGTGTATATATAAATATACGAATTTCCGCACATATTTAGCCTAATATAAACTAAATACATGTAATTACCAATGTGTTAGGCGCAAGTAATTGTCCTAATTTGGAGGGTGTCACATAAGGAATTAATATGCTATAGTTAAGGAATGTATATAGTAATTTCGGTTCGGTCTATTTTTAGTTTTTTTTTCGGGTATGGTCTGTCCCGTACCGAGTCCCAAAAAATTGACAAACTGTGGACCATGGACCGGACCAATTATGCTTGGGTATTTCGGTTTCGGTCAGGTTCCTCCTCGGTGTAACATCCACCCTAAGGGCCTAGTAATATACGGGTAATTTCCTAACTTTAAATTTATTATTTAATGTGTTAGGAATATTTAGTATTATTAGGTTTATTTGATAATATTAGTCAATAAGATAAATGAGTTATTATGACTAATACATAATTCGTTGTTTTAAATTAATCTAGTTGACGGTAAAATAAAATAGTTGTTTTCGCAAAATGGTTTTAGGTTCCGGACAATAGATTAAGAAGGGAACTAAAATTGTAATGGTATTGGGTTAGATTATATATATATTCATATATGTTCTTAAACCTTCTGTAAACTTTCCTAAACCTCATTTTCTCATTTCATAACCTATGGTCAAGCTCACAATTTCGTTCAATCAATTTAATAGCAAACTGACTTTGATTCAAGATTGAAAAACGAATTTCATATCATCTTCATCATCTTGTTCCTGTGAGTATTTTAGTGTTTATAACTTGTTTTTAAGAAATTGGTCAATTTAGGAATTGATTGTGAAATAGAGGCTTGAAAGATGTTATATGATGATATTTGATGTATATGAGTTGTTACAAAGCTTGTTAGAATAATAGGAAGTCGAATTTGTGAGTTATGCAAAAGAAAGTTCGGGTTTTTGGTTACAGCAGGCTCAGTTCGCAGCTTGCAGAAGATGAACTCAGTTCGCAGTGCTTGATTGCGAAGCGAACTGAGTTGTCTTGCGAACTGAGATTCGCGAACTGAACCCCGCGAACCGAGTTGGGCTGCGAATTGAGTTTGCTGCGAAGCAAACTGAGTTGCCCTGCGAACCGAGTTGGGCTGCGAACCGAGTTGGGCTGCGAACTGAGATTTATTGCGAAGCGAACCGAGATTTGGTCTTGCGAACCGAGATTGTTGCGAACTGAGATTTTTAAAAAAATCTGTTTCGCAAATTTTGAAATTGCGTAAGTGTTTTCAGGGTAGCGACTAAGTGACAAATTTCACTAACTCGGATTGGGTAGAAATTCGCATGGTCACTCAAAAACGACCCAATAATCAAGGCTTTATTCTAAAAGCCTAGGCAGTTTTTGGCCTTTCGGGGTCATCTTGGGGTCGAAAATGGCATTTTTTAGTTTTAAACATCGTTTTGGGATTTTCTGGTTTCACTTCGGATTGAACTTTGGTTTTCTTAGACTTCAGAGATTTGCTTGTTCGCTTAAATATGTTATATCATTATGGAATGAGTTACTAACTCCTTATTTGTTGTATTCTCAGATCAGCAGAAGACTCAGTAACATTAGACTTCTGAGTTGTTGGACTGAGACTGACAGGTGAGTGGATCTGGAACTCACAAGTTTGATTTGGTTGTAATGATTTGGTTGCAACAAGTAAACGTAGATATAATTGATAGACTGTTTAGTCTGATTTGCTGATTATGAATCTACGTGCAATGTGGCCTTCGGGCATTGGTTGTCATTAAAGAGGTCAACAGATTGTTGGACTTGGTTATTACAAGATTACAGATACAGGGTTTTGTACATGTGTTGTATTAAAACCTGTATTGTGAAATGCTAATATCAAGTTATCGGTATATTCTGTATAGGCCAATACAGATTGTGATAAGCGTTCTTTGAGGGCCACCGCGGCAATAGGGTTCCTCAAAAACTGTAACATCCACTCTAAGGGCCTAGTAATCCGGGTAAATTTCTAACTTTAAATTTATTATTTAATGTGTTAGGAATATTTGATATGTTATGTTATTTGATAATATTAGTCAAGAGATTAATTGAGTTATTGTGACTAATAAATAATTAATTGTTTTAAACCGAATTAGTTGACGGTAAAGTAGAATAATTGGTTTTCACAAAATGGTTTTAGGTTCCCGATAATAAATTAAGAAGGGGACTAAAATTATAATGGTATTAAGTTAGATTAATATATATATACATACCTTCTCAATTCTTCTACACAAATACACACACTTCTTAAACATTCCTGCGAACCGACTTGAAATCCCAAAAATTGAAAGAAACCTTCTGTGAAATCTTAAAACAGTAGAATAATCACCCTTTTGTTACAAAAACGAATTCCAGTAACATCCTCATCATCACTCTGTTCCTGTAAGTATTTGATGTTTATAATTGTAATTTGATGAAATTAGCAAACTCTCGAATTGATATGAATTTTAAGCTTAAAAGATGTTATATGATGTTATTTGATGCATATAAGTTGTTAGAAAGCTTATTTGAATGATAGGAAGTCAAATTCGTGAGTTTTGAAAGAATTCAGTTCGAATTTCTGGGTTCAGCAGCGAACTTCGCAGCTTGAAGATGAACTCAGTTAGCAGAACTTGATTGTGAAGTAGTTTCCACTGTTTATGTAATTAACACTGTTAGTTAAGAATTGAAGTAGTTTCCACTGTTTATGTAATTAACACTGTTAGTTAAGAATTGAAGTAGTTTCCACTGTTTATGTAATTAACACTGTTAGTTAAGAATTGAAGTAGTTTCCACTGTTTATGTAATTAACACTGTTAGTTAAGAATTGAAGTAGTTTCCACTGTTTATGTAATTAACACTATTAGTTGAATTTATACTTAGACTTTCATAAATGAAGCAGTTACCACTGTTGGAAGTTAGTTTCCACTGAATGTTCAAATATGGTAGCTAATACTGTTTATGACTTTGTGATAAGAATGAGTCTGTTATGGAAGTTATCTAACTCATTAATTGTTGTATTCTCAGATCAGCAGAAGACTCAGTAATATAAGACTTCTGAGTTGTTGGGTTGAGATCGACAGGTGAGTGGATCTGTGATCCTCAGTGTGATTTAGTTGTAACATGTTTGGTTACAACGGGTGATGTAATACTACTGTTGATAGACTGTTTAGTCTGAGTTGTTTATATTATCCATGATGATTATGGATTATGTGATGTTTGGCCATTGGGCATATGCGATATGTATATTCAGAGGTCAACGCTGGTTGGGCTTAGTTACTATTGTTTGGCCAAACAGGGGTTCCTTATACACATAGTTGATAGGAACTGTTGTTGGTGAAGATAGTAACAAGCTATCGGTTAATCACTGTATTGGCCTGCAGTTGATTTTAAGTGTTCCTTGGAGGATACCTCAGGAACCACCGGTCCTCTTTGATGTTGTGTGTTTACGATTATTTCGTTGTAAACAGATTTGTTATTTCTGAGTTAGACTGTTGGTTACAGTTCTTCTCACTTAGCCGTGTGCTAATCCCACCACCCTACTTCTTGCAGGTTAATGTTGATTAGGGGATGGGCAAGAAGTTTTTGGTTTGATGGGATGTTTGACGACCAGCTACTCTGATTTTGTTTTGATACATTATGATGTAATTTGTACTATATAACACCCAAACTGATGTATGTTTTATGTTTTTTAAATGATATAACTTTAGCATATATTGTTAAAGTATGTTTTGACCAGACGCTTCCGATATTTCGAATATAAAATGATATTTAGAAAACAGGGTGTTACAAAAACCACCGATCCTCTTTGACGATATGTGTTTACGATTAATTGATGTAAACAGATTGTTAAGCTAAGTTGAACTGTTAGTTTCACATTCATTCACTTAGCTTTGTGCTAATCCCCCACTTTAATTCCTGCAGGTCATGTTTGATATGGGCGGGCAGGAGGATTATGTTTAAAGGAATGTTTGACCAGCTGACAACTCTGATATGTGTCTTTTGATAACTAAAATGAAAGTTGAAATTATGTAACACCTGGTTGTTGTACGATGTTTTGAACAAAATATATGTACATTTTGGTAAATGATATTAATGCTATATATGTTTTGACCTACGCTTCCGAAATAAAAGAATATTTTATAGAATATGAAGAGAAGAGTGTTACACTCGGTCCTCGTGTTTTCTCGGTTCTTCCCAAAAAATGCATAGCCCTAGTGTCAAAAGGGCATGGCCCCTGATTGATATTTGGAGAGCTATGGGGTGGGGTTAGGGCAAAATCTTTAGAGTCGTCGTTTCAAAATAACAACAAAAATTATCTTTGTCAATGCGTCTAGAATATAATTTTTAAACATAATTGTTCTATAACCGTATGTTAGTTGCATTTGTTTAAGGCATAGTTTTAGAGACACAATTCAAGAAACATTTCAGGAATATGAGTTGTATGCTTAAACAAAATCATGTCCGTAGTCTTATTCCAAAGCGAAAATTTGTAATTTATTTATGAGGAAAACACCAGATATACATACACCCGACAACTAAATCATAACTCAAGAAAACTAACATCTTTTTATTAGTGTTCTTGTAATGTGACCTTTTATCTAATTGTGTTTGGAAAACATTGAGAAATGACGGATGTTGCTAGCTATTGATATACCTATTCGCAAATGCATTAAGCGATACCAGACCAATGGCGCAGAGGCTCTCAACATGCAAATAATTGTGTAACACACAAAAAATAAATCTCTGTCAAAATCTCACATGCCTAAGTCTACATGAACTCGTCATCCTAACCCGCTCCCGGAAGGTGATCGGCAACAGCTCGGATTGACCATGTCAACCCATACCCTATTTATTCGCCATGTGGTGGTTAACCCGCGTAGCACATCTCCTTCAAACCCGAAAACTGACTCTTAGAAAAAGGTATAAATAAGAGTCAGGGCTTTAAGATAGGCAGAAAAAAGAAACACAAGCATCACCAATTTTCACCGCAATATCAATCCACAATCATCTCATCATCGTCAACACAACTCTCACCATCTTCAACCTACTTCCATAAATTCTTACCACCCTTCATTGAAATCCCCATTTTAATTGAAGGGTTATTTACGTCAATCGGAGTGTTGTCTCCCGTTCAATTTGCACTCAATCATTTTTAAATGCTTGATCACTAGCAACATTTAATTATTGGTGCAGTTAGAAAAAGAAATAAAATACATCTCGCGATTATGTTTAAGGATAAAAATGAAGAATATTAAAACCTTATATTATTGTAATACCTCGAAGTTTGAGGTATTATTTTAATAGTTGTTGTTGGGAAAATTAAAGTGTCATAATTTCTCTACATTATACATTTGATGAGATAGAGGGTAAAACTGAAAATACAGGATTAACTAAATATATTCAATATAAACTTGAATATTAGAGGATTTAGTTTCCTAGTAGGAATGTATTTTCTAATTATACCTATCCATAAGACTCTATAAATAAAGAGTTCTTAAAAGATATTAGGTGTCTTTACTTCATGTAAAACCACAATCTCATAACTTAAGATCGTCTCCCCGTGTAACCTCTAAGTTGTGCTTAATTGAAAATACACATATGACTTAGAATATCTTCTTCATGTTCTTCATTTTTATTATTGTTATGTTTATATCTTTTGTTTGGTGATTAACGGGTCCTACAGTTGCAAAATATATTTAAGTTGTCTAGATAATAAACTTGAAATAATTAGTTAAGGGGTGAATTCTAAGCAAATAAGACATGAGGGGCTATATGTATACATACCAAACAAATATAAGGCTAGTTAAATTAAATATATAACATATATACATACAAATACATGTCGACATACATACATACACAATTTCAAAACTTTCCATAGAGAAAAAGAAAGATCGCGAGAGAAAGAAGGAGAAGAGAGGAAAAGGAATTTCAGCCCCAAATCACTAAATTGAACATACAAGAGTCTAAGTCATAATCTATTAGTCACCCTAAATTCAAGGTTCTAAGAAAATTGGAGATTCTCATGTCGTTATTTTTGTTTAAATTGCAAAGGTGAATGATATGGGGATTATTTGGGTAATGGGTTGTATGATTCTCGGTGTAAGAGATTACATACTAACAAGTGCGGTTGTTTGTTCTTTATTCATACTTGATTATTGTTGTTGTTGATGCATTGTAGAGATTAACTAATTTTATGTTAGCCTAAGTTGTTACAAGTTGTAAGTTGATTGCGGATCCGCCTAAATGGTTTATAATCTCTACATTGCCCAAGTTGTTAGTTGTTAATTACTTGTTGTATGATGCCCATTTGATTGCATATATGCTCACTAAGTTTATTGCTTACTCTTTTAAGTTGTTTAATGCTATAGGTGTAAGTGGATCGGTTGATCAAGGTGCACATAGGGATGGCAAGACGATTATGAAGAGCTAACGTGGATTGCATTTGCAAAGTGTGGGTTTGGCAGGTTCCTCCTTCTTTTGAATTACCGTTGTGAATGCTACTTGTGTAAATCGCCCCTTATGTCTTTTGATAAAAACACATGGTTTAACTTGTAGTGTCAAAATGGTTAAGATTGTGTTCATGTAAGAAACTCGTCGGAGTTGTGGTTTTGATACAAATTGTTGTGTATATGGATGTTGAAAATTTGTAGGTGTAATAGTAAAAAGGTCCAAGTTTTTTGTGAATGGAATTAGTTGCAAAATTGTTACAACAAGTGTTTAAAATGGTCGTTTTGATCTCAAGTCCAAATTCACCATTTGTTGTAAGTTTTGAAAAAGCGTTGAATGAAATAGGTTTGTTATGTTGGTTAAAAGAAGTCTGCAAATTTTTGTAGGTTGAATGTTAACGAGTCAAAAGTTTGCCTAGTTTTCGTTTGGTCCAAAACTGAGTTTGCTGCACATTTCAGAAATCAATGTAAGGTACGCAATCGCGTACCTTGTACTAAAAATGGATAAGAAAATTTAATCTGTTGATTACGCAATCGCGGATCGCGTACTCTTCAAACAAAAGTCTACTGAAAACTTTTAGTATTAAGTACGTGATCGCGTACCCCTGTTAGGATCGCGTACTCCTTAAAAAACAATTTTTTTGAGCGTTTCAGTTATGTTCATTATTATAAGTGTAGTGATTTGTACACCACTTTTTTTTCCCTTTTATATTGACCACTTATTTAGTAGTTTTGACCATATTAACCATATTAATTATATTGTTATATTTCCTATTGTGAATAGCTAAAAATTGATAGTGTACAAATCATAATAATAATTTATTATTATTATATTTGAATAATGTTTCTAATTTTTTCCTATTATAATAATAATAATAATTATCATCATCCTCATTGGTATTGGTAATAAAATAATTACAATGTTTTTATATAGAGTTCGTGTTCCATGAAATTGAGAATCGGACAGAAAACAGAAATGCAAGTCCAAAATACCCCTTATTAACAATTTATATAGTAAATCTTCATTTTCTCGCGATTTTCAAAGGGATTTCTCGTGATAGTATCATATGACAAGCTAAATTGAGATTTTTATGACATATCATAGGGTAAAATCGTCTATTTTGCTTCAATCTCTTTTACCCACTACAAACTATAAATATTTCTTTAAGTCATATATTTCATTACTTTTTTTCTATGCAACTTCTTTCTATTTTCTTCAATTCTAAATCAAAGATCAACTTCTAAAATTTAACTCACAAGTTTGATGGTGGAGGGTTGTGGATAGTTGGTTGTCGTTATTGAATGTTAAGTATGAACACGAAACATTATAATAATAGATAACAACAAATTAAAAGTTTATATTAGGGAGTAAATAAAGAAAATTTGTGACTCTTTTCATAGATATGTTGTAAGAGTTATTATTAATAAGTACAACTAAATTGGTTAAGTTGTATTTATAAAGGTTGATGGACAATAATCTTGCTAGGAATATAAAACAATATAAAGTATTGTTATTGCTGTTTCATGTATGTCATGGGTTAAAAATAACTTAAAGTTGTGGTATAAGACTAGAATCCCCTCGCAAACGAGAGCAAACAAAATCTAGTTTGGTGCATTTCACAAGCTCGATTTGCAACATCAAATCTATTTATAAAATTGGCCAAATAACACATCAAAGTTAATCGAGTCTCAATCACATTATGAATCCACAAAAAGGTGATTAGATCATTGGATAAACAATAATAAATAACTAATAGTAGCTTTATGTCAAAATCAACAACTTGTTTGGGATTAGGTTACTAGATTAGGTCGGATTAGATCTTGTTCGAAAAACAATTAAATAAATTCACTCGGTCCACTTGACATAAATAAACCTTTCATCCCTTCCAAAATAGGTGTTCACAATGTAAATGACATTTAGTTTTAAACATATAGTCGATGCATTTTTAATAGTTAAATGTAAATTTTACCTTTTAAAAGCACACTCAATTTCGTCTCAGTTTAATTTTTCATTACATAATTTTCACATACATTAATATAAGTGCAATAATTACAGTGTCAATTGATAAATTTCATATTTACCCACTTAGATTATGTTTGACGAAATTAGCTTTTAGTTGGAACTGGAAGTAACTAAAGTTTATCTTGAGCTGATAGTTGAATATAAAGTTTTGCGAAATGACATAAAAGGACAAGGATACATAATAACTAATGAAATGAGGGGTAATTATTTAATTTTTTATGTATAAGTTTTAATAAATTCTCAAATTTCTTTCAGTAGTTTATTTTTTCAAATTTATATTTACAATAAGTTCATTTAATGCTGTTTAAAAACAATGCTAGTAGCTTCATCTTAATGAAAAAAATAATCTTAACCTCCGTAATTATTTTTTTTTTTTATTTTTTTTTTTGTTAAAAACACCTTTAAACACTTTTCGATTGGCTGAAATCGAAAGTGAAAAAATATTTTGGGACATGTCAAAAGAATATGGCCAATTAAATTGGGACAAAGTGAGTATTTTGAAAGTGAACATTTAATTTGAGACAAACAAATATGACAAATATGAACGTTTATTTTGAGTCGGATAGAATACTACGGAGTACTACAAATACAAAGAAGGAATATTGTACATCTTTAGATAACTACAATTAAATTAAGAAAAAATTATGTTTTTACATTCAAATAATTATTTTAAAAAAGAAACCTCCCCAAATCTCACAACGTATGGTTACGAAATCAGTGACCCGTTTTATTGGCTGACTCACCGGACGTTGTGGCCGAGTTGTGAAATGGGATAACGATCAACCATGAAATAATAGTTCCTACGTTGAAAATCCCTGAACACAATCTTACATCGAAAAAGAGATGAAACGACTTACCCAATAAAATGACAAATTTCACACTCCAAATACAAATTTGGCAACCATCTACACAACACGACCAAACCAAGACATTAGCCGGTAAATTCTCACTCATTCAAGTCGAGCATACTAGTCTGGTTGCCAAGCTCACAAACCAACCATGATGTCTGATAACCCGGTTACACAACCGAACCGAACCCTAATTTTGCAATCATCGGTTATAATATTTTGGGGTATCATTTTGAATTTGTTTATAGATTTTTTGTAGTTTTTTTACAAGATGTATAAAAAGGTGCTTTTTTTCTTAATACTTTAAAATATATATTAATATTAATGTAACCATAAAACAGAAAAGTCTTCGTCTCTTGTTCATGATAGAAATATAGAAATATAGAATATATAATAAAATAAAATAATAAATAATAAAATAAAATAAAAACAGCGAAGAATCTCGCAGGTGAAGTAAACGAGGAGAGAGAGAATAATAAAGGAGTACCAAAATACACACACTCACGCCGTGTGTGTGTACTGTCAAATCTCATATACAAAAGGACTATCAATCGTATGTCTATATCTATCTATATCTATACCTATATATCTATTTACTTTTATTTTCGTTTTCTTTTGTTGCTAATGATTTCAGGTTCTCTGCTTCATCTCAGCTTTTGTGAAATTTTCTGATTTCCATAACCCTTTTTGAGGTTTGTCCCAAATTATGCTCTTTACTTTCAAGGTTAATTATATATTTTTTCTTTCCTTCTCTTTTTTCCTAATTTTGTTCGAACCCTTTTGCGGATTTGATGTTTATTGTAATTATGCCTTCTGGGTGTTTGATAAAATGCCATCTTTCTCATAAATTTGTGTTTAATTTAGGGTTTTTCAAACAAGACTTCTTTTTTCTCTCTTTATAATTATGAAAAAGGGCAGTTTTATTTTGTTTTTTTTGTTCATCTGATTTGTTTCTTCTTTTAGCAGTCTTGTATGCTGTTCTGTAATCCACTTCAATGTTTTTATATTGAAAAACTTATGAAGATTTTCAACTGTAATTGGAGTACTAATTTGGGGCATTATATATAGGGAATTAAGTTAAATCTTTATAATCCACAAGAAGCCATGTTTAATCATAAATAGGTAGGTAAATAATCGTAATCCACAAAATTAACATTATCTTAACCTACAAATCAGAAGTTCAGAACCAAAATATGGAATTTTAATATAGCTAGGACCCATAAAATAGTGTTCATGATTTTATTACAGAAATTGTTTTGTGATCATTTTGTTTAGAGTTTTTCCACGCTCATCTCAAATCTTGTTGTTTGATGTACAAAATTGCAGGTCTTGAATTGTGGGTGGTTTTGAAGTTTTAATTAATACACAAGTGAGAAACAAATGGAAGGTGATATATTTTCTGGAATTGGGAATGGATCACAGATAGGCGTAGATGGAAAAGTGCTGCAAACATTTCAAAAGAGTTTTGTACAAGTCCAGAGCATTTTGGATCAAAACAGGCTGCTGATTAACGAGATTAACCAGAATCAAGAGTCTAAACTGCCTGTTAACTTGACGAGAAATGTAGGTCTAATCAGAGAGCTCAACAACAATGTTAAAAGGGTGGTTGATCTTTATGGCGATCTTTCAAACTCGTTTAGCAAATCGATGGATGCTTCATCGGAAGCAGAATCAGGTGGCACAACTAGATCTGATGGCAAAAAGAGAGTGAGGTCTGGCTGAAGTGATTATAAAGCAAATGGCTTGTGTAAGATCTTGGTAATGATAATTCATCAGTGATTCTTCTTTAGGAATATCTGTTTCATAATTGGCAATTCAAGCTACTAAACATGATACCCGTGTTGTAAGTTTTGTTTAAAACGTCTTGTTAGCTATTTCACATCATTTAAGCATGTTTTCGTTTCTTTCTTGTACTCCGTATTAGTTTTTAGTTTCAATGATCCCTACCAAATCATGGAATTCATAAGAAATGTAGTTGGGGTTGATTAATAATCCGTGTAATCTCATTTCTGTAATAATGCGTTAACCTCTTTGTAAACTAGTAGCGTTTACCATTAAGATTCTCAGTTTATAAAGATAGCCTGTTGGATGTACAAATGCAAATCTTAATGGAATGTGTCGCATTGAATTGATTATGAAATCAAATGAGAAAGTTCTCTTTCTCATTTTTAAGATGATTATATTGTATTTTGGACATTGAATTGGGCCATGCATATGTTGAAATAAACTGGCTATAAAGTCAAGAAAAGTAAGAAATGTGAGCTGTAGTGTTGATGGATTCTCTTTGGATGAGGTCTATATTGAAGATGCTTTTGTGTAAAGTTGGATTCGAAAGTAGCTTTTGATATTCATGATCCCCTGTGAAATCATTGGACTCTTTTGTCCCTTTTAGATCAACCATTGTCCTCATACCAAGTGCCCGTGGTCGGCCCAATAGTACTGACTCAAAAGTGTCGTAACGTTTTTGTTCTTTCGAGTTCTAATCTCGCTAGAATACGATTGATTATTTGATCTCTACAGTTTTTGTGCATCTGAGAGCTACTGGCGATGCCCTGATTTTCAAACAAACCACATTCAAGGTACTCTCTCACCACATTAACCTAAATAATTTGCGTATGCTATCGTCAAATGTCCGAACAGTCTGTTTGACTTGGGTTTTCAAAACCCCTGGTCAGCTTCTATGACATGGTCATATTTTCACCTGTATTAATTAATACCAATACAACATTATAAATTGTGATATGGATTGATTACATATGCCTAAGTCGTTAAAATGCCGATTAATGAGATTATATTTTGGTTGCAACGATGATGTTATTGCTAGTTAGGTGAACGATCTTTTTAAGTGATTTTTTTAGATTGCTGGAACCGATAATTAGTGTAAGGTGGTTAAATTTTTTGCTGCCAATTGCATAGGGAGACTCTGGTAAATAGGTTTTTGTATGGTCTTCACTTCAGAGGGCGACAATCGATGAGCATTTGATTAAATGCTGCCGTAGTTATTCTTTTTGCACTTCGTTTATTTTAACACTGCCTTCTCTCCGAGTCCAGATCAACTAGTGAATGACTTTTACGATCTAAACGGCTCTCTTTGTATAAATAATCATTACTACTATATTATATATGCCTAATATACAAAGATAAGGTTGACTTATATCTAATATGTTAGACTAGTTTGATACGTTTGTTAAATCTGGTTGACTGATACCAGAATCTGTCATTTTGTAAATAATACGGAGTATACGACAACTTCCATTTAGAAATGGAATCTTATATTGTTCATACGGTAAATTCTGTTATTCTTTTATTTAACTGCCATTGCTTTGGTGCTGCAGAATTTTGGATTCAATGGCTAATTCGTGGTTAACTACGCATGTTCTATGGCTTGGGGCTAACTTTGACCATTTGGCAAAGCTGTACAGCTGCAAATACATATTAAACAGGAGTTGCATTTGGAAAATTTGGCTAATCTTTTTTTCATGTATACAAAGATATAGTAAGAAGTTGACTTCCATAAAATGTTTGATCAGCGCAAGTGTGAAAGGCTTCAACTTGGATAGTTATTTCTTCCTAATGGAGTTCATTCATTTCTTGTAGCATTGTTCTAGCAAATTTCATGGTACTTTTTGAGCCCTTATCTTTTGCATTTTATGGTTTCAACATGTCTTCATACCCCCTTCTTAGATTTCATTTAGGTCCTAGTTGGGAAAGTTGAGCTTCATTCGCAGATTATGTTTTTAGCGGGTCAAGATCGTACGAGTTCATCAAATCGTCCGATATCTACAAATTAGATCTCATTATGTCACTTCATTATTATTTGAGTTTGGTAGCTTGTGCACCAGCAGGACACATAAGTTACTAACCCTTGAGTTCTAATTGACTAAACCAGTTGGCATGCCATAACTTTTTGTTTGTTTGTAGTTGACTAGTTGTGTTTGCGAGTGTTGAAATATGTTCTTAAAGTAATTTTTGTGTGGGCTTGTGTTTTATGGTGAAAATGATCTGGGAGATTTGAAAGAAGATACTAATGAAACTATGAAAGTAACAGAGTTATCTATAGCTATAGCAAAATTACCATTAGTAGCAAGTAGAACAATTTACTCCAATGAAGACGATGACATTGTCACTGTTAAGCTATAAGCGTATAAGCCATGACGCTCCTTCAACTTGATGAGGCTTAAGCGATGTCCTTGTGTCAAAATCAAAACTATCGATCTAGCCTCTTTGGTGTCACGTGCATCTAGGTCGAATATGTAATATAGTGGCAACAGTGATTAACCAATGTTCGTAGTTCATTTTCGTGCGTTTTGGTGCAAACGGTATCGATTGGATTCAAATTTGAGTAAAAATGTATCATGTAATTGTAATTGACTTTTTGAAAGGGATTGAGATCATCTCATCAGAGGTCATATGCTCTAAAAAAAGTTACATAAATTGAAATGATCGTGTGAAATTACTCTGAACCATTCTTTTTGGGTCACCAAAGAAATTTATTTTTAAAAATTAAGAGTTGAAAACAAGAAGATTAATTTAAGGGTAAAATAGTCATTGAAATAAGAAAAACAAAAGAAGGGATATTTAGTGCAAAAGAATTTATTGAAACTCAAAATATGCAGATTTAACATTACTTAAGGGACTATATATGTAATTAACTCAACTTACTTTCACATAGCTTTCGATCAACACAACCTCCCACCAGCAGCCGGATCTTTCTTCCGCCAATTTCATGGCGATCGCCTCCGTATCAAAACGCAAAACCCCAAATAAAAAGCCACAAACTTTAATCCAAAATCTTTACAAAAACCCTAAAACCCCCTTTGCTTTTGCTTTTGCTTTACTTCTAGCAGATGCTGTTCTTACATCACTCATCATCGCCCATGTTCCTTGTAAGTATTCTATTTGATTTGATCACAAAGTTATTTGATGTTGGTAATTAATTACATATAATTTTTAATTTGTAACACTTGGGATTTGACCAATTATAGATACAAAAATTGATTGGGATGCTTACATGTCACAGGTGAGACTCAATTTTAGTTACCTCTTTTATTTAAAGTAGCTGCATTTTCATTTGGATAACATTTGCCTAATATACAAAGACCAAATTGCACCAATAACCTTCATCAAAATTGATACAAGTTGCTATTGTATTTATTGAGTTTTAAAGCTTACCTTTTGATGTACAAAAATTTCAAGTGTTTGCAATCATATATGTATTCAGTGATAGTACATTTTTTTAGTTTTTGAAATAAATTTTCGACATCATCAAAACTGATGCCATGTCACCGGTTACAAGTTATAATAGAAAATGATTGAGAGTTTGGTGTATTAAATGGGAATTTTTGTAGTTCAATACATATATAAATATATAATAGTAGTATATGTCAAGTTGGATACATTTTCATGAAGTTTGTCCAAATATTTGTTCGGTTACCAATGTATATATAGCAGGTGAAATGGTGACATGGCACCGAGTTTATGATGACGTAGTGGCATGCGGGTCACCGTTTTATCTGTTATAGGTCACTTGCATACATTGGTAAATGCTAATGCAATAAAAGTTTGTTACACCAAAAGGTTAAAAAAGGTAATTCACTACATATCAAGATACGTTAGCAATTTGGTGAAATTCGTTACATTTTGGTTCAATTACCTCTGTTAAAAATGAAAAACAATGTTAACTACATTAGGGATCAGGGTAATTAAGTAAATTTACATAGACTCCTGATTATGTCGACTGTAAATTCTGATAAATTTTTTTTAATGATATTTAGTTTGGACGAACATCCAAACAGCACTTCTATACCAAGTGATGCGAGTTGATTAATTTTGATGGTTAAATTTGATTGAAGTGTGCATCTTTTTTGTATTTTGGAAGTAAATGATTTGACATCAGAATTCGATTTGGAAGTTTTTTTGGTGAGTGGAATAAGTGTGTAGTTTCAGTTATACTTAGAAATGCTATGAATGACGAAACAGGTTGATGGATTTATTGAAGGAGAAAGAGATTACAGCAATCTGAAAGGGGATACAGGACCGTTGGTTTACCCGGCTGGTTTTCTGTATATATACTCCGCCATACAATATGTTACAGGAGGCGAAGTCTATCCTGCACAGGTGAATTCTGCTTGCATTTGGTACTAATTATTTTAACCACTTGGAATGAGCATTTTTCACGATCAGATGATATAGGAATAATTTGAATTATTATAAGGTCGCATGATCATGTGAAGTGATGATAAGCTTCAAGTTTTTGGGTTAATAAGTCAATAAGGAACCTGAATGAATTTAGAAGTACTGAGGATTATATTGCCAACATGTTAAATTGTAAGGGTAAATTTCCAAAAAGAATTGTAGCATAAAAAATATACAAAATGCATATCAGGCATCATTTCAGGACGTGCTCATTGTGACAGTAAAGCTTAGAAAGTATTTGGTAATTGGCATGATGTAGTCTTTAGTTGTGAATTTTAAAATTGAAGTGTATTTGATGTTTGCAATTAGAAAGACGTGCAAATACCGTTTGTTGTATGAAGATTACAAAGTGAAGTAGATCATTGAAACCTTTTTATTAGACCCCTGCCGTTCTATTGATGAGTAAAAAAATAAAATAAAAATGGGTTTCTTATATTATTCGAAATGTTACTTACATTCGTTAGTAACTGATGATCTTTCTTGTTATTGCAGATTTTATTTGGCTTTCTCTACATTGTGAATCTTGGCATTATGCTATTCATTTATGTGAAGACTGATGTGGTATGAACATACAAATTGCTGATCCATAAACACTCAAATTAATGGACATGTTAAAAGTTACTCCTATTATTTGCAGATTCCTTGGTGGGCTCTCACTTTGCTTTCTTTGTCTAAAAGATTGCATTCGATCTTTGTGCTTCGTTTGTTCAATGACTGTTTCGCTATGACTCTATTCCATGCTTCTTTGCTTCCACTTCTTTATCAGAAATGGCATCTTAGCTTGATTATTTTCAGGTTTTGTTATGTTTTAGCCATTCAAAAAAATGTAAATATCCTATCTTGGAGTTTAAGTCTTGAATGAAACTAAATATGCCTTTGACTCTGGTTTGCAGTGCAGCTGTTTCAGTGAAAATGAACGTGCTTCTTTATGCTCCACCGTTGCTTCTTCTGATGCTTAAGGTGAAATAAACTGTTTTATCTCTAATTTAATGAAGTTTAAGGCTGAATTCTACATACATATAGTCATTTACTCAACCTACCATTTATCTGTTTCAGTGTATCACTTTTAATACAGGCTATGGACATTATTGGGGTGATATCTGCTTTAGCATGTGCAGCATTAGTGCAGGTGCTTACTTTTTATCTGTCATTTGTTTGTTATGTTTACCATTTGTACACTTTAATCTATGTAGAGGTCACAAAATGGGCTGGTTGGTAATGGGTCAAAACGGGTTTGTGTCAAAAAGGGTATTGTTTATGTGGGTTGATATGTGTTGCATCGACCCGGACACTTTATCCAACTGTATGGTCTTATAAAATAATTAATGTTCTAACTTTAATTACAAAAATGATATAATCACCAATAGTAAGTTGGTTCTTTTTGTATAAAATGATTTAGGAGATTGTAGTCATCAAATAACACTTTGGAAGACTTCATCTCATTTGACCCGTTAGAGATAAATAACCCATATTGAATTGCGACGAACGATTTTACATGATCATAGGAGTTATGTTGCAACCGCAGGGTGCCTTGGTTCTTCTTCTTCTTTTTACCATCTTTTGGCGTTCATTTTGCAGATTCTATTGGGGTTGCCGTTTCTGTGGTCATTTCCAGTTGAATATTTATCCAAAGCCTTTAATCTTGGCCGTGTGTTTATCCACTTCTGGTAACTTCCAAAGACCTTATATATGCAAAACTCTGCAAGTACTCGGAATTTATTTATTTTTATGTGCTCATTTATTTATATACATATATGTCAGCTACTAAAGTATATGACGTTTTCTATTTTATCAGGTCTGTCAACTTCAAATTTGTTCCTGAGCGAATTTTTGTGTCAAAGGGATTCGCTCTCATCTTGCTAGCAGCTCATCTCAGTTGTCTTATGATTTTTGCGCATTATAGATGGTGCAAGTAAGTATGAGACCTTATGCAATTAGCCAGAATGAAAAAATTACGATATAAACTAGTATCATATAATTGTGTTAACTTTTACAGGCATGAAGGTGGATTGGTCTCTTTCTTGCGTGCAAGATTCGTTCAAATGCAGCTCAAAACTAGCATTACCAGTTCCTTCCCTCTTAATAAAAGTCACAATTCTAGCTCCAGATTTAAGCTTCTCAAAAAAGAGCGTAAGTCGATCTTATTTTGAATTTATACCATGTTATCATTTGTGAAAGTTGTCTAATCCTATTTGTTGGTTAATTATTCAGATATTGTTACAACCATGTTTACTGGTAATTTTATTGGCATCGTATGTGCTCGGTCTTTGCACTACCAGTTCTACTCCTGGTAAGTTTTTCAATCAATAGCATAAAATGCAGTACATGTAAATTTATTACATCAAAATGATATAAATCCCATTATTTCCAACCACTAATGATTTGTGCTACAAATATGAAAATGTGAAATGTCAAACTCATAGCATTATTTGAATTGGGGTAGTGATAGTTGTAAGCTCAAGTGTCAGATTTGAATTCCTTTGCTTTGTGTGGTTAAGCAATGATGCCGTTGTACGTGGCGGCTCTCTTTTTAGACTACCAACATACTTGCAAAAATAACCCTTGAATTAGCTTAAAGTAGTTCAAGAAACACTACAGTTTGTCATTTTGCCTTTAAAAATAGTAAATCTTCCACTAGCTGGCACCGGACAACTGCAGTGCAGTGTCTGTTGGTTTGTGCCAACTGGCACAAAATGATTATACTTAATTAGAGGTGGCCGTTTTGACCCATTTACTTATAAATGGGTATATTCGGGTTATGTTTTTGTCTATGGGCAAAATGGGTATGGCTATAGGATTTAACTAGAAATGAAATGAGAGTCAAATGGGTCGATAGTCGTCTAACTTCCAAAGTGTGTTAAAATGCATAAAGACCTTAATTTGCCACCTCTAATAATTGTTCTTTGAAAAAGTTTGGAATGTTACAACGAATTTCATTGTTTCATGCAGGTACTTCTGTAGCTTACCATATCTTTTATGGAGAACACCTTTTCCTACCATAGTCCGGTAACTTAACCAACCATTAAAATATACAAACTTTACTCTCATTTGGTCGATAAATATTGTTGTTGTTTTGCAGGCTGTTGTTGTTTGCAGGGGTGGAATTTTGCTGGAACGTTTTTCCATCTACTTTGTACTCCTCAATTGTGCTTCTTTGTTTACACATAATCATCTTGTGGGGTCTGTGGACGGCCCCACCCGAGTATCCATATGAAATCGACAGATCGCAAGCCGTGAAGAAGGCTAAATTACAGAGCTAATTGTGCTTTTTGATGGAGGATGATTCTATAGGTTCATGGTCTTCTTAAATTTTACTCAAATGCTTGTACTTTAGACATTATAGGGATAATTCAAAACTTGGGACTGTTGTATCTGTTACTAAGTGAACACTAGGTGTTTGTTTTGTTTATGTTATGGTCCCGATCCTGACCGTTGATTGAATGAGGAAAAGTGAGGTTACGACCGTTGGACAATATACAGTAAATGAAACCAATTTTCCGTTTGAAGAATGTGCTACTGGAAATTTAAAATTTTTTTTTTTGTCTGTAGCTTTTAATGTGTATGGTCGTTGATTTTTTAACTCTACTGCTACATGTATACTTTCTATTTTGTTAGCTTTTGTTAACAACTTTCCCTACTTTTAATAGATCATTCAACCAATTCCAATCAAACATTTCTTTTTACTAAAGATGAAACTTATGAAGGATACAATTAAGTGAAATAACCCATAAAAGTATAATGTTAGTCCGTCAAGATACATTATACTTATCGGTGCTGTCGATTTTAGAATCGATTGCTTCAAAATGTAAGTATGCGTATATCGTGTGTAATTAACAAAATTGTCTTTTACTATGTGTATAAAGCTTTCCATTATGCTATTTGTTTGTACATTTTGACTTGAAATTTTGTATGGACGTCACATAATGGATATACGGATTACATTCCAGCTAAATTACAGATTCAACCAGAGGTCGTATAATTTATCGACTCTGCAACGAAGATTCGTAAGATTAGGTGTTTTTTCAACTTCACTTAAACGGTAAAAGTTAAAATTACATTCTTACAATGAAAATTGGACAAGTCAACATATAGTTAGTTACATTTTGGAGCAGTTAACCTTCAATTTTAACACTGTAATTGTGTCATGACTCACGTTCATTCTTACTTTTTTTTTTATTATTTCAAATAAAAATGGAACGATCGTAACTCGTAACAAAAGTATTAGATTTCAGATTTCCAAATATAATTAAATTTCTTTGCGATTATATTTGTCCTTTTGAACTTGCTTTTTTGCACTGTTTAATAATCGTTTTATAATATAATAATTAGTTATTTTAAATTTAAATCGTATTGCAAACTGGTAATATCAGGAAAACTTACACACGATCGATCGATCGATCGATCAAATTAAACATAATCGCAGTGAAAGAAAAAGAGCTGAATTGATTCACTACATTAATAATAATGGTACGCACGTCATCCTTCTTCGATTCAATTGAAATTTATACGTAAATCATGATATATGATTATTAATTTCGTTATTAGTGCGTTTCTGTTTCATACACATTTCATATTATGAATATTCTGTAACTGTTTCTTCTATAGTTGATTACATTTATACATTTCAGATCTGCATTTGAATAAATGCTTTTTCGTTGTTCAGAATCTGAAATACTTTTTCTGCACAGTTTTAGCTTAATTTTGTTCCAAATGTTGTTAAATTAATGATTAATTGATACTGTTGTTAGCACTTTTTTTTTTTTTTTTTGTTATTTGCTTAAGTTTAATTTTACAAGTTGCGGTAATTGTGAAATGATTCAACTGTTGTTTTTTATGAATTGTTCACAGGATGGAAAAGATTCAGGAGATGGTAAGCAAAATACTGCTGATATGACACAGTTTGTAAGTTCTTTGGATTCATAGTTTTGTTTTTTTGTTGAATTTGCGTTTAATGTATGATTGCAATATGAGATTAATCCTTACATATGGCCTGTATTATTTCCTAGCCTTATGACAGATTTACGCGTAATTACTTCGATAATATGTCCTTGAATGTTCATATTTGGTATTGATCCATTATTGCTTGCTATGTGTATGTTATTTAGTTCATGTGACTTTTCATTTTTGAATAGTTTATAGATTGCAAATGTTCGACGTTAACTAATAGTAATAATATTGTTTTGGCAGGTTCAAACGCTTCTTCAGCAGATGGTAAGCCGTAAATGGTAGTGAGGTTCTATGTTAGTATAGTCACACTTATGCTAGTACTGATCGGTTTCTTCTTTGCAGCAAAACAGATTCCAGACAATGTCGGATTCCATTGTTTCAAAGAATATCCTTTTTGCATAACTGCATTATAATATTTGATTTAATAATTAATTTATATTTATATATGTTTAAGTCATGGAATTATCATTATTACATGTTGTGTGGCGACATTGTACTTTTTACCATATGAGACCACATTTTTCGTACGACAAGATGAATTTGTATCTATTAAGTTTCCTTAACAGCAATTTACTCGATGAGATGGGAGAAAGAATAAGTGAGTTGGAGCAAAGCATCAACGATCTTAGAGCAGAGATGGGAGCAGAGGGCACTGCACCTCCTGCAGCATCGAAGAAGCCAGATGAAGGTTAAAAGGTTCTGCATATCACTTTTCAAAATCAACTTCCCGTCTACTGACCGATGAGTCGGATTTTCGTGTGTTACTTTTGCTTTTGTTATCACATATTGCATTTAGAAATTAAGAACGAGGATAATATCAATGTTTTCTTTCATATATTTGACTAGTCAGCAGTCTCCTGCTGTATATTCTTGCTATTTTGTCGATTTAGGATTTTCAACATGAATGGCGCCTTTTATGATTATTAGTTATCGTCATACTTACGGATACCAAAAAGTATATCTGCTTTAATTTGCAATGCTAGCCTGTTTATTCTGTTGTCAATTCAGTTGGTGCCCATAAGCTTATCCAGAATTCCAGATCATGAGACCTTTTATGTGGTCTACAGTAGCAAAGGTACTGCATTTGCATTTTCAATAACTGATTTTATTATGCTATTAGTTCTCATTTACTTAAGAAGTAAGATACAAGGCTCTTAAATAAGAATAAAAAAGGTGATTCCTTTTGTTCTTAAAGAAACAGTTAAGTTCTTTGAAAAGCAAAAGGTTGTTAGAATTCCAAGTTTTGACCCGTGCAGTGACCTCTGAGAATAGCTTGCTGTATATTGGTCAAAAAACAAAAAGTTCGTCTGCTTCATATGGAAGGGGGCATTTACATGAATCTTGTAGACTAGTTACTGCAAATGTGTTGAAACCAGTTACAAAAATTAAATAAAGATTCGTTTACGATCTTGTGCAGCAATCATTTGTATGCTGATCATAAAAAATAAAGGAGCCTTTACCGTGTTACGATCATAATCGTTTTACATATCAATATCTTTCTTGTACTTTCATTGTATCTCTCTATGCCATATCTTCAAACATAATACTACCACATAAAACCTCGCTTGTTTCAATGTACGTTGTTGTGCTAACAGTAGGATGCTGTAGCTAGAATGATCATAGCATAATTTTGTTATTAATTCAATGATCTTTTAGCGAAAACAGGAAGTTAGCCATCAATGTTGTGGAAATTAATAGAGGTTAAATGGCACATGGGTATTGACCCGTAAAAGGTAACAACAGTTCACATGATATTGGTAATAATTTTGGGGAAGTTAGTACCTAATGCACACATATTGAATGCATAAGTGACAATATAGGCAAATGAGCATTCTATAATGATGTATCATAAATTCTGAACATGGTCTTTCTGCATCAAAACTTTACTATAATGATTTCAAGAGATTGTATGTGTTAGAATTTCGATTAACACCGAAAATATACGAGTCTTGATTTTTATTAAGAATTTCGATGTGGTAATTTGGTCTAATGTCTAAATGGCAATGGGCCAAAGGTGGTTGTTTCTCACTTTCTTTTTTACTTTTGGGATGCATAATACACATTCTTTTTCTAACTTTTTCTTCATGGAGATCGTAAAGTATACCAAGGATAGATCATGATTTTGATGAAAAAGACACCATATTTGTTTGAATGCATTTTTATAATGAAAAGTTTCAAACAAAGAAAAAGCATATTTACAAGCCATATATGAATATCACAAAGAATTTAAGGTGCGTTTGGTTTGTTTAAGAGTTTCAATATGGATATGAGATTGATAGTAAGGTAGAATGAGAATGTGTGTCGCTTTCAAACCATCTTCCCCACAAGTTAGAAAAACTCTCATTTTAAGGGTTTGATTTTCAAATTTTAAAACCCCACCCCTCTAACAAACATCATGTATCATTCCCTTTCATACCCATTCTCATAACCTTCCTCCAAAACTCACCATCCAATCACACCATTAAGTGCAATCACATTCCATATATTCCATGTCTACCAAATGCATGCCAAGATTCTCTTTCTTAGACATTTTCCTTTTTCCTCGTTATGTTGTAACATAACAAACATTTATGTAGATTTAATAAAGTTTTCCGAGATATGGTATAGGAATATAAACATAAAATCAATAGATGATTTGTTATATAATTTAAAATGTATCAAGATATAATTGTTCTTATCCTTTTGGTTTTGCTTTGTTTTTACTTACAATAACATTGATTATTACAAGAAAACACAATCAAAATCTATGCAATTATAACCCATCATTTTAATTGTACTTTAAGTATAAATTTGTTTCCATTTGTACTCTTCTTTATTCGGTAGTGATTTGTACACTACCACACTTTAACCGTACACCACCAATTAAGCTTTAAAGTGTTGTACAATACAGCAATATGATATATAATTAGTAATGTATTGCTAAAATATGGTATTGTACAAATCATTACCATTCTTTATTTCTGTAATAATCAGAAGAGCATAAGAAGGGTGTGTGTGCGGACATATATAACGGTGTCAAGGTGATAAAACAACTAAAATATTGTGTATTCAAATCTGATACGAGATAAAATATATAATGTATATCGTTCAGAAATTAGGTACCTATACATCATGTAAAATCAATTGCAATGCATGTTGATATCATAAATACGATTGATTCATTTCATGGTACTAGTTCTAACTTGTAACATCACTTTCTAAAAAAATAACTATACACCTCATCGATAACTAATGAATGAAAGAGTCCTATGATTCAAATAATAAATCTAAATACAGATGTGATCATATCTATGATATTATCAGTTTTAGTTATGGATCATGTCAAACTTATATAAAAAAGAATGGTTTGCTCGATTTGTGTTAATGACCGTGTTTGGTTAAAAGTGAGGAATCACAATAGAATGGATATCAAAGCATATTGGTATGGGCATACCCGTCACATTTGGTGGGTTTAACACAACTAATTTTGTGAGTTTCATTCTCAAATTTAACGTATACACAAACAAACCAAACACCGATAAATGGAACTATACTCATTCCTCATTCTCATACCTACCAATCTATATCAATAGCAATGATCAAAAGCTAAAAATGCAAGATATATAGTAATAAACAACCATCTATGTATAGCTCGAGAATATAAATTAAAGTGCAATCACTATATATTATATTATATATATTGGGTGAGGTTCAAATGAGAATGACAAAAGTGTTGAGAATAGGATAACCAATAGGATTGCGCCACGTGTCACAAAACTCATTTTCCCCTACATTTTTAAAAATTAAATATCTCAAGAATGGGTCATTGAAAAATTATAAAAATTGCACCATGAGAATCAACATTTTTTTCTCTTCGATTAGACATCTCACATGATATACTTTCAACGACTTTTTTTATGAGTGTACAATATTAGTAACACATGTAGTACTCGCTGGTAACACATGTGTTACTCGTTTACAAAACCCAACGAAAACGAAATTTTTTTTTTGTCGAAAGTATACCTTGTGAAATCTCTAATCGAAGAGAAAAAAATGTTGATTTTTATGGTGCAATTTTTATGATTTTTCGACTTACCGTTTGGGAGATATTTAATTTTTAAAAAAGTGGGGAAAATGAATTTTTATGACACGTGTCGCGTTCTTATTGGTTCCTCCATTCTCAATTAAAGTTGGTGTACTCGTTTGAACCTCAGTCTATATATATTATATAAAAACATGTCGGTGAATAATGAATATTAAACGTTTAAAAACAAATATCCTCTTGACCTTTTCTCGCCGGCTCAATTACTTGTCTACATGGCTAGTTTGGCTACTACCACGAAATGATAAATAATAAATAATCAAAAGACATAAATAAATTTTGTTTCAAAATGTTAATTCTTTTTTCATTTTCACATTTAATTTTTAGAGATAATTTAATTTAAATATAAAATGCTATTTGACTATATCATAATGTGAAAAAAATCAATTAACTTTGAAATATAGGCAAAAACCAATATTTTTGAAACTAACATGTAAAAATAACATTTTTTATGATGACGTCAGTAGAAGGTCAAAATAAACTTACCTAACATTCTACAGACAGCCTAAAATATTTGACATTCATTAAAACCCATCGACAACACTAAAAAGAGAAAAATAACAAATTTCTTACCCACAACGTAATTCGAATATATACACAATATGAAATTTACATCACTTAAGCCTATCCTATCTTCTAACGATACATTCAAATTTACTAGGAAAAAATAACCATAAATTCGCAAAATAATGCATTTCAAAGTTACACAGGCAAATATGTAAAATCTGAAAACAAATACTCCGTACCATAATTCAAATACAAACACGCATTCATAAATTATTTTACTCCCAAACAACTTATTTCTAGTGTCATCGTTATAATCAAATATACACGAAAGAAACCCGGCCAAGTCATAAACTAACCCGAATAACAAATTTTCAAAACAAGAACCCAAAAAGAAAAAACAATCAACGTTGGCAACGAGTAATGGTACTACAACCACGTTGATAAGGATTAGCTTGACCACCAGATCGACAATTATAATACGACGCACCTCTTTGAGAACACGGAACATTATTTCCTTGTAACGCACCATAACTAATATAATTAGTCGTTGCTAATATACGTCTAGTGCTCTCCGATTCCATTTCCAACTCACCTCCAGCCATACACTCAGCAATCGAGCCGCTACACTGTCCTCCGTTGCTCGACAGCCACTTGAAATCGTCAGTACTGGCTGTCGTAGGACGGAGGAACATGGCGGAGATTATAAGAAATTGAAGAAGAAGAAAATTGGTAGAAATTGACATTGTGTTGTGTTTGAAGTTTGAATGAAAGGTTTGAGGAAAAATATAGTTTTGTATGAAAAACAAAGTATCGTGTTTAACAATGTGACAAAGTTAACGCGCTGGCAGGCTGTCAGATGAGATTAAATAATGTTGGGTGCTATATGATTAGGTCTCTTTTTATTGGTATTTACTCAAATGCCATTCCACTTGTTGAAGGTTGAACGGTTCTTGTAGGTGGATCTTGATTTCATACATTATATATTTTATAATAAATACACGACTGTGAATTAAGAGTGATGATTCGTACGTTACATTTTATCACTCGGACAACGTTAAATATGTTTTATACTGTACAACAATCTAAAATATATTTGATGATGTACGACTAAAAACTAATAGTGTACGCTATTGATTAGTTATGTCGGCAATGAAGGCCCCGGTAAAACCAATCATCTGGTGGCCTTCCAGGGACCGATCTCACGGTCAATATAAAAGAAATAATCACATAACGTGATAAATGAATGAAGATTAGGATTGAATCTATAACTTTTGTATAGTGCATGTACTCACTACTATATTTTTTTAGTAGAACTATTTTTCAGTTTAGTTTGACCCAGTGGTGTAGCCACATAAGTCCCACCTAACAAATTTATTTTAACACTGTGTTTAGTAATCTTTTTGGTGTTAGTTATTTTTGACCCACCATAAATAGTAAAATTAAAAATACCATATTAAAACTTCAATAAATTAAAATACTCAAGTTTCTTTTCAATATATTTATACACATGATCATTAAGAAAAACTCCAAGAATTGTAAGACTTTAGCGACTGTAATTGATCATGACGCCTCACAAGTTCTAACTTCTAATCAATTTACTACCGAGCTTAACAACTATGCAATTGATAACACCATTCCATCCGTGCACATTTTACATTTTATGGTCATTCAACTTTTATATAAATACATAAACAGTCCCTACACTAAAGGAAATAGCACCATTCCATCCATGATGTAACTGCACATAATATGTTCCCATATATTATTTCTATTTGCAATTCGTCCAATATACTTGTTAATATTTTAACTTTTGTTTGTTCATACGTTAAGTGACAAACTTATTATCAGCCATGAAAATCGTGAAAAATAAACTGCGTAACAGAATGAATGGTTATTTTTTATGGATAATCTAGTTCTTAATATCGTGAAAGAAATTGCCAAGACTTTTAGTTTAGATTCAATTTTAAATGATTTTAACGATGTAAGAGAGTGTCGTGCGGCGCTAAAATTTGTTGGTTGATTATTTTCTTGCGAGTTTTTTTACACTTTATCATATTCTTGTTGAGCATTTTTAGTGTTTGTTTTGATTTGGCCTACCTAGAGGTGTTATTCGGACGGATTATTCGAATTTCAGATTATTCTGTTCGGATTGTACAGATTTTGAAAAATCACAAGTTAACCTGTAATCCTAATCAAATAAGAAAAGGATTAAGCGGATATAAGTTAAACGAATTCGGATTAGTGTTCGGATTAAATTGATTAATCCTAATTAGCTCGAGTTGAATGTGTGATATCAATTGGGACCAAATTTAACAAACAAAATGTATACGTTTAAGCTTTTTATAGATAAAGTATACATAAGTACCAATTTTTTTGGGCAAAAACTACAAATATATAAATAAAAATACTCACATCCTTCAAACGTAGAGATGTTCAAATAATTATACAAATAACTTATGGAAAACAAACTCATTACACCAAGTGAGCTAAAATTAAACTAAACTTAATTAATTTTTATATGATAAGCATTAATATATTATTTCATTGATCAAAACCTTATTCGGATTATTCGGATATATCCAAAAATTTTAATTTTGATCCTTTATCCGATCTATTAATCCGTTTAAGCAATCTGTAATCTGATTAATCCAATCTATTTAACCTAATTCAAATTTGGATCGAATGAATTATTCGAATTCCGATAAAAGTGAAACCACTAAGCTCACCAAAGTAGAATTTCTAGCTACGCCACTTGTTTGACCAACTATAACAATGAAATTGATCTGTATCGAACAAATTGAAATAAAAAGACAAATTCAAAGTGGAAGGGGTGTGATTTTGAAGCACACTAACTTATTTTGTTAGCAATTGGTTACTACAGAAGTACAATACAGAGTATAATGTGAAGGGGTGTGATTTTGAAGTTAATTTTAATTGAGATATATTAATATTAATATTATTATATTATAAATAAGACTCCATAAACCAAATTCAAGATGATACAACATGTGTTATATTTAATGTTGGTAGTCACGTGATGTGCAGTCTGAGTTAGTTGTTGCAGGCACGTTATGTATACTTGTTTGCATAACTTTGCAGCGCGCATAAACAGAAATAACAAACTATTTGCAATAACTTTTGGTCATCCCTACATATTTTGTACGTAGTAATAGAATAGATTCTTCACTTTCAACTGCAATCTATATACAAGATTAAAGATTTGGTAATTAAATAATTCTCAGGTTGCGTCTGGTTTGCGGATATCAACGAAATTGATTAGAATTGGAATCTTAATTCCATTCCATAACGTCTTTTGGTTCATGAATGAATTCATTTGAAAGTCATCAAATTCCTTCACTCGAAGGAATTCACATTTTTTGAAATTTCAATTCATTTGATGAATTCAATTCCATCAAAAACATTTCGCGAATCAAACTCACTTTGTTTTTAGAATAAAAGTCTTGGTAACTTGTAAGTTATAACATGTATAATAACAGTAATGTAGTTTGAATTTCTAATCAAACTGGACTACTAATTCACAACTAGTTATATACATTATTATTATTATTATTATTATTATTATTATTATTATTATTATTACTAGATTATAACCTGCAAATTTGCAGGCTAAAACATATTTTTAATACTAATGTGATGAGAAGTAATAAGTTGAACTTTTGATAACGTAATTTCAATTTATTTCAACGCACATGTATAGTTAACTTTCCAAAAATGTAACACGTTTATTGAGGTGTTGATCCTTGGACGAGCAATTTAGAGACTACTCAATGCCGCACATCTAGAGAAGTAGTTATTTATTGCGATCATGACAAGTGTTCATTGTCGAGTTGTGAGTATTTTATGCATTTGTTGTAGTTTTCTTTCGCACAATTGGCCTGATAATATATAAAAAAATTGTTTGTTAGATAATTACAACATCACTTCTTTTTAACAAGTAACTTTATTAAGAGTTAGTTAGCATTTGAAAGTAACGGATTGTTAATTTTTGGACTGTCCATATATAAATTTTAAAAAAATGAATTATTCAAATACTTTTTGAAACTCAAGATGACCGGTGGAACATTTGACAAACCACCGAGACGATTTAAATTACACTTTTATTAATTTATTTGGCTTACACATTATAATTTGTAATACATCAAGAATTCATTTGTATCTAGTATTGGTATATAAAATATATAAAAAATACATTGTTAGCAACAATTTTGTTAAGGAGTAGTAAAGTACATATCGTTATTTATATAAGGAGGTGATTGTCTTGTAAAGCATGTTTAGAAATTTACATTTGTACCTAAACACTCACACGATTAATGATAGATAATATCATTCTTAAGGGGTCCATGGGTTCTTTGATTCAATAAGAAGTTTTCATGGAACATAAGAGTAGAAGAACATTATATATCAGTAAACACAAAATATGACAAAACATATGATTCTCCAACATTAACAGCTACTTGAAGCGAGTATTTCAGCTATCATAATCATCTATTATGAAGTCATATGTTTCATTCTTTATGTGACAATGTAACAACAAAAAGACGGTATAATGTGCCATATGGTATTACCTTGTAAATGGTCCCAACATCTTCCTTTCCCGAGCTTATTAGAATCATCCCGAGAGCCTGTGGCTTTGTCCATAGTGGAGTATTTGAAGTTTAAGCTAATATCAGTAAGAATCTTTGCCAGTTTCTTAGCATCGTATGAACTTGAAATCATGTGTATGCTAAGAGATAAAGAAACTACAGAAACGGATTAAACAAATTGTTAACGTGATCTAGCTGCTTGTGCATGCTGGTGAATGTAAAGAGTGAACATTAGCAACCACAAACGGATTAAACAATCACCAAAAACTTTTAAATCTTTAGCAACATTATAAATTGCGATAAGTATGGAGTCATACTTTATCAAATTATCATGTTGATACTTTCTTATTTTTATGTCAAAAGGAAACATTGCATAAATAGATAAGCAAACATACGATTTGCAAATGTCCATAAAATTAGCTTTTACCCTTCACGGAGAACCTGTGGTGGCCTCGAGACTGTTCTTTCTTCTATCTCTAGCAAGCTTGGGATTATTCTTAAGCAAAATATGAAAAACTCGACCCAAAAGCTGCACAACTGTAATCAAACAAAAGTAGCAACAATATATATGAATTTAGTTAAACCACAATGACTATATACACATCTTCATCACAATCGGTCCATCCCATGATTAAGAAAGCTTATTTTCATACAGAACAATTCAAACTTTAACATAAACATTAACTAAAAACTAAAAGATGCATTACTTACATAGTTACATCAGCTCTTATATTATTCTCTCAAATCTGAAATATCAAACAAATATATAAACATTCTCATATAGCAATCGAATGAATGCAAATTGACCAAAATATTCAACCGTGAACTATTGAGCCCTAAAAAATTGAAATATTTGTAATTTATATTTTTTTATTAAAACTAAAAGCAATGATAACCTCGATTTCGAATACGGTCTTCATCAGAATGTCCAACTTCATTATTTATGACCAATGTAACTATATATTTCTGCCTATGCACCGAATTTGACAACATCAATGGTATTGATTCTTTCCGTGATCTAATACATCAAATGAATACTATGAAAATTAAAGTGATTGAAAATCAAATCTACATTTATACGAAAATCAACAAACCAACAATAAATTAAATCAGAAGAACAAAAAATTAATCTGCAAAATTAAAACTCTAAAATTGAAATGTGTTGTAATAAGAAATCAACCGAAGCAAATCATCATTCATGTAATGACCGATTGAAATCAAAACTGAATCGTTAAAACCCTAAGGGTTTAGGATTTAGGAGCGACAATATTAATATTGTCAATATATTGGCCCCTCTGTAAAATTAACGGGTAATTAACTCAACCGTTTAGGGTTAGGTTGGTCTTTAAGCATAATATAATTTGCTATTTACATAATCATTTATTCAAAACCAAATCAATGGCTCTTGTTTTAAAGACTAAAACATTTAATGGTTAAGATTAATTTAAAAGAATCTAATTTTAGAATGATTACATAAATACCACTTTCTTATAAATATAAAGAGAGATTATTATTAAAAGATATGATTCATTCGGTCTACATGTGACGCAGAACAAAAACTATAGTAACCCTAATACGAATATTAAATTCGAAATTCAAAGACATATATTATTAACACGTAACGAATAATTAAAACAACTCTAATATTAATAAGGTTTACAATCCTTGAAGGGGAATAAAACCTTTTTTTTTATTACTAATAACCTAATTTGAATTGGAAAACAAATCCTAAACATTTATTCAAACTATACCTAATTAATTAAAATATTTAGAAAAACGACTAAAACATTAAAATGCCGTTTCGAGACCCTAAACGATCCCGCATGGCTAAAATTGCCCCTGGGTCCTGGCAATATAGGCCGTTTTCCAGTGACTCTGCGAATTTCGTCCAATTCCGAGATAGTAAAAGTCAATCCGACACTTAGAAAAATAAGGATGATGATGTCACTCAATTTTTACTCGCGATTCTTCACTCGTTTCCCCCGCTTGAATTTCTCAATAAACGTTTCTGCTAACTCATTTATCGCGTCCTCATCAATGTGTGAATCTCAGTTACATAAAAATCATTGGTGATACTAACATCACCAACGACTTGAAATATACTTGTACAAGATCGTATTGAACACCACCCTATGATATGAGGAAGACGAGTCAACTCCATAAAACATTTAACATACACGCATGAAGTAAGAACTTCGTTGTACAAATCAGTTTCATTTTCAGTCAATTAAACATTTGAAAGCTCGAATAAGAACAACTGAACTCCATTAAGGAAAACTTCTTGATCATTGATCAATTGGATTTATAAAGAGCAGCAGTATTCTGTGCTCATGAAGCCCAAATTTCTATACATTAATCTACACTGGGCTAGGCCCAATTATAACCGATATTTAAACTCCAAAATTGCCTATAACCCATTACCTCTAGTGACAAAAACTTAATTATCGAATATTTTGTTCTCATTAGTTAATTTGGTGATTAAAAGGAACGGTAGTATTGGAAAAGGAAGAATAAAAAATAACAATAATAATTTATATACGATTATAGTTAAGAAGAAAAAAAGATAGGAATGTTAAATATAGTTAATTAGTTCTCATATTTTTAAGAGAGAATTACACAAATTATCCTTTAAGTTTACTTCAGATTTCACTGACAGTCCTTTACACAATTTAATTACACCAATGATTCTTTCTTTTGAAACTTATTACGCTAACAGTCCTTTAGACTAACGATTGTTAACTCTCCGTTAAAAAGGACCACACGTGATAATTTCTTTTATTCTTTTAATTTTTTGTGTAAAATATAAATTAGATTACTAAAATATGTGTAGATACATTATTAGCTGCAAAGAACATCATTTTCATTTTTCCCACTGAAACATCAAATTTTATAGTTTACCATCCAAATCCACTACCATATTTCACCACTAAATCATACATTTGTGGCTTAAAGATTACGGGTACATATTTGGTTTCTAATTTTCAACGTCGTTTTACTTTGAAGCTAGGATTTTTGTTTGAGATGTTTTTCGAGTAAGGAATGAATGCAAAGGAGAGGATACAGTGGCTACCTAAGTCGTGACGAGATAAGATGAATGAGTGACGGAGGGTCCCCACATGATGAAAGATAGTGGTGGATTATAAAATTTGATGTTTCAGTGCAGAAGAGAACCGAATTTTGATGATAAATTTGCTAAGTGATACGGGTAAAATAAAAATGATGTTCATCATAGTTAATAATGTATATATACATATTTTAGATTTTATAGTTTATAGTTTATATTTTACTCAAAAAACTAAAAAAATAAAAAAATATCATTCATGGTCCTTTTTAACGGAGAGTTGACAATCGTTAGTCTAAAAGACTGTTAGCGTAACAAGCTTTAAAAGAAATGATCATTGGTATAATTAAATTTTGTAAAGAACTACCAGTGAAATTTGAAGTAAATTTAAAGGACGATTTGTGTAATCGATATTTTAATGAAATTATCATCCGCCTTCTATGTTATATATTTAAGATCATATCATATCATGTATACTCTAGATCGAGTTGAAAATGCACCATAAGTTCTTGACATACAACAAGATCGAGTTTGAAAACTATATAAGCTTATTTTTCGTGTGTATTAAGTCAATTTCTCATGTGTATTAAGTCGATCCACGTACACTCAGTTTCGAATAGTTATTCTGAATGCTTCAATCATCAAACAATATTCTCTATATATAGTGTAATTATTTAACAACTGATAAGTAGATCCAGGCAAATGTAATATAAACATGGACTCTGTGGTGGTCCTAGCCGAATAAAGCATTTTCGGCGATTCGTAACAAAAGTGGTACAAAGATTTCACAACCAAACAGTCAAATAGTCGACGAATGGTGGGTGTCAACGGCCTAGCCACTTTCCAGGTGTGAATGCCACTACCATTTTTATTTTATTTCATTATATACAACAAAAATATATATTGCCTGATTTATTGTGGACTCTAGAGTCTAGACTACTTGAACAATAGATGACCACTTTTTTTTTTTTTAAAGGGTGTGGCAGGTGGCACATTTATTAATATTTAGTTTGAACCACGCATGTTTATATTTTATTTTAGAGTCAAAGTAATTGCACCAAACTCCGTATTAAAGTAGAGCATATGCGATGCACTTTTGATGTAGCCACGGCCACGTGTGTGATCCGTCATCGTGGACCGGAGTGTGGTGCGTTCGGTGTACCGTGCGGGTTTCATTTTGATCCATGAAAGATGGAACTCTCCACGTGCACGAGTGGTTCCAAACTTTCAATGTGCCCCCAAAAATTAACTTTCTTATTTTCACGATGATGATTTTTAACTCATATTTTATGTTTTAATAATGGATGTAATGTATCTATGAATTCACATCTTGTCATTTTATAAAGATATTGTATTGTATATATATCTTATATTTAATACGATTAAACGTATGAGGTTTTATGTAGAGGTCGAGTCTTTTTGACTCTACGTGTCACGTGATTGTTTTCGACCCTTTCCATAGCCACCTCCAGGATATTTGCGTAGTGATTTTCGAATTTGAAATCTCCTGTTAGGACATCAAGATGCCGTTTACGTAGTAATATTACTCTCTACAAAATAGGCCCCAAATTTCCCTTTTGAAATCAAATACACCAATTCTGGTTTAGAGATCGTTGAAATCGGTAAAAAGAATCAATGGTCACTATTTTATGAATGTATGGCGTTATACATATTCATTTAGAAATCAAACGGACGGAAAAAGTTAAAAATTTGTCATTGATTAATAAGTTGTACGTTCAAATCTCGATGAAGATAAACATATACATAACTATGTATGATTATATATAGGCATCATTAATTGTAGCGTTGCTTTAACATTTGCTCATTCGTGAACATCACCTCTTAATCCAAAAATAATACATAACTCGTAGCGAAAGCGCTAATTTTTAGATGGCTTAACAAACGTTACGTTTGCGAATACATTTAGCACAATGTAAAATGGCTAAAAGTATATTTCAACGATAAAACATTGGCTTTATTACGAAATATAAACTTTTATTTGATTTTTATTATATTATTTCATTAAGATTAAGATCAGACGGCAACAAAAGTATTGCACACATACACACCACATCTCATTCATTTTCATTAAACATCACATTTAATGACTAGACCCATTCGATACAAAACAAGCTCCCGCAAACTTAACCCGTGAATGCTTTCACGGAACCGGGCCTCGATTGGAGATCAGCGGCCCACGCACTAACATGTGGTCGCGCATCAAACAACCTCTTAACCTTTGTTCCCATCAAGTACTTCAAATTAGGAAGGTGGTGAAGATCAACCAATGTGAAACTATCTCCCCCTAAATACTTGCACTCGGATAGTCGTTTTTCGTACACGTCAAGCACTTCCTCTAGCTTCTTTTCAAACTCGTCTACAACCGCCTCGTCTGGACTCATCCCAAACAACATTGACTTCAATATTAGCTCCCAAACCAGCTTTGAAGTTGTGGGTTCAAATTTTTGAGACTCGACTTCAATCCATACCGCGAGTATAGCCATTTTCTTTGGGTCGTTAATTATTAGATTGTTTCCCTTATCGGGGTACGCATGTGCTAGGTATTGCGTTATCGCCCTTGATTCTGTAGCAAATAGATACATCAAAATATTTAGTGTTAGATATCTAATCAAATGCAAATGCTCTTCAGTTCACGCTAAACTTTTTGACCAAGTATATACATCTTTAACTTAACGTTAATTTGAACCGGAAAGCAAAAATATGATGCATATGCTTAGGGGAGATAAGGTAGTTTCAATTAACACTTGATCGAGATCATATCCTGTGTTGTTATTATCAAATGATCTTTGACCTAACAGCATACGTAAAGTTCTAGTTTCACCGGAGACAGTGAGCTGGTAATATTACCCGTGATTGAACATTTAAAAATAAATTAAAATAAAAACCTAGTACACAATTTGATAAAATTTGGTTCTTTATATGCTATAAACCCGGTCTGATATGAATTACAAACAATTAAAATTCACAGGGTTTACATACCAAACAAGGTGAGGTCACCATCTTCGAACACCGGAACTTGACCAAAAGGCTGCCAAAACACATAAACATATACACATCAAGCCAAATCAAGATCACACATGTCACAACTTACAAAAATAAGATTTACATACGTTACGAGAAAGGAACTCTGGCTTCTTGTGTTCTTTGTTAGCCATATCGACGTTAATGAACTCATAGTCAAGGTCCTTCTCGGCTAAACAAGCTCGAACTCGAAGAGTTGCGGTCGAACCAGGGGCTCCATAAAGTTTGATGGCCATGACTTTGGTATGTTGTCGTTGCTACTAGCTTTTGATTTTTGCAAATTATATTGACCCGAAAAGGAGTGAGAATATAATGATGGATCCGAATATTGTGAGCATTAGTAAAGTGGGATGTGTGTTTATATATAAAAATTGTAGTTGGTACATGGTAGATAGCCGTGGACATTTATTTATTATTTATAATTTATTTATTTACTTATTTTGTGTGGATGTGAATTTTGACAATATCTTTTTCATACTTTGTATGTCGGTGACTTTTTGGTATGATTCTAGAATGTTGTTAAAGGAGGTTCTAGATGATTTAAGTTCTTAGTTTAAAACGTTCTACTTTTATAAAAAGTTCCGTCGGAAATAATTTTTAATTTTTTTTTATTGTGATAACTACACATTGTGGCTTTCTTTTCGTACATTTTTTCGACTAATGATTCCTAAATGAGTATATAGTAATTTACGTAATTTGGATGGAGGTTACTCGGAGACTGTGAATTTTTTTTTTACTCAGGGTGTATGCGATTCAACCGGGATATTCCGCGACAATTTCTTATCCCTTTACTTGATCACCCCGAAAAAATGAGTAAACAAAGTTGGTTTCTCTGTTCAGATTATTCGGGGAGAATTGATATTTTTACTCAGATAGATCAGTCTAACCGGGGTATCTCTGTGACCGTTTTTGATCCTTTTCAATTTCCTGATCACTCCTAAGATGTGCCATTAGCGATTTTTGAACCTGAGAGCCTATTGTGACGATATCTTGAACACCCCAAACTATTTACCTAAATGTGTTCAAACCTATTGCCTTTTGTTAGAATATCATGGCTCTTTTTACTCCATATGTATTTGTTTGATGGCACCTCACTTTGTAACCAAATTTGTAAATAAATTTTTTGCAAGTGTATAGTCTTGAAAGTATTCGAAAATAGCCGAACTTGTTATTATTAAAAACAAAAAATTTGCCGAATACTATTTGGTTAAACGTGGTCTACCTGGATACCGCAGTTATTACTAAAAAATGTATCATGGTATATGGTCGGCATTAAACCATACATTTTAATAGTTGTTGGAGTTTTATTTGGCCTTATGAGCAATTAATTATTAATTATTAATATTAGTACATAGGTTTGTTGTGTTTTGTAGCACATTCCGACGAATCTTATATATAAGAAACAAATTAACATCCGGACATGAAATAAGAAATATATATATCATCGTATTGACAAAAAAAAGTTATTCACAATTCCTATTAAAAAATTTAATTTTGTCTTGTTATAGTGATTTTATTATGTGATTGATTATTAATTTTCCACAAATTATTTCAATGTGCTTTTTATGCATTTTGTGACTGAAAAAATAATTGATATTAAGGTAATAGATTCGTTGAGGGATTCAACGAGTTTACGACCTAGATATCTATATCAACTCAATGGAAGTCAAATCATACAAAAGGTAAAGGTAAAGTCAATGTCAATTTAGACCTTTTATTAAATGATAAACGTAGTATTAATGAAAGTTTTATTTTCTAAAACGCCATCCGATTAGGACGTTGATTAGTTAGTAATCAGGAAAATAATTGGGACAATATGTATTAGCATTTGGTGGGCTAGAATTATATTATGCTAAACCCATTGGGCCAAGCCCATGGATATCAAGAGATTGGCAGATTGCTTACAATTTGTGTAGTTACTTCGTGTTGCTTGAAATTGAAAAGGGAATCTATTCGTACCTCACTATTTTAGACGTATATCACTAAATATGTGTTATAGTGTTGTTTAATATAACACGTGTTTGGTTGTATACATTTAAAAAATGACAGTGTACGAATCATCACCCAATTGAAAAGATGTATAAGACTACTCGCGCTCGTGACTGGTAATCGTAGGATGATTGCGAGCCACATCATCACGAATGGTAGTCTTGGACGACTGCTCGCATGCCTGACCGACCACCACTACAATTACAATAAATAAATAGAAATAAACTAAATAAAAACTCTTAAATTACATAAATAATTTGATAAATCACACTTTTAAAATAAAAGTCCAATCTAAAAAGCCCAAATACATAAAAGCATTTTATAACTTACATTTCAAAAACATTTTAGCCCATATAGAAGAACAAAAAACCCAATTTAGAAAGCTCATCAAAGATTTGCTTGTTAAAAATGAGTTCTTCTCACACATTTCCTTACACCTTCACATCTTCTTCCCTTTTTAATCGGATATTTTATTTCTTATATTAAAAACCATTAAAGGTGGTAAATTAAATGAAAAAGAAAACTGCACATGGTCCCCACCAATTTTACGTTGTCACCCGTTGAAAACTCGAATAAGGTCAGTGATGACAGGCCACACTATGTGCGGTTTTACCCGTCGTCACGTGACCACGGCTTCCGTTGTCACCTCACTCCGAGTAGTCTTAGGCTTCAAGACGTGTTCAAGACGACACAAACTTAACAAAACAATATGTTTACAAATACATTTAGCACGATGTAAACCGGCAAAAATACATTTTCAACAATACCGTATCGTGCATACTCTTAGGGGCAAATAAGGTAATTCACATTAACAGTTAATTTCAGATCTTCTTTTAATTAATCTCAAACTAATTGTTATCCTGTTTTTTAGTTATCAAAGGGTCTTTGACATAACGGAATAACGGAATGAGAGGAACCTCGGAATTCTTCAGTTTAGAGGCCGAGCTTTTAAATCTAACTTAAGACAACGAGTCTATAATATTTGTGATTGTATAGTAAGTAACGTACCAAACAAACAACGTGAGATCACCATCCTCTAACGCTGGAACTTGACCAAACGGCTGCCAAAGTGAACATTTATATATTCATCAAACCAAAACGATATCAAATATGTAACAATAAAAAACAAATCAAGTTCTACGTACGTTACGAGAAAGGAATTCTGGCTTTTTGTGTTCTTTGTTAAACAAATCGACGTTAACAAACTCATAGTCTAGGTCCTTTTCGGCTAGGCAAGCCAGAACTCGAAGAGTTGCCGTTGAACCAGGGCTCCATAAACTTTGATGCCCATGACTTATGGTATGCTGTTATATTGACACGAAAAGGGGTGAGAATGAACGATCCGAATATTGTGACTTGTGATCACTATTAGAAATGGATGTGTGTTTTTATATAAAAAAGTTTATGTAGTTGATACTTGGTACACAGTAGTTAAAAGGAAGTTTTAGATGGCTCTAAGTTATTAGTATAAAAGTTCACTCTAAAATGCAAATAATTTTAAAAGAGTAAATTACATGAATGGTCATGATACGAGTTTACACTGATTTACAGAATTTGTCCTTCAACTTTTACATCTTTACGTTTTAAGTCCTATAACTTAATTATAAATGGTCCCTCATTAAACTAAAATGATTGAAATACTTTTTTCTCGTATTTTTCTTTAAATTTATTTAACGATGCATATAAGGGTATATTAGTCACTTTAGATGGAAGATAAACCGTTTACGAGACAAAAATAAACTTTTTAGACTTTGTTGAACGACGATTTTTCATAAATTCATAAATTCGTGAAACCACATGAACCATTAATGTAATTTACTATTTTAAAATTATTCATTATTACACGTGGCATTTTTTTTCATACCCTCTTTTTTTAAATAGAAAAACGATGAACTATCTGAATGAATAAACTGTGAGAATTTTTTTGTTCAGGTTACTCGATGATGACGAGTTATTTTTATTTTTTTTTCTCTTTCTTTTTACTTATATATACACGTTCCAACTCTTTTCCTAACGACCACCAAGATACTTATTTAGGAAAATTCGAACTTGTCAGGCTTTTCACTCTACGTATCTGTTTAATGCCATCTCAATTTGTAACTGATTTTATAAATATTTATTTTTTTGAGTATATTAATATCTCGAAAGAATTCTAAAATACCCCAACTGTTAATTATTGAAAACAAAAAATCGCTACTAAACTTTTACATTAATACATTTAAATAGTTGTTGGAGTTTTAATTGGCATTATGAAGAATTAGTACATACGTTTGGCGTATTTTGTACTCCTACATTCCAACGAATATTTTTATTTGAGAAACAAATTAATATCCAGAAATGAAATAAGAAATATATCATCATATCATATTGACATAATGTCATTCGCTATTAAAAAATTGATTTTGTCTTGTTATATAATAATGATATAAAATGTGATGTGATTAATTTTATAAACTTTCAATATATTATTTCAACTAGTTTTAAGGTCTGTGTGTAAATACGAATTAATATAAAAATAATACACATTTCATTTTCTATTGTACTAAGTATAGTTTTTCTTTGGTCAATATAGAGTTTTAAACTCGTGTATACACATAGTTAACGTAAAATGAAACTAACTGTTGGGTCACAAGGTTCCCAAAACTTAGATACAGATTAAATAACAGTTATCTCAACGTGTTAGTTTATATCCAAGTTTTATATCAAACAAGTTTAAATTAATCTAGGCGGAAAACAAGATTAATTTTAACACAGAGTTTATTATGAATCAAAGTATTATTCACAATAAAGTGTTTGTCTCACAAAGATGACAAGGTATTCAAACCCACACAGATGGTTTGAATACGATCCAAGTAGTATACAAAGATACAGTTATCACTACAAACTTCACAGTAAGTGTGGTAATGCTTTAGCCTAAGCTCAAAGGTTTAGTATATTAATTCTCTTGAATTTCTTGGATAATAGCAGTGCTTTTTTGGACTGCTATTTATAGAGTTGGATGTAACTCTATATTATCCAGCTTACATAGTTGTCCAAGGGATAACAGATGCATCTTGGGCAACTTTGCACGCCTTCCTTTTACTTTTCTTGGAAATAGAAAAAGCAAAAAGGTAAAAAATTTCTTTGCTGAGAAGAGAACCTTTATATGATGTTTGACCTTTCTCAAACATCTTATCAGTTGTATCTAGCCTAAGGAAAGAAGAATATCTCCTGTACATTTGTACTTTCATTCTTCAATCTGTGCTTTTCAGTCTGTGCTCATCAGTCTGTGATCTTCAGTCTGTGAACATCAGTCTGTGAAGCCTTCTGTATTCAATCTTCATTCTTCAGATGATGAATTTAAAAGTCTTCAGAAAGAGCATGGCTTTCAGTCTGTGAGGATCTTCAGTCTGTGCAGCACAGACTCAGAAACAATTCTTCAGTCTGTGTAGCACAGACTCAGAAACACAGACTCAGGAATTTCACTAAGTTTCCTGAATACAACTGAGTTAGATTTTGACTCTTCAGATTTATAACTTAGGTTTGATCATTGTTTTTCCCAACAATCTCCCCCTATCTGATGATGTCAAAATCTATTTACAAAAGATAATAGAGAAATAATAAATACTAAGGTGAATCATAACATATGGATCAAGACTTATATATATAAAGTCAGAATCACAGTTAGTTCACAAAAATATTACAAGTATTACATAAGATTGTAAATCAAAAATCTAACAATCTTCAATCCTTTCTCTGAGCCCTGATCTCTTTCATCTTTTCCACTTTCCTCTTCAACAGTTCTTCCATTTCCTTATCAAATTTGTCTTCAAATTTTTGATACTCTAGGATGATCTTCTTGCAGATATCTTCAAGTCCAATCATCATCCTGAGTTGGGAAAGGTTGTTGAATAACCAGCTGATCAGTCTTCTTCTGAATGGTCTGGCTTGAGAATGTTTGCATTCCTTCAGCAGGGCAATGCAGTGTAGCAGAGACTCTCTATATAGTCCATTTTGATCCTGGAAGCATTCTATCCCATTGATATCTCTATAGCACAGACCTTCAATGTTGTCAGTCTGTACATAAGATCTATCTATGAAAACAATACCTTTGGGTAGAGGATGCTCCCTTCTCTGCTCATTCTCTGTGGATAACCCAGCTGACTTCTTCTTGATTACAAAATTGTTTGCTATGCAAAACAACTTGTACTCTTCTTCTGAGATGAGCCCCAGACTGAGAACTAGCTCAATCAGGTAAGATAGCTCATCCAGAACTTCTTTCTTTAGATCCTTGTCAGCTGCACTCTTCAAAAGATTGGCAATGGATTGCCATTCCTTAAGCCCTAGAGTGTACAGTTCATCCACCCATACCATCTTCTTGCTTTTGGTCAAAGTCAGCTCCAGCTTTAATTTCTGTCCAATCTTGTTCAGATGACATTCTCTGATCTTCTGCTTGAGCTTTGACTTTTGGAAAGTGGCTTGTAGCTTTGGTTTCAGGCTCTCTATCTTCTGTAATCTTATTGACAACTCTTCATCTTCTTTGATCTGTTGCTCAACTTGACTCATTCTGATCTGAGTCTGTGAACAACTTTCATCTTCTAACTCTTTGGAGAGCATGTCAACAAATCTTGCTTCCTTCAGCTTCTGCTCTTCAATTGATAATACATTTAAGTATTCGGTTAAGGTCATACCTTGAGCAGTAGCTTCTTGTTGCAAGAGTTCATCCTGTAGATTTGTCAGTTCAGGATTTCTTGTGCCAGCAGCATGATCATCCACCATCTTCTTGATCTTGCTTAACCTTTCCTGCTTGGATAAGGCAATCTCCTTGCCCTTACCCTTATCCATAACTTCTTCCATGGTAGAGCTTGATCCAGGATAAGTGCTAATCAGGTGAGCACTTCTCCATCGCATTCTATCTTCAAGTTCACTTCTACCTGGAGGCAGTATTCTGGTTGTTGTGGTTGATCTAGCAGGATTAGCTTCAGCTTGGATGGCTTCAGCACTGATAATTAGAGCATCAGTGCTTGCTGCTGGTTGCTCTGAGCTCTGAGTCTGTGATTGATGGCTGTGTCTCAGTCTGTGCAGGTTCAGAAGGCACAGACTGAGACTCTCCAGTCTTGACTTTTGAGGCTCCTTCACCTACACCTCTAAAAGTAGCATCATCTTCATCATCATCTGATCTTCTGAAAACTTCAGACTCAGAACTGCAGTCAGGATTGATGGCATCATCATCATCACCGTCATTGTCCTGTTCTTCTGCCAGCTTTAAGAACTGGTCCCAGGTTTTGATCCCCTTCATTTTTGGTTGGGAATCAAAGATATCCCTTTCAGGAATCCTCCTGGCCATTCTTTTCATTTTCCTGGCTTTCTTGATTAACAGAGGTTGAACATCTTCTTCTTCTTCTTCCCTTGGTCTTTTCAACTCCAGCTGACCTTGGGTTGAGATAGTTGCAATTGGGTCTATGTGTAAGACAATGGATGACTCCCCCTGAGTCTGTGCAACCATCTCAGCATGTTCACCTAACTGCAATCTCTCTTGCTCCCCCTCAGTCTGTGCACTCATATCTTCAGTCTGTGGCACAGACTGAGCTTCAGTCTGAGACTTCACCCTAGCACCTTCGGGTCCATCATCTCCATCATCTCCCTCACTGCTATATCCCCCTAAATCTAAGGATTTATTATTTAAATCTTTATCTTTTGAGGTTTTAGCTTCTGCAGACCCATGCTTCATCTTCTCCCCCTTTTTGACATCATCTACCAAGTTTGAGAGGGTGGTCTGCATTTCATCTAACCTATTGGATACCTTTTCCTCCAGCATATCCACTTTATCCACCATAGTAGAGACTAGATGCTTCATCTTCTCTAGCTCTTTCTTATTATTATTGAACTCAGTCTGTACCCATTCAGACAACCTGTTGATGGCAGAAAGCACATCATTAAGTGTACTAGAAGGCACATACTGGGTCTGGTTGGAGGGGTTAGAATTGGGTGATGGTATGTGTTCCTCACTTGACTCATGTTGAAACTGAGCAAGATCACTGGAATCTTTTGGTGTTGCACTCTTTACCTCACTCTGTGTCCTGTGCATGGAAAAGCGATCATAGGCATTGAGTGGTGTAGTTGTTCCCTCAGATTTAATCCGGTGATAGGATAAGATATCACGGGGAAATGATTGTGTTGCACCGGTTGCCTCAAACAGTTCCTGGTGTAATGGAACAGTATCACTGGCAACTGATGTTGAAGTTTGTATGCCCTCACTAACCATCTGGTGATAAGATGGTAGATCATGGAGCAAAGAAGGTGAGATCTGTACCTCAGTCTGTGACATGACTGGGGCATTGTCGATCTGTGAAGAGGGGTGTAAGAAAAGACTCACTGGAATGTGAACTAGTGCAGGACTAATGGTCAATATGGGTCCAGCCATTGTGAGTGGGGTAAAGAGGGGGTTGGTAGTGCTCAGGATTGGAGCATCTTCTTCAATGCTTACTACAGGGGTCAGTGTAGCAGCAGCAATGTGGGTATCCAAGCTGACTAAACTAGGTGTAGGTTGGGTCAGTTGGGTAGCCATTGGCACCACAGACTCTAGCAGAGCTGTAATGGAATGGTCTACAGCACTGGAAGGTGTTCTGTTGACATCCAGTTCCATGGATGATGATTCCATTTGTGCTATACTTTTGGGGGTTGAGTCTGGTAATTCCTCCAGAGTGACTGGTGACTCATCTGGGTTGGTTTGTTTGTGACTCTCTTTTGTGGGTGAGGATGGGCTAGGATAAGAAGGTTGATCTGTATCCATGTCCTCAGAAGAAGAAGAAGTACTACCTGCATCTTCTGTTGAAGATAGAACAGAATCAGGAATGTTTGAGTCTGACTCCAAGTGCACAGACTGAGTTGAGTCTGTATCCCCGGAGTCTGTGTGCTCTGCTTCAGCCACACGATCTTCAACAGCCTGGGTCTTATTACCCATACTATCACTTGAATCATCACCCTCCATGGATGCAGAAGCAACATATGGGTGATCAATCCAGTGCTGCATAGCAGCAGTGATAGGTGCTCCAGAAAGTGGAACCGGATGGTTAAACACTTTATATGTGAGCACAGGAACAGGTATATCTGCCACTTTATTATTAAAGGACATATATACAGACCCAGTTAACCTGGATTGGATGCACAGGGAGAGTAGCCTTATAAAAGGTACATTAAAAATTCTGTTTGACTCATTCACCAGTTTTAAAATTTCTTGAAAATACAACTCTGCAAAGTTGATGTTTAAACCAGTGATGAATGAGCTCAACAGCTGAGTTTCAAACTCATTTAGCTCCCCTGTGCTACCAGATTTACCTCCTAGACTCCTAATGATGCCAGAAATTAAAAATTTCCATTTGGGGGTGAATCCTGACATCAAAATTGTGCCTTTTTCTTTGGTATATCCAACCAAAGGAAGAGAAGCCCTTGCTGCTTCTTTGGTTGGAATAGGTTCAAAATTATTTCCCAAAGGCAGGTCTAAGACATTCCTAATTAACTCCTGATCAATGGTAACTGCCCGTTTACCATGATCAATAGTACCAGTAATTGCAGTATTGGTACTATTTGAGGAGCAAGTATACCACCATTCCATTAGAAATTGTGGGTATATTTGAGGAACTGTGTTAAAGATTGCTCCCCTTAATGGATGAGCAGACATAAAAGCAGTTAGTTCCTCAAACCCTTTATTCTTTTTCGAATCAGGGATGGAAATGGTAGCTACTTGATTGTTGATACAGAGTTTTACCTGTTTCCCTTGTTTGAAGGGTTTAGCCGCAGCGATGTTGGCAGGTGCCGTGTAAACCCATTGATCAGCCATTGAAGAAATTTTAGAAATTGATTTTGAAAATGGTTGAGCGATTTAGGGTTTATAGACTCTGTTTGTTTTTGATGTGCAAGTACGAATGAAGAAGAAAGGGGGAAAGCATAAATGGGTATTTGTAGAAATTAAATTTCCGTTAAATGGGACCCACTTGGACGGTTTATCCATGTTTCTGCAACAGTAGCGCTAAGGCACGTGCACTTTTTGTATTGAGCAGATAAATAGACAACAAGCGCCAAAACTTTTAATGATTATTACCATAAAAATGGTTAAAGCATTAAATGCAAGGATATTGTTGTTTATTTATAAAAAAATAGAATAAAAAAAATAAATATATTAAAATTAAAAAAAAACATTTAGTCTGAGTGTATAAAATCAGTCTGTGCAATGAGTCTGGGTGACGTCACACAGACTGAGCCATATAGCAGACAGACTAAGAGAAAATAACAGAATTTTAAAAATCTTTTTGGTATTTTCTTAGAAAGTATGTACAAAAACATCTCTTTGTCTGTACTTTTTGATTGTATGTAGCTGAGAATACAGTTATACAGATTGAAAAGCAGACACAGACTGAGAATTGAATCATACAGATTCAAGGTTTTACTAGGGGTTGAGCATTCCTAGTTGACCAAGCAGATACAAAAATCTATCTTCATTAAGAGGTTTAGTAAAGATATCTGCTAGTTGGTCATTTGTTGGCACATATTTGAGAATCACTTTACCTTTCTCAGCACAATCTTTGATAAAGTGATGTCTGATCTCAATATGTTTTGTCCTGGAGTGAAACACAGGATTCTCAGTGATGGCAATGGCACTTTGGTTATCACACATGATTGGAGTTTTTGTAAACACCAAATCATAGTCTGCTAGTTGATGTTGTATCCATAGCAATTGAGCACAACAACTACCAGCAGCCACATATTCTGCTTCTGCAGTGGATGTAGCAACAGAATTCTGTTTCTTGCTTGACCAACTGACTAGTTTTCCACCTAGCAGTTGACATCCACCAGAAGTGCTTTTCCTGTCTAATTTACAACCTGCATAATCTGCATCTGTATATCCAATTAGATCAAAACCAGAGTCTTTGGGATACCAAAGACCCAGGTTAGGAGTACCTTTAGGTACCTAAAAATCCTTTTTACAGCTTTTAGATGCGATTCTTTAGGTTCAGATTGATATCTAGCACACAAACATGTTGAGAACATGATATCTGGTCTACTTGCAGTGAGGTATAGTAGAGATCCTATCATACCTCTATAAGTGGTTTGACAGACTGACTTGCCAGACTGATCCTTATCCAACTTATCTGCAGTGCTCATTGGTGTTTTCATAATTGAACAGTCCTTTAAAGAATATTTAGTAAGTAGGTCATTGACATATTTACCTTGGTTGATGAAGATACCATCAGGTTTCTGATGTACTTGTAGACCAAGAAAGTATGTTAATTCACCCATCATACTCATTTGATACTGTTTTGACATTAAGTTTGAAAACCATTTACACAATTTTTCATCAGTAGACCCAAATATAATATCATCAACATAGATTTGGACTAGTATGACATTTGCCTTGTTCCTTTTGAAGAACAAAGTTTTATCAATTGATCCTCTAGTAAAGTCATTACCAAGAAAAGATAGGATGATAAGGTGTCATACCAAGCTCTTGGAGCTTGTTTTAGCCCATATAGTGCTTTCTGCAATTTATAGACATGATTTGGAAAAGTGGAACTTACAAAACCTGGAGGTTGTTTCACATAGACTTCCTCCTGTAAGTTGCCATTCAGAAATGCACTCTTGACATCCATTTGATAGACTTTGAAGTCCTTGAATGCAGCATATGCCAAGAATAACCTTATTGCTTCAATTCTGGCTACAGGGGCAAATGTTTCATCATAATCAATGCCTTCTTCCTGCTTGTAGCCTTGAGCAACTAGCCTTGCCTTGTTTTTGATTATCACTCCTTCCTTGTCCATTTTGTTTCTGTAAACCCATTTTGTTCCAATTATGGTTTTCCCTTTTGGAGCAGGAACTAGGGTCCAAACATTGTTTCTGTCAAATTCTGTTAACTCTTCCTGCATTGCTTCAACCCAATCATCATCTTTCAAGGCTTCTTCAGCTTTCTTTGGTTCAATGATTGACAGGAAGTTTGTGTAGAAACAGAAATTTGCAGTAGATAAGTTTGACACTTTAGCTCTTGTTTGTACACCAGAAACATAATCTCCAATTATTTCTGTAATTGGATGATACTTGTGTTCTTTGACTCCTAGAAGTGATTCATCATTTGATGGTAAATCATTCTCATTTGGTGGAAGAATAGCAGGACTGAGTTCTGCATCATCTTCTACACAGGGCAAGTCTGAGTTTGTAGAGTTCACAGACTGAAAACTGTCAGACTGAACACATGTATCAGAAGAGTTTGAATCTCTGGACACAGATTCATCTTCTGTTGATGAAGGTATTGTCATAGAATGAGCAGGTTGATCATCTTCATTATCACTTTCAGAGTCCTGTTGTTGGTTAACAACAACTGGGATTTGAGATTCAGATCCCACAACAGATAAATCTTCTAACAAATGAACATCAGACTGAGAAACATGTTCATCATTAGCAGAGAAAGCATCAAAGGTGACATTGATGGTTTCTTCAATTTTATTCCTTCTGTTGTTGTAGACTCTGTAGGCCTTTGAGATAGATGAATAGCCAACAAAAATTCCTTCATCAGATTTAGGTTCCATCTTAGCTAATTGATCTCTTTGATTGAGAATATAGCATTTACTACCAAAGGTCTGGAAGTAATGGATGGTTGGAACCTTCTTATGATACAACTCATACGCAGTTTTGCTATGCCTTTTGACCAAAATAGATCTATTTTGGGTATAACAGGTAGTGTTAACTGCTTCTGCCCAAAAATAAACCTTCATTTGACCATGGCATAACATGGTTCTTGCAGCTTCTATGAGTGTACGATTTCTTCTCTCAGCAACACCATTTTGTTGAGGAGTTCTGACAGAGGCAAAGTTTTGAATAATGCCTTTGTCAGTACAGAATTCAATGAGAGTAGAATTCTTAAATTCTGTACCATGGTCATTCCTGAGTTGCTTGACAGGTGCATCTTTCTGCAATTCTTCTCTCTTGATTAGATTAATAATCTCTTCAGGAGCATCACTTTTAGCTTTAAGAAAGATGACCCAAGTATACCTTGTGTATTCATCCACAACCACAAGTGTATACTTCTTTCCACCCAAACTGCTAATGCTCATGGGTCCAAACAGATCCATATGGAGCATATGCAGTGGTTGTTCAATTGTAGCTAACAATTTGGATGGAAAATGGTTCTTGGTCTGTTTCCTTAGTGTACATGCAGGACAAAGTTTGTCTTTTGCAAATGTAACATCAGGCAGACCTCTAACCAGTTTCTTCTTTGACAAGAGGTTAATATTTTTGAAGTTCAGGTGGGATAACCTCCTATGCCATAGCCAGCTTAGTTCTGACACAGACTGAGTATAGAGACAGGTCTCTACATTGTTGTCTGCAGAAGAAAGATCCAAGAGATAAATATCTCTTTCTCTTTTGGCAACTAATATAGGTTTGCCTTTGGAATTATAGATAACAGCAGCCTTCTTTCTGATTCTGATTTCACCATCATCATCACAAATCTGGCTAGCACTAAGCAGGTTATGCTTTAATCCCTCAACATATGCCACCTTTGTTATTCTGATGTTGCCAGCCTTCACCACACCATAACCTTTTATCTTGGCAACAGAGTTGTCACCATATTTGACAGAAGGTCCTTCTTCTTCTACAAACTCTGACAGATTCTTCAAGGAACCTATCATGTGTCTTGAGCATCCACTGTCTAGGTACCATTTGCTGTTACCCTGCACAGGACAAACAAAATCAATTAGTTACTTTTGGGAACCCATCTTTTGATGGGTTCTTTAGAGTTGGTTGAAGTCAATTCTTTAGCAGTTTTGGTGCTAAGTCTGTGAAGTTGACTTTTAACCTCTCTATTTTTGATTTTGTTGTTTGTAGACGACATTTGTTTGATCAAAGCAGCCTTTGGCTGTTTAAGAATGGACTTTGTGCATTTAATACCTTCATGTCCCAGATTTCCACAGTTGTAACATTTTCTGTTCAACATGATGGTCCTTTTGGATTTTGGGTTATTATTTGCACTAGATCCTCTGTTAAACTCTTGTTTTGACTCAACAAATGTTTTAAAATCTGTGGTTAACTTCATTAAGTTTTCACTAAGCAGCTTAATGGTCTCAGTCTGGTTGTTAAGATTTGACTTTTGAGAGTCAGACTGAGTGTTAACACAAACAGATTTGGAGTTAAGTTTGCCAGACTGAAAATTTATTTTTCCAGACTGACAGTTAGATCTCACAGACTGAGATTTTTTTAACTCCTTTGTTACTGGTTTTATGCCTTTAGATTTATCATTTGGCATATTATTGTCTGGACCAGTTACAGACTGAGATGTGGAAGGTTCAAACACATTGTAACCTTTTTGTTTATTCTTGATTCCTTTTACCTCCTTTTGTCTTTTTAAAGATGGTACTGTGGGAATATTAACTTTGCCTTTTATAAATCTTTTCTTTTCAAGTTCTATAGTTCTTAAAGATTCATTAGTGATTATAAGTTCAGGCTGTTCAGATTGAGAAGTTTCACAGACTGAGATTTTTGAGTCTGTGTCTTCAGAGTCTGGCTCTGTCTCATATACTAGTTCTTTAGTAACTATTTTTGGTCTAACAAAAGCATTTGTCAATATAACTTTGTCTCCCACAGTATGACTAAAAGTATGAGGTAAAATCTCAGGTACAAATATAGTAGGTTTTGAGTTTATTTCTGAATTTATGTGACTTTTAAGATCAAACTCATCACCTATGACCGCTTGTATCTGAGCTGGAATCTGTTTGGATAAACAGTCCACATTTTTAAGTGATGAAATACACCAAGATTTACAGATCCTTTCATAATGATCAGCTTTGTTTTTATAAGCTTCTTTTTCCAGCTTGATCTTTTTGAGAAGGTCATATTGAGCATCAAGCTCAAGTTTGTACTGTTTATTTTGGTTTATTTCATTCACTTTTGATTGTAGATCTTTTTGAACTTGACTGAGTTTGGTTTTTAAATCTTGTATTTCCTCCAGTCTTTTCAAAAAATCTACATAAATGTGTTCAAACATTTTCTGTTTTTCTGCATCACTATAGTAAAGTTTAAAATGATTTACATTGTAAGCAAATCCTCTGTCCCAATCTGGATGAACACATGCCTTTTCTGCAAATTTGACATCTTTGTCAAACTGGCTCTCTGTGATAGCCATTAAGCACATATCTTCATCATCCTCAGATGATGAAGATTCTTCATCTATCCATTGTTCAACAACCAAAGCTTTCTCTAGTTTCTTTGGTTGTTGTTTCTCTCCAATTTTCTTGGAGTTGAAGTACTTTTTCTTGTACTTCTTGGCCTTTTCTTCCCACTTATCAGAATTTGAAGATTCTGCAATCTTCACTCTGCAGTCAGAAGAAATATGACCAACTTGCCCACATTTATAGCAAGTAGCTTTCTTAGGATCAAAAGTTGGCTTTCCTTTTGAACCTTTGAATCTTGCTTTTTCTAACTTTTGGGCTAGCAATGCCATTTCAGCTTCTAGAGACTCAGTTTCATCATCTGATTCTGAGTCTGTAAGAGTAAGTGTTGGGAAAAACAATGATCAAACCTAAGTTATAAATCTGAAGAGTCAAAATCTAACTCAGTTGTATTCAGGAAACTTAGTGAAATTCCTGAGTCTGTGTTTCTGAGTCTGTGCTACACAGACTGAAGAATTGTTTCTGAGTCTGTGCTGCACAGACTGAAGATCCTCACAGACTGAAAGCCATGCTCTTTCTGAAGACTTATGAATTCATCATCTGAAGAATGAAGATTGAATACAGAAGGCTTCACAGACTGAAGTTCACAGACTGAAGATCACAGACTGATGAGCACAGACTGAAGAGCACAGATTGAAGAATGAAAGTACAAATGTACAGGAGATATTCTTCTTTCCTTAGGCTAGATACAACTGATAAGATGTTTGAGAAAGGTCAAACATCATATAAAGGTTCTCTTCTCAGCAAAGAAACCTTTTACCTTTTTGCTTTTTCTATTTCCAAGAAAAGTAAAAGGAAGGCGTGCAAAGTTGCCCAAGATGCATCTGTTATCCCTTGGACAACTATGTAAGCTGGATAATATAGAGTTACATCCAACTCTATAAATAGCAGTCCAAAAAGCACTGTTATCAATCCAAGAAATTCAAGAGAATTAGTATACTAGACCTTTGAGCTTAGGCTAAAGCATTACCACACTTACTGTGAAGTTTGTAGTGATAACTGTATCTTTGTATACTACTTGGATCGTATTCAAACCATCTGTGTGGGTTTGAATACCTTGTCATCTTTGTGAGACAAACACTTTATTGTGAATAATACTTTGATTCATAATAAACTCTATGTTAAAATTAATCTTGTTTTCCGCCTAGATTAATTTAAACTTGTTTGATATAAAACTCAGGAATTTCACTAAGTTTCCTGAATACAACTGAGTTAGATTTTGACTCTTCAGATTTATAACTTAGGTTTGATCATTGTTTTTCCCAACACTAACTATAATGTTTCTTATATTAATATAGTGTTTAAACTTTGAACCCGTTTGCACACGGAAACAGTTAAATGAACAATTCATTCGTTCGTTGTGATTAATTATAGAGTTTTAATTTAAATCGGGGTTTACACATAACACAGCTAATGTAAAACGACATTTAAGCATAGTTTTCTTTTAATTATTATTAATATAGAGTTTTAAACCCGTGTATGCACACGAAATCTGTTAAATGAATACGTCATCCGTCCATTGGGATTAATATATAGAGTTTTAATTTAAACCCATACATACAAATGACAAAGTTAATGTAAAATGAAATTTAAGCATAGTTTTTTTAATTATTATTAATATAGAATCATAAACCTGTATATGCACACGATTATTGTAAAATAAATACATGATTCGTTTATTATAAATATGTAATGTATTAAATAAATATTTTTGTTTATTTCATAGAGTTGTAATGATAATAATAATAATAATTAATTTATTAATATTTAATATATTAAATTAACTCATGAATATGTACTCACTTGCATGTTTCCTTAATGTGTAGCAAATAACGTTTAATTAATATTTATATGGTTTGATAAAATATAAGTTTGTTATTGTTAATAAATATAATATATTATAAAGATAACGTTTATGGGGAATTATTTTTGACATCATTTTTTTTCTAAATTAGATTTTTTTGGAAAATTAATTGATTAGATTTTTTAGAAAAATTAAATGATTTGATTGGCCAATTGGATGTTTGATGAAATTAAAGATTTTGATTGGTTAATAAGGTTCAATTTTGCATAGAAATTTTTTTAGAGAAGTTTTCTTTTATTAATATTTAGATTAGATTAGATTTAGATTAGATATGGTTTTTATTGCAATTTGTGACTGAAAATAAATATGCTCCCACGACTAGGGGTGAACAAAACTCGGTTTTTGGGAAAACCGGTTCGGGTTGAAAAACCGGACCGGTTTTTGTTCAACGGTCAAGAACCGATTTTTGGCAAAACCGGTTTGGAACCGAACCGGTTTTGAAGGGTAAAAAACCATAACCAATTGTAACCGGTTTGGAACCGGTTCGGTTACAAAAACCGGTTTCAAACCGGTTTTTCTATATAATTGTTTTTTTTTCGATCGTTGAGCGTTTTAGGGAAAAACAACGTATTCTTCAAAAACTTTTCGATAGAATATTAGTACATTAGGAATGGAAACATAACATAACAATAACTTAAAACAAAGTCTTCTAAATCTTCCTAAATATATTATTGAAACCAATAATTCTATATAATTCAATTTTCTTCGAGCGTTAAGCGTTTTAAGGAAAAACAACGTAATCTTCAAAAAAATTTCAATAGAATGCTAGTACATTAGGAATGGAAGCATAACTTAACAATAACTTAAAACAAAGTCTTCTAAATCTTCCTAAAAATATTATTGAAACCAATAATTCTATATAATTCAATCTTCTTCGAGCGTTAAAGGTTTTAGGGAAAAACAATGTAATCTTCAAATTTTTTTCGATAGAATGCTAGTACATTAGGAATGGAAACATAACTTAACAATAACTTAAAACAAAATCTTCTAAATCTTCATAAAAATATTCTTGAAACAAATAAGTCTTCATAATTATTCATAATCTTCAACTTTTATTAATCTTCAATTCTTCTAACATCTTCAATTTGCGTAGTCTTCAAAGGTCGAAATCTTCTTCGGAGGTAGGCTCTCGCGAAGCTTCATCGAGAGCAATTTCTTCATCGGAAAGTGATATTGACATACCCGCTTCCACCTCGAGATCGTGTATATCTCCTTCGTATATAAATTAATGTGGCGGCACAAGTAATTACCAGTGGAATCTCTTTAAAATATTTTCTTAGTTTTGCTTTCATGGGATCCACCATTATTGCATATACATTACCACAAAATTCGTATTCGCTTAGTTTTGAACTCATTAAAAATATTTGATCAAGTACCAAATGACTCGTGGGATAATAAACACCCGATAATAAAGTAGTTGCGGTTTTAAAAATTTTGAGCAATTCGGTTATCTTTTGAATAACCTCCCAACAATCGGAGGAAAATGGTGTTGCAAGACCTTTTTGAACAAGTTGATCATGAAAAACGTATAAAGTGTCGCGTTGGCGTAAACCACATACAAACATGTTGTAAGTCGAATTTCATCTTACGGGCATGTCTCAATTAGGGGTTAAAATGAAACGTCTCAGATATATATATATATATATATATATATATATATATATATATATATATTTTAATATATACTCAATTAAATTTTACAAAACACTTTATATATTAATATAAACAAACATCAACGTTGTCCGACACAAGTTGTACATTATCTTCACAAAATATCATATTTTTATACAGAGCATGGTTTACGAGTCCGTCTCCTTACTATCCAACCATAGTAAGTCCATCACTAGCAGCTTTCAGGTTGTTTGCCCATATCCCCGCCTCTCATTCCTTTAGACATACCTATCAACACAACATACAACAAAACATAAGCTCATCGCTTAGTAAGTAAAGGAATGCGATTTAATTCACAACAGTATCACAAACCAGACATCTCATGTCTTAATCATTCACTCATACAATTAATGCACTCAGCATATAATCAATTGGCACAATTGGTCACTCAGCAATTGGCCTACTCGTTACTCTTACGGCACAATTGATCACTCAGCAATTAGCCACTCAACTCATTCTCATGGGCACAATTGTTCACTCAGTAATTGGCCACTCAACTCATAGATATACTCAGTTATTCAATACCTAACCACACACGTGATCAAAGTATTGTTATTCAATGTAACCTTGTAACACAATCATTATTAACAAAACCAGACAATTAAATTCTTTACTTTCCTACTACTTACCTCGAGGACGACGTTCATATATTTATGACTTGCTACCCGAAATACCTGTCGAGACGTTCGTATTAATTAACTCTTATTAAATATTAATTAACCTCTGCGACACTACCCTCTAGTGTCGCTACTTATCATGGCGACACTAATATAGTGTCGCTTAATACATTATGGCGACACAACCTGTGACACTAGCTCTTAGTGTCGCTAAAACAATAATTACAACTAACAGTGGAAACCAGCGACACAAGCTGCGGCACGAGCTCTAAGTGTCGCTATAGCAACAATACTAACTAGCAGTGGAAACTAGCGACACAAATCCTTGTGTCGCTAAAGCAACAGTTTTAATTTTCGACACCATCACTGCGACACAAGCCTTGTGTCGCAATGACGAACAGGGCAGCAGTTCATTTCGAATTTTTGCAGGTTTCTGGATAACTTTTGAATCTCTAATTCAACCTTATCTCTGTTTATGACTTATAACACATAAATTGATCAAAACTCGACCAAATCTACTTCTTAAAACACAAACCCTTTTACCCACACACTTTATAAATTCAATACCCATCAACACATACAATTATCATTTTCAAAATTAACAATAAGATCAGATTCTTACCTGAGATGATTTTAGAAATACAAAGAAACACTTTCAAGGATTAATCTTTAGCTAATCTTGATTTTCTTTTTCCTTTCTCTCTCTAAAAACTCAAAGAACACACACTAGCTCCTCTGTATATTTCTGGAAGGTTTTGGAATGGAAAGTGGGGTTTAACCCCTCTGTTTTACACTTTTAACCTTGCTAACCGCCTTTTAATCCGACACTGCGACACAAGCCTTGTGTCGCACTGGGCTCTGTGTCGCTACCTGCGACACTAGCCCTTGTGTCGCATAACAGTACCCGAAAAATATATATTTGGTAACATAGTTTTATACGCGTTTTTTACTACGTTTATTTCTTCAACCGAAAGTCCGTCTTGCACAACCAAGTTAATGATGTGTGCAACACATCTACTATGGTAGAAAATGTCTTTCAAAGGTGGTTCGTATTTTAGTATTAATCTTTGAACGGCGTTTGTATTATTACTCGCGTTAGCAAACGAGATTGAAAAAACCTTTTGTTTTATTTTAAACATTTTCATTACATCTCGTAACATGTAAAATAAGTTTTTACTCGTGTGAGGATAGTCAAAGTTTTCAAAAGCAATGGTACGTTTCATCATTTGCCAAGTTGCGGGATCAACCCAATGCGCGGTAACACAAAGGTATGAACCAGGCAAACCATGAGGAGCCGACCAAACATCAGTTGTTAATGATACATTTGTATTTAAGTTTGCAAAACCGATTATTAGTTGACTTTTAGCATTTTTCCACAATTTAAGAGCATCACGTCTAAGAGTAAGACGACTTACATGATTATATCGTAGTTGAAGAGTATTTTGAATGACCCTAGTAAGCCGAGGGTTGTCGAAGTGGTTGAACGACAAAGCTTCTTGAATCACAAAGCCGGCAAATGCTTCTCGACACCGCTCCGCTTCGTATGTAAAAATACCCCCATCCCGTGACATGGTTGCTTGACCCGAATCCGGATTACTTTTGACTCCATCACAATACTTTGTATCATGTGATTTCAACGTTGAGTTGGAGTCGGCTTTTAAAAATTTCCCGCAACATTTACAAAATGCCTTAGTCGAACCATCCGACAACAACACTTTGTCGTAATTACACCAAATCTCCGAATTTCGTTTGGTTACCAAAACTTGAACAACAGTTGGTGCATTTGAAGAACCAACACTGGCGGAAGTTGAAGAAGATTGAGTTGCCATTTTGAGAGCGTTTTTAGATCAGTTAGAGAGCGTTTGGAGAGTTTCGTACGTAAATCGTAAGCGTTTTGAGTGTTTAAAGACTAGAATGAGCAAAATTGAGTGTTGTGACTAAACCATACCAAGGTATCTATTTATACTAATTTTAGGATGACAAAATGGTAAAAAAAAAAACACAAAAAGGTCAAAAACGACTATTTTTTCGAAAAAAATGGCTATTTCCCAACAGCTCAAAAAACCGGTTCCAAACCGGTTTTCCAACCCGGTTTGGGTAAAAGCGGTTCCAAACTGGTTCGCCAACGGAAACATCCAAACCGGTTCCCAAACCGCCGGTTTTTACAAAAACCGAACCGGTTTTGGTCAAAATCGATTTTGACCGGTTTCAGTTTTCGATTTTTTTTTCCAGTTTCGGGTTTTGTCCCGGTTTTTTTGATCACGCCTGCCCACGACCCACATTATGGACAGCCGATTCGCAAATAAAAATAGTAATGTTAATTTGGTGGCCTTTTAGCAATACGGAGCCCATTGGGCCTAGCCCATGGATATTGGAAATTGGCAAATTTCTCATAATTTCTGTAGATGATTAGTGTTAAATATATTTTGAGTAGAATTATAATATAACTTAATTAATGTTTTAGCCTAGAACAATAATCATCAAAAGTAAGTTACAATTAATGAAATTTTGCCAAACATATTGGAATGATGATTGATTAGAAGTTTTGCTAAAATAGAGACCCCTTGAAAACATAATTACATGCATAACAATAGCTCTGATACTTGACGAATAAACGAGACCGCTAAATGTTGAAAAGACTAAAACGGGTCTATAGTTTTGCGCTACTTAGTTCGTTAAAACGTCCTAAACTATTCTCTAGCATCTGAACTATGCTTGTTAAGCGATGCAAATGTGGTGGTGGTTTGAAGATTTATAGTTCATAGTTATGATATGGTTTAATATAATTTATATTCGACAAAAATATAAAACACTATCAGAATCAAATTCAACAGGTTCTTATGAAACTTGATCACAATGTTACTAAGTTTATACTAAAAGTAAGCACTTGTATGGTTACATCTATAACTATGAAAGAACCATTTGACAGCAAGCTGTTTAAGCTTCAAAGTCAACCTCAAGTCATTTAGGGGACACGTTGACCATATGGTTGCAACCATTAAACGCTCCATCCACCATATTTTCATTGTAGCGTGAACAACAACGCGACACAAGAGCAGTTTTAGGACGAACATGCCTATGGGGCCCATCCTCTAACCCTCTGCTCTTCCTTTTTGGGTTCAGATATCCATTTGCAAGAGCTTCTAAAGCTTTTGTGGTCAATGGACGGTTTCTTGTGCTTTGCTTGATTTGACCGTTACCACCACCACTCGACAACACAGGCTGATTGGCAGCACATTCAGGGGAAACTGACCCACTTGAGGGTTGTTCAAGTCTATCACTATACTTGAACGCTTCTCAGAATGTTGATGATCTTCCATAAGTTCATCTTCACCAATAAATTTGTCAATTTTACTAGTATTAGCCTTGTGACGTTTTGCTTTTGGTTTGAATGTGAGCTTAATTTTTCTTACTGCTTGTCCATCGATACAGAGATCTGTTTCCTTATTTGTAGTACTTGTTTCACAACCAGGTGAATCTTCAACAAGTTTATGCTCCCCACCTTCATTTTCAGACTCTTCAGTTGTCTCTTTTTCGGTTTCTCCAGAAACACTAGAGGACGCTTGCATATCATCATCTGCAGGGTGGAAAATAGGCAAACTTGCTATCTCTCTGACCTTAATATGCCCAAACAAACTAGTATCCGCAATCGTGCAGTTAATCAAATCTTGTTTATCTTCCAAGCCTTGTTTCCCTTGTGGCCCAACCAACTCCTCCTGGTTAGATTCCTGTTCAAGAAGCTGCGGTTTCAATGCAACTTTATTTAGAACTTCAGTGAACGAGTCAAAGTATTGACTTCTTTTCTCCAAGCCCCTTCTAGAAAACTTTGCTACTCCGGGTGTGAGAAAAACTAAAGTTTTTTTTGTGTTTTGCAGGGCGTAATTTGTGGTCTGCTCAGAATGCCATCCTCTTGCTAAGAGACGAGGCCACACAGCTTCCCAAAAGACCTCATTTAACTTAGCTTTGCTTTGTCCGACACGATCCTTTAAAATATCAATAATTTCTTGTGTTTTAAGAGAGGAGCATGTTGTGCGATGCTTCTTGCTTCTTAATCGCTTTTTGATCAATGTAGTAAGGTCTCGTTTTTCTTCGCCTATGGCTATGGATTCAACAAGAAGATCGATTCCCACTGTATCCCTCAAACTGAATACATACTTCTCAAAGGTAAGTTTTCCCTCATCGAATGTACAAATCACCTGCAAGAGATCGATATCTTAAATAGCAAAATCTGATTTTCTTGGATAGAAAACGAGATTTTTTAACATTAAAGAATAACAAGCACAAGAGTTATAAAAATGTGACTGTAGGAAAAAGTACCTGTGTTAAATGAGTTTTGCATTCATCTGTGATGTTAGGAAGTAAGCGAGACCAAAGCTCCAGTCGTCTCCATCCTTTGAAAATGTTTTTTCCAGGAACAGACTTGTTGCTTCTTTTCTTACAATATGCTGACCATTTTTTATGTTGACTGCTTCCATAGAACGTTCCATAGTAGTAAGATAATACATCTGTCATTCCTTTATTTCCCAAAAGTTTGTTCACAACACGAATGGGTATTTCCCACGTGAATCTTCAAACTTAAACAAATGGGTATTCAATCTTTTTGCATAAAAATTCCAACTTTAATTAGTTTCAAGAGTCTTTGCTAAGCATACTGCATACGTGAATTATAAACAAACAAAAATATATATAATTAAAAACAAAAAATGCAAACAAACAAACAATATCCATAACCTGATATTGATGACGATCAAGATCAAGAGATAGATTATGACAAACAATAATTTACCTTTGAAGATGGGTATATCTCCTTGCTATCGCAGGTTGAGAGCCTTCGTACGGACTTGGTGAAAATAATTAAAATGTTTGCAGAAAACAAAAGCGACAAAGTTAATTAAAAAGAGTCTGCTTTCTCATTCGGGTATATATATTTTGTGGAAGTCACAAGATCGAACCAGCAAACACGACTGACAAACATGTTAGATACATGTTTGGTCTTTTTAAAAAAAAATAATTATAAAAATAAATACAAAATAAGTTTACAAATAGATACTTCTTTCTCTCCCTACTTTTAATTAGTGTCATGTCGATTTTTAAACATGTTTTGTAAACTTTGTTTGTAACTCTAGCATTCTTCTTATTGTTTTGTTTTAATGTATGAAATTGAATTGAATTAGTTATATAAAAATATGTGTTTGACATATAAGTATGTAAAGAAAAATGAATACATATTTTTAGAATATATAAAATATGAAAAAACAATTGATGATACTTTTCGTCTAGAATTGTGAATCAATCATTTTCTAAATTTTATGCTCTAATAATGTACATTTATTTTTCTACACATATTTGAAATATATGAATGTGAATCTACTGATTTTATGGGTTACATATATCAATATGAAGTGTTATAATCGTTCTTATTTTAAAGTATTTATTAAAACTCTACCTAATGTCAATAACAAATGTAAAAAATATATATATAAATATATTTTACTGGTTTTCAACGCACATATACTGTATTTGAGCGGTTTCTGATACTCCGTATTTATTTAGTGATTAGAAAAAGAATGAGGGCAATTTGTAGGTACATTTAAGTATTTAACGGGCTAGAATATTTTCAAAGAACGGTGTAAATTTGTGTGGCTTTAGGCAATGGTGAACCCATTGGGCCAAGCCCATAATAATTGGATAATTTCTGTAAACCAATATGAGTTCTATTCATTTTTATAAAGCTTTTTCCGGGCTATTATTGTCATTTTTTCACTTTCTGTTTTTATTTTTATTTTTATTATAAACCGAGTAAAAGGAAGAAAAATAATAGCTATGGAGAAACGAATCCAAATCTGTTTATAATTTATTCAAACCTTTACACTTTTATAAATCGTTTTATTTAAACTTAAATATTGTCTCTATAATAGTATGAACCTTCTAACTATATATAATACAGATATTACGTGGGTTTAAATGATAATGTTAAAAAAAGAAAAGTAAAATAAGATTGCTCCATTTTATCACGTAACCTTTCACTTTTATTTTTAAAATTAAATATTTCACAAATAGTACGTCAATAAATTACAAAAATTACATATTCAGAATTAGTATTTTTGTATCTTATAAAGATCCTACAAGCTATACTTCTGACAAACCTTTTTTTTTCAGGTCTTAAAATTTAATTACATGCGATTTATAATAAAAAGTAAACTTTGTACACGATTATTTAATCATGACATATGTTAATTAGCACGCGATTACAATTTAATATTCATTCACATTAATAATTATAAATAAAATTCAAAAATTGGATTTGTTTTCATAAAAAATTCCATGTGATTGCTAGTGTTATATTTAATCACATGTGATCTGGTATATAATCACATGTGATTTTGTATATAATCACATATGATTTTCAATTAAAAGTTGATATTTGATGAGCAGTTTACCGATATATGATTTCACCTAGATTTTATTTAATTGTAAAATTATAGTCAAGGATTTGAAATTCGTATTTGGTTACTCTTTAATTCCATGTGATTGATACTTTGATGTTTAATCGCATGTGATTACAAGTTTACAACTTAGTTTTGTATGTTTAAATCATTTAAAATCATCATTGATTTGAATTTAAAGTTCGATTGGAGATATAAGCACGGGTGATCATTATTCACGTGATTTAACATTACGGATTTTTAAAACACAGTACAAAATGAGAGAAAGAATTCATCGAAATTATATCATGTGAGAACTCTATTTAAAGATAAAATTACGTTGATTCTAACGGTGTAATTTTATAATTTATTGGCGTACGCTTTCTGAGATATTTAATTTCAAAGAAAAATGTGAAAATAAGTATTGAAAATTGTATAATTCTATTGGTTTTCTCATTTTTCAGTTTTGCTATTTTTATTTTAACTTTTCTCACAATGATATTTGAGGACATGTGGAACGTATGTTTGTAAACGATTATAGCTAAATTACTTTGACTTGTAAGTCTATATTGGGAAGTGATTCGTACAGCGTCACTTTTTAGTCGTACATCATTAAATATGATATAAGACCTCAAAGCGTATTTGGTGATGTAAAAGTAAAAAAGGGTAATGCAAGAATCATCACTGATATTTTATCCCAAGTAGTTACAATTTATTACATAGTAAAATAGAACAAATAGATAGGTGCTCATGAACCAACTAAACGTTACAGCTTATATGCAATGATTATAGTTATCAACAGTTACATTGTATGAACAAAAAGGTTGTGTAACCAAGTTTAGCATCTGAAGTATGCTCATTGTTAACTAAATAGGTTGGTAATGTTGAAGATTGTGACACATATTAGTGAGCATAGCAAGACACATGCTTAGAACAAGAACTGTAAACAAGTTCATAGTTGATGCGAATGTGGTGATCGTCGTTTGAAAATTTATTATTAATAGTTACGAAAGATGGTTTGAAATTTATATCCGATGAATATAAAGCGCTATAAGGATCAAATTCAACATGTTCTTGTAAAACTTGATCACAATCTCACCAAGTTTATACTAAAACTAACCACCTACATTTACAATTATGAAGGAACCATTTGACTGCAAGCTGTTTAAGCTTCAAAGTCAACCTCAAGTCATTTTGGAGACGCCTTGACCACATGGGAGCAACCATTAAAGGCTCCATCCACCATATTTTGATTGTAGCGTGAACTACAATGCGAGACAAGAGCAGTTTTAGGACGAACACGCCTATGGGCCCCATCTTCTAACCCTCTGCTCTTCCTCTTTGGTTTCAGATATCCATTTGCAAGAGATTCTAACGCTTTTGTGGTCAATGGACGGTTTCTAGTGCTCTGCCGAATTTGATCATTACCACTAGCTCTACTCGATGACTCGGGCTGATTGGTGGCTGTTTCAGTGAAAACTGGTGGTTTACTAGAACATAATGAATTATCAGCACCTGATACTGGACCCACTAGAGGATTGTTCAAGTCTATTACTATACTTGAACGCTTCTTCTCAATACGTTGATCTTCCATAAGTTCGTCTTCACCATTCAAGTTGTCATTTCTAGCAGTATCAGCCCGCTGACGTTTTGCTGTTGGTTTGAATGTCAACTTAAGTTTCCTTACGGGTTGTTTATTGGTACTACAGAGATCTGTTTTCTTGTTTACAGTACTTGTTTCACAATCAGGTGACTCTTTAACAATGCTATGATTCACATCTTCCATAAGTTTGTGTTCATCACTCAAGTTTTCATTTTTTGGAGTATCAGCCCGGTGACGTTTTGCTATCGGTTTAAATGAGAACTTAAGTTTTCTTACGGGTTGTCCATCGGTACAGATATTTAATTCATTGTTTACAGTACTTGTTTCACAATCAGGTGAATCTTCGGCACTGTTCTGATGCACATCTTTATTTTGAGGTTCTTCTGCCGTGTCATGTTCCATTTCTACTGAAACAGTATATGACGATTGCATATCATCATCAGCAGGCTGAAAAACAGGCAAACTTGTGAGCTCTCTGGCTTTAATACGCCCCACCAAACTGGTATCAACAATTGTGGATTTTATCAAATCTTGTTTATCATCCGAGCCTTGTTTCCCTTGTGGACCAACCAGCTCTCCCTGGTTAGGTTCCGGTTCAAGAAGCTGCGGTTCCAATGCCAATTTATTCAGTACTTCAGTGTACGAGTCAAAATATTGACTTCCTTTCTCCAAGCCCCTTCTAGAAAACTTTCCTACCCCTGGTGCGAGAAAAACTAAAGCATTTTTTGTGCTTTGCAGGGCGTAGTTTGTGGTCTGCTCAGAGTGCCATCCTCTTGCTAAGAGACGAGGCCACACAGCTTCCCAAAAGACCTCATTTAACTTAGCTTTGCTCAATCCGATTCGATCCTTCAAAATATCAACAATTTCTTGTGTTTTAAGAGAGGAGCAGGAGCATGCTGCGGAACGCTTCTTGCTTCTTACTCTCTTTTTGGTCTTGGTAGTAAGGTCTCGGTTTTCTCTGCCAATGGCCACTGCCTCAACAAGAAGATTGATTCCCACCGTATCCTTTAAACTGAATACATACTTTTCAAATGTAAGTTTTCCCTCATCGAATGTACTACTCACCTGCAAGAAACAATGTTTCAAATACATACTTTTCAAATTTCTTGAATAAGTGTAGTAAAGGTGCGATTTACCAATATAGATGAACCATGAAAATATAAATTTTCGCAAATGTGCTGAAGCATGAAGAATAATGTAGAGACTTAAGGGAAAATACCTCAGTCAAATGAGTTTTGCACTCATCAGTCACGTTAGGAAGTAAGCGAGACAAAAGCTCCTGTCGCCTCCATCCTTTGAATATATTTTTTCCAGGTACACACTTTCTGCTTCTTTTCTTACGATACATTGACCATGTTTTATGTTGACCGCTTCTATAGAACGTTCCGTAGTAGTAAGATAATATATCTGTCAGTCTTTTACTTCCCAAAAATTTGTTCACAATGCGAAGATTCTTCCCAAATGTATATAGACAAAGAAGAAAACTATTATGTTCGATCTCGCTCCAAGATTTTTCACTTGATGAACCAGGAACCAGAAGCAAATCATTGTCTGTTCCAGAACCTAAAATACCAAAGTTACCCTCAGCGGATACTTGTATATTCACTCGAATCTTCAATGTTTCTTGATTGTTCTTATTTTGGTTGTGAACCCAAGTGACAGGAATTGGCAGACCAAACTCAAAGTGGTTAAGAACATCAGTCTCGGCATCATGATAAAATGAAGATTGTATTAGTTGTAATCGATCATTTTCTGTAATCAAAGGGGGGGTATTGTGCCTGATATTCATCTCCAATTCGAGCAGTCTTTTGTGGCTCGCCAAAAATATCACCAGCAGGAGAATAGTGTTTGGAATGTAGCCACGCAACACGTTTACTACTGTCATCTTCCATATTATCATCCATCTATACACAACTGAACATGAGAAATAGTTTCAATAAGCACATATATTCTCAATTATATCAAAAGGCTCAAATTATAGTTTGTAGAGTGATGGTTTCTTTTCTTTTCATTGATCTTCATTTATATTATTTCTTGGAACATTTATCCTGCAAGGCCCTCCGAATTTTAAGACGGTGGTCTTAAAATGAAGGAGATGAGATTTTAGATGATATTTGAGCTCTTTCATCATCTGTTGATCTAATCTCAACTTTCCATTTTGTATCCTTGTAACCAAACACACCCTTATTTCTTACACTTTATAGAAACAGTCAAAAAATGCAGAAAAGTTCAGGAATTCGATAAGCAAGAACAAAAAAAAACTAATGCGAAGCAAGTTTTCCATCAAAATCTGCTCGATCCATCGACCATTCCAAAATTTTGTCCCCAAAATAGAAACTCTATCAAGTTTTCGTAACGAAATTCCACCGGATTCAACAACAACTAAAAAGTTAACAAATGAAACGAGATCTGCCCTTGAACCCACAATCATAACAAAATGGTAACTACTGGCACTCATGAACCATCTCAAATTGACCAGAAATTAGCATCATTATAAACAATGATTAGTGTGATGAAATAAAAACAGAAGGTTAAACACATTAAATATCAATATAACTGAAAACATATCCGATGAACACCAAATTATTAGATTAAACCCAAAAGTTTAATTATGTACAAAATCAACTAATATATTAACATCATCTCTCTAATTCCATCCATAAGTTTATGACTACAAAATAATTAAAAATAGAACTATAAAAAGTTGCTAAAACTTGCATAAGAACTCAAACTAAACGAATCCCACATGAATACGCAAACTTAAACAAATGGGGTGTTGATGTTTCGCATAAAAATTCAAACTTTAATTAGCTTAAAGATTCTTGGTTAAACACACATGAATTATGATTTATCAACACACAACAAGTATATATATAATTAAAAACAATAAATGCAGCAAACAAACGATATATATGAATATACATAAACTGATGATGTTGATGATGATCAAGAGATGATTACAGAAACAATTGGTTACCTTTGAGAATGGGTATATGTTTGTTATCGCAGGGTCAGAGCTAGCGTTCTTAAAAACTTTGTGAAAATAAATAAATAAAAACCAAACCAGTAAGACACGACTGACCAACATGTTAGATATCATATAATCATCATGTATATATATCGTCTTTTTCTTTAAAAAAAGAAAAAGAGTCGATTAAATTATAAAATGTTACTTATTGACCGTCTTGCCATTTTGTGTCAAATGCGTGAATCGAGCGCGTTTAGTTATAAAAAACTATCTCTATTTATTTTTTTAAAGTTTTTTGTCCTTTGAAAATTAAAGAAAATTTAGAAAACACAGTTCAAATGTAAAAAAAAATAAAGTTTTCAATTTTTTCAAAATAGAAAATGTAAACAACCATCAATCATATATTCTCTTTACCTAGAAAACTTATTCAGAACCCACAACTTGAACACGATTTTTAATTTTTAAATTTTCTAGAGAAATTTTCAGAACAATGAAGGAGTTTTTCGTAATTAAACTTAGTTACGGTAAAATGTCTTCATTTTTCTTTTTTCGTTTTCTAGGGAAGAGTAGGGTTTTACTTCTCTTGAAATTCAATAAAAATTTAAAAAACGTGTTGATTGTGAGAGATGAAGTTTTCCTTTTACAATAAAGGGTGTAGATGAAAAATTATAGAACCATAAAAATTAGTTTTCAATTTCTTAGCTATATAGAGGAAAGTAGGAATTTTTCTTTTCTTAAAAAAGTTTTCTAGAAAACTCGAATTTGAACACAGTTTTTAAATTTTCAATTTTCATAGAGAAGTTTTATAGTAAAATATAGGATTTTTCCGTAACTAAACGCGCCTTCAATTTTTCTAAGTTTTGATTTTCTTAAGGTTTTAAGTGAAACTTCTCTACATGTTTGGATTTAATATTTTTTATTGTTGTTTGTTATTGTATTTTACTTTTCCGTCAATACAAATATTTTCCATTTGAACTTGTTATAAATCATTAAAAGTAAAAAATAGTAAAATAATAAAAATTAAATCAATATTTTGTAATATATTATTTTATTGGATAATGGTGTCTTAAAGGTAATTTTTGGGGCGTTTGATTATAAACTTAGAATCACTAGCTATGATAAAAGAATTTTTAAATAATAATAGATAGATTTATAAAGTCATTACGTCAAGATTGTTATGTTTTGTATTCATTTTTATAAAAAATCTTGAAGTATTATTGGGCCAGCAAACTGGACTGAGCCTCTTTGCCCATGCCAAACCCATCTCATCAAAGGGGCCCAATATATTTACATTGCTAAATGCTAATATTAGAACTTGATCACAACATCGCACAAATTAGTGCAGCAAAGACAAATAATTTTATATTGATTATTTAATTGCACTAGTTAAAATTTCATATGAGAGACTTAATAATCAAGATTAAAATAGCCATAGAGGCATTGATGAAGGTGAGTTGCCTTGTGTTTGAAACTATAAGGGCATCTATATGCTTGATATCTGAACATCACAAGAAGTTGCTAAACTTTAAAAATTAAAATAATAAAAAAAGTCCCACATTTCTGCCATATGATTAAAAGAAAAGGGTACTAAGGATGGTTTGAAGGTATACTAATCAAGAAATAAACTCAACACTCAATAACATGTTCATAAAAGATTGAGAAATTTCAATCAAAAAAAAAAAAAAAAAGTCACCAAATTCATACCGAAAAACCATTTAAAAGCTTCAAGTCAACCTCGAGACCTCTAGGAGATCGACTCCATCCACTCTGTCCTCAATGTAACGTCGCGAGGTCCTGTCCTCTCACTCGGATCCTTTCCTCTTCTTCTTCTGGTCCATGAATCCATTTGCAATAGCTTCCAATGCTTTTGTGCTCAACAGACGGTTTCTTGTACTCTGCCTAATAATTTGACCATTACCACCACCACTACTCGATAAATCAGCCTGATTCGCAGCATTTTCATAGGAAACTGACTCTTTCGTAGCACATACTGGAGCCCATCGTGGGCTCTTAAAACCTAACACAATAACTCGACTCTTCTTCTCAGAACGTGAGTCGCCATTAACTTCATCTTCACCACTTTTGTTGCCATTTCTAGTATCAGTACCCCGTTGACGTTTTACTATTTGTTTTGAAGCCAACTCCAGTTTTCTTACATGCTGCACATTGGTGGAGATATCCATTTTTTTATCTTCAATTCTTGCAACCAAAGGATCAAGATGGTCAACAACCCTTTGGATTTCAGCATTGTTATGATTCACATCATGATCAGTTTCAATAGAAACACAACATGACAGTTGCATACCAGCAGCTCTGGAAACAGAAAAACTTGAGAGCTCGGTAAGGTTAACTACCTCAACCAAACTGCTATCTGCAGTTGAGTATTTGAACAAATTTTCTTTATTAGCCGACCTTTGTTTCACTTGTGGCTCAACCAATGTGTCACAGTCAGCTTCGTACCTAAGAAGCTGCGGTTCCAGTGCAACTTTGTTGAGGACTTCAATGCAAGAGTTAAAATACTGACTTCCTTTCTCCAAGCTCCTTCTAGAAAACTTTTCAACTCCAGGTGCAAGAAACACCAAAGAATATTTTGACTTTTTCGAGGTGTAGTTTGGGGTCTGCTCAGAGTGCCATCCGGTTGCTAACAGACGTGGCCACACAGCGTCCCAAAAAACGTCGCTTAACCTTTCATTGCTTAATCCTATTCGACCCTTCAACAAATCAACAATTTCTTGTGTTGTAAGAGCAGAGCATGTTGTGTGACGCTTCTTGCTTATTTGGTACTTGGTAGTAGTAGCAAGGTCTCGTTCTTCTTTGCCAATGGCTACGGCTTCCACCAGAAGATTGATTCCCACTATATCCCTCAAACTGAGTACATACCTCTCAAAGGAAATTGATCCCTCATCAAATGTACTACTCACCTGAAATAACAAAATACGAATTTTTTAAAATGACTGTTATACACAGGATTTTGAAGATAAAAAAGATAATGAGCATAAGAGATTTGCAAATATGACTGTAGGAAAACTACCTCAGTTAAATGAGTTTTGCATTCATCGGACAAAACAGGAAGTAAGCGAGAGAAAAGCTCCTGTCGCCTCCAACTTTTGAAAATCTTTTTTCCAGGATCAGACTTTCTGATTTTGTTTTTTCGATACATTGTCCATTTTTGGTAGTCAATGCTTCTAAAGAACACTCCGTAGTAATAAGACAGTCCGTTTGACACTGCTTTATCGCCAACAAATTTGCTCACTACAGGAAGCTTCTTCCCGAATATATATAAACCAAGAACAAAACTTTCATGTTCAATCTCGCTCCAAGACTCTTCACCTGATAAACAAGGAACCGGGAGCAGATCACTGCCTGTTCCAGATTTACACTCTGCAGATTCCATAGTTTCAACCCAAGTGACAGGAATTGGCAGACCAAAATCAAAGTGGTTTTCGACATCAGTCATGGCATCATGATAAACTGGTAATGCAATGAGTTGCAAACGCTCGTTTTCAGTCATCAAAGGTGAGATTTGTGCCTGATATGCATCTCCAATTGGAGTAGTTATTTCTGGCTCTCCAAAAATACCACTCGCAGCAGACGACTGATCGCAATGTAGCCACTCAACACGTTTATCAACAATTTCCATATTTTTGTCCATCTATCCACATCCAAACACGAAAAGAAAATATGTGGTGAGACTAGAGTTTCAGTTTAAACAAATCTTCCATGTTTCTTCATTGTGTTGGCATACAAACATCTAACTTTGATGCTTTAAATAGCATACAACTGCTAAAAAAAGCATTAAGCATTATCATAGAGGCAAAAAGAAGAGACTTTTTAATCAAAATCCAAAAAAATGAGTGCATTGAACTAAAACATTGTCAAAAGCTCAAACAATTAGATGATTTATGGTGTCAATTACCTTTTGGTGATTATTTTTCTATATGGTTTCTGGTTGCAGTATGTACACTGCAATAGAGTTTATACTACAAAAACACTAATCAAATTAAACGTATGAAAAAAAATAAAATAAAAATGCAGGAATATCAAAAAGCTGCTAAAACTTGCATAACACAACTTAAACAAAATGAATCCCACATGAAAACGTAAACTTAAACTAATGGGGTGCTGATGTTTTTGCATCAAGATTCAAACTTTAATTAGTTTAAAGATTCTTTGCTAAACTTAACACACATGGATTATGAACACACAACAAGATATGTATAATTACATACAAAAAATGCAGCAAGCTAGATGATGATGACGACGACGATGACGACGACGACGATGATGATGATGAAGACGTATATGATGATAAGAAATAATTATTTACCTTTGAAAATGAGTATAGTTATGGCAGGTTGAGAGCCTTCTTGTAACTAGTAACTAGTGTATGTAAAATATGCTTTGTCTTTCAAAAATTTTTTCGAGGGAATCACAAGAAAGATTGAACCCGCAAAACTCGAGTGACCAATATGTTAGATATCTATGTATTTATATTTGTTGTCCTTTTTTTAAAAGATAAAAAAAATGGATTAAGATATTTGCTTTTTGACTAATTTGGTATTCTCTTGCTATTTTCTAAAAATAATTACTGTACCTTTTTTTTTTTTTTGCTAAAATAATGTTAATAAATATACATATGGTTTCATCATCTAATATTGAAATTATATTATATATGATTCATATGACAACAATAATGAAATTGCTAAATTATTTTAATAGACAAAGTTTACACGTATAGTTTTGTTTTTAAGATAAATGTTGTATGTTGTATATATGAAAAATGATTCGGAGAAGAAAAAAAGTGAACAATAATAAAATTAGGGTTATTTTTTCATCTATATCATATCAATTGTCTAATTTTCAAACCTTTTAGATGTCCAAAATAATATTCACTATTTTTTCTGTTTTTATTTTCATATAATGACTAAATGTGTTTAATTTACCGTACAATTTATTAAAAAATGAATGAAAAATCAATTACTATGCGTGTGTGTGTGTATTATATACGGCTGAATTTTCAAAAAAATTAAAGGAAAAAAAAAAAAGAAGAGAAAAAAAGAAAAAGAAAGAATTGGTGATTTGTAGAATAATTTTTTATAGGTGTATAAAAATAGAATTAAATCACATAGTACAACACTTTCGATGCATGAAATTCATTTCTCAAAAACTTATAAAAGCAAATACCCATTGAAATCTAAACAAGTTTTTTTTTCTTTTTAGAACTAAACTTGTAATTGACATTGTTAAAAATGCCCTAATTTTGAAAAAATAATACCATATCACACATATATCTAGTAATGAAAATCAAGTTGTGCATATTTGGTAAAAGGAAATTAGGCTTACCAAATTGTTTCTTCTTCCGAATTGAATATGCTCTCAAGCTTCGATTCTCACTATCCAGACAAATTTAATGAAAAAGAAATCGTTTTGTTATAAGTGAACGCCGTCTACTTCGTTGCTTGATCGGAGATGTTTGAGTGGCGAGTCTGATGCATACAACACTTAATTTTATACCTAGGACAACTAAGTCGTACTGGTGGTGATATACATATCTTACTTATGATTAAATTAAAGTGTAACCGTAATTTTTGGCTTTTTCGAAAATACCGATGAAACGACAGAATTATATATATAAATATAAATATTTACACACACAAACTTATATATATATATATATATATATATATATATATATGAGTTCTGATGAAAAGAAATAACTAAGAAAAAAATGGTGAAAATACATCTCAACCCTTGATTTGATCTTTGTCAGTTGGGTCAAAATTTCAGATTTATATATGGGTTGGAGTTAAAAAAAAAAGGTGAAAACAATTTGATTTTTATTCGCAATTCATTTTTAAATGTGAACATTTACTCTTTTATTCACAAGAGTTATGAATGAGTGAAACTTTATTTTTTTCTCGATTCACATTAATTTATGAATAAGTAAAACTTTATTTTTAACATTCACTGTTAATAGATTATATGTGAATAAAAAAAATTACTTCACCGTTTCAAAAATTGTGAATGTCTGTTGTTTTTACCGTTTTTATTGTCTCCACCTCTATCATATATATACGTGAAATTGGTGGAGTTAAAAAAACGGTGAAAATAGTTTTGATTTTTATTTATATTTCATTTTTAAATGTGACCTTTATTTTAATTTTATTTTTGCTTCACATATGGTATGAATAAGTGAAACTTTATTTTACTTTACATAAATTTATGGATGTGTGAAGGTTTAATTTTTTAAACCTTCACTGTAAATTCTATATGAAACAAAAAAAAATCAACATTAAAAATTAATATATATATATATATATATATATATATATATATATATATATATATATATATATATATATATATATTAGTCTACTATTAAAAATTTTAAAAAACAGCAATCAAAATTATTATTTAAAACCAGTATATTAGTCAACTTAAATTTTACATAGAATTTGAAAAAGGGTAGACAATATAATATTATATTATACTTCGTTATAAAGTATCCTATCACAATATATTATTATTGAATGGATCAGGTGAGAACTAAAAACACAGTCCCATTCCGCGTCATTTTCCCCTCAAATCAAAACCCTACCTTCTTCCCTTTAATTAGTATGATGTAATAATATATATATATATATATATATATATATATATATATATATATATATATATATATATAGATATATGTATATATATATTGTATTAATATATTAAACTTAATGTAAGTATATTTATATATTATATTATATCATATCATATCTTATATTACAAAAAATGCTTGTTTTTAAATGTGGGAGTTTCTCGATTAACATAAGTAACTGTTGACAAGATACTTGCGCTATACAGCGGTATCAAATACAAATGACATGGTGGTGGTAGACAACAGTGATCGTAGTAACAAACAGAAAGAATGCACTAATGTAGTGATAGGAGGCCCAAGTCTCCGACAATAATTAACGTGTTGAATAATTATTGAATGCACTAATGTTGAATCAAATTTGTTGGCCCAAGTCTCTTAATATGTACATCTCAAGACTACAAAATATGCATTTTCTTTTCATAACAGTCTTGATGATCGAAGTGAATTAAAGTTAGTTACAATATAACTCATATAACTCATATATAGTTCCATTGCCGCCGCAAAATGCAAGTAAACAAATCCTCGTTGAGAATCAATTACAGTGTTTACGTGCCAAATCTGTAACTTTCTTTTATACTCCTTTATTATATATATATATATATATATGTATAATATAAGGAAATTCTCGCATATCAATGTTTTATTAACTTTTGTGCTAGTCCTTTTTCCATGCCAAATCCATACTACAAAATAGGCCCAACACTTAGCAACATATATTTTTTCTTTTTTTCCTTTTGAACAACAAAGTTTTATTAGAACTACAGAAAAGGAGAAACACCAAAGATCAACAAGAAGAGGATCAGAAAAGAATGCACACAAAGCTCACCCAAAGAGAAAACAAAAAATGCAACAAAACACAACAAACTACTCTATGACATTCCTTGGATTCGATAATCAAATCTCCCAACTCACAAGAAAACTGTTTGAAATCCATAAAAGAGAGCAACGGTGGACAAGAACAAATATGTCATCTCCTCTGATGGCTTGGATCACCTCCGGACGCGCATGAATAAGCCTATTTCTCTACTTCCATAAAGCGCGTTAAGTCACATAATATACACCAATAAAAATCTTTGTGACACCCTTCATCCCTTGCACTCTATTATATAAGCTACCAAAATAACGTGATTACAATGACTAATTAGAGTAAGAATCCTGGAATTTTATTTTGTATTATATATATATATATATATATATTATATATATATATATATATATATATATATATATATATATTATGGGCAAATTGCCGAAAAAGGTAACATAAAGTTAATTTTTGACGTTTTGAGATGTGTAAAATTAACCGGTACACAAAAATGGTTAAACTTCTAATTTGTTATATTAGGGGTATGGGTACCAGAATTTCAAATTTTTGCTGAGTTGGAGATAGTATGTACTTATTTTGCAGACGTATTTTATGACGTGTTTTATACACCTCAAAACGTCAAAATTTGACTTTTACGTTAACTTTTTCGGCAATTTGCCCTATATTTATAGATGAGAGGATTTTCAATTCACCAATTACAGACACACAAAGTCAGCAATTCTCACAATAATTAACAAGATTGTTAGGAAGATTTAAATAAAACAGTAACATTGTTAACTTAACTGCGAAAACTATTATATACAGTAAACATTACATGTAAACAATTGTCATCTGCATTCATAAAATGATATATCAAGAATGTGAAACTTCCATTACGTTTTGGAGACTCGATAGCCATATGGGTAAGATTTGAAGAGGGATAAAGGCATATATGAAGGCGACTTGCCTTGTGTTTGAAACAATTAAGACATGCATAATGCCTAAAGTTCTGAAAATTGACAAAAAGAGTCATATATTTGACTGTCATAGTCAACGACGGTTGAGCAGAAGAAAAGGATATTTATAATCGTCTGAAGGTTTATATTTTAATGTCACATAATTCTTTGTTTGAAAACTATATTCGATATGTATGAAACTATAACAAGGGCAAACTCAACAAGTACATATAAAACTCTATCACAATGTAACCAAACTCGTACCAAAAACCATTTGAAAGCAAGCAGTTGGAGATTTGAACTTCAAGTCAACTTATATCATTTAAGAGACTCCGTCCACCCTGTTCTCAATGTAGTGTGCACCACAACTCGACACAAGGGCGGTTTTAGCACGAACACGTCGCGGGGCCCTGTCATCAGACCCTCTCCTCTTCTTCTCTGGGTTCAGGAACCCATTTGCAAGAGCTTCCAATGCTTTTGTGGTTAATGGACGGTTTCTTGTACTCTGCCTGATAATTTGACCACCACCACTACTTGATAACTCGGGCTCATTGGTGGTGGTTTCAGGGGAAGCCGACTGTTTAGTAGGATTACCACCACCCAAAACTGGAGCCAATCGTGGGCTATTCAAGTCTATCACTATACCTTGACTCTTCTTCTCAGACCGCGAGTCTTCCTTAATTTCATCATCACCACTTGTGTTATCATTTCTAATATTATTAAGCCGAAGACGTTTTGGTTTTTGTTTTGAAACAAACTTCAGTTTTCTTATTGGTTGAACGTTGGTGGAGATATCCATTTTCTTTTCGTCAATTCTTGAAACCACAGGATCAAGTTGATCAACAGCACCATGGATTTCAGCATCATCATTTTGAGATTCTGTTGTAGTGTCATGATCGGCTTCAGCAGAAACACTACACGGCGGTTGCATATTAGTTGCGTCAGAAACAAACAAAGTTGATAGCTCAGTGCGATTAACAATCCCAGCAAAACTGGTATCCACAATTGTGCATTTCATCAAATGTTCTTCATCATCCGAGCTTTGTTTCACATGTGGCTGCACCAACCTGCCCTGGTTATGTTCATGTTCAAGAAGCTGCGGTTCCAATGCAACTTTATTTAGGACTTCAGTCAACGAGTCAAAATATTGACTTCCTTTCTCCAGGCCCCTTCTAGAAAACTTTGCAACTCCGGGTGGTAGAAACACTAACGAATGTTTTGAGTTTTGTAAGGCGTAGTTTGTGGTCTGCTCAGAATGCCATCCTGTTGCTAACAGACGAGGCCACACGGCGTCCCAAAAGACCTCGTTTAGCCTTGATTTGCTTAATCCTATACGGTTCTTCAAAATATCAGCAATTTCTTGTGTTGTAAAAGAAGAGCATGTTGTGTGACGCTTCTTGCTTCTTATTCGCTTTTTGGTCTTAGTAGTAAGGTCTCGTTTTTCTTTGCCAATGGCTACGGCTTCTACGAGAAAATTGATTCCCACTGTATTCCTCAAACTGAATACATACTTCTCAAATGAAATTTTCCCCTCATCGAATGTACTGCTGACCTGAAATATATCAAATCTCAGTAACAAAAAGACAAGAATAATGAGTATAACAGTTTTGCAAATATGACTGTAAGAAAAGTACCTCAGTCAAAAGAGTTTTGCATTCGTCTGTCACGTTAGGAAGTAAGCGAGACAAAAGCTCCTGTCTCCTCCATCCTTTGAAAATCTTTCTTCCAGGTAAAGACTTAATTTTTCTCTTTTTGCGATACATTGACCATCGTTGGTGTTCACTGCTTCGACAAAACATTCCATAGTAATAAGATATCATTGGCATTCCTTTACTCCCAACAAATTCGTTCACAACACCAAGATTCTTGCCGAATATATATAAACCAAGAACAAAACTTTCATGTTCAATCTTGCTCCAAGATTCTTCACCTGATGAACAAGGAAGCGGAAACAGATCATCGCCTGTTTCAGAACCTAAAATACCAGATTCAGCCTCTGCAGATTCCATAGCTTCCTGATTGGTTTCAAGTTTATTTGTAACCCAAGTGACAGGAATTGGCAGACCAAAAGCAAAGCGGTTTTCAACATCAGTCTTGGCATCATGATAAACTGGTAATGTAATGAGTTGCAAACGCTCGTTTTCTGTCATCAAAGATGGGATTTGTGCCTGATATTCATCTCCAATTCGAGTAGTCTTTTGTGGCTCGCCAAAAATGTCACCAGCAGTAGAATACCGTTCAGAATTGAGCCATTCAATACGTTTATCAACATCTTCCATCTTTTTATCCATCTGTCTTCACCACAACCAAACATGAGAAGGAAGTATGCTGTTAGCTTCAAGTTTTAATATGAATAAGAAAAATGTGACCAAATCACCAGACACTGCATTTAGACAATATAGTTATTTGATTCTGTGAACATACAAACACCGGATTTTGACCGCTTCAAACTACATAATACTGTTAAAGATATAGCTATCCATAGAGACAAAAGGAACAGGCTTTTCATATATCTGCAGAGTTCCTAACCTTCAAAAGACTAGCTTTCATCAAATAGGAACAGAAAACCTAATCGAAAGCAAGTAGTTGCCTCAAAATTACTCAAATGATGAACTATTTCATAATTTTTTGTCACCAAAAATATAAACTTTCAATTGGGAAATTCACTAAATGCATCATTAAGAACAAAAGTTTAGTGCCTTTGGTCTTACTGATGCTCATTTACAACATCAATGGTAATATCAAATTCTGTAAAAAAACAAAAATATACGAATTCATATACAATTAGCACCTACCAAAAGAACCAACTTCAGATCTGTTCTTGAACCCAAAACAACATAACAGAATAGTAAAACAACACGTTAACCACTTTAAACATAGCGTGAAACAAACACAATTGAAAGCATTTGTGATAAATCTTGAGATTATATTGGATTACTAATAACCCCAATTTATGTACACAACAAAACCCATTAATCAACAGCATCATCTTTCAAGCTCAACCCATAAGTTTATTACTGACATAATATAATAATTATAAACTTAAAATTGGCATAACAACTTAAACAAAACGAATCCCACGTGAATACGCAAACTTAAACAAATGGGTTTTCAATCTTTTTGCATAAAAATTCAAACTTTAATTATCAAGAATCTTTACTGAAAATACATGGATTATGAACAAACAACAAGATATATAAATTAAAACGAAAATGCAAGAAACAAACAAACAGTCTATATGTATGGGTGCATCTGTATGACCTGATGTTGATGATGATCAAGAGATTATGGTAATAAAGAAGTAATTAACCTTTGAAAATGGGTAAAATGTAAGAGCGTTATTGAGGACTTCACGAAGACAGATGAGAAAATAAATTTTACTGCACAAAAACAAAGCAACGAAGAAAGGGTGTTGGGTGTGTTTTTTATAATAAAAACTTTAATTTAAAGAGACGACTAATAAAGGACTTTCATTTATTTCTATTTTTATTTTTATTTTTATTTTTACGAATGGGTGTCACGAAGACCGAACCAGCAAAGACGTCTTGACTCTTGAACAATTAAAATTATGGATGGATTATGGATTAAGATGTTGCTACTTGACCATTCATGGAAGGTTGCAGTTTTTAAGTGTTAGAGCCGCATTGACTAAATGACATTAAAATATGTAATTTTCATTTATATTTTTACCTAAAAATTATATACACCCATGCTATGTAGTTTATCGTACGTGTAAATTGTGGAAAGTTTGATTGTCAATCGTTTGGAAGACAAATTTTTGATTTTTTATATATTTTTTTTAACTTTGAGTGGATAATATCATTAAAACATTTTTTCTTCTTTTACGTTATTTGAAATTTTTTGAGAGCACTATCCCCTTCAAGTTCCGCCCATGTTCATAGTATTAACTGAAGTTACATTCAAGTCAATCTGATAATTATCATAGTGGATATGTAGATATATGGTGGAATGATGAACGTAAATTGGTTTTAAGATGAATATTTTCGCGTCGTTTGAAATGAAATGATATGTTAATAAAAAGATCAGCTCACTTTTAAATTGTAATTAGATAAAGAAAATAGGAAGTGATAAATATAACATCAAAATTGTTTCATAAACCATATTGTACAACCGTTATAGCTTATCGTACAAGTATACAAAAACACAACTTTGGTGTGTGAAACAATTTTGACGTTGTATTTATCACTTTTTCATTTTCAATTGAGACTAAAAACTTGTTGGAAGTTGTCCATTTTTATGTTAATCGAATCAAAAAATTTAAATTTTTTAGTTTGCAACCTAATAAAAAAAATTGTTGCAACTCTTTCACATGGATTGCAAATTTTGAATCCAATGGTCCATATTGACCACAACAAAACATCATTTTCGATCTATAGATTCACATTAAACATAACAAAATGTGACAATCTCAACTTTATGCTAGTTTATTTACGCAAAAATGAGGAATGATTAAAACGCAATAACTCAAAAAGGTAATGTAAAGTTCAAAATTCACAATTAAGGGAATATAACTTTCTCCATCGTCCAAAAAAGACTCACATCTTAATTTTTGCCACAAATGATTGTTTTTGTCAAAAATCTTGAATTAAGGTGAAAATCGCTTGATCATTTTTTTTTATTTACAAAATTAAGGCTGGTTAAAGGTTGTGCACATCATTTATAAACATGTTAAACTACGAATTAGGGTTTAAAACATTTGGGAGCACAACCACTTAGGATTTCAAAATTGAAGTGACAAATTAGTATATAAAAGATGGCGAATCGTGAAATTGAAGGTTGCTTGTGTGTTAATAATGCAAGAATGTGAACCTCTTGGACATATAGGAACCACAACGAGTCGCTTCAAGAGTCAATTTTGTATATTTTGATTGGGTGATATTCCCATTGATTTACTCCCTTCGTCCTAAAGTATCTCATTCCAAAATGCACACAGTTTTAAGGAACTCACTATCTACCAATAACATTTCGTCTTTATCTACTAAAGTCTTTTCTGATTAGCTATAATGGAATGTGAACACTTATTTTGGGAAAACCCAAATTAGTAAATGAGATACTTATTTTGAGACGGAGGGAGTAATATTTTTGACAAAATAATCTTTTTCTGACAAAAATTAAAATTAAAGGTCGAATGATGAAAAAGTGATATTCCATTTATTGAGAAATTTTAGACCTTACATTATTTTTTTGAACTATTTACCTTTCATTAAATTAATGCAACCAACTTTATAGTTATTTTATATTGGATTGGATAACTAGTATTTCGAACCCGTGTAGGGTTAAAATAAAATAGCGATTCATTAACATGTATATTTATGAAGTTGTACGTATAGTTGAATAAACGATAAGAATGTTTGAGTGATCATATACTTTATTGGAAATATATAACATCTAATGGAATGGAATTCAAGTTAAATAAGCATAAATTTTTTTATTTTCTTTAAGAAAAAGCATTAATGATAAATTTCAAAAGCATTTAACAAATTTAATTGGTCAATCAAAAGTCAATGAAATAAAAAAAGTTGATTTGTTGATAGAATGTTTCTTCCTTCAAAACATTTTTACTGAATGTGTGTATATATATATATATATATATAGGGTTGAGTTCTGGTGAAAACAATAGGTTAAAATAAAAACGGTGAAAATGATCTCAATATGTATTCACAATTGTTTTTAGTTGTGAACTTTCGTTTTTAGTTGTGAACTTTTGTTTTTAGTTGTGAACTTTTATTTTTTTTCGCTTCGCATATATTTTTTTATTTTTCGTAAAGTTTTCATTGTGAACCTTTATTTTTATTTTTTTGCTTCATAGAAATTTAGAAAATTTTCAAATGTGAAGCTTAATTTTTTTGACTTCACATAAATTTATGAATGTGTGAATTTTAATTTTCAACCTTCACAGTTCGTAAATTTTATGTGAAGCCAAAAAAATAAGATTCACACTTAAAAATTAAGTGTGAAGCAATAAAAAATCAACATCACACTTCATAAAGTTGTGAAGGTCAATTGTTTTCACCGTTTTTATTTTATCTTCACCATTATATATATATACATATATATATATATGTATATATATATATGTATGTATATATATATATGTATATATATATATATACTAGGTGGAAGACCCGTGCAATGCACGTTAATTTATTAGAATTATTTTAGATATATTCATATCGATTTTGGTTTTTCTGCACCATATTTTGATATTACGTGATTAAATGATAATTGTAGTACATATTTTATAAAATAATATTTATTAAATAATTTATAGGACTTTATTTTCGTATGTGACTCCTCTTTCCATATTATTATAATATATGTAGCATTTATATTTATTATTTATTAATTATTATAAAATAATAAAATAATATTAATTAAATAATTTGTTAACTGGAGTTAAGAGATTGACACATGTCATGATTACGTAGTAAATTATGGAGCTTTCTTTTATACTTCTTTAGTATATATATAGATTTATATATTTTGATCTAATGGTTGAGATCTGTTTTTACCGTTTTTATTTTATCTCATTATTTTCATATGATCTCATTCCTATATATATATATATATATATATATATATATATATATATATGTATATGTATATGTATATATTATAAATAAATTATTATATATAATAATAATAATTGCATTAATAAGTAACAATGTTCATTTAAGTCGAAATAATATTTCGGTTATTAAAAATTTAAATATTTAAGCTGGAATTAAGTAATTAACTCGAGTCCGGTTATTGACACACGGTTGTGCACTTGTGCTTGCCTGCTTGGTTCCAATTGCATATTTATCAGAGCTGGTCCAGTGGGCCTCGAGCTGGGCCTGTTTCTGAAAAAGATAAGTCCAGCCCTGCTTTATGTTTTGGTGTTTTACTAAATAATAATAAAAAAAATTCTCTCCTTAAAGAAAATGCAACAATTTTACTATCTATAGTCTTATATTTTATACTGGTAATAGCCCTAAAACCCGTGTATATACACGACTTGATAAGTTTGTAATTATTTTTTAAAAATATTAAAAGAATCTTTATATGTTATGTGGTATATTAAACGTTTTTACGAGTCGAGAGATATTCAATATTGTTTGAAATTAAAATATTTTTAGATAGTCTATATTGAAATTGTAAGGGTATCTAATTATATATAAGCAAATGAATAGTTTGAAGTAATAATGATATGTTACAATTATAAACGATTACGTTGAATACGGATCATAAATTATATCATTTATAAGACCTCTTTATACAACACATTTGTTGTCTTATTTGTTTGGTGGCTATCCTTGTCACAAAGAAATTATTTACAACGTTTAAAATTATGTGTTTCAATTTCCACTCTAAGAAAATAATCTCTTTTGAAAACGAAAAAATTCCTTGTGTATGTTACGAACCTGAAACAATATGGTGTTATTTGATTGGATTGCCAAATAGTTAACATTTTTAAGAAAGGAATTTAAGATTATATCGAGTTCAGTTCTATAATAGAGTTAAGGAAAAAACACAATTTATCAAGTAAATTAAGGAAAAAACACAATTTTTCAAGTAAATTTCTTAGTAAATAGTGAATCAATTGGTTATTTTTGTATTGGAGTACAAGTCTTATTAAGGTGTTTAATAAAGTGAATAATCTCAACTATATAATAAAAGTTTTTGGTCAAACTTAGGTGTCCTTAGTTTAATGTTAAAATTACTTATTTCCCATTTTATCAAGTTAAAATGTCGATAGAAAAACATAGTAGATCATCAGTTTTACTTTATATTTAAAATCAAATGTATAGTGTCGACATATGTTATTATACTCTATATATTTTTTAACTTTAAATTCTTATATTAAAAATTGATAATTTTAAAGGGTTTTATATATAAAATTAGGTGAAATTGAAGGATTCAATTGAATATTTAAAAATTTATATACGCGGGTTATGCAAGGTAATATAGTTATTCTTATAAAACTTAGTTTTGTCTTTTTTAAGATGTACAATGTATATATTTTTGATTTATAATGATCACGAAAAAAGTAAAAATATCTAAATTAAATGATTTTGTCACTTGAATAAGACTTCTAACACCTTCATGATATATGAGTGGTTTGTTTAAACTTCAAAGATGAAGTCTCCTATTATTTATTTACTAATAGATTGAAAATATAATTTGAAGACAAATAAGATTTTCAATTGGTTAATTAAAAGCTATAAGACTTCTTTTTAATTAGTTAAGACTTTATCGATAGTGTATACCTTTATGGATATGAATATGAATATGATAATTCTTGATATTTATGAAGCTAACAATTTAGTGATTCATCTGGGTTTTTTATATTGATAACAAAAAATAAGAGATTAATATTTTTGTTTGGCTAACATGTCATTAATTTAATGTCGTACATAAAGTATGTGATAAAATAGAGTTAAAAGATCTTGGCCGTAAGTTAGTGATCGAAAAAATCAATGTATTTGGTGTAACAAATAAATTGTAAAAGATATAGATAATAATAAAAAATAAGATTTTTTAATTGGTTAATAAAACTCATACGTAAAACGGTTGTAACGAACCTACATGATTGCTAGTTTAATTCGCAAAAAAAAGATTGGCTTATATAGTAACCACTTCCTTCGTCCCACAACTTTTTGTTATAATTAAGATAGCTTGAGTAATGTCAATTTTACCCTTGTATTGGAGACAAGTTTGACAGAATTTATTTAAGTAACAAATGATTGAGAATAATAAATGAGGGTAAAATTAGTAGTTTAATTATTTTTAGTAGTTATTTTTTGCAAATTGAAAAATTATTTTGGGATAAATATAAATGTTAATGTGGACATTTATTTTAACACGGAGAAAACATTAAATACAATAATTCATATGTCATTTATTACGATAGTTCAATAATTTTATAAAAATAAAATAAAAAAACATTTCAAGTTTTTTTTTATCTTAAATGCAAGTTAACTATAACATATTAGGATTATAGAACATGATATAGTAATATCAATTTATGTAAATTTATGTCAAAGTCATTTAGATCATGCGATTACATTTTGAAAAAATAATTTTTAAATTTGTGAAGTCTGTTTGTGTAATCTAAAATTGTAATCAAACTAAAAATTAATTAGAAAATTCACCGAAAATAAAATAGAATAAATAACTATGAAAGAAAAGGAAAACCAAAAAAAAAAAAAAGAATAATAAAATTTTGAGATATAAATAGAGATAAAAACTCAAATTCGTTAGCCTTATTTAAATTTTATTAAATTATTAACAAGTTATTCATGATGTCATCATGTGCTAAATTTTAGCCAATTTGATGAAATCAAACAATTTAGTTGGCTAATTGAATTTTTAATAACATCATCAAGGGATGAAAAGATAGAATATGAATGAGGATGAAAAAGATACAATCTATAGGAGCAATAAATATTGTTGTGTAGATTAGTTAGGGTTTGTTAAAGTGTAAGAAATCTTTAACACAAAAGTAGATAATAAAAAATCCTAAATTTTTTGCAACGACCAATAGTATTGTTATTTATATTCTATCATGAAATTTGAGATATTTTAGAGGTTTTATTTTTAAATTAAGTAAAATTGAAGGACTAAATTGATTTATTAAAAATTAGATAATTGATAACATCACAAAGATATTTCTTATATTATATTTACTAGTTTTAAAATCCGTGTGTAAACACGGGTTAATGTAAAAATAATACATATTTTAGTTTTTTATTGTACTCACCATAGTTTTTCTTTGATCAATATAGAGTTTTAAACCCGCGTATACACACAGTTAACGTAAAATGAAACTAAGTATAATTTTTCTTTTTATTAATATAGTGTTTAAAAAATAAACCCGTTTATCCACACGGAAACTGTTAAATGAATACGTCATCCGTTCATTGTATTTAATATATAAAGTTTTAATTTAAATATGTGTTTACACATAACCTAGTTAATGTAAAATGAAAATTAAGTATAGTTTTTTTAATTATTATTAATATTGATTTTTAAACCCGTATATGCAGAGAAAAACTGTTAAATGAATACTTCATCCATACATTGTGATTAATATATAAAGTTTTAATTTAAACTATGACACAGTTAATGTACAATGATACTTAAGCATAATTTTTTTAATTATTATTAATAAATAATTTTAAACCCATGTATGCACATGATTATTATAAAATGAATATGTAATTCGTTCATTGTAAGTATGCAATGTATTAAATAAATATTTTTGTTTGTTTCAGAGAGTTCTCATGATAATAATAATAATTAATTAATTAATATTTAATATATTAAATTAGCTCATGAATACGTACTCACTTACATGGTTCGCTGATGTGTAGCAAATAATGTTTAATTAATTTTTATATTGTTTGATAAGATATAAGCTTATTATTGTTAATATATATAATAAATTATAAAGATAAGGTATATGGGGATTTATTTTTGACATGATTTTTTTTTTCTAAATTAGATTTTTTAGGAAAACTAAATGATTTGATTGGTCAATTGGATGTTTGATGAAATTAAGAAATTTGATTGGGTAATAAGGTTCAATTTTGTATAGAAATTTTTTTAGAGAGGTTTTCTTTTATTAATATTTATTATTATTAGAAGATAACTAGCAATGTAACAACTTTATAGAGTGAAAAATCGAAATTCCATTATAACCTAAAATCGGCAACAATTGTCTTCCATTTTTTTTTAAATAAATTTCGTGAATAGATGACGATAGTATGTTTGTTTGACTCGTTAAAAAGAGTTGGATACTTGAAATATCGTGATGAAAAAAATATGAACGCTAGGTTAAAACAAAATAAATGAAAGTTATTAAATTGCTAAGATAAAAATTACTTAAACTAAACATATATTTAAAGTTTTATGAAATAGAATGCTTTATATTTTCATGGTATTTTTTTTTGAGTTTAATATTTTCTTAGTATATTTTTTTAACTCAACTGAACCTTACATTGGAAATCATTTAATTAAATAACATAGAGACATCTTACATTGGATATCATTTATAACTTCGTATTTCTACATTTATATTCTTAAAACTATATTATATATGATTCAAAAATCATCAAGCAAGCCTTCGAGAGTTCGAGGCGTCGTTCGAGCTCATTTTTCACGTTTAAGCTTAAACTCGATAAAAATAAAGTAGGGTTGAACTCAAGCCAAACACAAATAACTTGAGAAATAACTTCACGTTATGTACACTTTTGTTAGTTCGGGTATTTTTATAAGATGTGACTTCCACAAAAATATTACTCGTAAATAAATTCAACCCAAAATATACTGCTTTAATTTGCTTTCTATTCTCTCTCTTTTCTTTCTCAGTGAAATTTATTTTCGGCCAACTCCTGCGATAGCAACTTCTTCACTTTCAAAGGTGAATTTTTTTTTCTTTTTTCTTATAATCATAATCATTTTCTCATCATATAATAATAAATAATCCGTGTTTATATGTAAAATCGTATAGTTATATGTTTGTTTGTTTGATGCATTCGTTGGTTACTACTTAAATCCATGTAATTCAAGTATGTTTATCGTTTTGCAAACAAACATTTATAAAAAAAGGGTTCAAATTTGATGCAAAATACATCAAAGACCAAGTTTGCGTATTCAAGTTCATATATCTGCCGAGTTTAGTTACTTTTTTTTTCCTCAATATTATTATTATTTTTCTTTTTATATATATATTTTTTGGTTAGTTTGCAGAATTGCAGTCATATAAACTTATGGGTTGAAGTAAGGAAACTGATATTGAATACTGATAAATTGGGTATCTCAGTAATTTAAATATCATCTAAATGTTTATTGTAAATGCTTTCAATTTTGTTTGTTTTATGAAATGTTTATAGTGGTTAATGTGTTGTTTTACCATTCTGTTATGTTGTTTTTTTTTTGGGTAAAAGGGAGTTACCCTCGTAAACTCATTCTGTTATGTTGTTTTGGGTTCAACAATAGATCTGAGCTTGGATACTGTTTTTTAGGTGCTAATTATATGAATTAATCTGTTTGTTTTGTTAAAGTTACATACAGAACTACAGATGTAGTAATTGAGCATCAGTAATAGTAAAGGCATTAGCTTTTTCGCTGTTGTTGTTGATAATTTCACAGAAGAAACTTGATGAAGTTTCTATTTTTAGGGGTTAAAAGAGATGGAATATTTGCTTCTCATTAGGTTTTTTGTTTGTATGTGATCAAAAATAGTCATTAAAGGTTTACAATGAAAGTTTCAGATTAGGAATTCTGCAGATATATAAACTTTAAGCAAATAAATTTGGGTGTTTGTATGTCAGAACAGTCAAGAGATTATGTTGTTTAAAATGCTGCATCTGGTTATTTGGTCATACTTTTCTTGATAGCATAATATATTAATTAATAATAATATGCTCATGATTTTGAAACTCACATCATCAATTTATTTTTCATGTAATTAGGTTTTGGACAGATGGATAAAAATCTAAAAGGTATTGATAAATGTGTTGGGTGGCTCAATTCGGAACACTATTCTTCTGCTGGTGACGTTTTTGGAGAGCCACAAAAGACTACACGAATTGGAGATGAATATCAGGCCCAAATCCCATCTTTGATGACTGAAAATGAGCGTTTGCAACTCATTGCACTACCAGTTTACCATGATGCCAAGACTGATGTTCACAACTACTTTGAGTTTGGTCTGCCAATTCCTGTCACGTGGGTTCACAATCAACATAAAAACAAGAAAGAAAATTTTCAGTTCGCAGAGGGTAAATCTGGTATTTTAGTTCATGGAACATACAATGATCTGCTTCCGGTTCCTTGTTCATCAGGCGAAGGATCTTGGAGTGAGATTGAACGTGAAAGTTTTGTTCTTGGTTTATATATATTCGGGAAGAATCTTCATGTTGTGAACAAATTTTTGGGGAATAACGGAATGCGGAATGTAACATCTTATTACTATGGACCGTTTTATCGAAGTGCTGAACACCAAAACTGGTCAAAGTATCGAAAAAAGAAAAGCAGAAAATTTGTACCCGGAAAAAAGATTTTCAAAGGATGGAGGCGACAAGAGCTTTTGTCTCGCTTACTTCCTAATGTAACTGGTGAATGCAAAACTCGTTTAACTGAGGTATTTTTCCCGTAGTGACATTTGCAGAACTTTTATACTCGTTCTTTATTGAAAAAACTCTGATTTTTGCTATGAGATATTGGTTTCTTGCAGGTGAGTACTATATTTGATGAGGGAAAAGTTTCATTTGAGAATTATGTATTTAGTTTGAGGGATACAGTCGGAATTAATCTCCTTGTAGAAGCTGTAGCCATTGGAAAAGAAAACCGAGACCTTACAACTAAGACCAGAAAGCGAATAAGAAGCAAGAAGCGTCACACAACATGCTCTTCTCTTACAACACAAGAAATTGTTGATACTTTGAAGGATAGAATAGGATTGAGCAAAGTTAAGTTAAATGAGGTCTTTTGGGAAGCTGTATGGCCTCGTCTCTTAGCAAGAGGATGGCACTCTGAGCAGACCACAAACTACGCCTTGCAAAACTTAAAAAAATCTTTAGTATTTCTTCCACCTGGAGTTGCAAAGTTTTCTAGAAGGGGCTTGGAGAAAGGAAGTCAATATTTTGACTCGTTGACTGAAATACTGAATAAAGTTGCATTGGAACCGCAACTGCTAGAAAAGGAGCCTAAGCAGGGTGAGTTGGTTGAGCCACAGGTGAAACAAGGTTCGGATGATATAGACGATTTGATGAAATGCACAATTGTGGATACCAGTTCATCTGGTCTTGTAAATCTCACAGATGTCATAAGTTTGCCTACTTTTGTGCCTACTGATATGCAAGTGCCATGTAGTGTTTCTGGTGCTCAAAACGAAGATGCTGAAATCCACGGTGTTGTTGATTCGTTTGATTGTGAAATGGTGAATCATCTTGATCCGTTAGTTTCAAGACATAAAGATGAGAAAAAGGATCTATCCACCAATAGGCAACCAGTAAGAAAACTGAATTTGATATTAAAACCAAAAGTAAAACGTCACGGGGTTAATGATAACAAGAGTGAAGATGAAGTTATGGAAGATTCATGTTCTGCGAAGAATAGTAGAGGTATAGTGATAGACTTGAGCAGCCGACGATTCGCTCCAGTTTTGGGTGGTGATAGTCTTATATGTGCTACTAAAGAGTCGGTTTCCCCTGAAAGTGGTGGGAATGGTCAAATTATTAGGCAGAGTACAAGAAATCGTCCATTGACCACAAAAGCATTGGAAGCTCTTGCAAATGGGTTCCTCAACCCAGCGAAGAAGAGGAGAGGGTCTGACAACAGGGCCCCACGACGTGTTCGTGCTAAAACTGCCCTTGTGTCGAGTTTTGGTGGACACTACATTGAGAACAGGGTGGATGGGGTCTCCTAACTGCTTGCTTTCAAATGGTTTTTGGTATGAGTTTTATATGCACTTATTGAGTACTTGGAGTTTGTTCTTGACATAGTTTCCTATATATGTATATATATCGAAATATAGTTTTCAAACAATGAATTATATTACATTGTAATATAAACCTTCAAACCATTATAAGTATCCTTTTCTTCTGCTCAACCGTCGTTGACTATGACAGAAATGCAGGACTCTTTTTTGTCAATTTTCAGGAGTTTAGGCGAAGTTAATGGGCTGTTCAATGATCATATAGTGTACTGCAATGCATTATGCATGTCTTAATTGTTTCAAACAGAAGGCAACTCACCTTCGTATATGCCTTTATCGCTCTTTTAATCTTGCCCATATGGCTAGCGAGTTTCCAAACGAGTTGAAGTTTCACAGTGAACTAATAATTTCAAGATTTAACTCACAAAATGTATGCCTACAATCCTTTTATGGATTATATCATTTTAACAATGTTTTACTATTATATTTAATCTTCCTAACTATCTTGTTAGTTAATGTGAGAATTGCCTTGACTCCTTGAGTTTACGTTTGTGACTCTGTGTGGAATTGGCCTCCAAAATAAAATTCCATTCTTACTCTTATTAGTCATTCTAATCATGTTGGGCCAATTTTGCATGGAAAAAGGACTGGCCCAATAGTTGATTCAATAGTTGATAGTAAAGTTGACCAAAAAAACCGGGTCCCGACCCGAAACCGAAAAAAAACCCCGAACCCGAACCCGAAACCGGTTGAAACAGGTTTTTATAAAAACCGGTTCGGTTTTTATAAAAACCGCCGGTTTGGAAACCGGTTTGGAAACCGGTTTGGAGTTTACCGTTGGCGAACCGGTTTGTAACCGGTTTTACTCGAACCGGTTTGAAAAACCGGTTTGGAACCGGTTTTTTGAGCTGTTCGAAATATAGCCGTTTATAGCCGTTTTTGACCTTTTTTTTTGTTTTTTTTTACCATTTTGCCATCCTAAAACTAGTATAAATGGATACCTTGGGTTTTGTTTAGTCACAACACTCAATCTTGCTAATTCTAGTCTTTAAACACTCAAAACGCTTACGATTTACGTACGAAACTCTCAAAAAATTCTCTACCCCTCTCAAAACGCTCTCGAAACGCTATCAAAATGGCCACTCAATCTTCTTCAACTTCCGCCAGTGTTGGTTCTTCAAATGCACCAACTATTGTTCAAGTTTTGGTAACCAAACGAAATCCCGAGATTTGGTGTAATTACGACAAAGTGTTATTGTCGGATGGTTCCACTAAGGCATTTTGTAAACGTTGCGGGAAATTTTTGAAAGCCGACTCCAACTCTACTTTGAAATCACATGCTACAAAGTATTGTGATGGAGTCAAAAGTAATCCCGAGTCGAGTCAAGCAACAATGTCACGGGATGGGGGTATTTTTACATACGAAGCGGAGCGGTGTCGAGAAACATTTGCCGGCTTTGTGATTCAAGAAGCTTTGCCGTTCAACCACTTCGACAACCCTCGGCTTACTAGGGTCATTCAAAATACTCTTCAACCGCGATATAATCATGTAAGTCGTCTTACTCTTAGACGTGATGCTCTTAAATTGTGGAAAAATGCTAAAAGTCAACTAATAATCGGTTTTGAAAACTTAAATACAAGTGTATCATTAACAACCGATGTTTGGTCGGCTCCTCATGGTTTGCCCGGTTCGTACCTTTGTGTTACCGCACATTGGGTTGATCCCGCAACTTGGCAAATGATGAAACGTACCATTGCTTTTGAAAACTTTGACTATCCTCACACAGGTAAAAACTTATTTTACATGTTACGAGATGTAATGAAAATGTATAAAATAGAACAAAAGGTTTTTTCAATCTTGTTCGATAACGCGAGTAATAATACAAACGCCGTTCAAAGATTAATACTAAAATACGAACCACCTTTGAAAGACATTTTCTACCATAGTAGATGTGTTGCACACATCATTAACTTGGTTGTGCAAGACGGACTAGCGGTTCAAGAAATAAGCGTAGTAAAAAACGCGTGTAAAATTATGTTACAAGATATATTTTGTTCGGGTAAAGCTAGATACAAACATTATATGAGATTATGTAAGGAAACATATTCCATCTTTTTAACCCCTAATTGGGACATGCCAGTAAGATGGAATTCGACTTACAATATGTTTATGTGTGGTTTACGGCAACGCGACACTTTATACGTTTTTCATGATCAACTTGTTCAAAAAGGTATTGCAACATCATTTTCCTCCGACTATTGGGAGGTTATTCAAAAGATAACCGAATTGCTCAAAGTTTTTAAAACCGCAACTACTTTATTATCGGGTGTTTATTATCCCACAAGTCATTTGGTATTTAATCAAATATTTTTAATGAGTTCAAAACTAAGCGAGTACGAATTTTGTGGTAATGTATATGCAATAATGGTGGCTCCCATGAAAGCAAAACTAAGAAAATATTTTAAAGAAATGCCACCGGTAATTAGTTGTGCCGCCGCGTTAAACCCTTGTTTGAACATTTCCGGGGTGGAATTACTTATCGATAACATTTGTAACGATTTAGATTTGAATGATGAGGACCCACTTTTTGCACAAAATACAAAAGACTATTTTAACAATTCTTTTAAAGATTTATTTGGTCATTATTTTCAAAAATATGGTTCAACAACAATGGTTTCTTCTAGTTCGGCTTCCACAATGTTTGCTTCATCATCTTCTTCTCGAGATCCAATGATTAATTTATATAATAGTTTAAGACAAGAAAACCATAAACGGGCAAGGGGTGATGGTGACCAAAGGGCCACTAGCGAATATGGGAGATATACCAGAACGGATTTTTTAGCCTCAATGGGACCCGAAGAATTTGCACATTTTGATATTTTGGCTTGGTGGAAAGGGAGGGAATCTCAATTTCCCATTCTAACAATCATGGCCCGAGATTTACTAACCGTCCAAGCAGCTACGGTAGCTTCGGAATCCGCTTTTTCTCTTAGTGGCAGGGTACTTTCCATACGAAGAACAAGACTCACACCGGCCTCATTAGAGATGTGTATATGTTTGAAGGATCACTTAGACGCTGCGGAACGTATACAAAACGTTTCAAGTCTTGAAGGTGAATTGGAATACGAAAGAGATATACACGATATCGAGGTGGAAGCGGGTATGACAATATCACTTTCCGATGAAGAAATTGCTCTCGATCAAGCTTCGCGAGAGGCTTCCTCCGAAGAAGATTTCGACTTTTGAAGACTACCCAAATTGAAGATGTTAGAAGAATTGAAGATTAATAAAAGTTGAAGATTTTTGAAGATTATGAAGAATTATGAAGAATTATTGGTTTCAATAATATTTTTATGAATATTTAGAAGACTTTGTTTTAAGTTATTGTTAGGTTATGTTTCCATACCTAATGTACTAACATTCTATCGGAAAAAATTTGAAGAATACGTTGGTTTTCCCTAAAACGCTTAACGCTCGAATAAGATTGAATTATACAGAATTATTGGTTTCAATAATATTTTTATGAAGATTTAGAAGACTTTGTTTTAAGTTATTGTTAGGTTATGTTTCCATACCTAATGTACTAGCATTCTATCGGAAAAAATTTGAAGAATACGTCGATTTTCCCTAAAACGCTTAACGCTCGAAAAAAAACCAACGCTTCAAAACACACAGAAATATGCACCAACAAAAATTTCTTCGGTATATAGTTTAAAATAGTTATAATTTATTGATGCTAAGAGAACAAACTAAATTCAGTTTTAATTATTTTGGTTGAAATATATCAATACATAATATTTTATCAATAAATAATAAAATTTGTTAGTGTTTTCTTATCCTAACAGGTAACTCTCACATTTAAAATAAATATGTAATATATGATATAATATAATATAAAATTATTTTATTATTATGTTAATATATAATATAATGTGATTCATTATAATATAATATAAATATATTAATTAATATACATATAATGTAATATTATATTATGTGAATATATTATACTATAATATGATGTAATAATATATATATATATATATATATATATATATATATATATATATATATATATATATATATATATAGATATAGTGGGATGATCTCAGGAAAGTGTTTTTTTGGAAGAAGGAGAATCGTTATTATTCATCAAGAAGCATATTATCTTTGCCAATAGAAATCTCACAAAAAACGAAGTGAAATTTAGAAAATGTTAATCAGAATTGATGCTATGAATGTTAAGCTTCCTTGATTAATCCTTTTCGCAGGTTATAACACCGATTGATGAATATTATATCCAAAATCGTTAATATTCATCGCGGTGAATGTTAGTTAACATTCATGGTGATTATTATTAAAATTAAAAATATTCTGTGATAATGTGATGTTTAAAATTCATCGTAATGAATGTTAATTATGTTAACAATTTATTAAATAAATATTCATCAACTAATATTATGACTTAAAAATGAAATTCATCCGTTGATATATTCTTTATAGTATCGATTTTGATTACTATTTATTGGTAAAAATAAGTTTTTGTTAATATTTTGAGTGGTAATTGTAAGATGTTTCATGATAAATACTAACTCTTTCCCTTCTTCAAAAAAAAAAAAAAACAATTTCCTCTTGATCACTCCCCTGTATATATATATAAGATGGGTTAGGTTCAAACGAGAACTACAAAAGGTACAGAACTGCGAGAACTTTTAAATTACATTGTTTTTATACATGTAAACGCAACAAATTACATAGAAATATTATTTAATGTTCATATTATTGACAAACAAAAGTTAAAAATAACAAAATACATGTTAAACTATAAAATATATGAAGTGTTCCATACCAAAATGAAAGAAAGTCAACCTATTCTTGCAATTGCGGTCAGTCTCGCTACCTCTTTAGTTGCCGCCCCCTACTTTCACATGTGCACATATCAAATGTGCATATGTGAACGAAAAATAAAAATTTGATTTTAAATATTATTTTGATGTTTTCTCGAATTATTTTACTTTTAACCTTAATTTCATCAATGTTTACATGTCATTGAATCGTTAAATATGTTAAAATCTCTATAATTTAAAAGTTCTCGCAGTTCTGTACCTTTTGTGGTTCTCATTTGAACCTTTAGATATGATGATATGATGTAATATAATACAATTTACATTATTAATTTATATAATATGGTTTAATATAATAATAATAATAATAATAATAATAATAATAATAATAATAATAATATAATCTTAAATTATATATAGGAAATCCATTGATGATGTCATTAATTAATAATTAGGTCCCTCAATTTTGTAAAATTTTAAATATAAAATCGCTTAAAATTTTCACTTTTAATTTAAATAACAATAATTGTTATTATTATATTAAATAAATTAAAACAAACAAAAAGTAAACATAAAAACAAAAAATTGAATTGTTTTATTTCTTCTTTAGTTACTATAATAATAATATTTAACTATTTCTTAATTATAAAAAGTAGTTTACATATGAATATTAGTAATTATAACATCGGTTTTGATTAATATTTTTTGATAAAAATATAATTTTTTACGTTGGATTATCAGTTATCGCGAATAAATTATTATCTTTCATACTTCCCTTAGAAAATTGTGTCCCTCTTGATCGCTACTATATATATATATATATATATATATATATATATATATATATATATATATATATAATCACTAACCAACTAACCATATATATACTATAGTGAACTTTTTTTTCTCTAAGCTTTCTAAGACTGTAGATTCCGAATTGCAAATTTGACACATCCCTAAATACTGCAAGTCTTTTTGGTGTATTTTGGCCAACTTTTCATTTGCTCTACATATGAAATGATACAAGTTCGAAACAAGTTATTTACTTGTCGAAAAAGGGTTGCGCTAGGAATCAAATTTTGGATGAAACGATCAACCAAGGAATTTTTAAGAATTTCAAAACACGTTATTTCACAAAATTTTCTTCGTAGTTTCTTGTTCAAATAACTTTTAGAACCTATTTTTCAAATAATTTTTTTGACGTTTTATTGTTTTTTTTATTCATATGAGTAATGTTTTAGGACTTGTGCATATGATTAAGATCCTCTCCAGATTACTTATAAAATGTTCATGAAAAAGGGTTTCACTTTCTTTTCTATTCAAAGTTACCATGTAGTACTAAGAATTTTCAAACTATTTTTCATATGATCGATCATTCAGGCATAAGGAAGTTCATCGATTCGGTTTTCAGTTATATTGGTTTAATTGGTTCGGTTTTTTCGATTTAAAAATTTTTAAGACGCCTACCAAAGACCGAATCGAATCATTTAAAAATGTGAAATAACCAAACCAAAGACCGTTATCCAATTCGGTTCGGTTTTCAGTTTAAACCGAAAAAATTGAAGTACAATTAGTCAATTAGGTTTCCAAATTTTACAAAATTTTAAAAATAAAAACCCTTAAATTTTCAATTTTAATTTAAATAACAATAATTGTTCTTATTGTATTAAATAAATTAAAACAAACAAAAAGTAAACTTAAAAACAAAATGTGGTTGATAGAATTCAACAATCATACTAAATTAACGTATTGAATTATTTTATTTCTTCTTTTAGTTACCAAATAATAATATTTAACTTTTACTTTCCCATATAATTTCAAAAATGTCGTTTGCTACTTACAATTCGAATACTATCACAATCATAATAAGATTTAAACGAATGAAAATAACATTAAATAAATTAAACTACAATACAAAAGTTAATTTATGAAAACTTATATAACTAAAAATGTTCTAATTTATCACATATTATACAAAGATTCTATCAATTTTTATGAAAAAAAATACAAATTCACGGAGTCGTGTGTATACACGAGTTTTAGAACTAGTATGATATATAAGATACAATATAATATGATAGAGTATAATATAATACTATATTGTTTACCCTTTATTCAAATTTGATGTAAAATGTGAGTGGAGTTGAACTCGTTTATATAATATGATAGAGTATGATACAATCACAATTTTTATATGATATGTATTCAAATTTGATGTAAAATGTGACGGGTGATTCACATTGACACGGCTAGTTGGAATCTCTTCATGTTCAATGACAGTTTCCAAGTTTGTATCGTCTCCCCCAGAGATCAAAGTCTCATTGTCTACCTCTGTGACAGATTTAACTTCACCGTCTGATAAAGCCGGCATATCTGGAACTGTGTCAGGTTCTTGAACTGTTTCAGTAGTGGGAGGAGGAGGTGGTGGTGTTTTTGTAGTAGGCTTGGATACATCAGAGTATATATCAAGTCCATGAAGCAGTGTCACCACCTTTTCAACTTCATCCTCAACAGGAAGTTTGAATGAGTCAAACATACTGTTATAGTCGAACAAGAAGTCGGGTCCCGTTCCTTGTGAAGGCTGAGTATAACGCAGACATGTTACTTCAAAATGTTCCTCCACTCTCTTTGATGCGTTGTTATACACACGTTTATTAGGTGAATTATTTGAAAAAGCCAAAAAGTAGCATTCACTCGACTTTTCACCGAATTTAGCCACTCTTTCTTTTGTGTGCATAATCATACAGGGACACCCGAAAGGCTCAAGAAACTGTAAATTTGGTTTACGGTTGTTAAGGAGCTCATAACAGGTCTTATTGCGTTTCTTAACCATGGACACTCGATTCAGAATGTAGCAGGCTGTGTTGACCGCTTCTGCCCAGAACGTGATAGGCAGTTTTGAATCAGCTAACATAGTCCGTGCAGCTTCAATGAGAGTCATGTTCTAACGTTCATCAACTCCATTTTGTTGAGGAGTTCTTGCAGCACTGAACTGGTGATCAATGCCTTTCTTCAAACAGAACAGACCTAGTGTAGAATTCTTAAATTCCGTACCGGTATCAATTCTCAGTTTCTTGATCTTCATATTGCACAAATTTTCCAGCTTGTCGAACAAGTAGATAAGGATTTCAGTAGTTTCATCTTTGGAGGCCAAAAAATAAACCCAAGAGAACCTCGAGTAATCATCAGTAACTACCAAACAGTACCATGCTCCGCCTATACTCTTCTTGCTCACTGGTCCAAATAAGTCCATGTGCAATAATTCCAACGGTTTTTCAACAGAATTGACCAGTTTTGACTTATGGGTCTTCTTGTGTTGTTTCCCCTTTTGCCAGGGAACGCAATGGTCATTAAGTCCGAAAGATTGCTTCGGTACACCACGCACAAGATCATGCTTAACCAAATAATTCATTTTCCGAAAATGCAAATGACCCATTCGTCGGTGCCACAGCAGAGATTCTTTTTCAGTGGCCTTAGACAGAAAACACGTTTGCTGCTTTGTTTCAACAGTACGCATATCCAGAATGTATGTGTCTCTGTCTCGAGGTGCCCTCAGTAGCACCCACTCCTCGGGAACAACAAACCCCGACTTCAGAATGCAACACTCACTTTTCGTGAAAACAGTAGTGTACGACTTATCACAAACTTGCGATACACTAAGAAGGTTGTGTAGCAGCTGTTCTACCAAATTTACTTTTTCAAAGCTCACTCGGCCGTTTGAGAGTGTGCCTTGACCAAAAATTATGCCTCCTTTGTCACCAGCAAAAGCAACATATCCCCCCATTATACGCATGAACATCGGAAAGCAGGGATATATTGCCGGTCATGTGTCGCGAGCAACCACTATCGATATACCATTTGCTATTCATTACGGCTTCAGGTTGCTGCAACACCAGAAAAACAAAGAGGTTAATTAGAAACGGAGACCCAAGCCTTTACAGACTTGGGCACTCCAGAAGCATCATCCACAATGATCACATCAGTCAAAATTTTGTTTTTAAATATATCAGAAGTATTGATTGATGTGACACTGTTGGATGTAGAATCACTTGATGATTCTTTCACTTTCCAAACCTTTTTAGGTTTGGAAGGTTGCTTGTCAACAATATTGAGCTTAGCGATAGGTGATTTGGTTGACTCAACTTTGCTGATTTTCTTAGTGGGCAAGGGAGAACGTGAACCTTTAATAGAAGAAGGTTTACTCGAAAGATTTCTGATTTTAGAAATTCTAGGAACACCTTTCCCAAACCGCTTTTGAGCAAGCATCGAGCAATCGTTTATTAAATGACCTTGTTTCTTGCAATAGAAACAAGATCTTTGCTCAACAGGTTGTTGAAATTTTGGAACAAAACTATGAGGATGGTTGAAAGAAGCATTGAAAGCACATGCACACTTATGTGAACATGTTGAATTTGACACTTGTTTAGATAAAACAGTGGGTCTAGAAGAAATTTGATGCCTTTTAATATTTTCTTTTATTTTAAAAACCTTCTTTTCAGGCTCAGCTTTAGCTTTGCTTTTTCCACTTAAAGCAATGATTGGTGTTTCATTGGTTATGATCACATTATCTGGCTTTATGTTTTTCTTTTCAACCTTAGAGTATTCCTCTTTGGTTATATCCTCAATCTCAACAATCTCCTCTAAAGTAACAGGAGAATCACACATAGCCTTATTTAAAACAGGCTCACAAACATCAGAAGGCTTATAGACTCAGCCTTGACACAAATAGTAACTGGTTTAACAGATTCAACCTCTTGAGCCTTAACAATCTCAGGCTCACTAGGTTTTGCCTTAACAGGTTCAGGCTCACTAGTGCTAGGTTGTTCAGTCGTTACTTTAACTTTTTCAGCCTGAAAGTGCACAGGCTTACTTATTTTGACAGGAACGGATTTAACAAGATTTATGTCTATCTTTGAAAAAGTAGGCACAGATTCAGTGATGTCATCCTTAACAGGCATGGGAAAATAATTTTTAGGAGGCGGAACTTGATGATAGCCAAGTCTGGCCTTGCTTTTCGTATCAGTCCTTTGTGCCTGAAGGATCTCATCAAAGACTAGAGAGGAAGCTGAAAAGTTTGATATTTTTCTTTTTAAATCAAGAACTTCAGCCTGAGAATCAGCAAGTTGTTTCTTTACTAAGAAGAGCATATTAACATAACTTCCTATTTCATCTTGCTGTTCAAAAATTTTGGCTTTTAATTCTTTCTTTTCTTCAAAAATTGCTTTTAACTTTTTATCACAAGCCTTATCATTATCTTTTAACATATTATTTGAAGCAGTTAAGTGTTCTATGTTGGCGATAAGGCGTTCATTTTCCTCTCTTAGCCTGTTCACTTGTCCAGTCAAACGAATACAAGATATACAAGAGAAGGGTTCATTATCAACCTCATGTATGTTGGCCATGAAAGCTTTGTTCTGTTGGTCATCATCAGCTTGTTCTGACCAGTCAAATGCTTCATCTGACAACATTAAGGCAGCAGAAACCATTGCCTTTTCTTCAGCTTTAGCCTTCTCTGTAGATTTGTTCGGAGTAGGCCTTGTGAATCCAGAGGAGGGTTGTCTTCTTTCGCATTCACGAGCAAAGTGTCCATAGTTTTGACACTTGTAGCACTTGACCTTGCTCTTGTTGAATCCCAGACCCTTATCATTTGGGTCCTCCAGCGACTTCTTTCCTGTTTTCTTAAAGTAGGTCTTGGCTCTTCGAGTAAGCATAGCCAAGTTCCACCTTAAGTCCATTCGCTCCAATTCGTCATCATCGATTTGACGAAAATCTTCTTCGGTCAAATCCATAGAACCAGCTTTCTTGCAGAGAAAGTCATCATAGGCGGATAGCAACGCCGAGAAAAGTGCAACATGATCTTGTGAAGCTGCTGGGATAGGCCCGTGATGACTTGGTGGTTGAAAGTAAGAACCACTAGAAGAAACATTTGGTTGATGACTTGAAGAACCACCAGTTCCACCAGCCAAGAATGCAGAGCCAGATGTTCCAGTTGATAAAACATCCACTCCGTAGATCTTAGGATTCTTGACATTTGCAGTAGCCTTGGTTTCCTTCCTTTGCATGTCCAAAAGATCAGCTTCTAGCTGACCAATAAGATTATCAAGAGACATATTCAGAATGTCTGGATCCTTTTCCATCATTAAAACTCGAGTATCCCACTTGTCAGGTAGGGATTCAAGAAGTTTTTTATTTATTTCAGTTTTATCCAGAGTTATTCCCCCTTCTATTAACTCACTAACCAACCGTGAGTATTTAGAAAACAAGTCAGAAAGAGACTCGTTTGGAAGAATATCGAACACGTCATACTGCTTCTTGACTAAACACAATTTATTCTGCTTATATTGTTCACTACCACCGCATCTTTTCTCAAATGCCTTCCATAGATCATAAGCAATTTCCAGATGTCAAAATTGCTTGAGGATTGACGGTGGTAATGCCATGGTGATTGCAGAATGAGCCTTTTTATCATTCTCAAAGGCTTTGCGTTCCTCAAGAGTCATTGATTTAATTGACTTTAATGGTGCTGTACCGGTATAAACTCCAGGACTGACAGGGCGTTCGTATCTTTCGGTCAAAGCAACCCACATCTCGGGATCATTTAAGGAAACAAACGCTTCAAAGCGTTGACGCCAGTAGGCATAATCCATACCGATAGTATACATAGGTGGTTTATTTGTACTCCCGACTTCAGAGTTTTGCTTGAGTAGATCTCCAACACGTTGTAATGAAGAAGACGCCATTTAGAGAACCTGCAAAACAAATACACAAAGAAAAAACACAAAGTACTGTTATGCGACACAAGGGTTGTGTCGCTAAATCAGATGGCGACACTAAAGATGTGTCGCAAAGAATTAAGTAACAGTTAAACATGCGACACAAGGTTTATGTCGCTAAAATCCTATGTCGCAAATTTCAAACTTGTGTCGCTATCTTGTGTTGCTGAAACCCTAAATACGACAGAAAGATGTGTCGCTGAAACCCTACACGCGACAGAAGATTGTGTCGCAGAAACCCTAAGCGCGACACAAGTTGTGTCGCTTCTTGTGTCGCAATGTCGAGGAGAGCTGCGGCTGAAAACCCTAAAATTCGTAAAATCCGAAACTCTAACGAAAAACCACGAACAATGGACGAATCCAAACACCAAAATCTTCCAGAAAATGTAGAATATTGATCCTTTAACACAAAATGCAAAAATCTAATTCCAAAAACTAGTCGATTTTAACCAAAAACATGTACTAACACGATCCGATAACACCAAATCCGTAGATTATGGCTCTGATACCACTTGTAGGTTCCCTGATCTTGGACCTAATCGAATCAACACACACAATCGAGAGGCGGAATTCAAACGATTGTATATAGTACGTAAAACACAAACGAATCAAACGCAAATCAACTTGTATATTAATATGATAATCAATTAGCTTGAATACAATGAAATGCCTTATAATCACTCTCTGAAACCCTGGATTCGTCAACCTCAAAAGTGAGGCCGAACTTCTGTAACACCCTTTCTTCGTATTGTATAAAATATTCTTTTATTTTGGAAGCGTAGGTCAAAACATATATTGCATTAATAACATTTTATAAAATGCACATATATATTGTTCAAAACAAAGTATGACAACTAGGTGTTACATAATTTCAACTTTCATTTAAGTTATCAAAAACATATCAGAGTTGCCAACTGGTCAAACATTCCTTTCAAACATAATCTTCCTGCCCGCCCATTTCAATCATTACCTGCAGGGATTAAGGTGGGGGATTAGCACAAAGCTAAGTGAATGAATGTGAAACTAACAGTTCAACTTAGCATAATAATCTGTTTACATCAATTAATCGTAAACACATATCGTCAAAGAGGATCGGTGGTTTTTGAGGAACTCTACTGCCGCGGTGGCCCTCAAAGAACGCTCATCACAATCTGTATTGGCCTATACATAATATACCGATAACTTGATATTACCATTTCACAACACAGGTTTTAATACAACACATGTACAAAACCCTGTATTTGTAATTCTGTAATAACCAAGTCCAACAATCTGTTGACCTCTTTAATAACAACAAATGCCCGAAGGCCACATTGCACGTAGATTCATAATCAGCAAATCAGACTAAACAGTCTATCAATTATATCTACGTATACTTGTTGCAACCAAACCGTTACAACCAAATCAAACTTGTGAGTTCCAGATCCACTCACCTGCCAGTCTCAGTCCAACAACTCAGAAGTCTAATGTTACCGAGTCTTCTGATGATCTGAGAATACAACAAATAATGAGTTAGTAACTCATTCCATAATCATATAACATATTTCAATACATAGTATCGAAATGACAAACAATTATCAAGTTATAACAATGCACTTATATAATTATTTACTCAATCATCATAATAACATATTTAAGCGAACAAGCAAATCCCTGAAGTCTAAGAAACAAAAGTTCAATCCGAAGTGAAACCAGAAAATCCCGAAACGATGTTTAAAAACTGAAAAATGCCATTTTCGACCCCAAGATGACCCCGAAAGGCCTAAAACCGCTTAGACTTATTTTAAAGAGCTTTAATTATTGGACCGTTTTCGAGTGACCATGCAAATCTCGGCCCAATCCGTGTTAAATGAAAATTGGGTAAATTTTTAGTTACTAAAAGTATCACTAACAATTCGCAAAGCAACATCTCAGTTCGCAAAATTTTTATTTTGAAATTTAGTCACTAAATTTTTATTTTGAAATTTGCAAAATAAAACTTTTAAAATCTCAGTTCGCAAAGCAACATCTCAGTTCACAATAATCTCAGTTCGCAGGGATTCTCAGTTCGCAAGACAACTCAGTTCGCTAGACAATAACACGGTTCGCAAGGCAGCTCAGTTCACAAGGTTCAGTTCGCGAATCTCAGTTCGCAGCACAGCATCTCAGTTCGCATCGCAGCAACTCATTTCGCATCGCAACAACTCAGCTCGCGAACTGAGTTCTTCTTCTTGCAAGCTGCGAACCGAGCCTGCTGTAACCAAAAACCCGAACTTTCTTCTTCCATAACTCACAAATTCGACTTCCTATCATTCTAACAAGCTTTCTAACAACTTATATGCATCAAATATCATCATATAACATCTTTCAAGCTTCTATTACACAACTAATTCATAAATTGACTAATTTCATAAAAACAAGTTATAAACACTAAAATTCTTACAAGAACAAGATGATGATGATGATGTGAAATTCGTTTTTCTAATCTTGAATCAAAATCAGTTTGCTATCAATTGAATTGAAAGAAATTGAAATCTTGACTTTGTGTGTGTTTTTTAGGAAATGAAAATAAGAAGGTTATAGAAGTTTGAGAATATATATATATATATATATATATATATATATATATATATATATATATATATATATATTAATTTAACCCAATACCATTACAATTTTAGTTCCCTTCTTAATCTATTGTCTGGAACCTAAAACCATTTTGCGAAAACCAACTATTTTATTTTACCGTCAACTAGATTAATTTAATACAACGAATTATTTATTAGTCACAATAATTTATTTATCCTTTTGACTAATATTATCAAATAAACATAATAATACTAAAATATTCCTAACACATTAAATAATAAATTTAAAGTTAGGAATTAACCCGTATATTACTAGGCATTTAGGGTGGATGTTACAACTTCTCAATTTATACTAAACCGAAACTGACCTGCGACACAAGGGATGTGTCGCACAGCCGACTCATGCGACACAAGTCTTGTGTCGCATAAGCGACACATGCTCTGTGTCGCCTAAAACAAAACTTGTAATTTACTTATAATAGACAGAACGTCGTAATTACATAATAAACTATTACCAACTGACAGACATACAAATATGCTAAGACCAAGTGACAGACATACAAATATGCACCAACACAAAATACTCTTCAACCGCGATATAATCATGTAAGTCGTATTACTCTTAAACGTGATGCCCTTAAATTGTGGAAAGAAGCTAAAAAACAACTAATAATCGGTTTTGAAAACTTAAATACAAGTGTATCATTAACAACCGATGTTTGGTCGGCTCCTCATGGTTTGCCCGGTTCGTACCTTTATTTTACCGCACATTGGGTTGATCCCGTAACTTGGCAAATGATGAAACGTACCATTGCTTTTTAAGACTTTGAGTACCTCACACGGGTCAAAACTTATTTAACATTTTACGATATGTAATTAAAACGTTTAAATTACAAGAAAAAGTTTTCTCTATCTCATTTGATAACGCGAGTAATAATACACTCGCCGTTTCAAAATTAATACTAAAATACGGACCACCTTTGAAGGGCATCTTTTATCATAGTCGATGTGTTGCACACATCATTAACTTGATTGTGCAAGCGGGACTAGCGGTTGAAGAAATAGACGCTGTAAAATTGGCGTATAAAACTATGTTAGAAGACATATTTCAAAAGGGTAAACTTAGATACAAAGCTTATATGAGATTGTGTAAGGAAACGAATTCCATTTTTTTAACCCCTAATTGGGACATGCCCGTTAGATGGAATTCGACCTACCATATATTTGTATGTGGTTTACGCCAACGTGACTGTTTACAAGTTTTTCATGATCAACTTGTTCACAAAGGTCTTGCAACACCATTTCCCATAGAATTTTGGGAGGTTATTAAAAAGTTAACCGAATTGCTCAAAGTTTTTAAAACCGCGACTACTTTATTATCGGGTGTTTATTATCCCACTAGTCATTTGGTACTTAATCAAATTTGGTTGATGACTTCAAAATTAAACGAATACGAATATGAAGGTGCTTTATTTGAAAAGATGGTGGCTCCCATGAAAGAAAAACTAAATTTTTTTTTCAAGAAATGCCATCGGTAATTACTTGTTCCGCCGCATTGAACCCGTGTTTGAACATTTCCGGGGTGAAAATGCTTATCGATAACATTTGTCACAATTTGGATTTGAATGAAGAGAACCCAATGTTATTCGATAATACAAAAACGTATTTTAAGAGTTGTTTACAAGATTTATTTGGCGTATATTTTCAAAAATATAGTTCAACAATAAATGTGCCGGCGAGTTCGGTTTCCTCAACGTTTAGTTCATCTTCTTCCAACAATGCAATGCTTAACTTATATAATAGTTTAAGACAAGAAAACCATAAACGGGCAAGGGGTGAAGGTAACCAAACCACTAGCGAATATGGGAGATATTCCGCAACGGATTTTTTGTCCACTATTCTACCCAATGAGTTCGAACAATTTGATATTTTGGCTTGATGGAAAGAGAGGGAATCTCAATTTCCCGTTCTAACCATCATGGCCCGAGATTTACTAACCGTCCAAGCTTCTATGGTAGCTTCAGAATCCACATTTTCTCTTAGTGACAGGGTATTATCTATACGAAGAACAAGACCCACACGGGCCTCCTTAGAGATGTGTATTTGCTTGAAGGATCACTTAGACGCCGCTGAACGAATACAAAATGTTTCAAGTCTTGAAGGTGAACTGGAATACGAAGGAGATATACATAATGTCGAGGTGGAAGAGGGTATGGTAATATCACTTTTCGACGAAGAAATTGCTCTCGATCAAGCTTCGTGCGAGGCTACCTCCGAAGAAGATTTCGACTTTTGAAGAATTGAAGATTAATATAAGTTGAAGATTATGAAGACTTATGAAGATTATAAAGACTTATATTCAAGAAGATTATGAAGAATTATGAAGACTTTTTGGATTCAATAATACTTTTAAGAAGACTTAGAAGACCTTTGTTTAAGTTATTGTTCAATTATGTTTCCATTACTAATGTTTTATGAATTCAATGAAAAAAATTTGGCCCAAACGTTGTTTTTCCCTAAAACGCTTAACGCTTGAACCACTTTGAGTTATATAGACTTTTTGGATTCAATAATATTTTTAAGAAGATTTAGAAGCCTTTTGGTTAAGTTATTGATCAATTATGTTTCCATTACTAATGTTTTATGAATTCAATGAAAAAAAATTGGCTCAAACGTTGTTTTTCCCTAAAATGCTTAATGCGCGAACCACTTTGAATTATCTAGACTTTTTGGATTCAATAATATTTTTAAGAAGATTTAGAAACCTTTTGGTTAAGTTATTGATCAATTATGTTTCCAATACTAATGTACTACCATTCTATTGAAAAAAAATCAAAAAATACGTTGTTTTTTCCTAAAATGCTCAACGCTTGAAAAAACGCAATTTTATTAAAAAAACCGGGTTGGAATCGGGTTTTCAACCCGAAACGGTTCCAACCGGTTTGTATCGGTTTGGATTTTTTTCCCCTTAAAATCGGGTCGGGTTGGGTCAAAACCGGTTTGGATTCGTTGACTAAAACTCGGTTCGGGTTTTCGGGTCGGGTCCAGGCCAATCCGGATTTTGTATCGAATTAAAGACATTCGACCATACTTTCATTATCTATTTTCATATTTTGCTAAACATTATACACACACAGTTACAGCCCTCAAAGTTTGCCAAAAACACTTTATTTCAACTTTTCTCTCAATTTACCCAACGATCCGAATTTGCAATATAACCACTACACATACTGCAATCATCATACTAATGATCAATTAACATCATTTAAACTAACAATAGGGTAGGTTAGAATCAACCAAAACCCCATTTAGTTAAGGATGAACAATTGAATAATTTGATTCTTTTGTTCAATTAGTGATTAACCACAATGATTTCTACATTCAACTAATATCAATTAAATACAACTCACTCTTAATTTCATTTAATTCATCATCATCACTCAAACTCATAACCTCTCTAAATTTCTAGGTCAAATTAACAAGAGTGAAACCTTACCTTAGGTTAAGGATGAGCAAGAACACTTGAATTCAACTTCCTTTATATTTAATTTGTTAATTAGAGGCTGATTTCATGATCTCTCTTTCTCTCCCGCGTTCTCTCCCTCTCTCTAGAAGTTTCTGTCTCCTAATGTGGATACGTACGTATATGTATGTGTATATGGTTTTTATTTAGATTAATTTATATTTTAAACTGGTATTTACACTTCTAGTCCCTCTAGTCTCATTTATTTAAAAATACATCATTTAATTGGTAACTCCCAACTTATTATTTAGGTAAATTTAAATACTTCGCAACTATGTATAGTACACGTAAATTTATACAACAACTTATAAATTAAAGCATATATATATATATATATATATATATATATATATATGCTTTAATATATATATATATATTATAATATTATTTCAGATTTTTGGGGCGTTATATCATGACTATCAAAGTAGACATGTGTTGTTATCCAAATAACAAGTTGGCTTGTGATCAACTTTATGTGCAAATAGAAGCTTCCAAGACCATATCTGACATGCGAATATATACTTCTCTAAAGGAAGTGTTTCCTCTCCTCGAATCGAATGAATTACTGATATAAAATTATATAGATTTAAATTAGTAACAAAATAGGATAGATTATCTTAAATAACTAAACAATGGAAAATTTTCAAATGGATATGAAATGAAGAATGTAAATTATCATTTATTGTGCTCAAGAATGTGAATTAGGTAGAGAATGTAGGAACAGTACATGTGTCAAATGTGCTTTACGTTCACCGGTCACGTTAGGAAATAAGCGTGAAAAAATCTCCTTTTGCCTCCATAGGTCCACCCTTTGAAAATCTGATGTAGATTTTGTGCGTTTCTTCTTTATGTAGATTGACCATTTTCGGTGTTCACAATTTCTATAAAACCTTCCGTTATAATAAGATACTACATTTGACATTCCTTTGCTCCCCATAAATTTGTTCACGAGTACAAAGTTTTTGCCAAATATATACAAACCAAGAATAAAACTATCATGGCCGATGATGCTCCAAGATTTACGTGATAAATCAGGTACAAGTATCGAATCATTCACTATTCCATAACATCAAAATAAAACTATTGTTGTAGAACAACGAATGATTCGATAATGATTAATCACGTGAATCTTGGAGCACGCTCGACCATGATAGTTTTTTTCTCGATTTGTATATATTTTGTAAAAAGTTGTACTCGTGAACAAATTCTTGGAGAACAACGGAATGTCAAATGTAATATCTTATTACTACGGAAGGTTTTATAGAAATAGTGAACACCAAAATGATGAATCTACAAAAGAAGAAACGCATAAAATCCATATCTAGAAAAAAGATCTTCGAAGAGTGGAGGCAAAAGGAGCTTTTTTTCTCGCTAACCTCCTAATGTGGAAGGTAAAACACATTTGACACATGTATTATTCATGTAGTCTCTACACAATCCACATGCTTGAGCATGAGCACAACAAAAGAGATTTTATCCACATATAGATGTTCCATTGCGTAGTTATTAAAGATAATCCTAATTATTTTAGTAGGTATCTATATAATTTCAGGTCAGTAATACGTTCGAGGAGGGAACACTTTCTTTAGAGAAGTATATGGAGTGGGAATCGATCTTTTCACAAAATTCGTAGCCATTGAAAAATGAAAGAAAGACTTTATTGCTAGTAAGCCCAATAAGCAAGTGAAGAAAAACATGAATCTTTACTTCACGTACTCTTCCCTTAAAAAAGAAGAACCAGTTGATCTTTTAACGGATTGAATCGTATTGAGCAAAACGACTTTAAATGATCTTTTAAAGTCAAAGCAGCCGATGGTGTTTCTTGTACCTGGCGTTTTATAGTTTTCTAGGTGGGGAATGGTGAAAGGAATTCAATATTTTGACTCATTCAATGAAGTCTTGACTAAAGTGGCATCTGAACCACAACTTCTTGAACCCGAACCTGACGAGGACGGATTACGTGCATATCTAGAATCGGACGACGAACAAGAAACATTGATGAAGTACACATATGGGGATACTAGTTTAGTAGGAGATGTTAAAGTCAGAAAGACCACAATGTTGCCTTTTTCTTAATCTGATGATTTGCATGTGTTGTATTGTGATCAGTTTTACTAGAAACCACATCATGACAGTTGCATATCATCTAATTAAAAAAACAGACAACATTGTGTTCTCTTTGACTTTACCATCCCAAACCAAACTACTATCCACATATATGTACTTCATCAATATTTCTTCTTCGTCGTTCGAGTCTTGATTTGCATGTGATCCTTCCTGGACAGTTTCAAATTCAAAAAGTTGCGGTTCCGATCCAACTTTATTCAGGACTTCAGTGAACAAGTCAAAATATTGACTTCCCTTCTCCAGGCTCCTTCTAGAAAACTTTATGAATCCCAATGCAAGAAACGCCAAAGACTTCTTTGACTTTTGTGAGGCATAGTTTGCAGTCAGCTCAGAGTGTCATCCTTTTTCTAAGAGACGAGGCCACACATCGTCCCAGAAGAGCTCATTTAAACTTTCTTTGCTTAATCCAATTCGATCCATTAAAAGATAACAACTTCTTCTTCTTGTGCTTTAAAAGAGGAGCATGTTGAGTGAATTTTCTTATTTTTATTCAATTGCTTCTCGGGTTTCTATCTATAAGGTCTTTTTTTTTCTATTTTAGTGGCTACAACTTTTACGAAAAGATTGATTCCCACTGTATTACTCAAACTGAATACATACTTCTTAAATGTAAGTATTCCCTCATTATATACGTGTTTTATTTATTGCTGAATCAAATTGTAACCGTAATATTTAGCTCTTTCAAATATACTTATGTATGACAAATTATGTTAAATTTTATATTTGGTATCATTTTCATTATTTTCTAGAATATAATAACTTTAATTTTTTATATGCATAAACAAGGTTACTAAAACTCGTTTAATAATCATTATGATAAAATTTAATCTACTAAATTATTTCAATAGACAGAAATTACATGTATAGTTTTAATTATTATGATATACCTTGTAAGGGAAATTATTCAAAGACGATAAGTAGTTAAAAAAGTGAACAATAAAAATTGCAACTTTTTTATAATCTTAAAGTCCGTATACGATGTCCTAATTAAAATCTCCTCGTATGTTACAAATGGACGCCATTTATTTTTAGATTAAGACTAATTATGTATTTACCATGTTCATAAACACTAGCAATAGTAACATGATGTTATCCATGTTGTAGAGAAGATGTCCCACTAAATTAACTTACTTTTTATTTATTTAACAAAAACAATTACATTTAATTAATTAATTAAAATATAATATAATAATTAAATAAAACTATTTAATTTAAAAAATTCTTATCCAACGTCGAATTAGAAAAAACATTTTTAATTAAATACGGAAAAGGAATAGGGAAAAACATTAAAATATTCGAGTGGGACCCACAGATGGACTTTGGTGTGCTCGTGTTTCCGGCCACAACGCCCCACATGCATGAACTCATTACGGGCGTTGTAGCGTTCTGAGTCGTGAACGGAGCCAAAAAAGATCCATAACAAATGGTCTAAATGCAAATGGTGGAACACTTTCGATGAATACAAATCATCAGTCAAAAACTTATGAAAACAAGATCCGTTTAAATCTTTGAAGGGGAGTTTTTTTTATGAAGAAAAAGAAATTTTAATCAAGTTTAAGACACTCTAACTTTGGGAAATAAATTACCATAAGCACATAAATATCTAGTCACGGTAATTAAGATGTTTATATTTAATTAAAGGAAAAACAAGCTTACCATATTGCCTCTTCTTCCAGATTGTATATTCTCTCACGCTTATGAATATCTAAAAAATTATGATATACAAATGAAATAATTTAATTTGAATACTAATCGTATATTATCTTTCTTAATCAGAAATATTTGAGTGAATACTCTGGGGCATAGCAAATTTATTTTACAGTGTCAGGACCACTAAGCATTAGTGGTAGGACATAATGTTTTATTCATTATTCTATTCTATTAAATTATAATCGTAATTTTGGCCTTTTCAAATAATATCTATTAAATTATAATCGTAATTTTGGCCTTTTCAAATAATATCGATGTAACGGAAAATTATATATAAATAAATATTATATTTGGTACCCTTTTCGTTACGGCCGAGAATATATTATTGTATTTATCTTTTTTGTTACAAGGATCAAATTTTGATATTGTGTTAATGATTCGGATAACAGCTGATCTTTGGTCTCTACCCGGACCCGATGAAAAAAATGGGATCACTCCTTATGGACTCGTTGAGAATGTACCAAGGAACTCTAACGGTGTGTGTCGGTATAAACCAACGTGCATCTCAAAAGTGTGCGTCAGTGTTTTTTTTATATAGTGTATGTAAATGAAGGTATATTGATAATTGTGGTGCTCAAAAATTAAATTGAAACAATCACTGTTGGCATCGTTGTATTGGAATTGTGTCAGTTTAGGAAGTACTGTTGGAAGTGGTCTAAGTTATTTGGAGACAAACTTTACACGTAAATTTTTTCCTTTTTCGATATATGTTGTAGGAAAATGATTTGAAGAGAAAAGTAGCCAAATAAGTGAACGATAAAAAATAGAAACTATTTTTTATCATCTTACAGTCCATATCATATTAATCATTTTTCATTGGAATTAGATGTCCTAAATAAAATTTCCTCATATGTTTTAAGGTGACATTATTAATTTTTAAAATCATGTTATTTAATAAAAAATGAATAAAAGAACCACTGTCATATGCGTATTCATACAAATTTCATAAAAAGGTGATTATTAGATCAAATTTTTTGATGAGTTAGCGTAGAAAAATAGCAGATTTTTAGTTAATTCAAATGATGGAACACTTTCAATGCATACAAATCAACACTTACAAACATGATCCACATAATCAACAATGTTTAAGACGCCCAAATTTGAAGATATATTACCATAAGCACTTAAAATATGTAGTCATGAAAATCAAGATGTTTATTTTTGATAAAAGGAAAAACTAGCTTACCCGATTGCTTCTTCTTTCAGATGTATATTCCGTCAAGCTTCGATTATAAGAGACAGTAGAATAAGCCAAAATCTCAACGTCGGGATTCCCACTCCGTTCAGCATTGATGGCAGACGTTGATGAATATCGTTTACATTCAATAGTGAGTTGAGCGGTTTTTTTCTTTCTTTTTGTTTTGTGAGGTTGAAGTAAGGGTGAGTGGGTATAGAAAACATGAGACGGCCGGTTGATAAAAATGAGATGATAATATTTTTAGGGTTTTTATAGACATAAATAGGGTTTATTTATGGGCTAGTTATGTGGGCTTTTCTTTTATCTATAATAGTTTTCGGTTAGCCCAATTTGTCATTATAAAGTTATATAATTTTAGAATAATTTATAAGTTAATGTAATTTTTTTTATAATTTTTAATGTAATGAGTACTTAAAGATTAAATTAAACACATTTTCATCATTATCTTTGACCTATTAATCTAATTATTAAATTTATATCTCAAAATTTTCTTCCTTCTTTTTTTTTTCTTTGAATAAATATTTATTCATTTTCGAATATGCTATTTAATAGTTTATGTGATATGTTTGATTTAAGATTTTCTCTTTCTCTTTTTGATTATATAGTCAAAATCTTTTATCATTAAGTGACATTGTGAATAATGTATTAATATCTTAAAGTCAGGCATTAATTTAAGGTACAAGTTCTAATGAATTGTTTCATAGTTATATTATCTTCTTATCGAGGAGACGATGGAACCAATATATAAAACTACCGTTAGATAATTTGGCCCGTGAATTTGATTTGCGGTTTAGTTAATATTGCTAGATAAGTTGCTAAGATATTTGATTGATGTACGGGAAGGGTTGTTAAAGTGGTTTTCAACATTAGAATAATTGGGGAATTTAAGGTACAAGATTCAAAAATGACATTTACATAAAAATTGAGGATTATTGTTTGGGAATTATTAAATCATAACTCAAAGTCTACTGTATGTATACAAATACAATTTGGTATATCATTATATTGTGTGTATTGAACTTCCAATAACGACTATTTTATGTATGCGATTAATTATTCATACGATAGCCGGTATTATTGATGATGTGATGATCGTATAAATCACCAAGTCATCGACACGTTATCAAAAACGGGTACCATTAATTGTATATTTTTTAAAACTCAACTTTAATACCCATGTCATTTCTTTTTTTCATATATCTTAATTAAGCGCTTCAATTTTAAATTTACCAAGCATAGTACGAATTTAACTTTCAATTATTTTCAAAACTATTCAAATACTCTTATTGTGACACCCGACACTTTAGATTAATGGTTAAACCTAGCTGGAAACCCTAATTACTTGTATTTAGTTGGTATTAGGCTAAATATCTGTAATTACCTGTATATTTGAATATACACTTACGTGATTATGTGTTTATCTGTAATTACGCGAAACAACCGGACGAGGTCCGACAATTTATACGGCGTTGGTGATAACTTTTCATAAATAATGTAAACCTATTTTATAAATTAAATAGTAATTATTTACCCTATATTATTGTTATTAAATAATAATATACGAAAAACCTAGACGTTTTGCTTAAAACGTAACAAACGCAACGAAAACGCGCGAATCGCGCCCGACACCCGAACGAAACCGACAAATATTTTAAGAAGGTTCAATAAAGTATTTTTAAGTATATTGGTCAAATTAAAATAGTGAATTCGTATTGAAAATAAAGTACAAACATTAAACGTTAACGATTTAACTTTTACACACGCGATTAACGTTTAACCGAACAAGTAAAATAACACGAAATCGAGGAGCAAGTCACGAGCCCAAAAACCACATTGGGCCAGGCCCAACCTTAAGCCCAACCCAGCTCAAGAACCGGCCCAAACATGCCACCATTTGGCCCATTGTATATATATGTGTCTCCTCCCCATTTCTCATTTTTCACACACAAAACTCACACTCTTTCTCTCAAGCTCTCCTCCCCTCCTCCTCACTCCCAAAAACCTGCCCAAGAACACCACCACCACCACCAAAATCAGCCACCATCACCACCATAGTGTTCATCACATCTCCAAGAAGAAAATCAAGCTAAAGATTCAAGATTCAAGCTCTTCCAACAAATTTCTCTTCAAAAATCACCAACCTATTTGTAAGAAAAATTATTCTCTATCCAAATATCCTTAAAAACATGTTAAAAGGTTCATATAACAAAGAAATGTTCAAAATATAACATAAAAACGTTTTTCATGGCTTAAAATGTTCTAGAACAAAACATGCATTTTCGGGCAGAAAAATAGCTCGACTTTTAGAGGCTGTTTCTCCCTCAAAACTTGACCAAAATGGACGATTCAAAAGGCAAAAATTAAGTTTAGGAAGTTAGCTTTCATTTCCAAGTGGTTTCATAATTTTTGGAGCTCGTATGATACCCGAAATGGTTTTTACAAAAACATGTGTCCGGGCTGTCAAAAAGGACAAAAATTTCACCTCTCTTGTTTTAATCATAACTCGAGATATACACCCCCAAATGACCTGAAACCACCGCCAAAACTTCAAAAAATTTGTTAGGTACAAATTTCGTTTAGATAACTTTTTCTGGAAACGTGTATATTTTGCCCAGAAATCCGATCTTGTTGCATGTGTCCGGATTGGTCACTTTCTGACCTTAGGGAACAAACGGAATTTTTAAAAATACTTAGGAGTACCCAAAAATTCTGGAAAAATTAATTTAGAAAGCTAACATACTAAGGAACAACATATATTTTTCTTGAATTGTTATTTGAAATTTTGGAACCCGAAATAAAATGCACAAAACCGATCTGTTTCAGACCTCTGTGTCGCAGAAGCCCAGTAGTCTGCGACACAAGCCTTTGTGTCGCTAAAGCACCCGAATCGTCACATTAGCGACACAAGCCTTTGTGTCGCTATGGCACCCGAATCGTCACATTAGCGACACAAGAATTTGTGTCGCATAAACCCTTAGTGTCGCATAAACCTTTGTGTCGCATAAACCCTTAGTGTCGCATAAACCCTTAGTGTCGCATATAGCGACACTAGCCCAGCGTCGCTAAAAACACAAAATCGACACTAGCCCAGCCAGGGGCTCTGCCCCTTGGACCTCGCCAGGGGTTGCCACCCCTTGGACCCCGCTACCAGGGGCGCTGCCCCCGGACCCCCGTCATTAATGGGCTTCGCCCATGCCACACTGATTAATTACCCATAACTGGAAAGTAGAAATACGCGTAACATAATTAATCAAAAGCTGTGTTTTCACAAAATATCACCAACGGCCTGTACATGTTTTTCTAAGCACAAACGATAACTGAACAATTGGACATTTCTAATTGTGTGAACTTAATTTAGGTGGACATTAACCCTCCACCTACACGATGAACTTAGGTGGACATTAACCCTCCACCTACATGATTGGCTTAGGTGGACACTAACCCTCCACCTATATGATTGGCTTAAGTGGACATTAACCCCCACTTAAACAATCACTATAGATGGTCTTTTGAGACATCTACTTACACAGCCTTATACGTTTAGGACGTTAGAAGGTTGCATTCGGAAAACACGCTTTGCTTACCATTTGCTACTTGCTTGCTGATATCAGGTGAGTTTCATAGCCCCTTTTTACTGTTTTCTAACAGGGGTGAGAATACATACAACTGCTTTTACACTGCTATTTTCATGTGAACACAAGTACAAAACTCGATATATTGGTTGCATGAGTTATTTTACTAATCCTGAAGTCCCCCACATCATAGTTTGTTAGTATCGTTATAGCGTGAATGTTAATGAATAGTACTATTTGGGATTGACTCTTCCCGTCCGGGTTAGTAGCGCTAACTTGTCAAACGGACGCATTATCATTTGTTCTTACGAGTGTTGGATTAGGCACTCGCTGGGAGGCACCCCGATCGTGGCACTTGATTGTGACCCGACACCACAGTTAACCTCGAACTATGAGCTCATGGCAACAATATACACTATCTTTACATTTTTGTAATACATTACCTATCATTGTTGAATGATACAAACGGAAATCTTGTGTTCCATACGATGTTATATCAATTGTTTACAAACCTATGAACTCACCAACTTTATGTTGACCTTTTAGTATGTATTTCTCAGGGAACCAACCACAGTAGGCTTTCTCTTGGAGGGAGATAGCTCGAGTCGCGTACTTTTCACAAACATCAGAGATTAGCTTGCATTATATTATGTTGAAATCTTGTACTAGATGCGTACTCTACTTTTGGCAAAACTTATGTAAACATTTTAACTATGTAATGTAATGATTTTTGAAACGTCTCATATAGAGGTCGTTTGTTGTAATTCTTGTGTTGTGATATTTGATTTGGTCGACGCCCCCAACGCAACACCCTACCTTCCGCTGCCACGTGTCTTGGGGGTGCGACACTTATAATTCGTTATTTACACTAAATGACTCGTTTGTATACACGGCTTTAAGAGCTAGTTGTATATTAACGAAGTAATGTTGTTGCTATTGGATAATATCTTATAAATATAAATCTCTTTTCTCTTTTTCTTTAATATTATAAGAAAGACTGAAATACACGTAGACTTCCTAATTGTAATCCTACTTGAACTAATCAAGACCTTTTATTTTGCTAATCACCTTAATTATCACCTTTGATCTTCTAATTCATATTTGTCTATGCAATAAGTCTCATGTTAGTTGTTAATATTACTTTGTTGCCCCTAATTATTACATTAAACATTAATTTACATATTTATAGAGAAGGGAATATGTTTTTTAAATTCAAAATGAGTGTCTTATATTTAATTTAAGGATAATTAATTAAGAGATTAATTATATCACACAAACTAACTATGAGAAAGTCTTGGTCAACTTAATTTTGGGAAATTAATATCTGAAAAAAATGAAAAGAGAGATCACGTGAACGGATTCATTTTTCCTAATATCACATAGAAGTGTTTTGAAAACTGTTTTTTAAAACCCATTTTTCTTCACGTTTTTAAAAATTAAATATCTCACAAATGGTAAGTTAAAAAATCATAAGACTTGCACCATAAAAATCATCATTTTTTTCTCTTCGATTAGAGATCTCACAAGGTATACTTTCGACAATTTTTTTTTCATTTTCGTTGGGCAGGTAACATATGTGATACCAGTAGGTAACACATGTGATACCGGCGAGTAACACATGTGATACTAATGAGTACCACACGTGTTATTAATATTGTACAATCATAAAAAAAAGTCATCGAAAGTATATCATGTGAGATGTCTAATCGAAGAAGAAAAAAATGTTGATTTTTTTGATGCAATTTTTATAATTTTTCAATGAGTCGTTCTTGAGATATTTAATTTTTAAAAACGTGGGGAAAAGTGGATTTTTGTGACATGTGGCACATTCCTATTGGTTCTTCCGTTTTCACAAAAATACCCATTCTCATTTATCGGGAGGTATCTCATTTTAACGTTAACCTTATGGTACACTCATGAGTAATTAATGAAAATTAGCCGAGAAATCAACGATTTCTTCACTATTTGAATATGAATATACAAGGGATAATAATTACTATATGGGTTTATGATAAAAATCGCTAATGTATTCTTCTTTTTGTTCTGATGTCACTAGCAAACGCTTTTTATTACTAAAGTCGACAACATATTTGTTTGAACTGTGTTGATGTCATCAACATACTTATTTATAACCTGTAACAATTTGAATTTGATGATGTGACGTTGTCAACTCATTTCATTTAATTGACAAAGCATCGATAGCTAAAGTTGTACATGTAGGACTAACTTCATAATTACTGATCGACTGGTGTATAATTTTCGATGACTTCAGCAAATCAAAACACATCATCCATTTTATCTGGGCATAACCTGCAACTCCTTAAAATTAACAATTTCTTCATCATAGTTCAACTCAAACTCACATGCATTCACTGATTATATAAATGAAAACACAAAGAATGATGCAAAATCTAAATTTGAAGAAAATAACTTATACACACACTAATTATACCTTCATGATTCATAGATACAAAATTAAAAATACTTGATGATTCATATCACAATTTTACAAACACAACTGATCTATTCATATCTTCCTTTAATTCATGAAAAACATGACCACATAGATCAACATCACAACAAAATCATGAAAACGATAACTTTTAACAACTATGTTGTTGACTATCCCGGTGATAATGGAACAAAAAAAACAGGAAATTGGCGATTCGTGACTTTAACCCTAAATTTAGTTACATGTTGGCATTTAAAACAAGTTCAAAAATGCTTATTAAATGAAAGTTACCGGTTGAACCTGTCGCCAGCTAAGATAGAGTGACTTTGAGAAAATTTTGAAAGTATATTGTTGACTTTGATAATAAAAATGGTACGTTGATAATATCGGACCAAAAAGAAAAGTATATCGGTGATTCATACCATAAACCTCTATTATCATTTTCCATATTTTCTATAAGATAATTACTAAAATTTTATAATTGCTTAGAAAAGGGTAGTATAACTCTTTTCATCATCACATTATATGTTAATGATTTGATAACATTTGATCAACCAAATCATTTATATAGATAAAGTTTGCCTATGCTCTTTGACCTAAGTGATCTGTTGGACACATGTCCATCACCCATTAGTTAAAACGATCTCGATGATTCCGCCGTCGAATTCCAACGTGATTGGTGTTTATGGTTAAACTATCACAAATCATAAGGTGAAAAGACTTGGCTTGACACCAATACAATACTTCTCCTTAAGAAATATACAAGGTTAAAGTCATGTAAATGGTACATAATTAAGAAATATACTGCTTTTACACTGCTATTTTCATGTGAACACAAGTACAAAACTCGATATATTGGTTGCATGAGTTATTTTACTAATCCTGAAGTCCCCCACATCATAGTTTGTTAGTATCGTTATAGCGTGAATGTTAATGATAGTACTATTTGGGATTGACTCCCCCCGTCCGGGTTAGTAGCGCTAACTTGTCAAACGGACGCATTATCATTTGTTCTTACGAGTGCTGGATTAGGCACTCGCTGGGAGGCACCCCGATCGTGGCACTTGATTGTGACCCGACACCACAGTTAAGCTCGAACTATGAGCTCATGGCAACAATATACACTATCTTTACATTTTTGTAATACATTACCTATCATTGTTGAATGATACAAACGGAAATCTTGTGTTCCATACGATGTTATATCAACTGTTTACAAACCTATGAACTCACCAACTTTATGAAAGAATTGTCGATTGAAAAATTTAATGACAGGATATTAATGATAAAATGAAAGTGAAGTTCCTTGGTTAGTATGGTTTGCTAACATCATGGGTTTTAGACTTGCAATTTAATTTAATTTTAATAATAATATGATAGTAATCATGATTGTTGATCGTAGAATTGTTTGAAATTTACTTGACATCTACTGATTTGGATAGATTATAGATTAAGTTGGAATTTTTATATTATGAAAAAACTATATGGTATAACATGAACTTTGTGTTAAAAAGGTAAATTTTATAGAACTATTGTGACATTAGTGTTGTTTAATGTTGAATTTAAGTATTTAAATTGCTATTTTATTTATGTGTTAACTATCTATAACTACATATTAAATGCTTACATAATTTTTTAAAGTTGAATTTAAACATGAGAAATTACTATATTGTTCCTATAATAATCTATTTTTATTCCATAAGCTGTTACGGTATATAAATTCAATAATCTCTTTATTAAATATAACTAGTAGCAATTAACCCGCACAAAGCAGTGAATTATTATAAGCTATGAATATTTATCAATTCCAGTTAAGTTAAGAGAAAAATTTATTGAGTAATGATAAAAGAAATTGAAAAATTAAGAAACTAAGAAGATTGCTCCATTTAAAATACTCACTTCAACCTTCTTTTCCTCTTTTTTTTTTAAAAAAAATAAAATATCTCACAACTGTATGTCTAAAAATTATAAAAATTACAACGTTGGAATACGTAATTTTAACGATCCGACAAAAATAAATAAAGTTATCGAAATTATAGCTTGTGAGATCTCTAATCGAAAAGAAAAAGACGTTGATTCCGAATATGTAATTTATAATTTTAGTCAACTGTTTGTGCGATAATTAATTTTAAAATTTGAGTAGAAATTGTTTTTTGAAGGAATGAAGCATTCTTATTGATTCTCCAATTCTCCTATTTTTAATTTTTTTTTATTGAACTCACTCTAGTTAGATGCTTCTCTAATAACTCAATTTTCCAAATATCTCCTTTTCTAATACCTAAAGTAAAATAAAAAATTCAACTATATACCAGATATAAAAAAAGGGATTAGTGTTTGAAAATGCATCCAACTTGAATACGATCTTAATATGTGTACAACTATTTTTTTTTCCTATTGTGTGACACCCCTCAAATTTCGGTGTAATTACGTACATTAATCACGTGCATGTCTTAGGCTAATTCCCTACTTAAGAGAATTTACACTATTTTTATGAGATAAGTCTAGTAAAGCTCAACATTTTTAATACGTTAAGTATTACTATTTTCGTAGTTAGTTATAAAAATGCGCGAAACTATCGGAACGAGTCCGACAAAAATATACGATCGTTGGTGAAAACTTTTTCCTAAATAACGTAAATCTATTTTATAATTAAATAGTAGTTATTTACATTATATTATTATAGTACAATAATATACAAACGTTTTACGTTTCGAATAAAGCGTACCGTACGCGACAAAAACGCGCGAATCGCGTTCAACAACCGAACGAAGCCCGAAACATATTTCAATAACTTAAAATGAAGTGTTTTAAATAAAAATTCAACCAAAACTTATACGAATAAATCGTTAACGAAAAACTTGAATAATAAATGTTTAACGTTTAAACGAACGACGGAACGAACGGGTAAACGGGCACCGGGCGTAACGTAAACTTGGGGAACAATTTTAATCAACCCACACCTCAAGTGGGGGCCCCAAATCTACTGCCATCCAAGACCATTCCCCCCATACCTTAACCCATACTCACTCACTCTTACTTTCATTCAAACACATAAACACACTACACACACACACACAATCTCAAACACTCTCATCTCTCTCTCTCTTTTCTGCATTTCTCAGCCCAAGAACCCACCAAAATCACCACCAAAAACCACCAAGGTCGCCACCACAAACCACCATAATTCCTCCTTTCGGTTTGCAAGAAAATTCAAGAAAACGAGCACTCGACGTCTATTTCTTCGTGTCTTTCACCATCTTCTTGTAAGAAACTTCATCCCTCTTTTATGTTACTTGAAGCACATATATAAACATGTTATTAGGTCCATGTAATAAGGTTATGTCCAAAAGAAAAGTCGAAAAACGTTTTTGTAAACATAAAACACAAACAGATTCCCGGGCAGAAACTTTGTCCGACTTTAAGGAGAAGTTTCGAGCTCAAAACTTAACGAAAATGGACGAATCAAAAGACAAAAATTAAGTTTAAAGAGTTAGCTTTCATCTCCAAGTGGTTTCATAATTTTTGGACACCGTTTGGTATCCGAAAACGATTTTACAAAAACTCGAGCTAGCTTTAACATAAAGAGTTCGCTTTCATCTCGGGTGACAGATTTATGACCCGACTTCTCGAGTCCATAACTCGAGCTACACAACTCTAAATGACCTGAAATTGATACCAAAATATCACAAATTCTGTTGACTTCAAAAAGTTCTTCTATGTCATCTCCTGAAAATACACGGATTTTTCTCAGTAACTAGATTTATGCACTTGTGTCCAGATTGGTCAATTTTGGACCTCAGAGGACAAATGTATTTATTTAAAATACTTGGACTTATTCAAAAATTCTATAAAAATTACAAAAAATAACTAAGACATGGGGAACGTTGGGTAATTTTCTAGGAATTTTTCACAAAGTTTTACCTAGTAAAAGCGAGCTCGGAACAGGGCGTATTTTGAGGTATAAAACTGTCGGGACTGATTTCGCGTTCCCGCAAATAAAAACAAGACACTTATAGTTTGAGATAACATGTGAAAATTACTTTTTACGGGTTCAAATATGTTAAGATTTTATGTGTAAAAGTTTCGGGTCAAACCGAACACGTTTGACCAAGTCAACAAAAACGAGCCTCAAACGATAATACGCGAAGTATTTATAAAACACTAGGATTCATGCCCAAAATGCGTTTTGGTAACTTCATTAATAAACTTAGACAAAAACAACTCGTATAAATTAAACCCGGACAAAAACATCACCAACGTATCGTACACATTTTAAACACAATGATCTGTCGGAACGAGTGAACAGTTAACATGGTTTGGCAGTTAGCCAACTACTTATATAAACAATCTCTTGCGTATAGGACAATAAGAGACCTTAGTTGGGCAACCATTTTACTAGCTCTCACACTTAGCTCACGAGGTGAGTTCACAATCTCTCTTTTACTTTTTTTACTTCTTTTAAGATATGGGTGAAAAACATAGTTACTGTTTTACTATTTGCCATAATCGAAAACTATTATATAATTGCTTTCGATGCTTTTATACAACCGTTTATGATCGTGTTCATACTATTGTGCAACTGTATTTATGAAATGAGTTTCATACTCTTATACGAACTGTTTACAAAAACGTTTTACTACTTGTGATAAACCGGGGAACGACCGGTAACTTTTGATTCGCTGGAGAACGACCAACAGTGTGATATACCGGAGAACGACCGGTATTTTTTTTGTTTCGATGGAGAACGACCAGCTGCTTGATAAACCGGAGAATGACCGGTACTTTTTTTTGTTTCGCTGGAGAACGACCAGCTGCTTGATAAACTAGAGAACGACCGGTAGTTTTAAACCTAGTTTTAAACCTAGTTTTAAACTAAACTTTTGATAATATTCCACGAAACACTATTTGACTGTTATGGCAACAACAACGATTCACAAACGACTTTGGTTTACTAAACTATACTTCTGAACATAAAACCTGTGAATTCACTCAACAACCATGTTAACTTTTTACTATGTTTTTCAGGGAATTAGCTGCACCAGTAAGCATGCATACTTATGAAAATAGGCGACCCACGAAGAATTTAGGATGCCATCGTTTGAAGCCAATGAGATTTCTTTTATATAATTAATATGTTTTAGTCATATTTACAAAATCCACTTTTGTATAACTTAAACTACATTCCTACTTCTACGATTCGATGAATCGCAAACTTTTGTAAACGATTAATTATGGCATCTTAATACATACATGTTCTGCGATAATCATATGCTCTGATATGTATGAATGTCCAATGTTTACGGCGACGCCCCATCTCCGTACCCAATTGCTTGCGCTGACCAACGTTGACCGGTTTTGGGGGTGTGACAGATTGTGTGTACTCAATTTTCAAAAAAATGTGTTTTGATCTATTATGTGGTACTTTTAATGATGTGTCAATCTCTATGGATGCTACGTGTCATCTTAAACTGGTGACAAAAATACATTTTCTGAAAGTTGAATAGAGACAATAGAAAAATAAATAATTGAGTACCCACAATTGAGATCGTGTTCAAGTTAAATGCAGTTTTAGACACTAATCTCTATAAAAGAGTGATTCGTCATTGATTTTTTGAATTATGTATTTAATGTATACTATTCTTGTATTGTGAATTGATTTGAAAGTTAATTTTATATCTTCAGAAATCGTATTGATTATGGAATGTGTACTAAATATTTGAAGGACGACATTAATCAAAAGCGCTGACCATTTATAATAGCGTATAGATTTAGTTAAATGATATTTACATATAATAGCAAATACCTTAATATATATAATTATATGATGTAATATAATATAGTGTGAATATAGTAATTTATAATATGATGTAAGGGTGAGGTTCAAATGAAAATGAAAATGTTTGTGAGAATGGAATAACCAATAGAAATTTGCCACGTGTCACAAAACTCACTTCCACTTTTTAAAAATTAAATATTTCAAGAATGGCTCATTGAAAAATTATAAAAATTGCAGCATGAGAATCAACATTTTTTTCTCTTCGATTAGACATCTCATGTTATATACTTTCGACTGTTTTTTTATAATTGTACAATATTAGTAATGGATGTGGTACTCGTTAGCAACACATGTGTTACCTGCTGGTAACACATGTGTTACTCGTTTACAAAACACAACGAAAATGGTAAACAAAAATCGTCAAAAGTATACCTTGTGAGATCTCTAATCGAAGAGAAAAAAATGTTGATTTTTATGGTGCAATTTTTATGATTTTTCGACTTACCATTTGAGAGATATTTAATTTTTAAAAACGTGAAGGAAAGTGAGTTTTGATACGTGACACGTTCTTATTAGTTTCCCAATTCTCACAGAAAATTGATGTACTCATTTGAACCTCACTCTATGATGTAATATAATATAATGTAATATGATATAATATGGTACATAGCAGGTAATATATTACAAATACCTAGTTAGTATACTGTGCGTACGCAGGGCCCACGAAGGTAGTCGACTATTCCGCATGGTCCACGTTTAAAAAACTTAATATTTATATATTTTTATGATAATGTTCAAATATGAACATGTCTTATGGTGGGAACGGTAAGAACAAACATTTTTATTTTTAATTTCAAGATTAACTAATTTTTTTGATTAAAAATTATATCAAAATTATTAGAATTTTATGTACTTTAATATGAGATAATTTTTTTTATAAAAAATATGTGATAAACATCATAAAAAATTTATTGTGTATCATAGTATTACACATAAAAGTTGTGATACACAACTTTAATTTGTGTAACATATATTTTTTATTTTTTGTTAAATCGATCCAATATTAAAGAAGATACAATTTTAATAATTTTGACATTATTTTTTTTGCAAAATACGTACATATGTTGAAATTAAAAATTAAAAAGATTGTTCCTAGGTTCCTACAATAAGAAATGATTCTACAATAACCCTCCCTTATTTTTTTAATGTTACATGTATATTATATCCTTTATAATGCCTAACTACTTAGAAAAAACTATCTCTAGTGATAAATTATTACGATAGTTTACGTGATTTAGTAAAAAAAAAACCCTCTAGTTGTTTAGGCGTGAGGATGTTTAAATAAAAAAAAGTACAGTATATATAAATACTAGGTCTTGAGTCCGTGCGATGCACGACCATTTATAAAATACAATTATATCGATTTATAAGTTTAATTTTATTTATTAAAAAATCTATTTATCATTGAAAATGAAAATGATTAGTAAAATAAATCAAACTACAATGGATTGACTTTTATTTATTTTACACCAATTGATACATCAAGTATGATGAGTATCCTCCTTTCCTTATAAGCTATTGAAATTTGGGCATCTGCTCACCTCTCCTGGTAATACCCATCTTGTCACTATGTGAATGACAAAAGTAACAACTGTCAGTTTCAAAATTATGTTAAATTTTAATACATTTGTTGAGTCCTTGCGATGCACGGTACTTCAAAAAATAAAAGTAATCATGTATTTTTTTCAAGTTTTCAATTGTATTAATATTGTTAAAATTTTTATTATTGAAACTCAATAGTAACATATACCAAAAGGTAAAGAAAATAATCAATTTTATATATTTTATCAAAACTAATTTGCTTAATACATCATAGTTGATGATGAGAATATTAGATAATTGCGATGTATGAGATATTATTAAGAAAAATTATTTTATTTTATATGTAGGAAAAAATTTGTTATTTATTAAATGTAATGCAAAAATTTTAAAAGCTATTATAATAATGTATTAAAATAATAAAATTGAATTAAGATTCTTCACAAAATATTATAATCAAGTATAATAAAATTAAATTAAGGCTCTTCACAAAATAGAATGTAATAGTTTGTTAGGAATTTATAATTTTGAAAACCTTTAAGATGAGAGTTTTAGGAATTATAAAGTATTTTAAGAAAAAACTAATTTGATGTGTGACATAATTAGGAGACTATTATGAAAATGTAAGTAGATGATGTGACATTGTTAATTTAAAATGCAGGGGAAAAAAACTAATTTAATGATATGGTATAATTAGAAGGCTATTAGAAAAAGGTAAGTAGACGATGTGATATTGTTAAAATGTAACGAGAAACTTTTTGTTATATATATATAAAATAGATAGATCGATTATTGTTTCTCATCGGTATCTATGTAATGGTAGTAGCAACCACACATATAAAGAAAATAAAGTTTACACTTTTATAAAAAGATTTGGGTTGTTTTGAAGAAAAATAAGCTTATGTGTCATTTATTAAGAAACTTATGTATTCATATTCAGTAAGTCGAGTGCGAATTCAAAATTATTAATACTAAAAAAGTGAGAGAATTAACAAATTAAATTAATGAAAAAGAAGATATCTTATTTCGTTTTTAGCAATTCAATCAAGGGTTTATTGTTTCGTTATGTATTAAACTTTATACGTTTTATTATTGTATGAGTCGAACTTTGAAAAATTCTATTGTATGTGTTGAGCTTGTAAATATCGTAAATATCGTCTATTGTATGTAAACTTTCCTTTTTGGGTAAGGCTAAAATAGAAAAGTTTCCTTTTATGGCTTTACCCAAAAAGAAAAATTTACATACAATAGATGATATTTACAAGTTCAATACATACAATAAAACAAATGAAAGTATGTCTCATACAATAATAAAACGTATAAAATTTAATACATAACGAAATAATAAATTCTTCAATCAAATAGTAATATAGATTGAGAGAGTAAAAACGTTTAACTATGTAAATTAACCCTAAATTATGAATATGTAAGGATCAGTATTAACGGAAACTACTGAAAAGTCTAATGGTGTCGTGTTACAATTTGTAAATATATGTTTCAAAATATTAACCTTGTGTTATTATTTTTTTCATATATACCATGTTGTAAGATCAACATAAAGTTTTTTTTTTCATTATTACTATTATTAATTTATTTTTGATGAAAATTTAAGTATTTAGGGAAGTATTCTTATAAAATTTTGTGTTAAGGACATGTGTGAGGATTTCTTGCAAATTTTATCGAATCTGATTGAAATCCAACTAGAATATAAGAAAGATTTATTTGATTGTTTATTTAGTTTGCATACATTGTGCACTTCCAAGTGTAGATACAAATATATACATTATTGATGAAGAGTGTTTTAATGATTCTTTTCTTATAGTTCAGTTTAACTTTGAGACTAAATTAACTAATCTTTGATTTTACTCTATTACCTAGTTTCATAATTATTTTGCGTTTCTTTATTCTAATTCAACTTTTATTTCTCTGGTGGTACACATTTATATATATATATATATATATATATATATATATATATATATATATATATATATACATACATATATATATATATATATATATATATATATATATATATATATATATATATATATATATATATATATATCTTTTTTTTGGAAAGATACATTTTCTAATCAATTAGCAAAAATTGAATTTGCATGGTTTATTCTCTTATTTGAACATTTATTTATAATATGCTTGGTATATTTTATTTCCTTTTATTGTTTCATGTTTTGTTATAGTTTCTAACTGATTTTCTATACACATATCAATCAAATATGTTATATTTTATAGAGTCGTTCATCGAACGATATTCACACTAGTTATGTATATAGAATGATGATATATGATAAATAATATTTGCTCTAAGTTGAGTTGAACTCACTGAATTATAATTTTTATTACTTTTTCTTCAAGTTTTTATTGTAAATTAACCTTGATATTTATATTTTATAATAGTATAATAATAATAATATCATCACCATTTTATATAATAATATAATAATAATGCTAATTAAATAATAATAATAAAAATAATGTTTTTAGCATTTAAGTACACTTTGACCAACTTGACTTTGACTAAACTATTTAGATTTAGATTAAGATATAAGATACCTGAAAGTATAGATATGACTAACAAATTAAATTTTGATTTATGATTGAAGATGACTAAAATAAACTTTTCTGTATAAAATCTTTATTGTAATATTTGATTTTACTCTATCACCAGGTTTCGTAATTATTTAACATTTCTTTTTTCTAATTCAACTTCTATTCTCTGGTGGTACACATTTACGTATGTTTATATATGTTTCTTTTTCTTGAAAAGATACATTTTCTAATCAATTGGCAAAAATTAAATTTGCATGGTTTATCCTCTTATTTGAACATTTATATATAATATGCTTGCTATATTTTATTTCCTTTCATTAGTAGTATATTTAGTAATATAATTTCACATAAACTTATATTTGACTAGTGTTTTGTTTGATTTCTAACTGATATTTTATACACATATCATCAAGTATGTTGTATTTTACGGAGTCTTCCACCAGACGGGATTCACACTAGTAATTTATATAGAATGATGATATATATTAAATATTGTTTACTCTAAGTTGAGTTGAACTTACTGAATTATAACTTTTATTACTTTTTTTTTCAAGTTTTTTTCGTAAATTAAATTTTGATATTTATATTTTATAATAGTAAAATAATATCATCACCATTTTATAATAATAATAATAATAATAATAATAATAATAATAATAATAAGAATGTTTTTAGCATTTAAGTACACTTTTAACAACTTGACTTTGACTAAATTATTTAGATTTAGATAAAAACATATGACACCTGTAAGTATAGACATGACTAATTATACATAACAAATTAAATAGATTTGTAAAAATAAGCTTTTATCTGTATAAATTTTTTATTGTAATAAGGTCTTTCTTAATTTGGTACTTCTATTGCACCGTACAAAGTTAAATAACCTTTCCAAAACCGTCGAACAACTTTGCTGAAAACTTGCTAATTAAGTTGACATCCATTTTGGTTCTAAATTTCTATTTAAAAATGTTAAATAACCTTATTGTTTTTTAATTGTTACAAATTTATAATCTACTTTTACTAAAATTTTTATATAATTATAATAATAAATTAACTATCTCATATTACTCATAATGTGTACATATCATCAAAAATTACATTAAACGAATAATAGGTAAGAATATCATATTAGAAAAGATATATTAAAAAATAAAGATTTTGCTGAGGGAAGTCTTTAAGACTTTCATTAATAAAGTTATTCATGCATATATTATCTGTACACTGAATTATACATAAAGTAATAGGACATAAAGTTTGTTGTGGTTAGATTACAACTATTAATGCATTTATGAAAGGTAATGAGAGTTCTAAAAGCTTCGGTTAACAAAATCCGAATAATAATAATGATATCTTTAATGTGTTACTTTATTGCATATTCTAAAATTTAAGACAAAATGAGTAATGAGTAACAAATTTTATCTTTCAACGATACTCATTAAGGAGTATATTACTAGAAAGGAATTGAGGATATAGAAAACAACATAAAACTTAATTGCATTTAATTTAAGAATTAAAGGGAGTGAATGAAAATACACGAAATTATTAATTTGAAGTCAACCACACACGAGAAAAAAAACACACACACACACCTAAAAAATACAAATTGCTCAAGAACACTCACCTGCCATATCAACTTCACTCCGAACATCCACAGTTTGATAGGTGAATTATATCTCACTATCGATCCTTTATTCATCATCAACTCCAGTTTTCATTTGTGTGTTTAATTGTCTTGCTCATTTTTGGTTTTATTTTTGTTGTGTTTGCGTGTTTAATAAAACTAAGCTTCTATGCATATTAATAATAATAAAAAAAAACAATTTTTTTTGTGTGTTTTCCTTCATGTTTTTTTTTTTTTTTGTTATGTTCAAGAGTTTTTATATATACAAGTTTACCAATTTTCATCCCTCATTATTTTTATTTTTTCTAGGGTTTTGTAGTCATAAATTTGGGTTATCACTTATATCAGCAAGATAGCAAAATTTAAATAATCTTTTCATAATGAATGTTTTCAAATTTATTGAATGTTTTTGCTTTTGAATTAGGTCATCCATTTCATTACTGTCATTTTTATTGATAAATATGATGCTAAGGAACTTGCTGGGATCGTTTTATAGGTGCAAGTAATTAATTGTCATTAATTTGTTATGATTTTTGGGTTTCACGATTGTGGCTTTTGATCGGTGTTGATCATTTAAATTCGTTCAAAAATCATGTCCGATGTTTAAATAATCTAATATTACCACTGATGTACTAAATACAAGCAACAATAAAAGCGAAAAGCATCAAGATTTTGAGTATAAATGTTATTATTTTCCTTGTGTTTCTGCAAATTCATCTATTGATATCTTTGTGTATTGTAAGCGGTAATTAATTATCTCAACAAAGATCACTGCGCTGATAAGAAAAAGATTTGAAATTAAACTATAATTCATCAACTTATATCAACCTTGTTCATGCATCCAATACTACTACGTTTTTATAACTAACACATGTAAATGTACGTTAATCAGATTGATGGATACAAATATGGAAGATGTTGATCAACGTGATGCGTGGCTGCAAGTTGAAAAGTCTTCAGATGCTGGTCATGAGATTTTTGGAGAGCCTCAAAACACTGCACGGATTGGAGATGAATACCAAGCTGAAATCCCTTCTTTAATGGATGAAAACGAGCCTCTAGAGCTCAATTGGTTCTTTAATGATTTAGTACTATTTGGTGAGCCGGTTCCTGTCACCTTTGTTGACAATCAACACAAAACCAAGGAAGAAATGCAAGCGAATATACAAGAGTCCGCAAAGGGTATATCATGTTATGGAAAACACAATGAGTTGAAACTTATACCAGATTCATTAGATGAATCTTGGAGCATGCTCGACCGAGATAGTTTTATTCTCGGTTTATATATGTTTGGAAAAAATTTTGTACTTGTGAATAAATTCATGGGGAACAAAGGAATATCACATGTCATATCTTATTACTACGGAAATTTTTATAGAAGTAGTGAATACCAAAATTGGTCAATCTGCTATAGAAAGAAGAAACGCGCAAAATCCATACCTGGAAAAAGGATTTTCAAAGGAGGGAGGAAAATGGAGCTTTTTTCGCGCTTACTTCCTAATATAACTGATGAATGTAAAGCACATTTGACACGGGTACTATTCCTACAATCTCTACAAAATTCACAATTTAATGATAATTTTACATTCTTCAATTCATATCTATTTATAAATCTTCCATTGCAATAGTTATTCAAGAGAATCCTATTTTGTTATTAAGTTATAATTTGTATGCATGATTTCAGGTCACTCATTCATTCGAGGATGGAACACTTCCATTGGAGAAGTATATATTCGCTTTACGGGATGCAGTGGGAATTGATCTTTTCATAGAAGTCGTAGCTATTGGGAAAGGCAAGCAAGACCTTATTGCTTGCAAGCCCAAAAAGCAAGTGACGAAGAAAAAGAATCTTTACTCCACATTCTCTTATCTTAAAACAGAAGAAGTGGTTGCTGTTTTAAAGGATCAAATCGGATTGAGCAAAGAGAGTTTAAATGAGCTCTTTCGGGATGCTGTGTGGCCTCGTCTTTTGGCAAGAGGATGGCGCTATGAGGATTCTAGAAGCCTTGCTTTCCAAAAGTCAAAGCAGGCTTCGGTGTTCCTTGTACCTGGCGTTTTAAAGTTTTCAAGGCGGGGCCTGGTGAAAGGTATACAATATTTTGAGTCATTCAATGAAGTCTTGAGTAAAGTGGCGTGTGAACCACAACTTCTTGAGCCAGAACCTGACCAGGATCGGTTAAATGTGAAACAAGGACCCGATGATGAAGAAGAGTTGATGACTTACACATCTGTGGATACGAGTTTGGATGGAGATGTTAAAGTCAGAGAGAATACCATGTTTTCTGTTTCGACATCTGACGCAACAAAAGAACACAACGGCGTTGAAAATACTAGAAATGACAAAATGAGTGTTGAAGACGAAGCTATGGAAGATTCACGTGCACGTTCTAAGAAGAAGCGTTCAAGTACAGTGTTAGACTTGAAGAACCCTCGAGTGGCTGCAGTTTCGGATGGTGATAACACATTAAGTTCTGTTAAACAGCAGGTTGTTGTCCCTGAAACAACTACCAGCAACCAGGCTGACTTGTCAAGTCCTGGTGCATTGGAAACTTTCGTGCTGGACGGATTGGCGATCCCAAAGAAGAAGAGGACAGGGTTAGTTGACGAGACCCATAGGCGACACAGAAAAAGGAAGGATTGAGCCTCTGATAACAGTTTTAAAAACAGTTTAGAAATGTTTATTTTGATGACATGTGGATTGAACTTTACAGGAATGTGCTGAGTTTATATATGACAATAATATTACTTTATCAAATATAACTTCAAAAATCTTTCATGAGTGTCTATTAAGTTATATATATCACGTCTTATGTTTGTTTATTGAATCATTCTATATGATAAAGTCTGAATTCGATTTCTTCTGCAAGTTCTTTCTACTCATATGATTCATGAGTGTCTAGAAAACTTGATTCATCTGCGAATGTTTGACGTAACACCTAATATGGACATTATGAGTAAATAGATAAACCGAGAAAAGAAAGCCAATAATAGAATTTTGGGAGTCGAAGATCTTCATCTTATTAATTCCCTTATTTAGAGAAGCTTATTGACGTTTTTCATAGCTTCCAGCCTTTTCAGTACGGTATCGGTTTTCTTTTCCAATGGCTATGGCCGGCTTCTAAAAAAGGATTGATTCCCAACATAACACATCAAGAATCTGATAATAAATATATCACGACATAAATAAACTTCTTTTTTTTTTTAACAGCATGAACTTTCATCAAAAATAAACATTAGTAAGAAACTAGTGCCAAAAACAGAACTACATTTAGAAGGATTTTCAACCAGCGAAACATGGATCGCATGACCATTCGAACCAATTGAGATTACTACTCCTACTTCTATTTTTAATCCAAGTGACGGAAGTACAGTGAACCACTGCATTAACCCAAAATACAGGAATACAAATATAAGTATGGGAACCTAGCTAATCTTGAGAATGCAAATACAGGCAGCCTGTAGATATTTAAATCCAATTTAAGTTCACAAAGATATCAAGTCTTTTATGTTTTTCAGCAGAAAGTGCATGCACGTACCCAACTGTCGAATGAAGAACAAACTAAGATACTGTTCTTATATGATATTCAAGGTGCTGACAGACGAAAGTTTATCTCTTGTATTTGTGACAACCGTCACCCGAGCTAGGTTAGTTCGATTTAGCCATTACGTGATCTATTTAATTTAGTCTCAGCCTCTATGCCATGCTTAGCAAATCTACGTGTTTAACTTATTTAGGAAAAAATTACTATTAATTAATGGATACTTTCTGTTTCAGAAACTATACGAATTATAAAAAAAAATAAAATTACGTGAATACGAAAATAATTTAACTGGAATTGTGTATACATAAACCGTGTGACCTGAGTTTAATGTGTGTCTTCCTTGCTTGGCCCAAAGAAAACCGACCCAACCCCCCTTGGTGGACCTATTCGGCCGGCCCAACCCAAACAACCCTTGATTTGGGCTCAAAACAATCTCATACCTATAAATAAGAGCCTAAGCATAACCCTAACCCTTTTGATCAAAATAAAATCATCCCTGCTACTGTCCTTGGGAGTTGCGTCGACCGAACCAAAAGAAACCCCAAGAATCGAGTTTGAGTTTGTGCTTCCGTGTGTTACTCGTTCGGTTATTCGCGTAGGTAATTTTGTAAACCCTTGATAAATAATCTTTCTTATATTTTCTGTAATTCTATGAATTCCAGCCCCGACCTAGATGTATCACAAGTCGATGTTATGATTGATCCTAGTTGTGTAGTTAAAAACCTAAACCGAAAAGCTCTAATTTATGCCGATTTAATTTCGTAGTCGACTTCAGAGGCCGTTTCGACCCACTTCAGAGTCAATATTTAAACCTGCGAAGCTCACCAACCATCGTGTTAACCTTTTCGAGCATTTCTTTTCAGGTAGCACTAGTTCAGCTAAGGAAGAGACCAAGAAAACTTAGTGGACCGTTAGGTTGCATTAAGTGAACTACACAATAAACTACACGCTATTTGCTTTTGTTGCTTTATTTGGAAAGGCTTGTTCTGCCTTAGACCTTGCTAAATAAGTTCGAACAGATATTGTTCATAAGACTTTGTTCTTTGTGATTGGGTGTGATTCTCGGCACTTACCGCTATTTGCGTCGAAATGTATCACTACACATTGTTTGATTTCATTTTAGTGACTTTTAAATATATTGATGTGTTGTGGTCTAATAATATGTTGCATTCCGTCGTTTCCGCTTTAGACGGGGTGTGATAGTATTGTTGAGATATGATTATAATTTCCTAAATTAGAGAGACTTGGAGAGAAAGATAGTTTAATTGAGGATTTAATTGTAATCAAATTAGGAAACTATTCTTTGTTTTGCCTATAAATATAGGAGTTGTTCTGGTTATTTGGTGAGGAGGTTGAGAGAAAAAAGAGAGCGTATGAGAGTCGTCTCCCTCTGTCCCATGTGGTGGTGTCGGTGATTCAATAACGACTGCGCGCATTCTGTTATTGTAATCTATCGTTGAGACTGATGCGAGGTTATTCAAGAGTGTTGAGAGTTGAATGTCTCTAACTTGTAATATCTTTCATATAGTGGATGTTAAGCGGCCTATAGGTCCCGTAGTTTTTAATCTCACTTGAGAGGTTTTCTACGCAAAAATGTGTGTTCGTGTTTTTTCTGTTTTGTGTGTTTTATTATTGACTTATACAAAGTTGTGTGATTTATTGTGGTGGTGATCGATCCCAACATGTGGTATGAGAGCGGGCTCGATCCAACACGTATATTCTAGGATGTATCTTGCGAATTATGTTAATGAATGTAAGATATGATCAGTAACTGATACCACTCACATTAAACTAACTATGCATCTTTCAGTGACATAGGAAATATAGAGAAAACTGAATAGCTCCTCTTGCCTCCAACCAGTTAAAATCAAAAAAAAAAAAAAAAAAAAAAAATCAGGTATGATCTTTTTGTTTTACTCAATTAACCATTCTTTGTGTGCATTAGTTCTATAAAACTTTCCGTAGTAATTAACACGAGCTTTGGCGGGTTTTGGGGTGTCTGTCAAGGGCGTCAGAGCATATCATCACCACCAGTGAAATGGAAGGAAAGGGGAGGAAGATGACTATCTAAAGCCGATAGTACTTCAGTAGGTCCTTGTAAGGCGAGTGGAAAGGCTAGGGCGTGTCTGCTGGTATCATATATATAAGATCACACGTCTGCTTTTTGGAGCGCAATTATATTCCTGAATCCAGAGGGGAGTACGTTTGATGGAATAATTTTGCCAAGCGGAGGAGTCGGTTTTAACTACAACTATAGAAGAGTGAACTATACATTTCGGCTTAAGTAGTGGTAGGGGGCATTCTCACTTAGCATCACTTGTGACTTTGGTCGAGAGCATTATATTGCCCTCGAGCTCGATTAATAAGATTGAGAATTCGAAAGGAACCCAAACAACGTGTGTTAACATAAACACACACGGAAAAAAATAAACGAATAATAATTGCTAATTAAGCAATCAAAACAAAGCAAACAAGATTAATAATCGAACATTATGACACAAAGATTAACGTGGTTATATCCAATCTCCAACTTGGAGATTGGTTTAGTCCACGGGGCCAAACCGAGAGATTTTTCACTATATTTTTCGTACCAAGGGTTTACAATTACATAGGGCATGTATTTATAGGATAAACCTAACTTAGGGAAAAAGAAAACAATTTCCAAAATCTCGCAATGATTTTTTAATTCACAAAGTGAAAACTAAAATAACCCAGTGATTTTTCCAGCCGATCAAAACCACTTCAAAAATCACTTTTGTTCAACTAACTCCGTTTCTTCGTTAAACTTCACAATCCTAACAAATAATGTACTTGAATAACCACGAAAGGAGATAATAAGATGATTAATTAATACATCTTTTCCCTTTATTCCCCATGAATTCGTTCACCAGATGAAAATTATTGTGCAAAACCAAGAAGAAAACTATATATCATGATCAAGCATGCAACAAGATTCACTCAATGAAGCTGACTATATATTGTTGTCTGACCCAAGACCTTGAAGGTCAGATTCACCGATTGCAAATGTTAGAATATATTTCAAGAATAAAACGTTTTAAACAATAGTACATGGGTTAATGATATATAGTAGTTTATGTTGGGATATGTCCATATCACAAATAAATATATGTCCGGATTATACTTGAACCTATGAGGTCACACGCGTTAACACGTAGAAACCGCTCATATAACCAAGATAAGTTAATTATAATAACTAATTGAGTTATTTAATTAATTTGTGATCATTTAATAAATGTTATTAAATTATAAGGTCCAAGGTGAAAGTTATTAGGATTAAATTGTTATTTCTAATTACTTAAAGGGTTTATAATTAATTAATAATAAAAGGATTATTATTAATTATTATAAAAGGAATATGTATTATATAATAACTCAAAATCTTGTATATGTATATTAAACCTAAACCTCATTCTTGGAACACAATAGTTTTTCTTCTCTCTTTCTTTCGTGCAGTCGAACATCAAAATCACAAAAGGGTTTTGATTTGTTTTAAGTGTATCACACAAGAGACAAAGAAAATTATTTGGTTATTGAACTAGCATTCGGGTGGTAATCAATAACGTGTTGTGTGTGAAACCATAGAGGGTTTTTCTTTTTAAAACCTCTATAGTTTATTCGTTTATTGAAGTCTTTCCTCGTTTAATCCACAACAAGAAAAGGTAAGCAAGTTATTTTCGTTGTGTTTATATTAATTAATTGTATACTATACATGATCCTATTTTTCGCTGCGTTTACTCGTGACTATTACTTGTTTAGTATGCTAATGTTCTAACAGTGGCATCACGAGCTTTGTATAGTGTAATTAATTACATAAAAGAAAAAACGTAAAATTGGATCTAAAAAACGCTAGATTCGCATATTTTTGCTTAACTTTACGTTTATATATATAATTACTTGTTGATTGGATTACCATGACGAACACATGCATATTTTTTTTAGGTTATAGCTATTTGATATGTGATATATCTTTCTTGATTAAGTGTTAAATAGATACGTGCAAATCCGATGATTAATAAATTGTAATATGTATGTTTGTTATAATTTTTAAGTTGCTAATTGCATGACACTAGTTCACTAAAAAATTCGTAACAAATAAACCGTAAAGAGTTAAGACCTCAAATTTTCATGGTAGATCTATGACACAGTAGGCTACAACTTTGTAGTTTACTGCCAAGGTTGGGGAAGACTTCTTCCTTGTCTGATCGGGGCCTGAGGTAGACTGAAACTGTTAAACAGCTTTATGTGTTATGTGATATATACTTTTATAAGGCTTACGCAAACGAGTTCCTCGATTTATGTGATCTAACTTGCCTTGGATTTATTCAACGCAAGCGGGAGTCTTATTTAGGTATATATAAAGATTGTCTCTAGTTGGCCTTTACTTAGGTAGTCATCGGCTTGTAGTTTGCATGATTACGTTAAATTAAGTGTTAATTGATATGATAATTGTTTTGTGTTTTAGTTGTTTATTTTTTGCTATTTGTTATGAACCATGTTAAAGTAAAATTTTGAACTTTTGTCTGTTTTTGTAGATGGCAAATCTTGCACAAAACTTGAACAATTCGGTTTTCAGGTCGATGCTCGAAAGAGAAAAACTTTCTGGACAAAACTTTAATGATTGGTTTCGTCAACTAAGGATTGTCCTTCGAGTTGAAAAGAAACTCAATGTTTTGGAACAACCTATGATCCCTGCTCCTGCTGATACTACCAATGAGGAATTGGCAGCATGGAATGCTCAATATGATCGTCACAATGAAGTTGCATGTCTTATGCTCGGCAACTTGTCTCCCGAACTTCAAAGATATTTTGCAACCTATGGTCCATATGACATGATTAATGAGCTGAAATCCATGTTTGAAAAACAAGCTGGAATTGAACTGTTTGAACTTATTCAGACATTTCATGCTTGTAAACAGGAAGAAGGGCAGTCCGTTAACTCATATGTTTTAAAGATGAAGAGCTATCTGGATCAGTTGGAACGCCTAAACTATGTTTTACCCCAAGCTATTTCAGTTGGCTTGATTCTCAATTCTCTCTCGAAGGATTTTGATGGATATGTGCGCAACTACAATATGCATAACATGGGGAAGACAATAGCTGAATTACATGCTATGCTTATTGAGTATGAAAAAGGCGTACCAAAGAAGGCTCCTACACCACAAGTCCTTGCGATTCAAGGTGGTAGAATCCAGAAAACACCCAACAAGAAACCGCAAGCTAATAAGGGCAAGGTTAAAAGTAATGGCAAGGGTAAGCAAGTTACTTATGCCCCCAAACCTAGGAACCCCCCACCAGCTAAGAAATAGCACCCGGCAAAGGATTCGACTTGCCACCACTGCAAAGAGGTGGGTCACTAGAGAAGGAATTGTCCTGTCTACCTTGCTGAGTTGATGAACAAGAAGAAGAAGCAAGCTGGTTCTGCCAGTACTTCAGGTATCTTCACTATAGAATTATTTTCTTTCCCTAATAAATCCTGGGTATATGACACTGGTTGTGGTACTCACATTTGTAATACTACTCAGGGACTTAGAGGAGAAAAGAAGCTGAAACATGGAGCTTTATATCTGTACGTGAGAAATAGACTGCGTGCAGCTGTAGAAACTATTGGAAGTTTTGACTTAGTTTTACCTTCGGGTTTAGTTACTGTTTTAGACAATTGTCATTATGCACCTACTATAACTAGAGATGTTGTTTCAGTTTCACGTTTGGTTGACAATGGTTTTGGTCATTGTTTTACGGATTATGGAATTTCAGTTTCTAAGAATAATGTTAATTATTTTAATGCTATTCCATGTAATGGTATTTATGAAATTGATATACTTAATCTCAAATCAAATGTTAATTCTATATACACAGTTAGCAATAAAAGAGTCAAGCATAACTTGGACTTTACTTATCTTTGGCACTGTCGTCTTGCTCACATAAGTAAGAAACGCATTGAAAAATTGCAACATGATGGGCTTTTAAAATCAACTGATGATGAGTCATTTGATAAATGCGTATCTTGCATATCTGGTAAGATGACAAGAAAACTTTTTTTGCATCAAACAGAAAGGGCTACTGATCTACTTGGATTAATCCATACTGATGTTTGTGGTCCATTTAGACATGTGTCAAGACAAGGAGCTAGCTACTTCATAACCTTTACTGATGATTTCAGTCGTTATGGTTATGTTTACTTGCTTAAACATAAACATGAAGCCTTTGAAACATTAAAGATATTTAAGAATGAAGTAGAAAATCAACTCGGAAAGACTATAAAGATTCTTCACTCAGATCGAGGAGGAGAATATCCAAGTCAAGAGTTTAAAGATTATCTGAAAGCATGTGGAATTGTCCAACAGCTTACTCCTCCATACACACCACAACACAATGGCGTGTCTGAGAGAAGGAATCGAACTCTGCTTAACATGGTTCGATCAATGATGAATTTTACAACTCTGCCATTATCCTTTTGGGATTATGCTCTAGAGTCTGCTGTACGCATACTCAATATGGTTCCAACCAAGAAGGTTGATAATACACCACATGAACTATGGTATGGAAAAGTTCCTAATTTGTCTTACTTAAAGGTCTGGGGTTGTGAGGCACTTGTGAAGTGCGACACGCCTGACAAACTCGAACAAAGATCTGTTAAGTGTATCTTTGTAGGATACCCAAAGGAAACAATGGGTTACTATTTCTACTTCCCATCTGAAAACAATATCAAAGTTGCGAGATATGCCGAGTTCTTTGAAAAGAATCTCATTGCTCAAGAAGCCAGTGGGAGGGCAGTAGACCTTGAAGAAATTCAAGAAGAAGATACACCACCTTCTGAAAACACTAGCAATCATCATGTTGAGGCAGGAGTCTCGAACCTCACGTTGATGTTATTCCCATTCATAGGTCCGAAAGGACACATCGTGCTCCTAATCGATTATGTCTATATGTAGAAGTTGAGGAGCATATGGTAGGGGATCTTAATGAACCTCTTAACTATAAAGCTGCATTGTCAGATCCTGAATCTGATAAATGGCTTGAAGCTATGAATGCGGAGATGCAATCCATGAAAGATAATCATGTTTGGCGCTTGGTTGATCTTCCTCCTAATGCTAAGACCGTTAGGAGTAAATGGCTCTTCAAGAAGAAGACCGATATGGATGGAAAATTACACACCTATAAAGCCCGTCTTGTAGCGAAGGGTTGTACTCAAATCTATGGAGTTGACTATGATGAAACCTTCTCTCCTGTAGCAGATATTAGAGCTATTAGGATTCTTATAGCCATAGCAGCGTTTTATGACTATGAGATTTGGCAAATGAATGTAAAGATTGCCTTCTTAAATGGTTACCTGTATGAAGATGTTTATATGGTGCAACCTGAGGGTTTTATTGATCCTAAACATCCCAGGAAAGTATGCAAGCTTCAACGATCTATTTATGGATTAAAGCAAGCATCAAGAAGCTGAAATAAAAGATTTGATGAGGAAATCAAAAAGTTTGATTTCACTCAAAATCTTGATGAGCCATGTGTATATCAAAAGGCTAGTGGGAGTAATGTTATTTTCCTTATCTTATATGTTGATGACATATTGATCATGGGGAATCACATTCCAATGTTACAAGATGTAAAAGCCTATCTTGGAAAGTGTTTTGCAGTGAAAGATTTAGGGGAAGCGGCATTTATTCTTGGAATCAAGATCTACCAAGATAGATCTAGGCGGTTAATTGGACTAAGTCAATGTGCTTATATTGATAAAGTCTTAAAAAGATTTAAAATGGAAAATTCCAAGCGTGGTAATATTCCAATGCAAAAAAGACTTGACTTGGATAGTAAACAAGGTGCTTCAACACCTACAGAGGTGGAGCGTATGCGGAGGGTTCCTTATGCTTCGGCTGTGGGATCTATTATGCATGCGGTAAGATGCACTAGACCTGATGTGGCGTTCGCTCAGAACATTGCAAGCCGATTTCAACAGAATCCAGGTGAAAGTCACTGGACTGCTGTGAAAAATATTCTCAAGTATCTAAGAGCTACTAGAGATATGTTTCTTGTTTATGGTGGAAATCCTGATGCGGAACTTAAAGTTACTGGTTATTGTGATGCTGGATATCAAACCGATAGAGATGACACAAAATCTCAGACTGGATACGTCTTCGTTTTGAATGGAGGCGCAATAGATTGGAAAAGTAAAAAGCAAACAACTACTGCAATGTCTGCAACAGAAGCTGAGTACATAGCTGCTTCAGAATATGCGATGGAAGCTGTTTGGATTAGGAAGTTTATTTCTGGGCTAGATGTTGTTCCCACAAATAAAGAACCTATGGAAATGTATTGTGACAATTCTGGAGCAATCATTATAGCCAACGAACCTGGAGTTGAGAAAGGCGTCAGACACTATCCACGAAGATATCACTATGTTCAAGAACAAATAGAAATTGGTGAAATCAATCTACTCAAAGTTCACACGGATGACAATCTAGCTGATCCGTTTACGAAGGCTTTGCCAAAAGGAAAGCTTACTCAACATGCTGAGGGCATTGGACTTCGTATTGTTAGTAGTCTCATGTAAATCTGTGTTAGTATTTGGATAAGGGATATTAAACAATTATTATTTAATTAATGAATTAAAGTACTTGGTATGTCTGTTTTCATTTAATATTAATTGTATCCTATATTTGCATGTTTAAATCCATGAATAATTTATATTATTCTGAATTGTCCATTGTCAATTAATTGTATGGGAATATAGTTAAATTAAGACAAATCTGAGTGATTGGTAATATTCTTGGAATATTAAAGGATGTGTCCGCCAAACTCACATGATATTCACAAGTTTGCATATCGGACTCTAACGAATTATCGCTTTATGGATCGACGTTATTAAGTGAAATTCGTAAGTGATTTGCTTTTCTAATCCTTAGACTTGAGATGCAAGCAGGTCTTGCATGTGTGGATCACATTTTTTGTTATAGTTTAACACTATCCTGAATAAGGTAGTAATAAGGACTATTTTCAATAGTGAGGTAAAATACATGAATGACACGTGCAGTCAATATAGAATTTGTTCCTTCAACTAGATTTGAAGAATGATGCCACTGGCCCCTCGTTGGATTGATTAGATGTTTGTGTGGCCACACCCAAAGGAGATCTAGATATGTCTCGATGAATTTGGTAATCTTGATCAATCATAGAAACGAGAAACTAAATCATTAAATTATGGAATGACATTGATCCATATCCATATTTAATACGGTATCGGAAACAAAGGGATAGAAAATGTTGAAATCATTTAACTGAGACTTTACGAAACTACACTCAAGTATGTCTGGGAGCATTGGCGTGTTGCTAGACGCTTACCAATGTTACTATGTTTATTTGAGACATGTCCAAGTGGGAACTGTTGGGATATGTCCATATCACAAATAAATATATGTCCGGATTATACGTGAGCCTATGGAGTTACACGCTTAAACCGCTCATATAACCAAGATAAGTTAATTATAATAACTAATTGAGTTATTTAATTAATTTGTGATCATTTAATAAATGTTATTAAATTATAAGGTCCAAGGTGAAAGTTATTAGGATTAAATTGTTATTTCTAATTACTTAAATGGTTTATAATTAATTAATAATAAAAGGATTATTATTAATTAATATAAAAGGAATATGTATTATATAATAACTCAAAATCTTGTATATATATATATATATATATATATATATATATATATATATATATATATATTAAACCTAAACCTCATCCTTGAAACACAATAGTTTTTCTTCTCTCTGTGCGGCTGAACATCAAAACCACAAAAGGGTTTTGATTTGTTTTAAGTTTATCACACAAGAGACAAAGAAACTTATTTGGTTATTGAATTAGCATTCGGGTGGTAATCAATAACGTGTTGTGTGTGAAAGAAAAGGTACGCAAGTTATTTCCGTTGTGTTTATGTTAATTAATTGTATGCTATACATGATCCTATTTTCCGCTGCGTTTACTCGTGATTATTACTTGTTTAATATGCTAATGTTCTAATAGTTTACGAATCAAACAATAACTACAATCGATATATATAAAGAATGAGTTGTGGTGTTTGAGGGGACTTAATTTTCAAATTTATTGCTTATTGCTTATAAGCAAATAAGCTGGAAAATTTTGAGCTTATTTTGAGCTCTCTCACAAATAAGCAAATAAGCAACATAAAATGTGTTTAATCAAACACTAAAAGGGAAGCTTATTGTGTAAAAAGAAGCAAATAAACAATCAAAATAAGCTCCCTAGACACCCTAAAAAGGAAACCGTTTGGATTTATGAGGCGCACAAGGCAATTATCCTGTTAAACACAAAACGTCCCACTCCGTATAATATTTACACGTCTCTCACATAAGACGGCAACCTGTTAAATTGTTTCTATGCAAGGAAAGATAAGTGAAGCGACACACCAAATGCTCTCGCAATTAAAAATGATATGGCAAAGTACAATTGATCTATTGCTTTTTTTTCTCTTATCATTTTGTTGCCAACTTAACGTTGGATATAAATGATTTATATATAGTGTTAATGTTCAGTGTGAAGATTTAAGCAAGGAAATCAAGAAAAGCTAAAAACTAAACTTCGCGAGCAACGAGGGGTTCATCGTCGTGTGAAGTGCTTGTGATTTTATTTTCGGATTTAATCAGAACTTCAGTCGTTGTACGACGGTTACACGTCGTTGTGCGATGAAGGGAGATCGTCATTGTGCCGACTTACTTGTGATATTTTTGTTCAATTGCATGTCGTTCTTTAATAAACATTAAAAAGAAAAAGATTTATCATTTTATAACTTTATTGTAAACATTACATTTCAAATTATTATAATCAACGGTGACAATTCTTAACAAATTTTTAAACAAAGATATATTATTTTTTGGGTCCAATTTGACTTAAGTTCCAGGTCAAGAGTCGAATGAACAACTCATCAACTTGTTTATCTCATTTACTTAGAAACTTTATGCGAATCGAGTTTGGATTGAATACTTCTGGCCCATCAACCCATTTATAAAATCTGTTTGAGTTTAGGTTTTGAACTTTGGACATGAAATTTCAAACCCACTAACTTGAATCGACTGGAATTGCAACCCCACATTATAATAAATGAAAGTTTATAAGAAAGATTGAACTGCGAATTTTAAGTATAGCTAACTAAGGTGTTGTATAAATAAATAATAAATCACTGCTTCAAATACAATTTGCATTAGATGTTGTATTAACTAATATGATAGAATAGTAACTTATCGTAAAAAAGATGGCCAAACTATTTGCTTAATAGTAATAAATTAACTTTTATAATTATTTGAATGTTATTGATTTTTAGTGTTAAATTGTTATATAACATACTTAAAAGGGTAGTAAGTTTTTTTTTTATATAGTATCCCCTTATTAAAAGTTTAATACAATGTAAGTTTTCAACTTTTTATATATTAGTATAAAAATAATTATACTATATTAAATTTCTATCAAAACAATTGTAACCGACATTTTAATATGTATCAATACATTAAGGTAGTTACATAAATTATAAAAAATCAAATATTTTTTAAATTTACATAGTTTTGAAATCGAAATTTAATTATGATATATTGAATAAATTAATAGAATTGATTTAAGTGTTAAATAAAATGATTATGACAAAGTGAGAGTAAAATAGTAACTTATTATTTTTGAGTGATGTTCAAATGAGTACATCAACTTTCTGTGAGAATGAAGGAACCAATAAGAATGCGCCACGTGTCACAAAACCCAATTTCCCCCACGTTTTTAAAAATTAAATATCTCTCAAACGGTAAGTCGAAAAATCATAAAAATTGCACCATAAAAATCAACGTTTTTTCTCTTCGATTAGAGATCTCTCAAGGTATACTTTCGATAACTTTTTTCCCCGTTTTGTAGGGTTTTGTTAACGAGTAATATACGTGTTACCAGCAGGTAACACGTGTAACACATTAGTTACCAGCAGGTAACACATGTGTTACTAATATTGTACAATCATAAAAAAAAATTGTCAAAAATATATCATGTGAGATGTCTAATCGAAGAGAAAAAATGTTGATTCTCATGGTGCAATTTTTATAATTTTTCAATGAGTCATTATTGAGGTATTTAATTTTTAAAAACGTGGGGGAAGTGGTTTTTGTGACATGTGGCGCATTCCTATTGGTTCTCATATTCTCAACACTTTTGTCATTCTCATTTGAACCTCACCGAAATTTATAAATATTATAACGCAAATCAGTCTAATTAATTTATGAAAATAATTCAGTAATTCAATTGAACAAATTAGTACTACTCTAGTAACGTACTTGACATTTTCGCAAACTATAGTAACATATATGTTTATTAACTGTTAACAATTAATGTACACCATAATGCCTTGTCTGTATCCATGTATATCGAAATTTTGCTTTCAATAACAAGTGTAGGATAAACTATAACATCGTTTTCACATGACAAATTATGGAATAAAAAGCAGATTATAACAACTCTTTGCCGTTTGGTTTCATCGTTAAGGTTCCTTTGTTTATGTCAATTAGCAAATGTCTTTATGGCAGAATGCAGACTTTAACAAATTTGTTTTGTTTTATCAAAAGTATTTTAAATGGAGAGAGAATGGAAACAAGTCATCAGTCGGTGCTGGGTAAAAACCATCGGAGCAATCTTCAACAGCAAAACTACCACATTCTAGTTCACCAACTTCCTGAATACTTGGGATCATCATGCCTTAAGGAGGGTGTTCGCCAGATACGGTGAGATTGTTGATGTGTACATCGCAAGGAAGAAGAACATGGAAGGTCTACCTTTCGGTTTTGCTAAATTCAAAAATGTAAAAGATGAAGGCGATTTTGAACACGGATATAACACAATCTGCTTTGGCACCAAATATTTAACATGTAACATTGCTCGATTCCAACGGGAACAACCTGCGCCAAAACCACCCATTACACCCAATAAATATCACCACTCGACTCACATATTCAAACCTCTACCCGTACCTTCAAAACCTCTTTCCAGTCATGGTGTGGAGAGAATCTCATTTTCAGATGCGGTAAGAAAAACACAATCAGTTGCAAACAACCAAGCTTCCTCTAAACCAAAAGTGGTTAAATCCATCGAAACTTCAAGTCAACTAATTCCATCAATGCTCTCTTCTGCTCTGATTGGAGAACTAAAAAACATTGATACACTTCCAAACCTTGCAAAATTACTCCACGAAGAAGATTTCGAAGGTGCTACTATTCATTTCATTGGAGGTCTTCATCTCCTGCTTCAATTACCGGATGTTGAATCGGCTAGTAATTACCTTACAAACCCCACCATCAATGCTTGTTTTCAACCTCTAACAATATGGAATCCAAAATCCAAAGTTCAAGGAAGGCTTACTTGGTTAAGGATTGATGGACTTCCAGTTATTTCTCTCAAATTATTTCTCTCAAATCCAAAATCCAAAATTATTTCTCTCAAATTGATTGATGGCATCAATAGAGTTAAAAAGCTAGACATAAAAAGTGGAGAAATATCTAAAGTCACAAGACAATCAAATTCTAGCAAAGGAAGTTCGGATTCAAAATCGAAAATAATGAGGTGCAACATTCGTCTGCAAACTGAGGTTAGTTCCGTATCTAATTCTACCTCATCACTTGAAAATGAAGTTAGCAAAACAGTTGAGTTAGGCAATCTTCTTGGATATTCTATGAATGGAAGTGAACAAGAAATTGCTACTACTATTAAAGGAAAAGGGGCTAAAAACGTTGTCCTATGAATATAGCATCTTCAAACATTGTCGTGTAAGGGGTGATCTAAAAGTCAACGAATGGGTAAGGAGATTCTATTTTGAAAATAATATAAAGTTCATAGGTATCCAAGAAAGAATGGCTAAGAAGGCAAATCATTTTTTTATCTGATAGTTGTGGGGAAATTCTAATTCTTTAAAAACAAGCTAAAGAGAGTGAAAGAAGAGATAAAACGATGGTGGAAAGTGATATTAAATCAAGAGAATAAAACTCTTAAGGAGCTAAAAGTGAAAGTTGACCCCATTGAAAACAAAGTGGAAACTGGGTCTTTAAGTTCACAATAGAAAGAAGAACACTTTTGTTGTAGGAAAGTCATCATGGAGTTGGAAAGCAAAATGGTTAAAGATCTCAAGCAAAAAACAAATATCAAATGGGCAAAAGATGGAGATGAAAACTCGAAATTCTTCCATGGCTTTATTAATAATAAGATTGGAAAGTCAAGAATCAATGGAATCACTATTAATGGATCTTGTATTACCAATCCACATGTTATCAAGGCTCATATTCCCGACTATTTTTCAAAGAAATTCGGGCATGATAATGAGAATCGACCTTCTTTCACAAGTCCACTATTCAAAACCTTACAATTGAAGATGTTGCTTTTCTTGACCAACATTTCTCTATTAAAGAGATCAAGGACGCAATTTGGTGTTGCGGTGGTGATAAATCACCCGGACCGAACGGATTCACATTCAAGTTCTTTAAAAAGAATTGGGATGTCATGAGAAATGAGATCGCGACATATGTTAAGGATTTTGAAAAAACGGCCTTTTTCCCGAGAGGGTGAAACTCCTCTTTTTTTCACTTATTTCCTAGGTACAAGACCCACTTTTTATTGGTGATTATAGGCCCATTAGTCTAATTGGTTGCCAATACAAGATAGCCAAACTTCTTGCCAATCGTCTCTCAAATGTTATCTCTAATGTGGTGAGTGAAGTTCAAATGGCCTATATTAAAAGTAGGTTAATTATTGATGGATCACTCATAGCCAATGAATTTATTTCGTGGGCAAAAAGAGGAAGAAAAGAACTATGTATTTTAAGGTTGATTTCGAGAAAGCGTTTGATTCCATAGATTGGAGGTTTTTGGATTCAGTGATGGCTCAAATGGGTTTTAGTTTCAAATGGAAAAAGTGGATAAATGGTTGTTTAAAGTCAGCCCATGCTTCGATTCTAGTTAATGGGTCACTGACAAACGAGTTTATAATTCAAAAAGGCCTTAGACAAGGAGATCCATTATCACCATTTCTTTTCATCTTGACGATGGAAGCTTTACATGTGACGATTGAAGAGGCAAAAAATAAAAGTGTGTTCTATGGCATAAATGTTGGCAAAGATAAAATCTCAATCGCTCATTTACAATTTGCGGATGATGTACTTCTTATGGGTGAATGGTCGTTGAAAAATTCTAGGAACTTATCTCCCATTCTCACTAGCTTTCACTTGGCTTCCGGTCTTTAAGTCAATTTCTCTAAAAGCAAGTTTTTTGGAATTGAAGTCTCTTCAAATGAGGTTAGTAACTTTGCCTCAATTTTAAATTGTAAAGCATCACAATTTCTATGTATGTTCATGAGTCTTCCCATTGGTTCTTCAATGGCAAAGAGTGCAAATTCGTCACCAATTATAGAAATTTTTTAAAAAAGGTTATCTTCTTGGAAGTCCAAAATGCTTTCGTTTGGTGGTCGTTTAACACTTGTGAATTCCGTCCTTGAGAGTCTTGGGGTGTATTACTTTTCTATTTTTAAAGCTCCAAAAATGGTTATTAAATTCCTTGAAGGATTAAGAAGAAATTTTTTTGGGAAGGTTCAAACGAAGATAGAAATATGGCTTGGGTTGCATGGGATAAATTGGCAAATTCAAAAAAAGATGGAGGTATTGGAATTGTCCCGCTTCAAGCAAGTAATTACGCTGTTCTTTTCAAATGGTGGTGGCGTTTTCGTTTAGAGCCAAATGTTTTATGGTGTAAGGTTATTAAATCTATTCATGGATTTCATGGTGGATTTCACAGCATTACTCCTAGTTTGGCTAAATCGAATATATGGGGAAAAATAGTTGGTCTTGAAATTGATTTATTAATAGAAAATATATATTTTGAATCAATTCTTAAGAAGAAAGTTGGTAATGGGTTGGATACTGTATTTTGGAAAGATTCTTGGATTGGGGGAAGACTTCTAAAAAGTGAATTTAGTGCCCTTTATGAATTGGAGAAATTCAAAATCGTTACAGTAGCAGAAATATTCCAACATGATCTTGAAAGAGCAATTGTTAGACCCTTGTGGGCTTAGAGAAGAAGACTTAGAATTGGTCTTGAACAAGACATGACAAATCAATCCCCCCATATATCTTTTTTTCAGAAGGACAGATCGATGGGAATGCACTATCAATCCAACTCGAACATTTACTGTTAAGTCCATGAGAGAATTTCTCATTAAGAGTTGGGTAACAAGAGGCATTGTAAATCAACATTTAACAACACCAAAATTTAGTCGGAACAAATTGGTTCCATATAAGGGTAATATTTTGGCTTGGAGGATTGAGAAGGAAAGACTCCCAACAAGAAGGAATTTAGACGATGGTGGGATTGATTTGAACTCCACGAGATGTCCAATTTGTGATGAAGATCAAGAATCCGAGAAGCATCTCTTTCTTCATTGTCGGCTGGTCAAAGAACTATGGAGATGGGTTTTTCCAATGGTGGAGCATGCAATATCTGGATGTTGTGGAAATTAAAGACATTTTCGATGTTGGCAACAATATACAACATTTGACGTTTACTAAAAGGATTTTTGAGGTGGTAATTCTCACAACTCTTTGGACCAAGGTTGTCAGGATCGGGATCCTACGTAGGATCATTTTCGTCTTTGCAAGATTGGGATCGTAAGATAGGATCGGGATTGTAAGATCCTACCAAAATATCATTATTTATTTAGAGATTTCCAAATTCATGTAGAAAACTAACAATTAAAGAAATTAACGTGACATTCAGACTTTTATATTACAAAAATGATGCAAGTTGTCAACATATTTTAGTGGGATGATAAACCTACTAAAACAAAAGATATTAGCAATGTAGCATAGTCATTTGCACAACTAGTTATAATAAGTTTAGCCTACAAATGAAAATTAATAATCTAAGATATCAATTGGAACTTCAACCGTTGATATTTGGGGTTTTAGACTTTTTTTAAAGTGATAACTATAGATTAAATTTGAAAAAAAATGCGTGTGATAATCTTTTAGTTGAGGTTGGGCTTTGAACGATCACTATAAGCCATATAAAGATTTTAGCCAATTGTTAAAAAAAAAGCCCATTTTTTGTAGGATCAGATCGTTCATGGATCCAACGATCTTACATGCGATCCTACGATCCTACTCCGATCTTACCTCCTGATCTATCCTACTCCGATCCTGCACGTTTTTCTTGGTAGGATTGTAAGATCGTGCGATCCTACGATCAAGATCGAGATCTTGACAACCTTGCTTTGGACAATTTGGAGATATAGGAATGACATGATCTTCAACTCAACGAAGCCTAGATGTGATATTTTAAGAGATGAGATTAGACTTCATTCATTTTTATGGACTTCGAGTCGAGTAAAATATGTAAACATAACTTGGGTTGATTGGATTTGTAGTCCGAAGTTCAAGCATTTCTAAAATTTTATAATCGTTTTCTAGCTTCTTGCTATTTTAAATCTAATTGCCGTCAGAAAGAAAAATTTTAATTCAGACAATAATTCATTCTTATATATTGCTTTATCTTCCTCACTAAACCTCTACACAGATTTTGATTTCTTGTTTCTTGTTAAGAAATACTACAATAAACTCATAAGTAGAGTGATTTTTATTAGCAATTAAATTATGTCAAATATAACACGAGATGAAACCGGGTTTTCTTCTAGCGAAGAAGGTCAAGAAAACCAAGTTCATGGTAGAACTCCAGGTTCGTCTGTTTATTTGTGTTGAGTTTAATGAACGTTTATACTTTTAAGCTCGGTGTTCATTTGTGGTCTACAGTTTTAAAATTAATACAAGAAGTTTGATCGAGTAAACGCAGAGATGCATGATTTTTTCTGTTTAAAAAATAAAAGAATAGAAAAACTACTGTTGTCGTTGTGTGTACGCTAGTTGTATTGATCCCATCGCAATATCGTTTATCGTTAATTAAGTTGTATAAATCATAAAACAAAAATGTCTCAAAGTATGTACCATTTTTGTAGATAAACTTGGTATTTTTTATTCACTTATTTTATGCTTGATTTAGAATATTCTAAAAATTAATCGAGTTTTCTGTATGGATATGGACTCTTTAGACTGTCGATCACAAGGGCATGGGTGAGAAGTCAGAAGAGGAACCAACTCAAACTTATGTATCAATATTAAATCAGTTCATGATGAGTTATATTCTGAAGTATTTTATCATTTGGCTCGTTCAATTGTCCGTTAATCAATAATTTGCATTCGTTCATAATTTCATTTTATTGCAGTAAATCTCGTTGATTCATTAAAACAAATGATAATGACAATTATCAAACAGAATTCTCTGTGTTTACTTTGTCAAACCATGTTATAAAGGTTTGATATACTCCGTAACTTTTAGCATCATTAGTAAACAATGACGTACGACTCCGTTAACTTCAAATTCCGGCTTCGCCCCTATGCACGAGAGTTTCAAAATCAATGATTAGGTATACTCAGCATATAAATTAACTATCAGTTAAAGACCAATCTTTAGGTACTTATATTTGAAGGACTTTGTGTTGTCATGGTAAATAAAGTTAACACAATGCTATAGTTAATGCTAATATTGCTAAAGGAATTTATTTATTGGATTTTGGACACATACAGATCCTACACCAGAAGAAAATTTAATTGTGAAATTTGCTACAAAGGCTTTCAAAGAGAACAAAACCTAGAACTGCATTGAAGAGGCCATAATCTTCCATGGAATTGGAAACTGAGCCAAAGAAGTTGCACCGAGATGAGGAAACGAGTGTTCGTGTGTCCTGAATCGTCTTGTCTTCATCATAATCCAGCTCGGGCATTTGGTGATTTTACTGGCACCGTCTTCTCTAAGTTCGATAGGTTTTATTTAGTTGAAATGTTATAAATCACACGAGCGTGATATTTCTTTTCAAAGTTTAGAGCATACAGAGTGCATCTCCATATTTTGTTGTACACAATTAACGCCCTTCCGGCCACTCATGGCCAGCGTTAAGACCCGGTAATTAAAGGTCAGGGTTAAACACTCAACGCTGCTTAAAAAGACTTGTTACTTTTTTTTCTCCTTTGATTTCAATGGTCTAGAAACATTTTGTGAAACCTTTTTCATATGAAGTTTAACACTGAATTACTCTATCAAAAATCGTACCCGGTGTAAATTATATTAAATGAGGGATAAAATAATATTTCACCTTTTATTTCCCATTTCCCACATTTTATTTCTTGTCTTTACAATCTTTTCTCTACCTTCTCTCTACAACTCTCACCTTCTCTCTAAAAAAACTCACCACCACCACCTCTACCACCACCACATATTACCACAACCATCTTCTTGACTTTGAACCATCACCATCATTACCCTGACCTTAAACCACCATCGTTGGTGAACCGAATTTCACCGAACGTAACCAACGTGTACCTTTAACCAACATCGCCGGCGAACCGGGCAACTTGCTGGACCACCACCGAAAAACGGTCGTCAACAATCAACAACGCCGCCTTCACTTTGAAAACATGTAGATCTTAGAAAAAAGATACGGAAAAAGTAGATCTTTAAAAAAATAAATCTGGAAAAATGTAGATCTACTACATTTTACAAAATGCAGTAGTGTCGCATGTAGTCAAATACAAAATCAGTGAGTCCTACTACATTTTACATATATGCACAACATATTAATGCTACTGCGTTTTACATTTCTTTACATTGTAACAAATATTTTTATAGTAAATTATATTGTATTTTACAGTATTGCACTTTAATTGCAATTAATGTAAATTGTACTGCATTTTATATTCATATATTAAAAATATCGAAAACAAAAATTAATGTGATATAAGTTTTTTTACCAAAAATATTAATTAATTAAAAGTAAAGAGCTACTACCATTACTACCATAAAAGCTATTTCTACATGAACTTTTCCCATAACTTTATACATAATCAAATAGAACTTCTAATTTTTCATATTTTAATAATAGTTTAAATGGAGGGCCGTACCATTAATTTTAAATAGGCTTTTTATTGTGAATATTTTTTGTGAGTTAAAACATTTATTAGCAATCGAAATCATTTTGAAATATTTGATCAAAAACTATTATAAGTTCCTAGAAAATAACTAATTGCTTGCAAAATTATACGTTGAAAGTCAGAATAAGAATTGTAAAACAGTAAATCTGATATATACACCATCAAGAATCAAATAATGGCTAAAATTAGCATTTTACAAAAAGGAAAATGAAAATAGTCATGTTTTCTTATAATGGGTACTAGCTTATAACATGCGAATTTGCGGGATAAAAATATGTTTGATAAAATAAATTGATGAAAAATAGTAAGAAAGGAAAAAGTATTAATATAAATTATATTTTTGTTCTATGAAACATTGCCATGGCATCTTACATGATGTTAATTCAACGGCCAATATATAGAAACAAAATCTTAAATCATTAAGGCACGATTCATTCTCGACACTTAAACAAATCCAACACTTTATCAAATAGTGATCTTGCATGCTCCGCATAAGTTATTTAATTGGAGTTAGTTTTTGTAGGATTTCAGCGTCATCCTTACAATTTTTATCTGCTCCTAACACAACCTCGAATACAGTTGGAAGATCATTTATCATTTGGAACCTAAAAATTGAAATCCAATGAATTATAACAATGCATCATAGAGCTTTCCTTAACGCTCAAACATGGAGACCTATATCTAAGTACCTTAAAAAATATGAACATTTATGTCAATTAACTTAAAAAATACGAATATTATTGAACATACATCTCATCACACCAAGCACGAGCAAGAAAAGTATGAGCAACATTCATACGAAGGGTATCAACATATGAAACAAAAAAAAAAAATCAATTATTTTATCATCACAAATGCACATACAAATATTAACAGCAAGTGTTAACATGTTTGAACTTTATCAATGATTTTATCATCACAAATGGTGAAGCTACCAAACCAATTTGAAAATCTGATAGATTCATTGACAAACTACAAAAGATATTGTATGAGTGCAATGCTTCACAAGGATTATTTAGAAATTAGAAACTTAAGAAGAAATGAATAACTTGTATGAATGGCAAAAATTAGGGCAAAATTGGTTCTTGATCTGGTGCAATTGACGAAAGAGATGAAAAAGTTGTTGTATATAATCATCGTTTTTCAAATCATGGGCCCTATTGCAAAATTAGTTCTTGATCCGGTACAATTGAAGAAAGAGATGATTTGCCTGTATAAAGGGCAAGCAAATAAATGCGTTTTTTTTTTTGTTGGGTTGAGAACTGCAATATGTGAGGGTGTGAATCGTTTTTATAGCTAGAACTTCATGATTTGAAATGTGTACATAGGCGGAAAATTGTTGGCTTTAACCAGAGTGTAAATTTTGAAATCGAATTTTAATTTTTAAAATTAACTATTTGCATTGATGTGAAATTATATTGTTCCAAAAAATAGGGAGATATAGTAGGGATAGTTCACAGGATGATCTATTTAATTTATTTATATTTGAATTGATGATTGATTTGATGAGGATGATTTGAACGCGTGAATGGATTGAATGGAAAATATATCGACCCAATTAAAATCCTGGATTCAGAGGGTTTAAAAAAATATCCGAATTAATTGTGATAAAAATTAGTACTCATTTGATTTATTTAAGTGTTTTTTTAATTTATATTAGTTAAGTTAAGAGTAAATTGATAAGATTAGCAAGAGGAAGGAAGGATATTGCATGGAAATCCTTTAATGATTAGATCAACGGTTATTGATTAAGGATTAAAATTTTTGAAGGGTTAGGATTTATCCATAATAGGCTAATGACATTTAGGCAACTTAATATAATAATAATAATAATAATATACAGGGAGAAGGAGAAAGGAGATGTATAAAACAATTAATAATTCATATTTTGACTTTACATAAATCGGGTCTTATACAACCTAATAGATATAGGTATGTATGAAACGAATATATAAATCGATTATTCTGAGTGAATAATATATTGTTTTTAATCCCATTTAAATAATACTTAATATTTAAGAAATGAATCTGATTTATATTTTAAATAAGTAATGAATTAGTATAATTTAAATGTAAGCTTTTGTGTTGGCCGATTTTATTGTGCGATTTAGTCAAGGGTTATATTTGGAAATTAAATGGATATTAGGTGGATCTGAATTAATCATAATTAGGGGTAAATTTGTAACTTAACCAAGGCTAATGATAGTTATTGCATGGATAATTTAGAAAGATTAGATGAATGGTTATGGATTATGGAGGTTTATGTAATGAAGGGATAATATTAATTTAGGGGAATTAATTTTGGATTGTCTACGTAATTTATATTTTCTTATAATAGTAAAAGGAGTAGGAGATGATTTATAGCTAACATCTCTCTCCTAGCTCTCAAACTAAACGTAAAAATATAATTGGTAATAGGTTGCTAAATTTATTAATAATAATGAACAAAATAGGTTCTTAAATTGATGGAGGACATTAATTTAATTAAATCTAATATGTTGTTTAACTAAAGAACAATTCAAACGGCCCTTTGTGTTTATTTTGCAGGGTTAATTTGGTCCTTTTAGTAGGTCTAATCCACTATTTAGGTAGTCATTTAGGTTAGAAATTATCAATGGTTTAAACTTAGAGGGGTTAATTAATGGATGGTTAGGATTAAATTACTATACATAATTTTGAAACTGATATGTATAGTTAATGACTTTCAATGAGGAGTAAATTGCCCGCGCGATGCTCCGAGTGTGTGTCGAATACGACATGTTAAAGTTTTCGGGTGTTTATATATTTGATATATCGTTAAACTTTTTCCCTACACAATTTATTTATACATATACATATGTTTTAAAAGAACAAAAAGTATATTAGACCAAATTTATTAGAAAGTTACCAACTACTCAGTATTATTTACACAATTACCCTATCTAAATATAGAACTGCAAATGTATAAAAGGATATCTCAAATTTAATATACAAAAAAGTGTCATATGTTACACATATTAAATCGAACACTGAAGTGGTTTCTATTGTTTTTAAAGGCTGTATTTTCCTTTCTTTACATTATTTGTGTTACAAATTATTGTCCTTGACAATATTATTAATACTTGTCAAAATATGATTTTATTAAAATCGTATACCATGAGAATTTTGTAACATAATTAAAATGAAATTATATCATTGTACTCCACTACTTCCACACAAAGCATTTAACGGGGGAAACTATCTTGAGATACAAAGTTACTGAAATCGATCTAATCGAGCTATTGATGAATCAATATGAAGAACAGAGATGAAAAATATGATACGGCTGTTGTATTGATATTCGTGCAGGAAAGATTACAGCCAAAGATACTTGTGATGGTTAGGGTTAACACACTAATTTATACCCTAATCATCTTACATCATAAATTACCAAAACACCCTTTAAGCAAGTTACAAGAAACAAAGCATAAAGTACTAATAAAATAATCTATGCAAAATCCTATTTCATAATATTATTGCTAACAATCTCCCCTAGGATTTAGCATATACTTCAGCAGGTGCTTGATATTGTCTTCAATTATGATATATCTTTAAAGCTTGAATGTAATGAATCTTTAGTAAGTTGAGAAAACGTTGAAGCACATTTTTCTTTGATGACATCTCAGCTTTAATCTTTGAATTGATTCTTGATGCATTCTTGAAGATTAATCCTCTGTTGGGAAAAACAATGATCAAACCTACATTATAAATCTGAGGAGTCAAAATCTAACTTAGTTGTATTCAGGAAACTTAGTGAAATTTCTGAGTCTGTGTTTCTGAGTCTGTGCTACACAGACTGAAGAATTGTTTCTGAGTCTGTGCTGTACAGACTGAAGAAATCTCACAGACTGAAAGCCGTGCTCTACTTGAAGACTTATGGATTCATCATCAGAAGAATGAAGATTGAAGACAAAAAACTTCACAGACTAAAGATCACAGACTGATGATCACAGATTGAAGATCACAGACTGAGAGCACAGACTGAAGAGCACAGATTGAAGAATGAAAGTACAAGTGTACAGAAGATATTCTTCTTTCCTTAGGCTAGATACAACTGATAAGATGTTTGAGAAAGGTCAAACATCGAACAAAGGTTTTCTTCTCAACAAAGAAACCTTTTACCTTTTGCTTTTTCTATTTCCAAGAAAAGCAAAAAGGGTAGAGTGCAAAGTTGCCCAAGATGAATGTGTTATCCCTTGGACAACTGACTGAGCTGGTTAATAGAAGTTGATACTCAACTCTATAAATAGCAGCTCAAAAGCACTCTTCAAGATATCCAAGTATCCAAGTAAACCAAGCACTCAAAGCAAAATAGTATACAAGACCTTTAAGCTTAGGCTCAAAGCATTACCACACTAACTGTTAAAGTTTGTAGTGATAATTGTATCTTAATATACTAATACTTGGATCGTATTCAAACCATCTGTGTGGGTTTGAATACTTTGTCATCTGTGTGAGACAAACACTTTATTGTGAATAATACTTTGATTCATAATAAACTCCGTGTCAAAATTAATCTTGTTTTCCGCCTAGATTAATTTAAACTTGTTTGATATAAAACTTGGATATAAACTAACACGTTAAGATAACTGTTATTTAATCTGTATCTAAGTTTTGGGAACCTTGTGACCCAACATCCTCTCTTTTGTTGGATATAGTGTCCAAGTTCATAATTAATTGGTAAGTATATCATTAAAAGTAGAGTCCTTTTTGAGTCGTCCTCAACGAACAGTGAAGAGAAATAAATGAGAGATAATATTAATTGAAATTAATATTATGGTTAATTATTTGGTTTATTAATTATCATAGTTGATGAATTAATTAGAAACTAAAAGAAATGAATGGAACATTCTGGAAGCCAAATCCAACCGCCGGTTGGAAGGTTCAACTGGCGGCTGGAATCCAAGGATATTAGGCGGTGGAGCACGCGGGTCGTGGCTCGGGTACTTGGGCAGAAAACAAGCCCAACTGCCGGCTGGAAGATCCAACCGGCGGTTGGAGGATGAATCAGCTGTTCCACATCGGCCTAGGGAAGAAACCCTAGCTTCCCTCTCCCTATATAAATAGAGGGCATGCCATGGCTTCAATAGACAATTCTCTTTTTCTCATTCCTATTCCTTGTAAGAGTTTACTCGATTAGATTCGGGACCTTAGGAGTTAGAATTTTTCTCTTTGGTTCGTGGGTGTGACCCATTAGAGGTGCTCTGGTTTGAGTACTCGCCTCCAAGTCAAGAAGGTTTGCTAAGGTGGTCTGCGAGTGAGAAATCCGATCTTTCAAAGGTTAGTGTTTTTTTGCTTATTATTATTAAGTTAAGATCCTTTAGGGTTTAGTTTCCATCATGCCCTAGATTAATTGTTATTTTCGCATTGTATGATAATCTAGTAAGGGAACAATAACCCATCATCTTTTTCATCAACGACAACTCTTTCACTTGAACGAATGTTGGAATGATATTCTTTGAAGTTCAAACTCTGAAAGCATACTATGAATGAACTTTATCTTGAAAGTATATTCCAAAAAGGTTGTTGCCGTAGAAAACATCTATTAAGACTTTGTATTCAAGCTCCCCCTCAAACGGATATTCATCTCCTGGAGCTTGATCAACAAATCTTTTTATCCTCTGAATCTGCTCATACTCAAATCAATAACTCTTTTGTAGAAAGACAATACAAATCATCATTGAAGCTCTATCTTCCATTAAACATTTGTCAACATTTGTTGAGCAGATTTAATCAATCCTCTTATTTCCTTAATCATTCTTGTCTCTCCTGTAAAACCTCGGGCTTTAATCAATCCCATCTCTCATCCTTAAACCTCGGGCTTTTCAACCATCATTGATTAACTCTTGATTTCCATTTGATCTTTCTTTTTTACTTGATAACTCTTTTGCTTGAACGAATGTTGGAATGATTTTCTTTGAAGCTCGTACTCTGAAAGCATACTATGAATGAACTTTATCTTTAAAGTATATTCCAAAAATGTTGTTGTCGTAAAGAACGTCTTTTAACTCTTTATCCTCAAGCTCCCCCTCAAACGGATATTCATCTCCTGATACCTCGGGCTTTTCAACCTTCATTGATTAACTCTTGAGTTCCATTTGATCTTTCTTTTCATCACTCTTATTTGAACTCGACTTTATTTTCATTCAATCTTTCAAATTCTTATTCAATCTTTTAAGCTCTTCTCTTTCAGCACACTTCATTTGATAACCTTTTCTAACCTTTACATTCTCTTCCCGACTATCTTTAAACAATATATCATTTCTCTCCCCCTCATGATGTTTATGATTTTATCATGAGCATCATGACTCTGGTGTAATCGAAGATGTTTGTAGACAAGATGATCCTAATGACATGCCTTTGCTCTACTAATGGACGATTACCAACTTTCACCTGCATTCTCCTTTTGAATATTAAATCTTCAATAAGTGCCAAATTTCACAATCAAATCATTATCCCGTGATAATGATGCGGAAGATGATTATAAACTAAGTAACTAGGTAAGCTAACAATTCACTTGAGTAAATAAGGAAAAGTTATTTGTAATTTCTAAAAACACATTCCTGAAATTACTAACTCCTGGATCACATAGATTGCCAGTTAACACATCAATATAATCATGTAAATGAATCAATTGAGTGACCTACTTTCAATGTTGGCTTTGATGATAGCATTGGTAGGATTTCCATTCAATAATTGTGGAATATCTATTTGAGATATCACCATGAATGTTCCGGCAAAGTCATAAAGACTTGCAACAAAGATGTCACAAAGACATGTAGTGTATAAGAACACTTTTGTCACACCCCAAAAATACGGTCAACGTTGGTCAGCGGAAGTAATTGTGTACGGAGGTGGGGTCGTGACGTAAGCATTGGACCATACATTCACAGAGCATATGATTATCGCAGAACCCAATGGTTAAGATGCCATAAATAAACTTATTACAAAAGCTACGACTTTGAAAGTCGTATTAATAGTATTGTTGAAATACATCAGTTTGAATGGTCAGCATCTTAATATCCGGGATTTCGTAAACATGTTTCAAAAGTGGCATCCTAATTCTTCTTGGGGGGTTGTCATTCCAATATGCATGCAAGTCTTACATGAGCGCTAATTCCCTGAAAAATATAGTAGAAATCGTCAACAAAAATGTTGAGTGAATTCACAGGTCTAATATCATTGTTAAACCAAGTTGTTTGTGAGCTGTTGACGTACAAGTTAAAAAGTGATTAAATCAATAATCAAATATAGTTTTCGTTTTCGTTAACATACAAGTCAAATAAGTTTCGTTTTCGTTGGAGTTTATCCAAAAGTTTCGTTGGAAACGCATTACCAAAATTTGTTCCGTAGGAGTCCCGCATAATATCCACAAGTATAGTTTCGTTGTCGTGATGTAAACACCTCCATTCGTATACGTTTGGAAAATCATTCCAGTATATAATTCGTAGGAACGCATTCCTAAATCGTTGTTCGTAGGAAGGCATAGACGGGATCCCCCGAAAGGTGAGCTAAACCTCACGAGTTAAAGTAACGCAACCCAACCCATAATCAAGCCACGACACAAATTCGTCGTTGCCTAATCGGACATGTAAATATACGCTCCGCTCTTAGTTAAAGGGACGTCACCCCGATAGTACTATCCGTACATTCAGTGGCTAGAGTCACCTAGCTAATGATTATGGTTGTAACCATAAGGTCTTTGATGCACTACACATGTAAATCGTGGTTCGTACTAGGATTCGTTGTCCATGCTCCCCAAAATAGTATGCAAATCATTTCGTAAACAAATAGTATTTTGTAATCATATAAAAGCATTCATAAGAAGTCAAGTTTTCGCATATAGTATCAAAATAGTCGCTATGTTTTCCACCCCTAGTTTAAAAGCAGTAAAATAAGTAAAAGTAAGGGCTGTGAACTCACCTCGTGAGCTAAGTATGAGAGCTAGCAAGTGGTTGCCCAATTAAAGTCTCCTGACGCCCTAAACGCAAGAGATAGTTTATATAAATAGTTGGCTAACTGCCAAACTATGTTAGTTGTTCACTCGTTTCGAAAGATCGTTGTGCTTTGAAATGTGTACGATACGTTGGTGAAGTTTTTCGAAATAATAATTCTTGATGACATTATTATTATTCTTGGTTCGTTGTTTACTTTTTAAAAGTATAAGTCATGTGTTTCCAAGTTGTTTTTTTGTATGCAATAATTTAGTTGTTTACCGTGAAATTTAGGATTTAAAATAAATTGGAGTTGGACAGATTTGGTGCGAGTCGAAATAAGTTGTGGTTGACCGAACCATGATGGTTGGCCGAACTTGGGGTTGAGCGAACTTGGTGCCTAGGCGAATTGAGTGGTAGGGAGAACTTAGTGGCAGGGAGAATTTAGTGGCAGGAAGAACTTGGTGGCAAGGAGAATTTAGTGGCAGGGAGAGCTGAGTGGCAGGGAGAACTGAGTGGCAGGGAGAACTGAGTGGCAGGGAGAACTTAGTGGTAGAGAGAATTTAGTGGCAGGGAGAACTAAGTGGGAGGAGGAATTTAGTGGCAGGGAGAACTGAGTGGCAGGGAGAATTTAGTGGCAGGGCGAACTTAGTGGTAGGGAGAATTTAGTGGCAGGGAGAACTCGGTGGCAGGGAGAACTCGGTGGTAGGGAGAACTCGGTGGCAGAGAGGCTTAGTGGCAAGGAAAATTCGGTAGCAGGGAGACTTACTGGCAGAGAGGCTTAGTGGCAGAATAAGTTCTAGTAAATACTAAGTTTTGTGTGCTCATTTTGACTAGTCAAATGTGCAAAATAAATTTTAGGAAAAATCTCGGTTGTTCCCCTATGTCTTGGCTACTTACAGTAATTTTTCTAGAACTTTTGAGTGAGTCTAAGTATTTTTAATAATTCCATTTGTCCTCTAAGGTCCAATAGTTGACCAATCTGGACACATGCATCAAGTTTGAATTTCTGGGAAAATTCTACAAGTTTTCAGAGAAAGTCATTCAAATGACATTTGTACCTAACATAATTTTTGAGATTTAGGCGAAAACCTCATGTCGTTTGGAGTTGTGTAGCTCAAGTTATGGACTCGAAAAATTGACACAAAAATCTGACCATCAGGTCAGTCCGGCGCAATGTTTTTGTAAATTCATGTTCGGGATCAAACAGACTCCAAAAATTATGAAACCACTTGGAAAAGAAAGCTAACATCTTGAGCTTAAGTTTAGACTCTTGGACCGACCATTTTGGTTAAGTTTTGAATATGAAACTTTCAGGAGAAAGTCGTACAAATTTCTGGACAGGAATGCATGTCGTACTTTTGGCTTGTTTAGTTGTACAAAAACGTTTTTGGTGTATATTTTTGCATGATCTTTAGAGAGTGAACTCTTAACATGTTTGTTTACATAATTTCCAAGTAAAATAGAAGAGGATGAAAGTTCTTACAAAGATGTTTAGTTGAAGAGAAAGAGAAGTAAACGTTGTGCTCATTTCCTTGCGATTTTCTTAAAGATCTTGGTGACGGTTTATGGTGGCTCCTTGGTGGTTGTATGGTGGTCTTAGGATGATGTTGGGGCTGTGGTGGTGGCCTCTTGGTCGAATTTGAGAGAGAGAGAGAGGGGGGAGAGAGAATTGAGAGAAAGGAGAGAGTTGAGTGAAAGTATGTGTATACTTTGAGTGTGGAAGTAAAAGAGTATGGGGGTTGTGTTTGAGCGTTTTAGAAGGAAGCATGGGAGTGATCTTGCAGATTTTTCAGTGGGTCCCACCCCATGTGGGTGTGTTAAATTTATTTCCCCAATTTGCGTTACGCGCGGCGCTCGTTTACCCGTTCGTTTAGTCGTTCGTTTAATCGCGTATACGTTTTAAACGTAAATTTTTGTTAACGATCAAATCACAAAAATTTTAATAGTAATATTATTTAAAACACTTTATTTTAAGTTATTAAAAATGTCGTTGGGTTCCGTTCGGTTGTCGAGCGCGATTTGCGTATTTTCATCACGTACGTTACGTTTTATAATAAACGTATAATCGTTTACGTTTAATTGTTATGCTTTATTGTTTGGCATAATATTTCCAAGTAAATAACTATTATTAAAATAGTTTTGTGTTATTTATAAAATTTCGTATCACCAATGTACGTATATTTTTGTCAGATTCGTTTCAATTGTTTTGCGCGTACTCATAAATAACTATGAAACTCGTATTACCTCACGTATTAAAATTGTGGGCTTTGTTAGTCTCATCTTATTAACATTAGTTTGAATTCACTAAGCAGGGAATTAGCCTAAGATATTCACGTGATTACAGTACGGAACTATACCGAATTTTGGGAGGTGTTACAACTTTTGTCCTAAAGATGTGTCTTTAACACATTACATCTAGATTCGATAAGTGCAAGAAATGAAATCGGGGACTGGAGCTGACTGTCCTCCAGATTCAATATCTACAATCTCCAACTGAGATGTCGATAGAGTATGTGCTAAGTCTCCATGAGAATTGAAACAAGAACTTTTTAAGAAGTACTTGAGTGGCTAGGAGGGTAATGTCCATTGCATCACTAGGTCCATGATGTTTTTTTTCAATACTAGAAATCAAAGTATGAAATCTGATAGATTATGTGGCAACCCGGCAATTTAGTCGTTTAGGAAGGGTTTCTTTTTCTTTTAACCCTGTCACACACTCCTCACTCAACCTCACATATTTTTCAACTCTACCCTCATTTCAGTCATCGGTGATCTTGTCACGCAATTGGCATTTTAAAGTTTATGCTGATCTGCACCCCAATCTCCGTCACCCTCTCATATATTTTATTTTCACCTCGACCAATATGACCCTTGCATCGTAAATTGTGGTAGGTGGCTCCTGGGGTAGATCCAACCGGCTCTGGTGGATCATAAGAGATGTTTGTATTCTATAACACTATGTGCAGATATTCAGCATATGTCAAAAATTGATCATGGATTGATCATCTCTTGTTGTGGATGTGAGTGGATTTCTACGGTTGAAATTTCTCTAGGATGATAACCAAAATCATTTGAAAAACATCCATAGTGTATAAATCAAATAGTTTGACACTTGCAAATTTTGTTATTAAGACACTCCCCCTTAACATATGTATGGTGAGTTTACTTTCCTTTTAAAATTGTACGAGCTCTCCCTCAAACATATCATATTTTTACTTCAAAAGAGTAATGATGGGAGCTGATTTCGAAAATTAAAATCTCTTTTCAAAACATTGAAACTTTTTCCTCAAAAAGTTGAATCTTTCATTTGAGTACAAACAATTAAAATGGGTTTGAACTGAAATGTTCAGAAGCCATTACTTTTAAGAACCGGTTTTACTCTGATGAGTGTAAAAGCCATTGAGGTTTAAGAATGGGTTTTGCACCGAGATGTACAAAAGCCGTTGACATTTAAGAACGGGTTTTACTCTGATTTGAGCAAAATTCATTTACCATTTGAAATTAGACAACAACTTTGGGAACCCATTTAAACACGGTGCTAATGGGTTTCGAAAAAGTTGAAAACCTTTTATAAGTTGTGTCTATTTGATTTAAAGACATTGAACTCCATTTTGAGTTGAAACCTGGTGTTTCACTCGGAAATAAATTTTGTGGAGTCAACGACGAGTAAAATCTTTTGGGAATTGGAGTTACAAAATCATTTCGTCTTTGCACCGGATAAGAAGCATTTTGTGGTGCAAGTTCAAACATTTTTGATCTCGAATATTTGAAAGATTTTGTTTGAGAAGATTTCTCAGATAAACTCTGCTTCGGTTTCCAAACTTTTGTTTGCTTTTGAAATCGTGAAACCGATCCCTTGGAAACATTTGAACCATATGCATCGGGAAAATCAAAATTCTTTTGAGGTGTGAATGTTCCATTTGATTGTGATTTATTAGAATACTTCTTATTCTTTTGTAAAGAATAATTAGTAAACTGAGAAACCTTTTTTGAAAATGGTTTAGATGATTTATCCGTGTAAATCTTCCATGGAACATTCACATGTGGTTTTGTAGCTTTTGACACTTGAGATTTATTAGAGGTTGGCAAATTATCAAACCCTTGTTCCTTTTGGGATTTTAACACTGGGTGTGATTGAGAAGACGAAGAGGTACTCTTGAGTTGTCCAATAGTACTTAAGAGAGTAGCTCGTTCTTTTTCAAAATCATTTAGTTGAGTGGTAATTTGTTTTTCTAATTCAATAATTTTATCTTCCAAAATCAAGTTTGGAATGTAAATCTTAGAGGTTACCACTTGTTGAACAACTTCATTTGAGAAAACTTTATCATTTGTTTCAAGTTTCGGTTTTTAATAACTCGAGAAATAATCATCGGAAAGTGGAATTTTTCAATTACCATAACTCTTGTTTAATTCTTCATAATTAAATGAAAATTGAGCTTTGTCTTCTCTTGCCCTATTGAAACTCTCAATTTCTTCTCCCTCATTAGTTAGTTTCATAAAATTCATTTGTATACCCCGACCCATGTATTCTTTAACATACACAGGTGCTATGTTGGAAATTGCTTTCTGTAAATAGCAAGGATTGTCAAAACCCAAACCTTCCCTCGGATTATAAGACTTGATTTCCTTTGGTTTGTTAAAAAATCATTTGATCAGTTTGACCTCTTTTAAGAAACTTTTCTTCAAGTTCTTTGATTCGAGTATAAATCTTAACACTTTCAGTTAAAACGTAGCTGTTTTTCAAAGTACACACTCTTTGCAAACGTTCTGATTCCTCAAAGTTCCTTTTTAATTCAGAAATTCGAGTTGTCAGTTTTTCTTGTTCGGAAATAAATGATTCATGTTTCTTTTTATACCACAAGAGTTAGTTTTCTTGAATAGCCTTTTCCGTAACCAGAGTTTCTGTAGCACCAATGTTACTAGCAATCTCTTTTTCGAGTCTGGCAACCTTTGATTTTTCAAAGTCAATATTTTCCCGATATGAGTTCAGTTTATTTTTATGAGAATTAACTGATCTTCATTTAAAGCAAGTACCTCAAGTTCAGACGCAGATTCAGACCCAATTGACATCGCTTCATGAGACATCGTCATGTCACTGTAAGATTTACACCTAGCACAAAATCTGATGGTGTAATAGATAAAACGGGAACTTTCAATGGCGTAAGAAAAGAGAATAACCCAAAAATGTGCGATAGCTCACAGATGGTGTAATACAATCTAGCACAATACTTCAGATGGTGTAATACAATCTAGCACAGTACTCCAGATGGTGTAGTACAATTTGACACTTAGAATTTTTTTGAACAAAAGTTGTTGTAATACACTAGATGGTGTAATGCACTAGATGGTGTAATACACTTTGACACTTAGAATTTTTTTCATAAAAGTAGTGTAATACTCCAACTCTAGCGTAATACACCAACTCTAGCGTAATAGAACTTGGCGTATAACAAAATCTGACGTAATAGCTTTATACTCTCAAAACTGAATCTAGCACAATAGCTTTGTACCCTCAAAACTAAATCTGGCGTAATAGAATTGTTCTCAAAGAAAGTTGGCGTAATAGGATCGTTTGTAACAAGATCCGGCACAATAGACTTGTTTGTCACAAAATCTGGTGCAATAGACTTGTTTGTCACAAGATCTGGCGCAATAGAATTGTACTTCTCAAAACTGAATCTGGCACAATAGCTTTGTACCCTCAAAACTGAATCTGGCATAATAGTTTTGTACTCTCAAAAGTTCAAACACTTGGCGTAATAGGATCAAGAAGTTTTGGCGTAATAATTTAAGCTGGTGTAATACTCTTGTAATATAACCTAGCGTAATATCTTTAAGTCTCGAAACAAGTATGGCGTATTAACTTGATTCTCACAAAACTTAGCGTTAAAGAAATTAGCTAGGGATTAATTCATGCGTATTGCCACGAACTAGCGTAATAGCTCAGGAAGATCCTTACCTTTTGGTATAATACACTTGGTAACAAGAGAATCTGGCGTAATAGAGCTAATAATGGGTGAGCTACACTAATACGCTAGTATAGTAGTATGTATAGAAAAATAGTAGCGTAATAGATCAAAGTCCACTTGCAGAAATCTATTAGATGACCTATAGGACTAGTGTATTACGTTATCAAATGTTAGCTTATTACACTAAACACTATAAAGTATTACGCTCTAAACCCTAATAAATCAAGATCACAATCGCACCTTTTGATTCAACTTTGATCCGAATCCAAACTCAACACGAAGGTATAATATTAATACCAATAGGTTCGCGCTTTTGATAAGATCAATAGTACGAATGAAGATTCCAAACACTTCTTCGATTAAGAGTAATCAATCAAAATTTTCAAAGAACCCTAAAAACATAATTACTCAAAAACAAAGATTTTTGATCAATCTGCAGTTGTTTTTATAACTCTTTTGAAGGATTCACATCAATAGTCGATAACCTTGCTCTGATACCAATTGAAATCGATCTAATCGAGCTGTTGATGAATCGTATTAAGAACAGAGATGAAAAACTTGGCTATCGTATTGATTTTTAGTGCAGGAAAGATTACAGCCAAAAACTTATTGATGGTTAGGGTTAATACTAGTATTTATACCCTAACCATCTTACATAGTTAATTACCAAAATACCCTTTAAGCAAGTTACAAGAAATAAAGGATAAAGTACTAATAAAATAATCTATGCAAAATTCTATTTCATAATATTATTGCTAACAGTTACAGACCAAACAAATCATATTTTGATAGTAATGAGAAGTCAAATGATATGGCTTAAAAAAGCGGGAGTATTTGACGATTTAATCTGTTAATTGAATATAAGTGTTAATATATTAGTTATAGTTAGTTGTATTCTTTTTATAAATTTATACTAAAAATACTAAAATTGATACATATACAAATGAATGTTGAGTCTATCGTTGTCTTTAATATGAAAATTATATACGTATTTAATTTCCATATTCAAAGTATTTCATGCATATTTGTAAGTTTAGAAATGATGTATGTGTATTATTATACACATTTAATATGAGTATGAAATTGTTAAGTTAATGTAACATTTTAAACTATATCATGAATATTAAATGAAAAATTGTTATGAATTTGTAATGACTATTATTGTGTGAAGACGAAATTTATGATATATGTATATTGCTACACATATTGACACATTGAATAGGAATATGAATTTAATAATTATGATAACAAAACATGTTGACTATATTATGAATATGAATTCTCCTTGAGATCAGAACGAAAATATTATAGATTAATCTAAGGGTTGATTAGTGAAGGATTATCTTGAAATTAAGGGGAGGATTCTTTTATGGTTTTCTTATATATATTAGTATAGATATAGATATAGATAGATTTTCAAATTTGAGGAAGAAATGAGTAATAATTTTATCTTTTGAGCAATAACTCAAATAAGTAATACTAAAAAGGATATTAAAAGTTTCGAAGAAAATACACATATTAATTTGAGAGTAAATTATCTACTGTAAATCGTTTATGTAATTTTCTGTTATCTTCACTGGTCGTCTCTAAGTCTAAAAGTCTTTTAATAGCTCATATTTTGACAATCTTGCTCATCTATAAGTCAAACATGAACTATTAATATTTAATCTTTTGTTCATCGATAGTTTAAAAATGGACTACCGATGAGCAAGGTTTTCAAGATTGAGATATTAAAATGACTTTTAAAACTCATAGACGAACGATGAAGAAAATAAAAAAGCACAACGATGATTTGTATAACTTGTACTCTTAATTTGAAGTCTAACTACTATACATTAATAGAAAAGTAAGCGGCATTCCAATCAAGTAAAAACAGACACACACAAAGTGCTGAAAAACAATCACCCCGCGAATTGTGATATTAAATTCACTTCGAACATCCCCATTTTGAAAGGTGAATTATTTCTTACCATCGTTCATCAACTACCATTTTCATGTTCATTTGTTTAATTGTTTCTTACATTTTTTAATTTGTTTTATTTTTGTGGTATTGGGTTTCTAATAAAACTAATCTTCTATGCATAATAATAATTAATTAATGATAATTATGAAAACCAAATGGTAAGATCTCACTGTATTTTAATTTATTAATAATATATGATATATGATATTCATTGCTTACATCACGACCCATTTAGAAAAACAATTGTGACTTTTTGATTTCTCTTGGTATATCTTTGGCAAATCTCACTATATTTCACTTGTGATGCCCATAACATGTTTGTGAAAATGCCTAGGTGAGGTTTGTGATGTAATCTTTTTTTGATTGGTTTTTGACGGAACTTGTTAATGGGATCATAGGATGAGGCACTAGTTGTTAATGTTGATCACAACATCCTTTCTTTCCTTTTTCATTTTCTACGTGAGTGAGAATTAGATGGATATGAATATGGAAGATGTTAGATCAACGAATATATACTTCTCTAAAGGAAGTGTTTCCTCTCGAAGGAATGACTGATATGAAATTATATATAAAATAGTAACACAAAATAGGATAGATTATCTTAAATAACTATGCAATGGAAATTTTACAAGTGGATATGAATTGAAGAATGTAAAATTATCATTTATGTACTCAAGAATGTGAATTATGTAGAGAATGTAGGAATAGTATCTGTGTCAAATGTGCTTTACATTCAATCGGTCACATTAGAAAGTAAGCGTGAAAAAATCTCCTTTTGCCTCCACGACTCCAACCTTTGAAAATCTTTTTCACTGGTATGAATTTTATGCGTTTCTTCTTTATGTGGATTGACTATTTTCAGTGTTCACTATTTCTATAAAACCTTCCGTTGTAATAAGATACTACATTTAACATTCCTTTGCTTCCCATAAATTAGTTCATGAGTACAAAGTTTTTGCCAAATATATACATACCAAGAATAAAATTATCATGGTCGATGATGCTTCAAGATTCACGTGATAAATGAGGTACAAGTATCGAATCATTCACTGTTCCATAACAATCAAAATAAAACTATTGTTATGGAACAAAGAATGATTCGATAATGATTCATCAACCTTGGAGTGCGCTCGACCATGATAGTTTTATTCTCGATTTGTATATATTTTGCAAAAAAGTTGTACTCGTGAACAAATCATGGAGAACAAAGGAATGTCAAATGTAATATCTTATTACTACGGAAGATTTTATAGAAATAGTGAACACCAAAATGGTCAATCTACAAAAGAAGAAACGCATAAAATCCATACCTAGAAAAAAGATTTCCGAAGGGAGGAGGCAAAAGGAGCTTTCTTTCTCGCTAACTTCTTAATGTGGAATATAAAACACATTTGACACATGTATTGATCTTGCAATCTCTATATAATCCACATGCTTGAGCCATGAGCACAACAAAAGAGATTTTATCCACATATAGATGTTCCATTGCATAGTTATTAAAGATAATCCTATGTTTTAGTAGGTTATAATCTATATAATTTCATGTCAGTAATTCGTTCGAGGAGGGAACACTTTCTATAGAGAAGTATGTATCCACCTTAAGGGATGCAGTGAGAATCGATCTTTTCATAAAAGTCGTAGTCATTGGAAAATAAAAGAAAGACTTTATTGCTAGCAAGCCAATCAGCAAGTGAAGAAAAACATGAATCTTCACTCCACGTACTCTTCTCTTAAAAAGAAGAAGAGGTTGAGCTTTTAACGGATTGAATCGGATTGAGCAAAGCGAGTTTAAATGAGCTCTTTTGGGACGATGTGTGGCCTCGTCTTTTGGCAAGATGATGACGCTACGAGGATTATAGAATCTTTGCCTTCCTAAAGTCAAACCAACCGCTGGTGTTCTTGTACCTAGCGTTTTATAGTTTACTAGGTGGGGCCTGGTGAAAGGAATTCAATATTTTGACTCATTCACTAAAGTCTTGACTAAAGTGGCATCTGAACTACAACTTCTTGAACCCGAACCTGACGAGGACGGATTACGTGCATATCAATAATCGGATGACGAACAAAAAATATTAATGAAGTACACATCTGGGGATACTAGTTTGGTTGGGGATGTTAAAGTCAAAGAGACCACAATGTTGCCTTTTTTCTGAATCTGATGATCTGCATGTATGGGATCAGTTTCACGAGAAACCACAACATGACACTTGCATATCATCTGATTCAGAAACATGCAACATTTTGTTTTCTTTGACTTTACCATCCCCAACCAAACTACTATCCACATGTATATACTTCATCAATATTTCTTCTTCGTCATTCGAGTCTTGATTTGCATGTGCACCTTCCTGGACAGTTTCGAATTCAATAAGTTGCGGTTCCAATCCAACTTTATCCAGGACTTCAGTGAATGCGTCAAAATATTGACTTCCCTTCTCCAAGCTCCTTCTAGAAAACTTTGCGAATCCCGGTGCAAGAAACGCCGAAAGACTTCTTTGACTTTTGTGAGGCATAGTTTGCTGTCAGCTCAGAGTGTCATCCTTTTGTTAAGAGACGAGGCCACGTAGCGTCCCAAACGAGCTCATTTAAACTCTGTTTGCTTAAGCTTGTTCGATCCGATAAAAGATCAACAACTTCTTGTGCTTTAAAAGAGGAGCATGTGGAGTGAATTTTCTTGTTTTTCTTCACTTGCTTCTTGGGTTTGCTAGCTGTAAGGTCTTTTTGTCTATCCCAGTGGCTACAACTTTTACGAAAAGATTGATTCCTACTGTATCACTCAAACTGAATGTGTAGTTCTTAAATGGAAGTATTCCATCATGATATACGTGTTTTATTCATTGTTGAATTAAGCTATAACCGTAATATTTAGCTCTTTCAAACATATTGATGTACGATAAATTATATTATGTTAAACTTTAATTGTTTATTTGCATAAACAAAGTTAGTAAAACTCGTTTAATAATCAAAAATATTCAACTTACGTTAGTGATTATGATAAAATATAATCTACTAAATTATTTCAATAGACAAAATTTACATGTATAGTTTTAATTATTAATATATACATTGTAATAAGGAAATTTATTCAAAGAAGATAAGTAGTTAAAAAACTGAACAAACAGAAATTGCAAAATATTTTATAATCTTAAAGTCCGTATCATATCGATTCGTTATTTTTTTTCATAGGTATAAGATGTCCTAAATAAAACATCTTCATATGTTACAAATTGACACCATTTATTTTTAGATTAAGACTAATTATGTATTTACCATGTTAGTTAAAAAAATATGAATGAATAAACCACTATTATATACTTGTTCATATGAATTTCATAAAAAAGGTAATTTGTACATCAAATATTTTGATTCGTGTATAAAATAGCATATTATTAGTTAGACCATCTGTAGTGGTAACATCATGTTATCGAGGTTCTGGACGCCACGTCAACATAACATGGTGTATCCATGAATACTAGCAATGGTAACATAGTGTTATCTCATTACGTGAAGAGTAGGTCCCACTAAATTAACTTAATTTTCATTTATTTAACAAAAATAAATACATTTAATTTAATTAATTAATTAAAATACAATGCAATAATTAAATAGAAGTATTTAATTAAATAATTTTTTTTATCCAATGGTCGAATTAAAATAATGCTTTTTTAATTTCTAATAAAATACTGAAAAGAAATAGGGATACACATTTAAATATTCTAATGGGGCCCACAGATGGGCGTTAATGTGTCCGTGTTCCCAGCCACAATGCCTCGCATACACGAGCCCATTGCGAGCGTTGTGGTATTCTGAGTCGTGAACGGAGCCCAAAACACCCTCATTGCAAATGGTCTTAATGCAAATGATGCAACACTTTCATTGCATACAAATCATCTCTCGTACACTTATGAAAACAAGATCCATTTAAGTCTCTGAAAAGGAGATATTTTTATGAAGAAAAAGAAATGTTAATCAATAGTGTCTAAGACACCTCAATTTGGGAGATAAATTACCATAAGTACATGTATATCTAGTCCCGGTAATTACGATGTTTATATTTAATAAAAGGAAAAACAAGCTTACCAGCTTGCTTCTTGTTCAAGATTGTATATTCCCTCAAGTTTATAAATATCTAAAAAATATATATATACAAATGAAATCATTTGATTTGAATATTATTCGTATATTATCTTTCTTAATCAGAGATGTTTGAGTGAATACTCTAAGGCGTAGAACATTTATTTTATAGTGTCAGGACCACTAAGCATTGCTGGTATGACATAATGTTTTATTCATTATTCTATTAAACTGTAATTGTAATTGACTTTTTCAAATAATATCGATGTTACGGAAAATATATATAATTAAATATTATATTTGGTACCCTTTTCATTACAGTCGAGAATATATTATCGTTTTCTTCTTTTTGTTACAAGGTTAGTAAAACTCATTGCATCATCAAATGTTCATATTATGTTAATGACTCGGATAACAGCTAATGTACTAAGGAGAGTCCCTACGGTGTGTGTCGGTATAAACCAACGTGTGTCACAAAAGTGATACGGTTGGCACGGCCATGTCACTTTGGGTGTTTGTTTGCTTTGAGTCGGTATAGCGACGTAAAAAAGGTGTGCGTTGATTTTTTTTTTGTATAGTGTATGTAAATGAAGGTATACTGATAATTGTGGTCCCCAAAGAAATTAAAGTGACACAATCAGTGTTGGTATCGTTGTGTCGGTAAAGTGTCCGTTTAGAAAGTGCTGAGGTGACACAATTGACAAAAAAATGACAAACTCACTGTTGAGAATGGTCTAAGTTATTTGAAGACAAACTGTGTGGCCTACATTTTTTCCTTTTTAGATATATGTTATAGGAAAGTAATTGAAAAATAAAAAATTGAAACTATTTTTTATCATCGTAAAGTCCATATCATATTAATTATCTATATTTCATTGGTATTAGATGTCCTAAATAAAATTCCCTCGTATGTTTTAAGGTGACATTGTTAATTTATAAAATCATGTTATTTATAAAAAAAATGAATAAAAGAACCACCATATGCTTATTCATACAAATTTCATAAAAAATGTAATTTTAGATCAAATCTTTTGATGAGTGTAGTGTACAAAAATAGCACATTTTTAGTTAATTCAAATGATGGAACACTTTCAATGCATACAAATCAACTCTCATAAACATGATCCAATTAATCAACAATGTTTAAGACGCCCCAATTTGAAGATATATTACCATAAGCATATAAATATCTAGTCATGAAAATCAAGAGGTTTATTTTTGATAAAAGGAAAAACTAGCTTACCAGATTGCTTCTTCTTTCAGATTTATATTCCTTCAAGCTTCGATTATAAGAGATCGCAGAGTAGGCCAAAATTTTTACCATTTTTTGACCATTAACGTCGGGATTCCCACTCCCGTTCAACATTGATGGCAGACGTTGATGAATATCGTTCACGCTTAACAGTGAGTTGAGCGAGTTTTTTTTTCCTTTTCGTTTTGTGAGGTTGAAGTAGGGGTGAGTGGGTATAGAAAGACGAGATGCCGAGTTGAAGAAGATGAGACGGCCGGTTGATAAAAATGAGATGATAATATATTTAGGGTTTGTACAGGTATAAATAGGGTTTTTTTGTGGGCTAGTTATGTGGACTTTTATTTGTATATATTATAGTTTTCTGTTAGACCAATTTTTCATTATAAAGTTCAATAATTTTAGACTAATCTATAAGTTAATGTAATTTTTTTTTAATTTTTGATGTAATGTGTATATAAACTAATTTAAATTACCTTTAAGTTAATTTTACTAGTATTATTATATTATTATCAATATTATTATTTAAAAAAGCTATAAAATACAACCTAATAACACTGAATTTTCATTCTTAATCGAAGATGTATGTTTGAGTGAAGAGTATGGGGCGTAGATCACTTAATTTTACAGTGCCACGACAACTAAGCATTACTAACATGACCTACGTATTTTATTTATTGTTAAATTAAACAGTAATCGTGATATATGACTTTTCAAACTTAATGATGTAACGGTAAATTATATAAAAAGAAATATATGTTCGGTATCCTTTTCATAGTTTTCTAGTGAATAATTACCGTAATTTTGTATTTGCCTATATAAAGTTAGTAAAACTCGTTGTATCACAAATACTCGTATTATTTGAATATATAAAATTTACACGTATAACTTTATTTGTAAGATATATGTCATATCGATTCTTTATTTTTCATAGGTATTAAATGTCATAAATATGTATTTATCTAGTTATAAAAAAAAGTGAACGATGAAGCCACTATTATATGAGTATTTACACATATTTTTATTAGGTGTCACATTGTATGGATATATCGTTTTCAGTCTTAGAAATTTAAGTGGAGGCTTCAATGTATAGAGCACTTATTTTATCGTGCCATGACAACTAACGATTACTCGTATCATATGCGTGTTTTATTTATTGTTGACTTAAACACTAACCGTAATATTTCACCTTTTCAAACATAATGATGTAATGGCAAATTATATACAAATAATTACTATATGGATTTATGGTACGAATTTCCTAACGTATTCTTCTTTATGTTCTGATGTTACTAACATATCCCTCTTATTACTGAAGTCGACAACATACTTGTTGTAACTGCGTTGACATCATCAACATACTTCTTTTTAACCTGTAATAATTTCAATTTGATGACGTGACATTGAAACTCATTTCATTTAATTAACACGGCATCTACGTAAGCTAAAGTTGTACACGTAGTACTAACTTCATATTCACTTATCGACTACTGTATAATTTCCGATGACTTTTCCTGTAACCACCATTTTTTCAGCAAATCAAAACACACATCATCCATCTTTTTCATGCGTAACCTGCAACTCCTTCAAATAAACAATTTCTTCATCATAGTTCAACTCAAGCCTCATATAAATACACTGATTATATAAAATGAAAACACAAAGAATGCTTCAAAATCCAAATTTGAAGAAATTAACTTATATACACACTAATTGTACCTTCATGACTCATAGATACAAACATAAACAGAAACTAAAAATACTTCATGATTCATATCACAATTTTACAAACACAAGTGATCTATTCATATCTTCACCTTTTAATTCATGTAGATTGTAGAAAGAAAAACATTGCCACATATATAAACATCAAAACAAAATCATGAAAGTAATAAATGTTTAACAACTACGTTGTTGACTATATTGGTGACATTGGAACAAAAATAACAGTAAAACGATTCGTGACTTTAACCCTTAAATTTAGTTACATGTTTGCATTTAAAACGAATTCAAAAATGCTTATTAAATGAAAGTTACCAGTTGAGCCTGTTCCCAGCTAACATAGATGACTTCAAGAGAAATTTTGAAAGTATATTGTCGACTTTGATAATGAAAAGGGTACGTTGGTGATATCGGAACAAAAAAATGAATACGTTGGTAATTCATACCTTAAACCCTTATTATCATTTTCCTTAGTTTCTATAAAATAATTACTATCAAATATTTCACATTATATATTAATGATTCGATAACATCTGATCTACCAAATCATTTAACTGGATAAAGTTTGCGAATGTTCTTTGACCGAATGGATTTACTTTTAACCTAAGTGATCGATCTGTTGGACACATGTCCATCACCCATTAGTTAAAATGATCTCGATGATTCCGCTGTCGAATTCCAGCGGGATTGGTGTTTATGGTCCGAAATTTAAATTGTCACAGACCATAAGGTGAAAAGGCTTAGCTTGACACCAATACAATACTTTTCTCTAAGAAATATATAAGGTTAAGGTCATGTAAATGGTACATACTTAAGAAATGTTTAATGTAACGTGTATTGGTTTAATAGAGAAGTAGGAGGAATATGATATATTATTTTATTAAATATTTACGTTCATGTTAAATTTAAAATTGTTTAGTTTTTATTTACAATGATAATTAATAAAAGTAAGATCATAAAATATGAAAGAGAAAATCTAAAATAAGTGAGAAAAAGAGAGAAGAAAAAGAGAGAGGAATTATATGCAATGTTTTGAAAACCGGTTTTATAGTCAAACTGGAGAGGCCTCCATTTCCGGTTGGACTGGTTGGATCGGTTGAACACACATAGAAACACATAGAAACACATATAAAACAACAATACAATTCAATAAATATACAAAAGCATACAATTCAATACCAAAACTATACGATTCAACGTGAATACAAGTTTTAAACTTCAAAACGAGCAAACAACATTACAAATCTAAAGCTTAAATAGTTCAACATGAATACAAGTCTTAATTCAAAGTTCAAACACATTAGTATCAATCCAAATAATAATAATAATAAAAACAAGAAAAAAAAAAGTTAAAAACTGATTTTAAACTGGTTCCGGTTCCGGTTCAACCGCCCGGTTCCCGATCGGACCGGACCGGTCGAACCGGTTTTCAAAACATTGATTACATGTGAGTAAAGTTGAAAAAATAGATGGAATTTTAGAAACATTTCATCCAAAGATTTTAAACCCAAATTCTAAATCTAACACTACAAAACAAACAACATTTATGATCTCTCAAATCCAAAACCCTTCCCAAACCTTTATTCCAAACGCCATCGGAATGTTAATGTTTAAGTGATTTCACTCACGAGTGTTAGAACTAACCAGTCGCTTTGAAAATTCATATGTTACAGTGTAATCTGAAAAAATTCTCGGTTGAAAAACTTAACTTTTTGAATAGTGAGAGGATAATAATGATAAAATGAAAACGAAGTTCCTCGGTTAGTAACGTTTGCTAACATCATGGGTTTCAATAATAAAAATATCAAATAATTTCTTAAAATTTGAACGGGTTTTTATTGATAAAACAAAACATTAATAAAGAAATCTTTAAAAAAAAAGAAAAAAGAAAAACCTTATTAGTAATTTTTTTTTAAAAAAGACTCCTAATAATCAATCGTATTGTTTTATTACATTTAACCTTCCTTTAACCGGTCAATTAAATTCCTTTATTTCATTAAGAAGTCAATAAAATAACACAATGTGGTTAAAATAATTCAAATCCCCTTTTTGTGATAAACATTAAGACTATCAACGAATTCTAAATTTGTCCTTAGACTTGCAAATTTAATTTTAATTTTAATTTTAATTTTAATTATAATAATTATAGTAGGATAATAATCATAAGTGTTGATCATAGATTTGTTTGAAATTTAATTGACATCTATTGATTTGAATAGATTACATATTAAGTTGGAATTTTTATATTATGGTATAACAAGAGTTTTGTGTTAAAAGGGTAAATATTCAAGAACTATTGTGACATTAAGTGTTGTAATGTTGAATTTAAGTATTTAAATTGTTATTTTATTTATGTGTTAACTATCTATAACTACATATTAAACACATATATATATTTTTAAAGTTAAATTTAAATATGAGAAGTTACTGTATTTCCTACAATAATTTATTAATCCATAAGCTATTCCTGTATATAAATTCAATATCTCACTATTAAATATAACTAGCAGTTAACCTGCGTAAAGCAGTTGATTATTATAAGCCGATGAATATTTATCAATTCAATTTAAGAGAAAAGTTTATTAAATAATGGTAAAAAAACTAAAAAATAAAGGAACCAATAGATTTTTCAGTTTCAAATACTCACTTCCACTTTCTTTTTTTCAAACGAAATATCTCACAACTGTATGTCTAAAAATTATAAAAATTACAATGTTAGAATCCGTCTCTTTTTTTATCTTTAATGAAACATCTCACATGACATACTTTTAACAAACTATTTTTTTTCCATTGGGGTTTTAAACTCGTAATGTTAAATCGAATGTGATTTAACACTCACACGTGATTATATTTATACTTAAAATTTAAATTTTAAATCACTAGCTATAATCACATATAAGTAATCAAATTTACAAATTATAAGTTTAAAAATCACTTGAAAATAATTTTTATTTGATAATTTAATATACCTACATAACAATTTAAGTTGCAATTACTTGTGCTTAAATATTAAATTAGTAATCACATGTGATTAAAAAGTAATCAAATACAAATTTTAAATAAATAACTACAGTTATACAATTAAAGAAATATGACGAAATCACATGTAAATTATCATTTATTATCATATGCTTCAATTGGAAAACATATCAGTAATCAAATGTGGTAACCAAATGTGATTTCGACTTTAAACAAATACAATACTTAAAATCTTACTTATAGTTATTTATGTGAATGAATTAAGTTGTAAACGATTACAATTTATATGGATGTTATGTGTCACCTTAAACATATGACACATCAACAAAATACATCAAAAATACACTTTCTGAAAGTTGGATATACACAATAGAAAAATAAATAATTGAGTACACCCAATTAAGATCGTGTTCAAGTTGGATGTATTTTCAGACACTAAACCCTATAAAAAGTGGTTTGTTATTGATTTTTTTAATTATGTATTTAACGTATACTATTCTTGTATTGACATTAATTTGAAAGTTAATTTTATATATTCAGAAACCATTTTGATTATGAAATGTGTAATAACTATTTGAAGGACATGGAATTAATTTCTCATCTTGATATTTTAAGGCATTAAACAAAAGAGCTAAACCATTTATAATAGTGTATAGATTTTGTAAAATGATATTTACATATAATATGATGTAAATATCTTATTTATTATTATAATATAATATAGTGTGAATATAGTAATTTATAATCTGATGTAAATATAATATAATCTAATCTAATGTGATATAACATGGTACATCGTAGGTAATATAATAAAAATACTAGGTAGTTAGTATGCCTTGCGTACGCACGGCCCACGAAGGCAGCTGACTATTCCGCACGGTGTAGGGTTAAAAATATTAATATTAATATTTTATGATGTTACATGTATGTTATCATTAAGATGTTTTCTTGATTAAACCGTAAATTAATTTTTATGATGTTATAATGGTAACTATTTAAAAAATCCAGATCTAATGAAAAATTATGTTAGTTTACGCGATTTTGTCAAAATAATAATAATAATAATAATAATAAATCTCTAGTTGTTTAGACGTGAGGATGTCAAAATAAAAATAAAAAAAAGATTTTGATTGTTTTGAAGCAAAATAAGCTTATGTGTCATTTATTAAGAAACTTACGTATTCCAATTCAGTAATTTGAGTGCGAATTGAAAACTATTAATACTAAAAAACTGAAAGAATTGACAAAATAAAAGAATGAAAAAGAAGATACTCTTATTTCCTTTTTGGGAATTCAAATAGCAATATAGATTGAGAAAGTAAAAACGTTTAACTATGCAAATTAACCCTAAATTTATGAATATGTAAGGATTAATATTAACTGAAAAATCTAACGATGATGTGTTACAATTTGTAAATATATGTTTCAAAATATTAACCTTGTGTTTCAATTTCTTTATTACTATTATTATTATTATTATTTATTTATTTTGATGAAAATTTTTAGGATTTTAGGGAAATATTTTTACAAAAATTTGTGTTTAGGACGTGCGGCAATGTTTGGAACGCTTATCTGTCAAGTTTTGTAAGAAATGAGTTCTTTTTATTTATATAGAACTAGTTGTATTACCCGTGAAAAACTAGTTGTATTACCCGTGCGATGCACGATACTATAATATTTTAGTTAAGGTGTTCTCAAGTAACTTCTTTTTTTTAGAATTTGTATGAAAACTTAAACTTATATTTAATATTCTGGATCAAAGTATATATGTAATAAAAATGGGACATTGCAATTGGAAATTAATAATCTAAAACAGTTTTGTTAGTCATTTCAATCATAGGATGTGTGATGGAGGTCCAAGTGTGGAAGAACGGGCTCTTGTGTTTATGGAGGTCCATGATCGTGTAACAAAAGAGACTTGTACGAAAAAGGCCATAACTTGGGTTACAGGGCTCCGTTTCAAGCCCATAAGCTGGCGAATCGAAGCTTGGAATGAGGCCCACTCTCGAAGTTCAAAAACGGCTCCTAGAAGAATATATGGTCCATTTTATGTTTTTTCAGTTGTATTTGGACTTTTGTTTTCGGCTTTCTGGTCGGCCCGTTACGTTTTTTAGGCCCATTCGAAATTCTGCTTGTTATTTAGGGTTCATTTGAGATTGTAAAGAACTCAGTTTTGGTTTTCAAGAAATTTGAATTTTCTCTCAATTTTACTTAGCAATTGAGTTGAATTATTTCTAACATCGGTATTCGTTTAAATCAACGATTGTTGGAAGGGGATTAATTTGTATTTTTAATTTTGTAACTACTATCAATATGTCCAATGGATTTCATCACAGGATATGTCCAATGTTTGGGAAGCTTATCTGTCATGTTTCGTAAGAAATGAGTTCTTTTTATTTATATAGAATGATGATGATACTGCTCAAGTTGAGTTGAACTCACTGAATTATAATTTTTATTACTTTTTCTTCAAGTTTTTATCGTAAATTAAACTTTGATATTTAAAGTGAGTTTCAAACGAGTACATAATTAAAAATATCTCCTAAATATCATAAAACTCACTTTCACCTACTTTTTAAAAATTAAATATCTCAAGAATTCTCATTGAAAAATTAAAAAAAAAATTGCACCATAAAATATTAGTAACACATGTGATACTCGTTGGTAACACATGTAATACTCGTTGGTAACACATTTGATACTCGTTCGTAATACATGTGATAATTGTTTACAAAATTCAACGAAAACAAAAAAAAAGTTCGTCGAAAGTATACCTTATGAGATCTCTAATCGAAGAGAAACAAATGCGGATTTTTATGATGCAATTTTTATGATTTTCGACTTACCGTTTGGGAGATATTTAATTTTTAAAAATGTGGGAGAAAGTGGTTTTTGTCAAATGTGACGCATCCTTATTGGTTTCTCTATTTTCACAGGAAAATTGATATACTCATTTGAACCTTACTCTATTTTATAATAGTAATAATATCATCACCATTTTATATTTTTATATACTAATAATAATAATAATAATAATAATAATAATAATAATGTTTTTAGCATTTAAGTACACTTGGACCAACTTGACTTTGACTAAACTATTTAGATTTAGATAAAGATATATGATACCTGAAAGTATAGATATGATTAATTATACATAACAAATTAAATAAAATTTCGATTTATGATTGAAGATGACTGAAATAAGCTATTCTGTATAAATTCTTTATTGTAATAACGTCTTTCTTAACTTAGCTAATTATATTACACCGTACAAAGTTAACTATCTCATATTACTCATAATGTCTACATACAATTAACAAACACATTAAACGAATAAAGGGTAAACCGATTATCTTAGAAAAAAATTTAATAAAATAATAAAAATTTTGCTAAGAGAAGCCCTTAACACTTTCATTAATAAAGTTTTACATGCATATATTATTTGTATCTTGAATCAAAATTTATGGGTCAACAAAAATTGAGGGGTCACAGAATTGGTCATGATTTTAGTACAACCATTAATATATGTCCGAAAGACTTAATAAGAGTATTAAGGATTTCCATTAGCAAAATTCAAAAAACAATAATAATGATATCTTTAATTTGTTATATTGCATATATATATATATATATATATATATATATATACATATATATATATATATATACATTCTAAAATTTAAGACAAAATGAGTAATTTTATCTTTCAACAATACTCATTAAGGAGTACTAGTAAGGTACCCTGTAATGCGGTGGTACTTTATACATAAGGGACAGTGATAGTTGAAGATGATTATAGTAGTAGCTAGTAGGGATGTTCATAATAATTCAAAATCGGAAAACCGAACCGCAAACCGGGTGAACCGCAAGAATTTTAGGTTAACCGAACCGATTTTTTTTCCCGGTTTCAGTTAACCGAACCGGAAATTTTTTCGATTTTTGATTTCAGTTTCGGTTTACACTTTGGAGATAACCGATTAACCGAAAAACCGAAAATTTTAAATAATTATTTTTAGTATGTATATTTCTAAATATAAATATATACTTAATTATATGACATAGAATCATGGATGTTGGTAAAACTATAAAAGACTAGTATATATATTTATATCGACTTATTATAAATCAACATTATTAACTATATTTGTAAAAATGGGAACGTTTCTTTGTAAAAAGTGGGGGATCAAGATTGAAGGTTATATTTTGTAAAAATGGGAATAGTTTCACACTTGACTTCTCCTAGAACACCACAACTTAATGGAGTTGCGGGGAGGAGAAATAGAACCCTGTTAGACATGGTTCGATCTATGATGAGTCGGGCAACACTTCCAATAAGCTTCCGACAGCCGCACATCTCTTGAATCAAATACCCACTAAGAAGGTTTCAAAGACACCTTATGAGATGTTGAAGGGAAAACGTCCTTCTCTTGGTCACATCAAGATCTGGGGTTGCGAGGTTTTCGTTAGACGAGAAACTCAGGACAAGCTAGAGTCCAGATCTGAAAAGTGTCTTTTCGTCTGTTATCCACAAGAGTCGTTTGGATATCTATTTTACAGACCTAAGAAAAATGTGGTGTTTGTAACTCGAAGAGGAGTGTTCCTTGAGAGAGAAATGATATCTAAAGAGGACAGTGGGAGTAAGATAGATCTTAAAAAGATTCAAGAATCGACCGATGAAGAACCTATATTAAACACTGACACTCAACAAGAGGTGGTGACACATGTTGAACCTGAAGACATATCCTTACTCGTTCGCAGAACAAGTAGTAGAGTTAACAATCCTCCTCAGTTCTATTATGGGTTTCATATTGAAGAAGAGGACAAAATTAGTGATAGTACACTAGTTGATTTGGATTAGCCTGCTAACTACAAGGAAACAATGGCAGGCCCTGAGGCTGCTAAGTGGAAGGAAACTATGAAAAGCGAGATTCAGTCAATGTATGATAACCAAGTTTGAAATTTGGTTGACACTACACCCGGTCTTAAGACGGTGGGTTGTAAGCGGATCTTCAAAAAGAAGAAAAATATGGATGGGAAGGTACACACTTATAAAGCTAGATTGGTAGCGAAAGGCTATACTCAAACCCTTGGGATTGATTATGAGGAAACCTTCTCACCAGTAGCTAAGATAAAGTCAATTAGGATAATGTTTGCGATAGCTGCATTTCATTATTATGAAATATGGCAGATGGATGTCAAAACCGCTTTCCTTAACGGAAAACTTACAGAGGATGTGTTTATGGCACAACCAGAGCGTTTTGAAAGTGCAAAGTATCCTAAAAGAATGTGCAAGCTTGAAAAGACCATTTATGGACTTAAACAGGATTCTCGTAGCTGGAATCTCTGCTTCCATGAGAAAGTCATACAGTTTGGATTTTCTAGAAGCGAAGATGAGTCCTGTATATATGTCAAAGTCAGTGGGAGCGTTGTAGTCTTCCTAGTATTATATGTGGATGATATACTACTCATAGGAAATGATATCCCAACATTACAAGGTGTAAAAGATTGGTTGGAAAAATGTTTCGTTATGAAAGATTTGGGAGATGCAGCATATATTCTTAGTATAAAGATTTACAGAGATAGGTCGAAATGTCTCATAGGACTCAACCAGGACACGTACTTAGATAAAATTTTGAAAAGGTTTAAAATGGAAAATTCTAAGAAAGGGAACCTACCCTTACATCATGGCATAAAGATTAGTAAAGATCTATGTCCAAAATCCAAGGAAGAACTAGACAGAATGAGTCGAATCCCATATGCTTCGGCTATAGGATCGATTATGTATGCCATGACGTGTACAAGGCTTGATGTCTCATTTGCTTTAAGCATGGTGAGTCGACAGCAGCAGAATCCTGGTGAAGGTCATTGGACAGTTGTAAAGAACATTTTCAAATATTTAAGAAATACTAAAAACAGGTTCTTAGTTTATGGCGGAGAAGAAGAACTCATAGTAACGGGTTATAGTGACGCAAGTTTCCAAACAGATAGGGATGATAGTCGGTCACAGTCTGGTTGGGTATTCTTACTGAATGGGGGAGCGGTGACATGGAAAAGTTCAAAGCAAGATACAGTAGCAGACTCCACATGCGAGTCTGAGTATATTGCAGCTTGCGAAGCTTCAAAGGAAGCCATATGGATGAGGAATTTCATTGGAGATCTTGGAGTTGTTCCAACAGTACAAGACTCCATCGATATATTCTGCGACAATGAAAGTGCAGTCGCTTTGACTAAAGAACCCAAGGATCATGGGAAGTCAAAGCACATAGAAAGGAAATACCATTTTGTTCGAAGAAAGGTAGAAGAAGGACACGTGATTGTGAAGCATGTACGATCAGAGGATAATCCGGCTGATCCATTCACAAAGGCACTAGCAAGGTCCAAACACGATGAACATGGTAGGAGCATAGGTTTAAGAGATAATATAAAGTTTAAGTTGTTAGTTTAAATCTGAAACATTATAGCAATGATTGAAATGTAATAAATTTGGTGATTAAATAATGGAGATTTATTTATTTGAAAGAGTTCTACCATTTACTATTGTTTGTCGTTGTGTTTCGTTTTGCATGTTTGGAACTCACTTCCCGAGTAATTAGTTTTACTCGAACCTCCTTAGTCGTTCACACTACAAGAAGTTAGTGTTGATTTATGACTGTCATGGAGTGTTAGTAGATTGTCTATAGAGATTAGACATAGCATAGAGAATGCTGCAACACTCATAAGTACTTGATGGGGATTTAAGTATAGGAGAGACTCGTACTTAAAGAGATCACTTCATGGGTTAAGATCACGAGTGATTTTAAGATGATAATATTCTTTATTCTTAAAATGGAGATACATTGAGTTTCTAGTTTTTCAAATCTGTTATACTTTAGTTTATTCAAACGCTGCGCGTAAATGCCAGTTATAAAGAGTATGCTAGGTATAACATGATGAGTTGACTAGTACTATGTAGTCGAAATTTATTTGTTCTTTTTGCCACATTGGAAAAGCGATATCATGGGCCCTCTGATGATTAAAAGTTGACTCTAAAGTGCTAGGCCTAGCCAAGACTAAGTTGATGTGCACAATTCAGTAGTCTCATAGAGTCAACATAATCGGAAATCAGAAAACATAATCTTGAATCTTGAGATTGATTAAAATCCATGTCTCAGTTTCATACGATATCAGTAGAACAAAGGAATATTTGATCACTTATCTAAGGGTTGTCTCTTAATATGATTCAGAGTTCGGCAGTTGCGTTGAATGGCACTCTCTGCTTAGTTAATGGGATAGACTTAGACCAATAATAGTTGATGACTTGTCCAAGTGGGAGACTGTTGGATATAGTGTCCAAGTTCATAACTAATTGGTAAGTATATTATTAAAAGTAGAGTCCTTTTTGAGTCGCCCTCAACGAACAGTTAAAGAGAAATAAATGAGAGATAATATTAATTGGAATTAATATTATAGTTAATTATTTGGTTTATTAATTATCATAGTTGATGAATTGATTATAAACTAAAAGAAATGAAAGGAAAATTCTGGAAGCCAAATCCAACCGCCGGTTGGAAAGTTCAACCGGCGGCTGGAGTCTAAAATGTAAGGTGGTGGAGCACGTGAGTCATGGCTCGGATACTTGGGCAGAAAGCAAGCCCATCCGCCGGCTGGATAATACAACCGGCGGTTGGAGGACGAAATCAGGTTGCCCACATCGGCCAAGGATATAAACCCTAGCTTCCCTCTCCCTATATAAATAGAGGGCATGTCATGGCTTCAAAGTTACAATTCTCTCGTTCTCATTCCTACTCCTATTAAGAGTTTACTCGTTTAGATTCGGGACCTTAGGAGTTAGAATTTTCTCTTTGGTTCGTGGGTGTGAGCCATTAGAGGTGCTCTGGTTTGAGTACTCGCCTCCAAGTCAAGAAGATCTGCTAAGGTGGTTTGCGTGTGAGAAATCCGATTTTCTCAAAGGTTAGTGTTTTCTTATTTATCTATTTATTTAGTTTTGTTGCATATTATTATTAAGTTAAGATCCTTTAGGGTTTAGTTTCCTTCATACCCTAGATTAATTGTTATTTCCGCATTGTATGTTAATCTAGTAAGGGAATAGAAAACCCATCAGTTAAGACTTAACAAATATATTTTGATGAATGTGTATTTGTGTGATATTCTTATTTTTAATATGATTAGTAGATAAGATCCGGTTAGTTGGTTAACCGCATAACCGAACCGTAAAAGTCAGTTAACCGATTACCGATTAACCGAACTCTTCGGTTTCAGTTTAGGTTTAAGAAATTGGTGAACCGGATTTTCGGTTAACCGGTTCTCGTTTAACCGACCCTCCGGTTAACCGTCCGTGAACACCCCTAGTAGCTAGTATTACAAACCAAAAAATATGTGGTAATTGAGGGTAAAAAATTTGATTGAGATACAAATGATAATATGCACACAAGTTGATAATGCATATGTTTTTCATCAACTTTAATAAGATAATTCGATCAGTATAACAATTTCGATTGAATAAATATCGATATATAAAAGAAATATCAAGATGCATATAATCATTTATTATTTGATTTGCTAGCTACAACGTATAATATGACTTTGTTAGCTACAATCTCTATCATTTATTTACAGCAACTTTGACAATACCATATTATGTAGGAGATTTATGAATTAAAAAGAGATTAGATTGTTTAATTTTAATTGTAAGAGATACTATGTAGGGGCAATTTTGACAATTTTATGTGTTGAGTACAATATTAAAATAAGATGAGGAGATGATTTATATACGGTAGAGACGGAGATAGAGTTAACCCACACACAAAAACACAAATTGCTCAAGAACGCTCACCTGCAATATCAACTTCACTCCGAATACTCACTCGTCCAGTTTTCATGTGTGTGTTTAATTGTTTTGGATTTTTTTTTTGTGATTTAATTTTTGTTGTAATTGCATCTTCATGTTTTTTTTTGTTAAGTCTAAGAATTTATATATATGTATATATATATATATATATATATATATATATATATATATATATATATAAAAGTTTGCCAATATTTATCCCTCATTATTTTTTTTTTTATTTTCTTAGGGTTCTATCTGTAGTCATAAACTCATAGGTTCATTATGATCATAAATTTGGGTTATCACTTATAAGCAAGATAGCAAAATTTAAATAATCTAATGATTTTAGGTTTTCAAACTTATTGAATGTTTTTGCTTTTGAATTAGGTCATCCAGTTCATTACTGTCATTTTTATTGATAAATATGATGCTAATTAACTTGCTGGGATTGTTTTATAGGTGCAAGTAATTAATTGTCATTAATTTGTTATGATTTTTGGGTTTCACGATTGTGGCTTTTGAACGGTGTTAATCATTTAAATTCGTTTGAAAATCATGTCCGATGTTTAAAGAATCTAATATTACCATTGATGTACTAAATACAAGCAACAGTAAGAGTAAAAAGCATCAAGATTTTGAGTATAAATGTTATTATTTTCCCTGTGTTTCTGCAAATTGATCTATTGATATCTTTGCAATATTATGTGTACCGTAAGAAGCGGTAATTAATTATCTCAACAAAGATCACTGCGCTGATAAGAAAAAGATTTGAAATTAAACTATAATTCATCAACTTATATCAACCTTGTTCATGCATCCAATACTACTACGTTTTTATAACTAACACATGTAAATGTACGTTAATCAGATTGATGGATACAAATATGGAAGATGTTGATCAACGTGTTGCGTGGCTGCAAGTTGAAAAGTCTTCGGATGCTGGTCATGAGATTTTTGGAGAGCCTCAAAACACTGCACGGATTGGAGATGAATACCAAGCTAAAATCCCTTCTTTAATGGATGAAAATGAGCCTCTCGAGCTCAATTGGTTCTTTAATGATTTAGTACTATTTAATGAGCCAGTTCCTGTCACCTTGGTTGACAATCAACACAAAACCAAGGAAGAAATGCAAGCGAATATACAAGAGTCCGCAAAGGGTATATCATGTTATGGAAAACACAATGAGTTGAAACTTATACCAGATTCATTAGATGAATCATGGATCATGTTAAACCGAGATATTTTATTCTCAGTTTGTATATGTTTGGAAAAATTTTGTACTCAGTGAATAAATTCATGGGGAACAAAGGAATATCAAATTAGTCAATCTGCTATAGAAGTAGTGAATATCAAAATTAGTCAATCTGTTATAGAAAGAAGAAACGCACAAAATCCATACCTGGAAAAAAGATTTTCAAAGGGGGGAGGAAAATGGAGCTATTTTCGCGCTTACTTCCTAATATAACTGATGAATGTAAAGCACATTTGACACAGGTACTATTCCTACAATCTCTATAAAATTCACAAATTAATGATAATTTTACATTCTTCAATTCATATCTACTTGTAAATCTTTCATTGCGTAGTTATTTAAGTGAATCCTAATTTGATATTACGTTATAATCTGTATGATTTCAGGTCACTCATTCGTTCGAGGAGGGAACACTTCCATTGGAGAAGTATATATTCGCTTTACGGGATGCAGTGGGAATTGATCTTTTCATAGAAGTCGTAGCGATTGGGAAAGGCAAGCAAGACCTTATTGCTTTCAAGCCCAAAAAGCAAGTGACGAAAAAAAAGAATCTTAACTCCACATACTTTTCTCTTAAAACAGAAGAAGTGGTTGCCGTTTTAAAGGATCGAATCGGATTGAGCAAAGAGAGTTTAAATGAGCTCTTTCGGGATGTTGTGTGGCCTCGTCTTTTGGCTAAAGGATGGCGCTATGAGGATTCTAGAAGCCTTTCCTTCCAAAAGTCAAAGCAACCGATGCGTTTTATAGTTTACTAGGTGGGGCCTGGTGAAAGGAATTCAATAATTTGACTCATTCACCGAAGTCTTGACTAAAGTGGCATCTGAACCACAACTTCTTGAACCCAAACCTGACGAGGAAGGATTGTGTGCATATCAAGAATCGGATGACGAACAAAAAATATTTATGAAGTACACATCTGTGAATACTAGTTTGGTTAGGGATGTTAAAGTCAGAGAGACCACAATGTTGCATGTTTCTGAATATGATGATCTGCATGTGTTGTTTTGTGATCAGTTTCATTAGAAACCACAACATGACAGTTGCATATCATCTTATTCAGAAACATGCAACATTTTGTTTTCTTTGAATTTACCATCCCCAAACAAATTATTATCTACACATATATACTTCATCAATATTTCTTCTTCGTCATTCGAGTCTTGATTTGCATGTGCACCTTCCTGGACAGTTTCAAATTCAATAAGTTGTCGTTCCAATCCAACTTTATCCAGGACTTCAGTGAATGGGTCAAAATATTGACTTCCCTTCTAGAAAACTTTGCAAATCCCGGTGCAAGAAACGCCAAAGACTTCTTTGACTTTTGTGAGGCATAGTTTGCTGTCCGCTCAGAGTGTCATCCTTTTGCTAAGAGACGAGGCCACATAACGTCCCAAATGAGCTCATTTAAACTCGCTTTGCTTAATCCTATTCGATCCATTAAAATATCAACAACTTCTTGTGCGTTAAAAGAGTAGCATGTGGAGTGAATTTTCTTGTTTTTCTTCACTTGCTTCTTGGGTTTGCTAGCTGTAAGGTCTTTTTTTCTATCCCAGTGGCTACAACTTGTACGTAAAGATTGATTCCCACTGTATCACTCAAGATGAATATGTACTTCTTAAATGGAAGTATTCCCTCTTGATGTGTTTTATTTACTGTTGAATTAAGTTATAACCATAATATTTAGCTCTTTCAAACATATTGATGTACGATAAGTTATATTAAACTAAATATTATATTTGGTATCCCTTTCATTATTTTCTAGAATATAATTACTCTAATTTTTTATTTGCATAAACAAGGTTAGTAAAACTCGTTTAATAATCAAACATATTCAACTTACATTAGTGATTCTGATAGAATATAATCTACTAAATTATTTCAATAGTGGGGTGTATAAAATAGCACACTGTTAGTTAGACAATATGTAGTGGTAACACCATGTTATCGAGGTTCTGGACGCCACGTCAACATAATATGGTGTGTCCATAAATACTAGCAATGGTACATAGTGTTATCTCATGTTGTGGAGAGTAGTTCCCACTAAATTAACTTAATTTTCATTTATTTAACAAAAATAAATACATTTAATCAACTAATTAAATACAATACAATAATTAAATAAAACTATTTAATTAAATATATTTTTTTATCCAATGGTCGAATTAAAAAAATGCTTTTTATTTTCTAATTAAATACGAAAAAGAAATTGGAAAACACATTTAAATATTCTAATGGGCGTTGATGTACCCGTGTTTTCAACCACAGTGTCCCACATACACGAAGCCCAAAACGCCCCCACTGCAAATGGTGTTAATGCAAATGATGTAACACTTTCAATGCATATAAATCATCCCTCAAAAACTTGTGAAAACAAGATCCAGTAAAATCTTTGAAGAGGAGTTTTTTTTGAAGAAAAAGAAATGTTAATCAATAGTGTTTAAGAGACCCCAATTTGGGAGATAAATTACCATAAGTACATAAATATCTAATCACGGTAATCAAGATGTTTATATTTAATTAAAGGAAAAACAAGCTTATCAGATTGCTTCTTCTTCCGGATTGTATTCCCTCACGCTTATAAATATCTAAAAATTTATGATATACAAATGAAATCATTAATTTGAATACTAATTGTATATTATCTTTCTTAATCAGAAATGTTTGAGTGAATACTCCGAGGCATACAACATTTATTTTATAGTGTCAGGACCACGACCACTATGCATTACTGGTATGACATAATGTTTTATTCATTATTCTATTCTATTAAATTGTAACCGTAATTTTGGCCTTTTCAAATAATATCGATGTAACGGAAAATTATATATAAATAAATATTATATTTGGTACCTTTTTCATTACATTCAAAAATATATTATTGTATTTAGCTTTTTGTTATGTCAGTATAAACCAACGTGCATCTCTACGTCAGTTATTTTATTTTATTTTTTGTATAGTGTATGTAAATGAAAATATATTGATAAATGTGATGTCCAAAAATTAAATTAAAACAATCAATGTTGGCATAGTTGTGTTGGTAGTGTGTCAGTTTATGAAGTGCAGAGGTGATACAATTGACACAAAAGTGACACACTCACTGTTAGAAGTGGTCTAAGTTATTTGAAGATAAACTTTACACGTACATATTTTTCTTTTTAGATATATGTTGTAGGAAAATGATTTGAAAAGACAAGTAGCTAAGTAAGTGAACAATAAAAAATTGAAACTATTGTTTATCATCTTAAAGTCCATATCATATTAATTATCTATTTTTCATTGGTATTAGATAACCTAAATAAAATTCCTCATATGTTTTAAGGTGACATTGTTAATTTATAAAATCATGTTATTTATTAAAAAATGAATAAAAGAACCACTATCATATGCGTATTCATACGAATTTCATAAAGAAGTTGATTTTTAGATCAATTTTTTTGATGAGTGTAGTGTATAAAAATAACACATTTTTAGTTAATTCAAATGATGAAACACTTTCAATGCATACAAATAAACTCTCATAACATGATCCACTTAATCAACAATGTTTAAGACGCCTCAATTTGGAGATATATTACCATAAGCACATAAATATCTAGTCATGAAAATCAAGATGTTTATTTTTGATAAAAGGAAAAACTGGCTTACCAAATTGCTTCTTCTTTCAGATGTATATTCCTTCAAGCTTCGATTATAAGAGATCACAGAGTAGGCCAAGATTTTCAACATTTTTTGACCATCAATGTCGAGATTCCCACCCCCGTTCAGCATTGATGGCCGACGTTCATGAATATCATTCACGCTCAACAGTGAGTTTGAACGAGTTTTCTTTTTATTTTTGTTTTGTGAGGTTGAAGTAGGGGTGAGTGGGTATAGGAGGACGAGGTGCTGGGTTGAAGAAGATGAGACGGCCGTTGATAAAAATGAGATGCTAATATATTTAGGGTTTTTATAGATATAAATAGGGTTTTTTTGTGGGCTACTTATGTGGGCTTTTTTTTGTATATATAATAGTTTTATGTTAGCCCAATTAGTTGTTATAAAGTTATATAATTTTAGACTAATTCATAAGTTAATGTAATTTTCTTATAATTTTTAATGTAATGTAATGTGTATATAAACTAATTTAAATTACCTTTAATTTAATTTTACTAGTATTATTAAAGTATTATTTTTTAAAAAAAAGTTATTAAATAAAGCCCTATAACACGTATGATGTAAAAATTTCTGATGATGAATTAAACAGTAACCGTGATATATGATATAAAAAAAAGTATGTTAGTGATCCATATTTTTAAATCCTTATTATCATTTTCCTTATTTTTTATAAGATAATTACTGAAATTTTATATTTGCGTAGAAAAGGGTAGTAAAAATTTTCTTCATCAGATATTCACATTATATATGTTAATGATGATTTAATAACATTTTATCTACTAAATCATTTAAGGCCAAATAAATTGTACTCTTGACTGCACAATTCAATAGTACTTTTGGTCAATCATCATTTCTTAAAAATCACGTATTATACAATTTTATCCTCCAACTTTTTTTATATGTACACAAATGGTCATTTCAATAATACTAACAACATGCTTTAGTTTGTGGAGTTCAACAACACAAAATATTTCCGTATCATTTAAATAGATAAAGTTTGTGTATGCTCTTTGACCGTAGAGAATTACTTTTGACCCAAGTGATCTGTTGGACAAATCTCCATCACCCATTAGTTAAAATGGTCTGATGATTCCGCTGTCGAATTCCAATGGGATTGGTGTTTTTGGTCAGAAATTTAAACTGTCACAGACCATAGGTGAAAAAGCTAGCTTGACAGTTGACACCAATACAATTTTTCTCTCTAAGAAATATATAAGGTTAACGCCATATAAATGGTACATACTTAAGAAATGTTTAATGTAATGTTTATGTTTAATAGAAAAGTAGGAGATATATGATATATTAGTTTATTAAATATTTGCTTTCATGTTAAATTTAAATTTAGTTTAGTTTTTATTTAATTAATGAAAGTAGGATGATAAAGTATGAAATAGAAAATCTTAAATAAATGAGAGAAAAAGAGACGACATAGAGAGAAGAATCATATGTCAATAAGTTGAGAAACTAGGTGGATTTTTAGAAACGTCTCACCCAAAGATTTTAAACCCAAATTCTAAACCTAATACTACAAAACAAACATCATTTATGATTCCTCAAATCCAAAACCCATTCCAAACCTTTATTCCAAACGCCACCTGAATGTTAATGTTCGACACACCAATCGCGTTGAAAGTTCATAATATGAAGGAATTGTCGGTTGAAAAACTTAATTTTTCTTATAGTGAGAGGATAATAATGCTGAAATGAAAATGAAGTTTCTCAGTTAGTAACGTTTGCTAACATCATGGGTTTTAGTGATTATCAAATAATTTCTAAAAATTTGAACGAGGGTCAAGCAAAATGGTTATATTGATAAAACAAAACGTTAATAATGAAATCCTTTTTTTAAAAGGAAATCTTATTTTTTAACTTTTTTTTAAAAAAAGACTCCTAATAATCAATCAAATTCTTTTATTACATTTAACCTTCCATGTCAATTAAATTCCTTTATTTCATTAAGAAGTCAATTTAAATATAACGAATTCTAAATTTGTCCTTAAACGTACAATTTTAACTTTAATTTTAATTTTAATTATAAAATGATAATAATCATGAGGGTTGATCATAGATTTGTTTGAAATTTACTTGACATCTATTGATTTTGATAGATTATAGATTAAGTTGGAATTTTTATATTACAAAAAAACTATATGGTATAACATGAGTTTTGTGTTAAAAAGGTAAATTTTATAGAACTATTGTGACCTTATGTTTAATGTTGAATTTAAGTATTTAAATTGCTATTTTATTTATGTGTTAACTATCTATAACTACATATTAAACACTTATATATTTTTCTAAAGTTGAATTTAAACATGAGAAGTTACTGTATTGTTCCTACATTATTATATATTTTTCTAAAGTTGAATTTAAACATGAGAAGTTACTGTATTGTTCCTACATTAATCTATTAGTATCCATAAGCTATTACTGTATATAAATTCAATATCTCTCTATTAAATATAACAAGCAGTTAACCCACACAAAGCCGCAAATTATTATAAGCTGATGAATATTAATCAATTCATGTTAAGAGAAAAGTTTACTGAGTAATGTTAAAAAATTGAACAATGGAAGAACCGATAAGATTGCTCCATTTTAAACACTCACTTCCACCTTTTAAAAAAAACAAAATATATCACAACTGTATGTTTAAAAATTATAAAATTTACAATGTTGGAATTCGTGTCTTTTTGTCTTTAATTAAATATCTCAAAAGACATACTTTTAATGAACTATTTTTTTTCCATTGGGATTTTAAATTCGTAATGTTAAATCACATGTGATTTAACGCTCACACGTGATTATATTTATAATTAAAATTTAAAATTGAATCACTAACTATAATCACATATAAATATCAAATTTACAAATTATAAGTTTAAAAATCAGTTGAAAATAATTTTTATTTGATAATTAATAAACCTACATAAAAATTTAAATTGTAATTACGTGTACTTAAATATTAAATTAGTAATCACATTTGATTAAAGAGTAATCAAATACAACTTTCAAATAAATAACTATAACTATCAGTTATTATCACATACTTCAGTTTGAAAACACATGTGAGTAAATCTCAAATCAGTAATCACATGTCATTTCGGCTTTAAACGAATACAATTTTTAAAATCTTATTATAGTTATTTATGCGAATGAATATTTGTGTGAGTTAACATCTACCATTGATGAATAATCGTGCATCAATTTTAAATTTTTTTTTATCATAAATCGCAAGTGATTATATAAGCCGAGTTTTCTAAGATCCGATAAAAATAAAAAATATTATCGATAGTATAGTTTGTGAGATCTCTAATTGAAAAGAAAAAGATGTTGATTCCGAATATGTAAGTTTTATAATTTTAAGTCATACCGTTTGTGAGATATTTAATTTGAAAAATGATAGTGGAAATTGCTTTTTGAAGGAAATAAAGCATTCTTATTGATTCTCTTATTCTTCATTTTTAAATTTTTTTTTATTGAACTCATCCAGTTAAATGCTTTTCTAATAACTCAATTTTCAACATATGTACTTTTCTAATACCTACTATAAAATTAAAAAATCAATTATATACCGGATATAGAAAAGGTGGTTAGTGTCGGAAAATGCATTCAATTTGGAAACGATCTTAATTGTATGTACCAAACTATTTTTTTTTCTATTGTGTGTACCCAACTTTCAAAAAATGTATTTTAATGTACTATGTAGTAATTTTGATGATGTATCAATCTCTATGTATACATTTGGATATACACAATAGAAAAATAAATCATTGAGTACACACAATTAAAATCGTGTTCAAATTGGATGCATTTTCAGACTCTAATACCTATAAAAAAGTGGTTTGTTATTGATATATAATGGGTAACTATTTAAAACAAACTATTTCTAATGATAAATTATGTTAGTTACGCGATTTAGTCAAAAAAACCTCTAGTTATTTATTTAGATGTGAGGATGTCTAAATTTAAAAAAAAAAAAAAGTACAATAAATATAATTATTAATGTTTCTCAATCGCACTATCTATGTAATGGTAGTAGCAACCATAAAATAAAGTTTACGCTCTTTAAAAAGATTTTGGTTGTTTGAAGCAAAATAAGCTTATGTGTCATTTATTAAGAAACTTATGTATTCCTATTCAGTAAGAAGATACCGTTATTTCCTTTTTAGCAATTCAAATAGTAATATGGATTGAGAAAGTAAAAACGTTTAACTACGCAAATTAACCCTAAATTTATGAATATGTAATGATTAGTATTAATGAAAAACTACCTAAAGTTCTAATGGTGACGTGTTACAATTTGTAAATATATGTTTCAAAATATTAACCTTGTGTTTCAATTTCTTTATTATTATTATTATTTATTTATATATTTTTGATGAAAATTTAAGTATTTAGGGAAGTAATTTTATTATTTATTTTTTTGCGTTTAGGACATGTGTCAATGTTTGGGAAGCTTATCTGTCAAGCTACGTAAGAAATGAGTTCTTTTTATTTATATAAAAAAATGATGATGATGATGATATTACTCTAAGTTGAGTTAGAACTCACTAATTATAATTTTTATTACTTTTTCTTCCAAGTTTTTATCGTAAATTAAACTTTGATATGTTGGATTGACCTCGATCTCATATCGCTCGTTGGTATCGATCTCCATCAAAATAACTCACATAAATTTGCATAAGTCAATAAGTAAATGAACAAAACGGAAAAACGCATAACACATGATATTTTTGCTTGGCAAAGGAGAGTAAAATCACGGGACTCGTATGCCACTTACCATCCACTATATGAAATATATTACAAAATTGAAGACGCTCAACTCTCGATACTTTTGAATATCCTTACACCACTCTCAACGGTTGATTACATAATGGAATTCGCACTGTCGTTATTGAATCACCGAGACCACTACACGGGACGAATGGAGACTCTCATACACTCTCTCTTTTGCTCAACCTCCTCACATAAACCCTAACACATTGACTCCTATTTATTGACAATTCTCAATAACTTCCTAATTAAATTATAAATCAAATTACTAATTTGAAGTAACTTTCCCTTTAAATTACACTATATTAGGAAATATAATCATACTCAATATCAATATGATATTTATATTTATATTAGTAAAATAATATCATCACCATTTTATAATGATAATGATAATAATAATGATAATAATCATAATCATAATAATGATAATAATAATAATAATAATAATAATAATAATAATAATAATAATAATGATAATCATAATAATAATAATCATAATAATAATAATGATAATAATGATCATAATGATAATGATAATGATAATGATAATCATAATCATAATAATAATGATGATCATAATAATAATAATAATAATCATGATAATGATAATGATAATGATAATAATGATAATAATAATAATAATAATAATAATAATAATAATAATAATAATAATAAAGATATATGATACCTGAAAGTATAGATATGACTAATTATACATAACAAATTAACTAAAATTTCGATTTATGATTGAAATAAGATCTTTCTTAAAACTTTCTAATTAAGTTGACATCCATTTTGGTTCTAAATTTCTAATTAAAAATGTTAAATAACCTTTTTGGGTTTTAATTGTTACAAATTTATAGTCTACTTTTACAAATTTATTTTTATAAGTATAATAATAAATTAACTATCTCATATTACTCATAATGTGTACATACAATCAACGAATAAAACATAAGACTATTATTTTAGAAAAATAAAATAATACAGATTTTGCTAAGAGAAGCCCTTAAAGCTTTCATTAATAAAGTTTTACATGCATATATTATTTGTACCTTAAATCAAAATTCATAGGTCAACATAAATTGAGGGGCATAGAATTTGTTATGATGTTTGTACAACTATTAATACATGTCTAAAAGACTTAATAAGATTACTAAGGGTTTTCGTTAGCAAAATTAAAAAATTAATAATAATGATATCTTTAATTTGTTATATTGCATATATATTCTAAAATTTAAGACAAAATGAGTAATGAGTAATAAATTTTATCTTTCAACAATACTCATTAAGGAATATATTACAAGAAAGGAAAAATGAGAATACAATAAAAAAAAATTAATTGCTTTTAAGAATTAAAAGTGGTGAATAAAATACACAAAATTATTAATATGAAGTCAACCGACACACAAAAACACAAATTGCTCAAGAACACTCACCTGCGATATCAACTTCACTCCGAACACTCACTCTCCAGTTTTCATGTGTGTGTTTAATTGTTTTGCATTTTTTTTGTGGTTTAATTTTTGTTGTAATTGCATCTTCATGTTTTTTTTTTTGTTAAGTTTAAGAATTTTTATATATATAAGTTTACCAAATTTTTATGCCTCATTATCATCTTTTTTTTTAGTTCTATATGTAGTCATAAACTCATGGGTTCATTATGATCATAAATTTGGGTTATCACTTATCAGCAAGATAGCAAAATTTAAATAATCTAATGATTTTAGGTTTTCAAACTTATTGAATGTTTTTGCTTTTGAATTAGGTCATCCAGTTCATTACTGTCATTTTTATTGATAAATATGATGCTAATTAACTTGTTGGGATTGTTTTATAGGTGCAAGTAATTAATTGTCATTAATTTGTTATGATTTTTGGGTTTCACGATTGTGGCTTTTGAACGGTGTTAATCATTTAAATTCGTTTGAAAATCATGTCCGATATTTAAAGAATCTAATATTACCATTAATGTACTAAATACAAGCAACAGTAAGCGCAAAAAGCATTAAGACTTTGAGTATCAATGTTATTATTTTTCCTGTGTTTCTGCAAATTGATCTACTGATATCTTTTCAATATTATGTGTACTGTAAGAAGCGGTAATTAATTATCACAACAAAATCAACCTTGTTCATGCATCCAATACTACTACGTTTTTATAACTGACACATGTAAATGTATGTTAATTAGATCGATGTATACAAATATGGAAGATGTTGATCAACGTGATGCGTGGTTGCAAGTTGAAAAGTCTTCAGATGTTGGTCATGAGATTTTTGGCGAGCCTCAAAACACTGCACGGATTGGAGATGAATACCAAGCTGAAATCCCTTCTTTAATGGATGAAAACGAGCCTCTGGAGCTCAATTGGTTCTTTAATGATTTAGTACTATTTGGTGAGCCAGTTCCTGTCACCTTTGTTGACAATCAACACAAAACCAAGGAAGAAATGCAAGCGAATATACAAGAGTCCGCAAAGGGTATATCATGTTATGAAAAAGACAATGAGTTGAAACTTGTATCAGATTCATTAGATGAATCTTGGAGCATGCTCGACCGAGATAGTTTTATTCTCGGTTTGTATATGTTTGGAAAAAAATTTGTACTTGTGAATAAATTCATGGGGAACAAAGGAAGAAACGCACAAAATCCATACCTGGAAAAAAGATTTTCATAGGGGGGAGGAAAATGGAGCTTTTTTCGCGCTTACTTCCTAATATAACTGATGAATGTAAAGCACATTTGACACAGGTACTATTCCTACAATCTCTATAAAATTCACAAATTAATGATAATTTTACATTCTTCATATCATATCTACTTGTAAATCTTCCATCGCGTAGTTATTCAAGAGAATCCTATTTTGTTATTAAGTTATAATCTGTATGATTTCAGGTCACTCATTCGTTCGAGGAGGGAACACTTCCATTGGAGAAGTATATATTCGCTTTACGGGATGCAGTGGGAATTAATCTTTTCATAGAACTCGTAGCTATTGGGAAAGGCAAGCAAGACCTTATTGCTTGCAAGCACAAAAAGCAAGTGACGAAGAAAAAGAATCTTTACTCCACATACTCTTATCTTAAAACAGAAGAAGTGGTTGATGTTTGAAAGGATCAAATCGGATTGAGCAAAGAGAGTTTAAATGAGCTCTTTCGGGATGCTGTGTGGCCTCGTCTTTTGGCAAGAGGATGGCGCTATGAGGATTCAAAAAGCCTTGCCTTCCAAAAGTCAAAGCAGGCTTCGGTGTTCCTTGTACCTGGCGTTTTTAAGTTTTTAAGGCGGGGCCTGGTGAAAGGTATACAATATTTTGAGTCATTCAATGAAGTCTTGAGTAAAATGGCGTGTTAACCGCAACTTCTTGAGCCAAAACCTGACCAGGATCAGTTAAATGCAAAACAAGGATCCGACGATGAAGAAGAGTTGATGACTTACACATTTGTGGATACGAGTTTGGATGGAGATGTTAAAGTCAGAGAGAATACCATGTTTCCTGTTTCGACATCTGACGCAACAAAAGAACACAACGGCGTTGAAAATACTAGAAATGACAAAATGAGTGTTGAAGATGTAACATCCCATCTTCTAAATATCATTTTATATTCGAAATATCGGAAGCGTCTGGTCAAAACATACTTTTTTTACAATATACGCTAAAATTATATCGTTTAAAACATAAAATATACATCAGTTTGGGTGTTATATAGTACAAATCCCATCATTACGTATCAAAACAAAATCAGAGTAGCTGGTCGTCAAACATCCCATTAAACCAAAAGCTTCTTGCCCATCAACTAATCAAACATTAACCTGCAAGAAGTAGGGTGGTGGGATCAGCACACGGCTAAGTGAGAAGAACTGTAACCAACAGTCTAACTCAGAAATAACAAATCTGTTTACAGCGAATAATCGTAAACACACAACGTCAAAGAGGACCGGTGGTTCCTGAGGTATCCTCCAAGGAACACTTAAAATCAACTGCAGGCCAATACAGTGATTAACCGATAGCTTGTTACTATCTTCACCAACAACAGTTCCTATCAACTATGTGTATAAGGAACCCCTGTTTGGCCAAACAATAGTAACTAAGCCCAACCAGCGTTGACCTTTGAATATACATATCACATATGCCCAATGGCCAAATATCACATAATCCATAATCATCATGGATAATATAAATAATCCAGACTAAACAGTCTATCGACAGTAGTACTACATTACACGTTGTAACCAAACATGTTACAACTAAATCACACTGAGGATCACAGATCCACTCACCTGTTGGCCTCAGTCAAACAACTCAGAAGTCTTATATTACGAGTCTTCTACAGATAATAAGTCAGTAACTCATTCCATAATTCGTATAACATATTTCAGCACATAGTATCAAAATGATAAACAATTATCAAGTTTCAAATCTTCATAATAGCATATTTATCCAAGCAGGTAATCCTTGAAGTCTAGGAAAACAAAAGTTCAATCCGAAGCGAAACCAGAAAGTCCCGAAACGAGGTTTAAAAAACCGAAAAATGCCATTTTCGACCCTTAGATGACCCCGAAAAGCCAAAAACTGTCTAGGCTCTTAGAATAGAGCCTTGATTATTGGGTCGTTTTCGAGTGACCATGCGAATTTCAACCCAATCCGAGTTAGTGAAATTGTCACTCAGTCGCTACCCTGAAAACACTTAATTTCAAAATTTGCAAAACAAAATTTTAAAAATCTCAGTTCGCAACAATCTCGGTTCGCTTCGCAATAAATCTCAGTTCGCTTCGCAGCAAACTCAGTTCGCAGCCCAACTCGGTTCGCAGGGCAAGAACTCAGTTCGCTTCGTAGCAACTCAGTTCGCAGCCCAACTCGGTTCGCAAGGTTTAGTTCGCAGCACAGCATCTCAGTTCACAGAACAACTCAGTTCGCAGGTCAACTCAGTTCGCTTCGCAGTCAAGCATTGCGAACTGAGTTCATCTTCTGCAAGCTGCGAACCGAGCCTCCTGTAACCCAAAAACCCGAACTTTCTTGTTCTAATACACCCAAATTCGACTTCCTATCATTCTAACAAGCTTTCTAACACTTCATATGTATCAAATATCATCATATAACATCTTTCAAGCCATTATTACACAATAATTCAAGAATTGGCTAAATTCATTCAAAACAAATTTATAAACACTAAATACTCACAAGAACAAGATGATGATGATGATGATGATGAAATTCGATTTTCAAACAAGCTGATGATGCTTCTGAAGATTATAATTCTTCACAGAGAGTTTTCTTCAAGTTTTGTTCTCAGTTCGCAGGATTCGTAAATGTGTAGAAGTTTTGAGAAAGTTACGGTATGTGTGTGTGTGTGTATATATATATATATATATATATATATATATATATATATATTAATTTAACCCAATACCAATACAATTTTAGTTCCCTTCTTAATCTATTGCCTGTAACCTAAAACCATTTTGCGAGAACCAACTATTTTATTTTACCGTCTACTAGATTAATTTAAAACAATGAATTATGTATTAGTCACAATAATTCATTTATCCTTTTGACTAATATTATCAAATAACATAATAATATTAAATATTCCTAACACATTAAATAATGAATTTAAAGTTAGGAAATTACCCGTATATTACTAGGCCCGTAGGGTGGATGTTACAGAAGACGAAACTATGGAAGATTCACGTGCACATTCTAAGAAGAAGCGTTCAAGTACAGTGTTAGACTTGAAGAACCCTCGAGTGGCTGCAGTTTCGGATGGTGATAACACATTAAGTTCTGCTAAACAGCAGGTTGTTGTCCCTGAAACAACCACCAGCAACCAGGCTGACTTGTCAAGTCCTGGTGCATTGGAAACTTTCGTGCTGGACGGATTGGCGATCCCAAAGAAGAAGAGGACAGGGTTGGTTGAGGAGACCCATAGGCGACACTGAAAAAGGGAGGATGGAGCCTCTGATAACAGTTTTAAAAACAGTTTAGACGGCTTTCAGTTAAATGTTTATTTTGTTGTTGTAAATGGATCTATCTAAGATGCTTATTTCATTCTGAAGTTGATGACATGTGGATTGAGCTTTACATGAATGTGCTGAGTTTATATATGACAATAATATTACTTTATCAAATATAACTTCAAAAATCTTTCATGAGTGTCTATTAAGTTATATATGTCACGTCTTATGTTTGTTTATTGAATCATTCTATATGATAAGGCCTAAGGGACGTCGTTGATAAAGTCTGAATTCGATTTCTTCTGCAAGTTCTTTCTACTCATATGATTCATGAATATCTAGAAAACTTGATTCATCTGCGAATGCTTGACGTAACACCTAATATGGACATTATGAGTAAATAGATAAATCGAGAAAAGAAAGCCAATAATAGAATTTAGGGAGTTCGAAGATCTTCATCTTATTAATTCCCTTATTTAGAGAAGCTTATTGTCGTTTTTCATAGCTTCCAGCCTTTTCAGTAAGGTATCGATTTTCTTTTCCAATGGCTATGGCCGGCTTCTACAAAGAGATTGATTCCCAACATAACACATCAAGAATCTGATAATAAATATATCATGACTTAAATAAACTTCTTTTTAATCCAATTCAGGCAGCCTGTATTGAGATTACTACTCCTACTTCTATTTTTAATCCAAGTGACGGTGAAGCGCTTCATATCATCCCCAAGCGTAACTGAATTCTCAGTTTATATTGACTTGAATCTAGAATCTTATTTTCTGTATTGTACAGCTGCCACATTAAAGGAATATATGAACGACGAAAGATAAAGGACGATGTAGATATAAGTATGGGAACCTAGCTAATCTTGCGAATGCAAATACAGGAAGCCTGTAGATATGTAAAATCCAATTTAAGTTCACAAAGATATCAAGTCTTTTATGTTTTTCAGCAGAAACTGCATGCACGTACCCAATTGGGTCAAATGAAGAACAAACGAAGATAGTGTTCTTATATGATATTCAAGGTGCCGACAGACGAATTATATTAAAGAATGTAAGATATGATCAGTAACTGATACTACTCACATTAAGATAACTATGCATCTTTCAGTGACATTAGGAAACATAGAGAAAATTGAATAGCTCCTCTGGTCTCCAACTAGTTAAAATCAAAAAATAAAAATAAATCAGCTGGTATGATCTTTTTGTTTTCCTCTGGCTAGATGTCAATTAACTATTATTTGTGTGCATTAGTTCTATAAAACTTTCCGTAGTAATTAACACGAGCTTTGTCAGGTTAGTACCTGTCAAGGGTGCCATCACATATCATCACCAACAGTGAAAAGGAAGGATAGGGGAGGAAGATGACTATCTAAAGCCGATAGTACTCCGGTAGGTTCTTGTAAGGCGAGTGGAAGGGCTAGGGCGCGCCTGGTGATATCATATATAAGATCACACGGCTGCTCTTAGGAGCGCTATTTTATTCCTGCACGGGGAGTACGTTAGATGGAATAATTTTGCGAATAGGAGGAGTCGGTTTTAACAACTATACAAGAGTGAACTATACATTTCGACTTAAGTAGTGATGTTGGGGGGTGGTTTGCATCTTTACTTAGTGATGCTTGCCCAAGCGTAGAGGTTCGGATCCTTATGTTTCTGAAGACCCATGATCGTGTGACTAAAGGAGTTACACGAAAAATACCGTAACTTGGGCTACGGGGCTCCGTTTCAGGCCCATGAATAGTCAAATCGAAGCTTGGAGCGAGAAGCACGGCTTGGTAAACAGTTCGAGGCCAAAAACGACTTCTAGAATAAGTTATGAACTATTTTATGTTTTTTATGTTTAATTTGGACTTTTATTTTCGGCTTTCTGTCTGGCCCATTAAGTATTTTAGGCCCACTCGAATTTCTGCTTTCTTTTTTAAGGTTTCTGTATGTGAAAAACATTTCAATTTTGGTTTTTATAAAATTTGAGTTTTCTCTCAATTTGTATTCAACAATTGAGTTTGAATTTACCCTGACCACGGTATTCATTGAATCAACGTATGTTGGAAGTTAATCTTTTCTTTCGTTAATCTTGTTCTACATCACTTAGCATCACGTGCGACTTTGGTCGAGAGCATTATATTGCCCCCGAGCTTGATTAATAATGTTGAAAATTCGGAAGGAACCCAAACAACGTGTGTTAACATAAACGCCCACCCACAACAATAAACGGATAATAATTACTAAAAGCAATCAAAACAAAGCAAACAAGATTAATAATCGAACAATACGACACAAAAATTTAACGTGGTTGTATCCAATATCTAACTTCGAGATTGTTTTAGTCCACGGGGCCAAACCGAGATATTTTTCACTATATATTTAGGGTTTGCAATTACATAGCGTATGTATTTATAGGATAAACCTAACTTAGGGAAAAAGAAAACAAGTTTTTGACTGACGTGAAAATCACATATGGATTTCCAAAATTGCGCAACGATTTTGATATTCACATAGTGAAAACTAAAATCACTCAGTAATTTTTTCAGCTGATCAAAATCACTTCAAAAATCAATTTCGTTCGACTAATTGGTTTTCGTTAAGTTTAAGAATTCTAACAAATAATGTACTTGAATAACCACGAAAGGAGATAATAAGATGATTAATTAATACATCTTTTCCCTTTATTCCCCATGAATTCGTTCACCAGATGAAAATTATTGTGCAAAACCAAGAAGAAAACTATATATCATGATCAAGCATGCAACAAGATTCACTCAATGAAGCTGACTATATATTGTTGTCTGACCCAAGACCTTGAAGGTCAGATTCACCGATTGCAAATGTTAGAATATATTTCAAGAATAAAACGTTTTAAACAATAGTACATGGGTGAATGATATATAGTAGTTATTTTTATTTTTCGGCTTACCGTTTAGGAGATATTTAATTTTTAAAAACGTGGGGGAAAGTGGGTTAATTTGTGACACGTGACGCGTTCTTATTGGTTTCTTCATTCTCACAGAAAGTTCTTATTGACCTGTGTCGCGTAAAAACTTTATGTAATGACAAATGCTTCATATAAACATTATGTAATGAAAAATGATTCATATATATAAAATGATATATGCTGAAACATTTGTCTAATAAAATCAATTGGGATGTACTTAAAATGTTTTTATCGGGATGTTCAATGTATATGTACAAAGGTAACCCAAATGTAATCGACTACATGTCCATTAATGATGGATCGTAATGGCCGAATAATCAAATACCAATAAAGATCATAAGAATTTCAATGAGTTAATTCTTAAAGAAAAATGAAGTTTTATTTTTATTAATCAATATTAAAGTCTAACCCTAACCCTAAACAAAAAAGGGTATATAAACAAAAAGATAGTTTGAAAATAAAGTTAGTAAAACAATAATTAAAATTGTTCAAAATAAACCCTAAACTTTAAAAATGACATATTAATATCTTCCAAATCTGCATCATCTATGAGTCATAATTGTATGCTAATTGTTAATCTAATCAATTGAGCTTGAAAGATATAATCCTACTTGATCTTGATCGAGATCCATAAAAGGAATTAAAGATGAAGCGCATACAAGAGTATGTAGAATGAAGATCAAAATCAACAACCTGAGATATATACAAAATAAATAAATAAATAAATAAAATCAATCTCGAATTATACAAAATAAATAAATAAATAAATAAAATCAATCTCGAATTGTAAGTATTTCAATTCCCATAAAACATGAAAGGAATAAAAAAGTGTAGGGTTCAGAGGAACAGCACTTTTATAAGGGGCAAGGAGAACAGATTTTTTACCAACTAAAAAGTGACACATGTCAGGCTGTCACCCGTGGTCCCCTCATTTTCTACCACCGAGGACTGTTTTACAATTTTAAAAAAGTTGTGAACCTGTTCGAAAAATAGCACAAAAATTTGGAAAAAAATTGTCCAAATAAAAAACCTAATAAAAAAATAAAATGCAATGAGAATTTCATCAACACGACATTGTTTCGTACAAAATAAAGATTATTTCCTAAACTCTTAATTTCACTAATACATCATTTTAATAATTTAAAGATACAAATGCTTCATTTTCAGCATGTTTCCTTTTGTAAAGATGATTTTTTTCTTTTCAACTTCAACTTTAACCAACTTCGATTTGGTAGATTTCTTCATTGCACTTCCCTTACTGTTTTATCTACAAAATGAATAACAAACATAAAGAAACTTACACTAAGAGCAAGTTGCATAAACATATAAAAATGCTAAATAACATAAAATGCAGTAACAATATATAAAATGGAGTAAAAAAGCACTAGTAATTTTCGAATGCAAGTATAAAATCAAGCTTTACAATTACATAAAATGCTAAAAAAATACATTAATAATATATAAGGATGCAACAAACAAATGCTAATATGATTCACATGAACTGCAATTAAAATGCAGTAGTGTAAAATGTAATAGAAATGTAAAATGCATTAGAAGAAATGTAAAATGCAGTGAATTTTTTCATATTACTTTTTAGATCTACTTTTCAGATCTGCTGAAAACTACTTCTTTCGCCGGAGCTCCGTTAGGAATGAGGTTTTTGCACCGATTGATGACGACAGAAGCTTGAATAACGATTTGATTGCGGTGGTGGTGACGGTGGTGGTGGTGGTGAAGGTGGTAGTGGTGGTGGTGACAATGGTAGTGGTGACAGAGGAGCGACGGTGGTGGTGGACGGTGACGGTGGTGGACGGTGACGGTAACGGTGTGTGTGAGTGTGTGTGAATTTAGTGTGTGTTAATGTGTGTAAAGAGAGTGTTCGTGTGAGAGAGAGAGAGAAGGAGGCAAAAATTATCCGACCAAAAAACTCTGACGTAGTTTACCCAACTAAAAACATTTTATGTAAGTTGCATTTAGGTCCCTCCGCCTAAAAGTGTTTGCAAAACACACACCTGCATGACATGGCATCATCTGGAGCGTTAGATTTTGAAATGAACGGTGGGGATCTTGCAGCCCGCCCCTCATATCACCTTAGCCCCTCAGATCCTCGATCAATAAAAAAGGGTTTAAACAAAAAAGCACATATCTGTTTTGGGAACAAAGTTCTAAATGTTCTCTACTAAAGGGTCATTGACCTAGTGGTATCGAAGTGACTTTCCAACAATAAGGTTGGACGTTCAAGTCATGAGGATGAGACAAATGTACATATTCGTGAATGAAATGTATATATTCTTGGTAGCACGGTGTTTGAGTTAAGTGTCTAAACCATAACTCATGTTATAAGGCTACGTTAGGTTCACGGAATATTTTTGATGCAAAGTAATTGAAATTTTAAAGAATATAAATTCAATTAAATGAAAGAATTTTATAAATAACAATTTTTTTAACAGCAAAATGATTTTATAAATAACAATTGAATTCATTAGTTAACCATACATCCTATAGAATGAAATATAGATTTCAATTCCGTAGAATTTTAAAAACTTTGACGAACCAAACGCATCATTAGGATTTATAAACCTTCATATTATCTTATCTTATCGTATAATTAAAAACAAAAGTATCCGTTTCTTATGAATTAAATTATTCCAACTTTTAGTCTTAAACCAATTACATTATCAGAAACCCCCGTCTGTATCCATGAAAATCAAAAATTTGCTTTTGATAATAAGGATAAATAAACTATAACATCATTTTCACAGGACAAATTAATTTACGGAATAAAAACCAGAAAATAACTAATGTTTGCCGTTTGGTTTCATCCTTGAGGTTCCTTTGTTTATGTCAATTAGTGAATGTCTTTATCGAGGGTTTCAACAATTTGTTTTATTTTTATCATAAAATAAATATATTGTAAGAAATTTGTTTAATTTTCGCGAATAAAATAAACAAAAATTATGGAAATTCATAAACGTCGTTACGTTGTTGGCTACTTTTCTCATTAGATACATCGATATTCATCGATGAAAACCATGTGGAAACGTTTTTGGTGATAGATGGAGATCTATATATTTATTAATAATGTAATAATGTATATTGAGTTGAATGGAAAAATAGATGTTGGAGCATTTTAACATGAATAATCTTTTAAGAAATGAGAGAAATATCACGGCTCGTTTAAAATCCACTTGTATGAATGTTTAGATAAGATTATCATTATTCTCAACACTCTCAAATACTCTTATACACATCGCAGCACTCGACATTATTAAAACTCCAGAGACTCACACGCATAAACAGAGGAAAACTTAGAATAAGACTCTCATCGGTCAACTACTCTCTCTTGACGTGCTCAACAAAATTCCCAACAATAATTATACAGTCGAAAGCTAGTTGTTTACTATAGAAATCATATATGAATCCAAAGAACTAGCTTTGATATATATTATCTAGAAATGGACTAAAAGAGAGTAAATAAAAGATAAAATTAAACACCTTTCACCTTAGATCGAATTTCACTATTGTTTTGCCTTTTATCTAAATAGTTGATGTGTTTTAATTATTTATAGAAAAAGTCATCTGTGCAATAAACTGCACGAATTGATTCGTGCAACAAGTTATAATGGAGGGACTAATTCTGTATATTTTGAAAAGTTAGAGGAATAGATGTATGAATATATATATGCAACTTAGAGTGTTTGTTGCACCTATTGCATATGCTGTCAATAGTCTATGTGATGTCCCCTAATTTATAAATCTTAATCCAACATTTATAAGACTTGGCAGTTGGCATATATTGTATAAGCCAAACAAAGGCACATAATACTTGTTCATCTTCTTCAATAATTCAAATCATAATTCATTCTTCTTGTTTTGTCTTCCACATCAAGCTTCTACATAGCTTTCAATTTCTTGTGTTTATTATACAACAAACAAGACTCCAATAAAATCTAAAACATACTAAATTATTGGTATTGATTTGATTATGTCAACTATAACACGAAATGAAGTGAGTTTTTCGTCGGGAGAGGGAGAAGAAGGCCAGGAAAAGCAAGTTCATGATCTTAAAAACCACATTCATGGTGAAAATTTAATCAATGTTTCCATTTCATTACCACCTCCTCCTAAAAAGAAGAGAAATCTACCCGGAACTCCAGGTTCGTATGTTTGTTTGTGTTTTTACACACGTACCACTATTTTTTCTCCGTACACAACTAACTGTATTTTCAATGGTGTACAAACAGTACAATATAATATCATAAAACACAGTTAGTGGTGTACGGAGAAAAATTAGTGGTGTACGAATCATTCTCTTGAATGAAATGTTTATATTTTTAGCTCACTTTTAATTTGTGGTTTTTAGTGTAAAAATTAATATAAGAAGTTTGATTTAGTGTAGAGATGCATGAGTTTGTTATTAAAAAAGAAAATGATAATTTAGTGTAGAGATGCACTAGTTAAGTTGGTAACGTGTTTCAAAATCAATAATTAGGACACTCATAAATTAACTTATAAGACCATTTACCTAGAATTTGATTGACTTTTGTTTTGTTATGATGAATAAAGTTAACATAATGCTAATATGCTATATTACTAATAAAATTTTTATTGGATTTTGGACACATACAGATCCTACAGCAGAAGTGATTGCTTTATCACCAACTACACTAGTGGCAACAAACAGATTCATATGTGAAATTTGCAACAAAGGGTTTCAAAGAGACCAAAACCTACAATTGCATCGACGAGGCCATAATCTTCCATGGAAACTAAGACAAAGAACTAGCACCGAAATGAGGAAACGGGTATATGTTTGTCCTGAACCATCTTGTGTTCATCATAACCCGGCTCGAGCATTAGGTGATCTCACTGGGATCAAGAAACATTTTAGCCGAAAACATGGAGAAAAGAAATGGAAATGCGACAAGTGTTCGAAAAAGTATGCAGTTCAATCTGATTGGAAGGCTCATCAAAAGACTTGTGGCACTCGAGAGTATAAGTGCGATTGTGGCACCATCTTCTCTAGGTTCGATTAGTACTCATTGGCTTTAGTTACTTAAAAACGTTATCAGTCATTCACACATAATACTTATATATGTTTTTTTAATTTATTTTGGTTAGGAGGGATAGCTTTATAACTCACAGAGCATTTTGTGATGCGTTAGTCGAAGAAAACAACAAAATGAACCAAGGAATGTTACAATCTCAACATTTGATTGGTCATATGGACTCCAACGGGCTAATTGGCTTACCCGATTTCAACAATTATGACCCAAAAAGCCCAATGAAATCGCTTCCTCAAGAACTACTTTCAATGCCATTTAAACCATTAAACATGTCGAGAGGCATGTTCTCGAGTAGCTCCTGTACCCTTGTTGGAAACCCGAGAGGTGGATCCTCATCATCTTCCGGGCTGCAACTTAGCTCACCAAACGGTACATCGGGCTATGGAAACTTCCAACAAGATAGTAAAGTTGCAGCTTTACTTTCTGGGCCTGCAGGCCTTATGTCCGCAACAGCCTTGCTTCAAAAAGCGGCCCAAATGGGTGCTACTTCAAGTAATGGGATAAATTCCCCAATGATGCAAAAGAGCTTTGTTACAAGCATGGGTGGCCCAGATTCGTCGGAGCCAAGACCTACTTCGCCTTACGATATCCGACAAGGTGGACTATACAATAACTTCGATGTCCAAAATAATCAAACAATTATAGAAGGAATAAATGGTGGGAGTAAAGGATACAATTCTTTTCAAAAGCCAAATGCACAAGATATGTTTGGGCCGGCCCTTGGGCCTCGTACTAATTCAGGTATCATTGATATGGGAATTTACAGTGAATCGTTAATGAGAGGAGATCAAAGTAATGCATTTACAAAGAATTTAGAAAATCGTGAAGATAGAAGTGATGACAACTCTGTCTTGATTCAAGGTACATCAAATTCGGGTATGGAAAGAAGCCCATCAAAGTTAGGCGGTAACGTTAATGGCAACGACAAGTTAACAGTCGATTTTTTGGGGATTGGAGGATCAAGACCACTAAATATACAAGAACAACAACAACAACAACAAAGATTAAGTGGGTTTCAAGAAGCAAGTCAAATAATGAATCCATTTCAACAACTTATACAAGGAGACTCTTCAGCCAATGAAAAACCCATTTGGGGTGAATGACAATTAGTGAAATGTTCATCATTTGCAAAAATATTTTTAACAATAAGATTAAGTAATTAGTTAGGCCTCAGAAAGCATTAGTGGATTTGACGGGTCAATTAGTTATTTGGGCCGAATAGCTTGTTATTTTGATAATCAGGTTGGACTAACCTTGAGTCCTTGAACAATTGATGTCATTTTTAGAAAACTTGACCAATAAAATAAGGAATAATCGAATGAAAAGTGATAGACCTAATGAAACATCAAGATATGACCTTATATGTATTCTAATGAAATAAGGAATTTCTCTTAACTAGTAATCAAATGAAAAATGATAAACCTAATAGAATATCTACAACATTGTGAATTTAACCTGGTAGTATCATTTCCTTCTTTGTGAGGCGAAAGAGAGAGAGCTTTTATGAAATAGGTAATGGTGTCATGGGTTCGATCTTAACTCATCGTGAAAGTGTGGTCCTTAGGTAAGGTTCGATCTTACTTCCATTTTCCTTTCTCAAAAACATAAATACTTGCGATATTAAAATTGGAAAAGAAAATGTTAGAAAACCCACAAATGAAATAAACCAGAAATAAGAGGACAGTATTGAGCAATACTAATATTTAAAGGGTATAAAATGTAACTTACGTTTTTCAATTTTTGACCTATCATATACATCCGCGGCGCCGCAGATACACACACAAAACCCTAAAACCCCAAATTCCATCGTATAAATACACAAATACATACCTTCTCAAATCACAATCGCCATCGAAGTTTATCTGTATTTAAATCTGCAAATCACAAACAACTCTTTTGAGTTTTCACCATACGTAGTTCTATCGTTTTCGATTCGATTCGATTCGATTCTTCAAAGTTTTTAAAGTGTAGAGATGCTATGATGCTTAAAAACTACCTATTTTATGAGAGAAATTTTCTCATGATTAGAAATTACCAATGGATCCTTCTGAGCTCTCTCTACTCTATTTCAATTGTTTTAATTTATTTTTAAATAAAAATTAAAGGTTTTGATGTGATGAGAAAGTTGTCGGAATATATAATGTCGATTGAAAATACTTCCAGACTACAATTATCTGATCAGTTTATTTTTAATTTTTATGGTTAATTATTTATTTATTTATTTGCTAAAGTTGTAATGGAAAAGGGATGGAAGTGATGATTATTTCCCCAGATGATCGAAGTTGATTATACTGTGCGCTATTTTTAATTCTCTCTTCTTCGGAGAGAATCCAAGCCAGAAATCTGATCTCTCTCTTTTTTTTTTAAATTTGTTTTTTTAAGAAAAATTAAAATTATCATTTAATGATAATCAAAATGATTTAGCAGAATATACTCGTTTAAGAGCACGAGTAGTGGTTCGGTTCAATGTTTAAATACCTGTTATGATCTTGAAGTTCAAGTGATTACACAAAAATATTTTGAACCCTTTAGATCAAAGGAAAACATTAGTTTATAGAAAATTATATCCACTATGAGCTTGTATTAAAGATGGAATTAAATTTAAACATGTTTTTAGTTTCTTAAATTAAAGATTTATATTTTTGTTATAGAATAAAATATTGAAAAAGAATAGAATAAACTTGCATGACCAATATTGTAACAATAATTCTATAATTCAATTTAATTTTTAATACTGAGAGGTGAATTACACAAAATCCCTGCAATTTATATGAATGCAAATTGTAATAAGTAATTTGGTAAAATTAAACTTGTACAAAATTATTGCCTCTTGTTTTCCAAATTCTATCTGACATCATTTTTTATGTTGAAATTCTGGCAGCTGAAAAGTAACTTGCATAGAGTTGGATATTTGGCTCTTGAATTCTTCTGGCACTTCCATTTCATCACTAACAAAAGCAGCCACAAATTCATATATTAACCAACTAACACGGATAATATAAATTTTAACAAGTGAAAAACAAAGATTAAATGTTTCAGTTACCTAATAAAGGCATCAACTGGCGTTGAGACCTCGATCTCGACTATAGACTTGTCTTGCAATTTGCGTTTTGTTATACGCTTCACAACTACCTTCTGTCAAAATAAAGTTTAGATTACATAAAACAGCAGTGCCAATAACCTAAAAGTGATTTGTGAAATAATGTACTGAATGAAACACCGAGTATATGATTAATTTTAGCGTACAAGAGTTGGGCATAATGGGTTGAATTTAGACATTACAAGTTTTGTAGTATAGCTTAGTATTTGGACAAAGGTGTTTCCGTTCAATCCGACCCATTCTGCATATACTAAAATTTTAGGGAAGTCGAGAGTAATTTCAATTTTTAGTGTATCACGGAAGTGAAAATCTGGTTTGAATTAATTGGGTGTACCTTAGGAAACTTCGAAGTCAGCAGCTTAGTAACCATTTTTTCGATCTCATTTTGTTCTGACATCGGATTGTTTGAATCATAAGTTACTTCTGTGACTTCTTGCTTAGTTATGGGCTCTGCAAAATGAAACAAGAAAGATGACTTCAGAGTTCAGACCCTTGAGATTAATAGAAGCCGTATTGAACTCTAGTTTGGTTATGGTGTGATAGAGCATTGTTTTACAAGAAACGAGTTACATACCCAATTGTATGAAGACTTCAGAAACTTCAGGATGAGAATTCTGAATCTGGTAACGAACACTTTCACCAATTTGATGTGCTACACTGATACTACAGAAGGGATCAACCTGCAAGAAGAGTCCATTTGCCAACATGTAAGCAGGATGTAGGTTAATGAAGCATTAGTTGTAAGCAAAATAAATTTTATAGAAGCCAAGTCACCTCAATCTTTACATCAAGATATAGAGATGAACCAGCCCGTCTTCCCCTAAGGTGTCTGCAACCCTGTAATATTGAATCAGAGTTCATGAGCAAACATACCACAATCTCATAGTTTTTACTTTATATACTTCCCTTCTCGAGGTCCAAAAAAAAGAAGATAAGTTGAGTATTAGTCTAGAGAGAGCCACATTTGTTAAAAAAAGAAAAGAAAAAAGGAGAGCCACAGGGAAATACTTAGCAAAATTTAAGATCAAATTTGAAGACTCAACATTTAAATATCCATATTCATAGAAATTGTTTTATTATAACTATTTTATCTATATACTACATATAAAGCATTTTACCCTTCTATTAAGAACAATGTTTCAAGTCAACACGAACCAAGTCAATCCACACACAAAATAGAAGGAAAATAACTACTTGTTTTGAACCGTTACCCAACCTGCCCATTTCGTTACCTCTGGCAAGCAGTATATAGGTCACGGCGAAATGAATGAATCAACTTACCTCGACCCCTTTCACTTGTAATACTGTCTTTCTGATTGGGTCCAAATGATGTGATGGTATTGCAGCATCCACCAGTTCCAAGATACTGGACAGAAAAGTAGGATAGTTGGTAAGAAATGTGCCTCCTTGATGATTTCACTTCATAAAGAGCAGAAAACTATAATACCATGACCTCCTTTTACACTAAGATATTATATTTAGTTTTGGCAAGGAAAATTTATGTTAGACAGCGTAGAAATTAAAGAGTTCCAAGATTCTGATGTGTGGTGTACCATCCTTCCATATATAGTTTTGAATGGGCTAAATTATAAAAAAGTAAGAGCATCAACAATCAAACAAAGTGGATTCATCATGCATCAGTTGTCATAAATAAAGCAATGGGGAAAATTAATAACTACCTCTGGTAACCAGTTTGGAGTCCAGCCTTTAGGATCATGCCCGAGACAACGAGTCCAGCTAGGGGATCCAGAAACCTCACACCAAGAATAGATCCACCTGATATCATGATCCAAGAGATGATGAGAATTTATTATTCACCAAGGAAAAAAATATAAACATGCTCATTTGTAGACTCTGTTGTCAAGCAATATAAATGTGACGAGTTTGCCAGTTTAGCATGAGTTCCAACTATAACTTTTTTCATGTTTTGCTCAAAGATTTTCATAATAAATCACAAATAATGCAAGTAAAGAAAGAAGGATACACTCATGGGCAAATAAAAATGGTTTATCGTTTTATTTATTTGTTTTCAAGTATTCAAGGAATCTTAAGCTAGTATTTGAACATTGAATATTTATTCATAATTTTATAAGTAATAAGGTATGAGTACACACACACACGCGCGCGCGAAGGATCAATGATACTTACCAACCCCTACAAGAGCAACAAGTGACGAAACAGCGTCGGCACGATGATGCCATGCATTTGCTTTCATCAATCCACTACCAGACCTTTCTCCTGCCTTCTTTGTTACCCAATACAATCTGCGAGCATAAAACCTTATATATAAAATGTCAAAGTAAAATGGGCAAGGTGGGTGAGAATCATACCATCTACCAGTAAAGCATTGGACCAATCTCTATAAGCATGCGGAAGGTAGCATTTAAAGATGTATGCAGTGTCAGATATAAGAATACAATCAAAGGTGAGCAATTTGTTTGGTAATAATTCAATTATTGCAACAGAATACGGAAGTTCCCGAATAGCTTACTCTAAAACATTTCCATTATCTAGAGTGGTTTCTAAGACTAGCTTACTGCTTACTTCTCCATATACAGGAGAGACAAATGATCGAACAGAAAATGAAAGCTAACACTTTGTTTTTCCCTTTCTTACATTAACTTAAACCACTCTGTTATGAAAAGATATCTCATAACACAAACACAATTATGCATGTGAAAGTAATGATGTAGTTAAAGAGACTTTAGTTCATGAGATAAGACGATAAGGACATGAACCTATAACACTAAAAAGATGAAAGAAAATGACAGGTCTTCATTTATTAGATTATTAAGTACCCTTCTTTGACAGCAATCGCGACAATAGTCATATTCAAAGCTAGGATCGGATGATCCATGTCAACCCCGTGATGATGACTGTGAGCATGTTGAAGAGGCAATGACTGATTAGCTACTTCAGGAACTGCTGACAGTACCCCCTGCCCGAAGAATTAGAGCCAATATTAGTGTGGTGAAAAGCAATAACTCTGCTTCTTTTTGCCAATAAAATAAGCAAGTAGTTTATTAATGATAGATGCATTTATAAAAAAGGAAACAAAAAATTATACCATCAAAACATCCAAAGCATGCCATGCAATACCTCCAGCCGTTAATAAAAGCACACTAGAAATACCAAGTGCACCTAGAGTCTCGAACTTGCCATGCCCTGAAGTTAGTTTGCAAATTGTAAAGATAAATCTCATTGTTCAGGCATTTCAACTATGTTAAACAGATATCTATGCTTATTCAAATCCCACAACTAGTATGGAAAATCATGAGATTCATGAATCTAACTAGATTAGCAACCAAAACTACATATGAACCACAATGAAGGAAACTGAGGGAAATCTCACTAGACTATATTTATTTATTGATCATTAAAAATTTAAAATCATGCCAATTTTTAGATTTGCCTCAACTATATAGAAGCATCATGCTTAACATCCACGATAGCCCTAGTAAACTAGCAAAGCATACCATATTCATATACTAATTTTGAGGGGAAGAATTGAAATTCCACTTATAGTTGGTGACGGGAGAGAATTCAATTTCTTTCCTACATATTATGGAACGGAACATGCTAATGATTTATTTTTCCTAATCTAAGAATCTTTATTTAATGAGCAACTTACATTTAACTGTGATCCTACATAATCTCAAAAGGTAACATTAAGATTATATCATTGTGCAATATAGTTTTTAGCAGTTTCTCCTAAAACAAAATCAGGCAACACAGCAAGCAGCGATTTAATGATCAAATCAAAGGAGAAGAGAGTCGGTACAAATCAAAAGTGACCATATGGGTGTTCTTTGTCCTTTGGAACCCTTGAAGCTCTAAATGATAGCAAAGCAACCCCACTAAGGACCTGCATGATAAGTGAACATTAGTAAGATACTAAGCTCATGATCATAGGACTTGGCTTAGTCTCTACATAATCTTGGAATCACACTCAAAAAATCAACAGAATTGGCTTCATACATTTGCTTCCTCAGTTGTTCACGGTGATTAAAGCTTAGATATGTCCAACTTTCAATACAAGCAAGAAAGGGAATACTACTTGCTTAGACTTAATTAATGTTATACGACGAATTTACAATATAATATATATTTAGGCTAAACTCAAGCTTGCCATGCTTGCCATGCTTTTGTGAACTCAGCTCGGTTAAAATTTTTACACCAACATCATTTTTGCTAATTAAACTACGTCAAAAAAGCTCGATAAGAGCTACAATTGAGCCTTTATAAGCTCGAGCTCCGCTCATTCAATACCTTAAACTTATTTTTATCCTCAAACTCGAACTTGATTTGAACTCGATAAAAGCTTGCATTCCTAAATTCAGCTATAAACATCAGCAAATACCATTTGCACGCCTATTAAAAATCTACGATAACTACTACCATTACAAATTCATGTTTATTGTACTATCTGCAGCAAGATTCAAATGAATTGACAATTCTAGTTAATAATTAACGTTTTAAATAAATTACCACATCGGATAGAGAATGAGCAGCATCGGCGATGATGGCAGTGCTACCGGAAAACTTATATTATCCTCAAACTCGATAAAACCTTGACTCAAACGTGAATTGAACTCAATAAAAGCTTGCATTGCTAAATTCGGTTATAAACATCAGCAAAAACAATTTGCATGCATATTTAAAATCTATGAAACTAGTACCATAATAAATTCATGGTTATTGTACTCTCTGCAACAAAATTCAAATGATTTGACATTTCTAGCAAATAGTTAACGATTTAAATAAATTACCACATCGGATAGAGAATGAGCAGCATCAGCAATAATGGCAGTGCTACCGGACAAATAACCGGTCAGTACTTTTCCGGCGGTCAATCCGATATCGGCGGCGAGACCTAGCCGGAAAATCCTTTCACCTTCTTTACTCGTTTGATCGTGGTGGTGATGAGAATGACCTACATGCCACCGCTTACAGATCTTAAACTTAGGGTTTTCAGTGTACGATTGATCGTATAATCTAGGGATTATAGGGTACAATAGTTTTGTAGTGTGTGTGGATGATGATGATTGGATATATGTTTTTGATGATTTGTGAAATCGTTTGATGAGAATTGAATTGAAGAATTTGGATCCCATTTTTTTCATGGGATTGATCATCAGTCAGATTATTTTCAACTTGAAATTGCGTAAATGCTCTGAAATGTTCTCCTAAAGCTCGTCTTTCATCATTCTGATTCGTTTGATATCATACCAGTCCTTAAAATTAAATTAAATTAAATTATTAATTTTTGTTAAATATTTTGAGGGTACAGTAATAAAACTATTAAAATATTCTTATTCAAACACTTGTTATTTTTATATAGATTGATGTACATATACGTAAATATCTATATGTATATACTAAAGGAGTATAAAAGAAAGCTTAATAACTAACCATTTGGCATAAAATCCTACGTGACAATTTCTTATAATTTTCAAATTAATAAATTAATTATATTTTAAATAGTTTATGATAACTATAAGTTATTATCACAATTGTCAAATTATTATTAAACAAGGATACGTTTATGATAATTAATTTATTAATAATTATCTATTAATTATTATTGTCGTGTTCAGTTCTATTATGTTTAGGATATATTTTAATAATTGTATTGGTGCATTTTCTTGATTATTTATGTTTGTATTATGTATTTACATTATTCAATTGATAATATAGTTGATATCTAAATTTATTTACTTTTCTAAAAAAGTTCGATGTAGATGATCTTCATTTGATGTACCATAAAATTAAATATTGTAAATATGAGATTGCCGTACATCGTACGGGTTTGCATCTAGTTTAGTAGATATATAGATATAGAAATACAGAGATAGAGATATAGATATAGATATAGATAGATATTACAGGAGTAAATTACATTCCAGGTATTTGAAATATGTCATTAATTTCACCCCGTTTTCAGATTGAATTTTTTGCAAGTTCAGTCCCTTGATCCGATTTTTCCTTCACTACCCGTCTTTCATCTATCATAAAAATGACTATTATTTTTTAATCATCATAGGTTGCACTAATTTTTGATAATTCAAACATGTAATTTTCTATTTTTTTTCTTTGCTTTCGTTGAATATATGAAGTGGTATATAAAAAGATAAATCGAAATGTATAAATGAAAATCAACTGAATTATAATTGTTTAGATTGTTTTGACATCCCCACGATTGAATTTCAATGTATTATACTTGGCATAAACTAGTTTTATAAAATTGAATCGGATTAAAACAATTCAACTCACCAAATCAACATCCCTAGACTCGTACACATCTCATTTGTTCGGTTCTTAGTAAGAGTTTATTTTTCCTAAATATTAAAAACCTTCTAGTTTAATACAAGTTCTTCAAATTAATAAATACTAAAGTGTGACTTTAATCATTTAAACAGAATATCACTATCAATATCCTTAATTAAACGTATGGAGTATTTATAATATGATATTTGCAATTATTAAAACCACATGTGGGTTTCATCCCACATCGCCTAGGGAAAAGAGAAAACTAGTCTTTATAATAACCACTCAAACTACCAGAGCTGCCGGACTTGGTTACGCAAGTTTGTGACCCAAGTGGGGGTATTTAGATGGGTTCGAAGGTGTTGAACAGGACAGCCTTCGGAAGTTTTAGAGAACCAACGAGCAAGATTATGTCGGGCTCTAAAAGGGGTTCGCGGTGATGACATTTGGTGCCTCACGGGATTCAGCCTTTGAAGGGTGTCGGTCGAGGATCACAGAAACAATAAATTGCCCTGGGCCCGAGTGCAAGAAATCTGTGCGCTGGTGGGGCGCTCTTTCGGAGTGAGCCACTGGAATATCCATTTCCATTCGAGTCAAGTGAGACTTAGGTCCGACTTGGGTTGCATGGCGTATGTGCTGACTTAACCAGAGCAGCAACCGGCACGTTATCGACTGTTAAAGGTGCGAACTGTGAATTCTTACTCGTTGCCTTGGCTACAACTTCCGCGGTTCTAGTCCTTGTCAACCCCAACTCCCATCTTTTTAGATGAACCTTTTTCACCTTGTGTTAGGTTGGCTTTTCGTGTCTATTTTGGTATAGTTTGACTCGCTGCACTTCCTAATTTCAGATCGAATAACTTCTATCAAAACGGTGTCACAAAAATAGCCTATATGAATCTACAGAAATCAACTTTTTTTCCTAATATTTTTGAGCAAATAGTACAAATTATGTTTTTAAAGTTCCCAAACAAAACATTATAGTTAGGAAACAGTAACTAACTTATTCCCCAATGAAAACAGACCTTCTACATAACAAATTCCGTAATATAGTACAAAGTAAAAGGACCATTTATATACTTCAATCAATTTTTTGTTTCCATGAAATCCCTACTTGAGTGTAGTCCCACATCGGCTAAAGAGAAAAGGGTACTAGTGTCTATAAACCTTGCTCACAACTTCATGAATGCTGGGCTCAGTTACTTGAGTCTGTGACCCAAGTGGGGGCATTAAGGTGGGTTAATTCTCCCCCTTGTCACCTTCAACGATTTGAAATGAAGGGGAATCATGAACACCAATTAAGTGACGGGTTAGTCTTCAAACCCATTTGTGGTGGCAGTATCTGTTTCCACCAACATACCTCTCCCTTCGTACATATGGGCTGACTTTATCAGAGCAGCCAAATGGTGTACTACTAGTCTACTACCCCCTCATGGGACTAAAACTTTCATGATTGGTGTTTCTTCTTCGAACCCCAACTCCCAACCTTTTTTCGCTGTCTCGTTGGTTGTGCGCTTTAATAAGTAATACTTGTGTCGAATGTAAATAGCCGGATCGCCGAAGGGTAATTTCTATTTCGGTGAAATTTTAGATTCACGTGGCGAAAATGTAGTGGTAGACGAAATAATCATTGACCGGCGAAATTGTCATGATTAGATATTCTTTTGGACAAGTGACGAGCGAGCAATAACTGGCCCATAAAAATTCGCCCGGTCGACGAATGATTTTTTTATTTTTTGGCGATTTTTATGTCTAGTTTTGAAAAAAAAAAATTGACAACGTTTGTTTAATGAAAAGAGGTCTCTTGATTGTCTATTTTTGTAATCTCACTTTATATATAAAAGAGAGTCTAGACCATTGATACCAATTGCTCATGTTGATTAATTAAGCTAAACAAAAAAATACACCTCATTTCCTCCATTGCCCTTCTACATACATCCATTTAATTTGGTCAACACAATTAATTTAGTATATTTAATATACTATTTAATCCTATTCAAAAGGTTTTCAAAGATTAGTATTTAGCCACAATAATTTAATCATTTATTTACTATTAAAATCAATTTCAATTTACAATAGACTCTTAGTTTGTTACAGAAAATATGGTAACTTATCAATGCTTGGTCACCAAATAAACCTTATTTTCAGCCCCTTGATTTTTTTTTAAAAAATTTTAAAATCATTCACGTAAATTTAATCCCTCCAATTTAATTGACATATACAATATAAGTTCCACATATATCTCTCACCTCTTATTATTGTGAAAGAAACTATCCACTACAATAATTAGCAAAATCGAATTTCATAACCTTTTATTCGTAAGAATGGCAGCTGATCAAGATTTCACTCTTTTGAATCTTATTAAAGGTTACATAGATGACATGAAAGTCCGTGTGAAGGTGTTCCTTTAGTGGAAGTCTTGCTACATGAACAACCCAACGAAAGTTGCATCTATTGACATTATTCTCATGGATCAATAGTATTTTAGCAAAGACTCCATAATTATGTAGTAAACGATTTATATTAATTTTATTTATGATCCATTCTTTCAATATGATACATATGTCCTCTGTTTAGGTCCATAAATCACAAAAAAAATCTTTTTACATATGTTTTTTAGTATATATAGCGACACATTTGGTTATCCATGAAAATATAATACATGGGTGGATGATTTTGTGAAATCTCATGTGAAATCAGAGTAAATATACATGTTCATAGTATTATAACTTTTTTAGATAAATATCTCTAATCTCCAATCCATTAGGTTGGACAAACAATTATTGATCAAACGAATTTACAAGGGTGATTTTCTGTTTGTTCACACTTAAAAAATTAGTAAACATACTTTATTATGTTTCAACAAATATATGTGTTCATCTTGATATAATTTTTTTATGCAGGGAAAAGAATTATTGCTCCGGTGAGGAAATTTTCGTTTCCAGGTTTTGAAGAAACCTTACAAGAAGGGAACTTTGTTGATTTTAGTAACTTTGGTGTCGATCCTTACAAAGGAGATTATCGTATTATTGAGCATGATTTTAAGTTAAATATATTTAGGTCATCTAAAATATGTAAATGTCCATCATTTGAGTCAGCTTGGTTTCAAGTTTGTGAAGTTTGATGATATTTTGGATTGGAAGGTTATCAATTGTTTTAGGTTTGGTAATTTTCTGTCGTTTATTTAGATGATTGAACATACAACAAAATATATCATGTATTGTTTGAATTGCTGAAATATCTAAAACATTTTATCATTTACATATTTAAAAACGATTCAAGAACAATCTTGTCATAAAGCGAAAAATTCTAATTTCAAAATGTTCACCCTTTACACCTCTTTAAGGTTTTTTTATATCTTTATTATACAGACACAATAAACAAATGTTTAATATGTTTAAAAAGTACAATTAGATGATTGAGCAAATTCTAATATGTATTTCGTCAACCAAGTTAATCAAACCAATGGTAATATCGTTCCTCATCTTCTTTTTTTGGTCCACGTGATTACAATAAACTATAAGGTTCCTCATCCTCTTTTTTTTGGTCCACACGATTATGATAAACTATAAGGTAGTAGTAATAGTAAGTTTTATTGTGAAGTCAAATGATCATACATGCATGTCATTTTATAAAGTGAAACCGTATGTTACTTAAATAATAATATGTAGCAACAACTTATTTTTTTAGTAAACGTTACCATTGTAAAGCATATAGCTTTGTTATGGCATATACTATAATTTAAAACATATGTTCAACATCATTTAAGTAACATATGGATTATAGAGTTATCTAACATCTAACATAATTATATAACAATATACATTTTGACTATAAATCATGTTGTAGTCCGCAAATTTTGCAGATTATTATCTAGTTTTCTCTAAAATCAAAAACTAATATAAACCAATGACCATTTGTATAACTTGTTCAATATTTGTTCCCCCACATCGGCTGAGGAGAAAAGATTACTACTGTTTATAAACAATAGCTAAGAACTCTAAAACTGCTGTCTACTGGACTTGATTACGCGAGTCTGTGACCTAAATGGAGGCATTAAGGTGGGTACTCTCCCCCGACCCCTTGTTACCTTGAAATGAAGGGGTGTATATGAAATTAGGAACACCAATGCCTGAGGACTAAAACTTTCATGATCGGTGTTCCTCCTTCAAACTCCAACTCCCAAACTTACTCCCAAACTTTTTTCATTGGCTCGTTGGTGGTTCGGCTCGTAAAAGTAAAATTATTGATGGCGGGTTGCATAAGTAAAAATTTATCGAATGCGAATATGGAGGTTAAATTCTTAGTAAGGTGATAAATACAACTTATAAATTGGTTCATGCACCAAACTTATGATATTAGATATTTGTACTGTGAACTTTATTTGTTGTACACTATGATTCTCCCTAATAATTAATTCTCAAACAACTATGAACAGTAGCTATTTGTTTTATTAGGCGCGAATTTAATATATATATATATATATAATAGGTTTAATAACACTATTAACAAATGCATTGATAGCTTGATGGTTTATGATGTTGTACCACATGCGGGAGGACCCGGGTTTGAACTGCATGGGAGCAAGCATATTTAGTGTTTTTACCCCTTCCTTTGTTATGTTATTATTATACATACATTTTAAAATTATTTTACCCTTTCATTTGTTATTGTTATTGTTATGTTATTATTATACATTTTAAATTATTATTTGACAAAATTTATTATTTATGTGTACACAGTTATAATTTGTTTTTGTTGTTGATTTTGTTTTGTTTATGTTGTTATTATATTATTTATTATTTTTTTTCTTTATCGTATTTTCGCATTATTATTTGTATTATAAGTGATTGATATAAGTAAACAACTGCTAAAACTTTCTTTAGTATGTGACGAAATACAACAAGGAAATCGAATACGGCAATATTGTTTGTTAAAAAATGTTTTTTGTCCCGTCGCGAAGCGCGGGCTTATGACAATCAATTTGGATGTTATATTTATCACCTTCCAAATTTTTATGGAGCTTTTTCGACATGTGTTTGTACTTTTTCGGTATGCATTGTTGGTTAATTTATAATAAGCTTGCTAATGGAACATGGTTGCAATAAGTGTTTTTTCTTTAGCCAACGGCTTTTTTTGCTATTTGGCTTGAGGCCGAAACAGTTTTATTGACATTGGTTGAGCTAGCAAAGTATGTTCACTCATAGCCTTATATCATTAAGTCAAGCTTGATCTCGGCTTAATTATATGTTGCTTGTTTTTTGTTAGCCGAGGGAAGTTGCTAGTAGTAAATGTGACACGTACGTCTTCTTCGAGTTGTTTCAAACCAAGTAAAATTATCAAACACCTTACGAGTCTCTTAGATACCCACACCGAAACAACAAAACCCAATCAAAACCATCCGAATAACAATCAGGTTAATTGGTTTGGGGCGCGTATGCCCATAAGTCCAAACTCATGACAATAGTTAAAGAAAACCAATAATAATAACTCGAAAAATTTAATGAAATTGAAGTATAATAAACTCATTGTATATTACGATCATCTTTCACAAAAAAGAATTCACGGATTTTCAGTTCAATTATCTAATAGTCATTTTGTTAAGTAGAGTGTTATTGACTTTGACTGAACTTTTAAATGAACTATAGCATTCAATGTAAAAATTAACAAATGAAAACCTTTTATCAGTAAATGTAACATAATGAGAAATATGTATTTCATGAAAAGTAAGTCTACCACTATTTTAGTTCATTACAAGAAAGGAATTGGCCAAGGCTGTTAACTTTTAAAATCAAATTAACCCTATCGATCGTAAATCCATACATAGAAAATATTATACTAACGTTATATTGGATTTCAGGTGGTCCTAAACATGAAATTTTTAAATCCAAATCTGAACCAAAAGCCGGTTATAATATCGCTTAAAATCAATACCCAAACCAAACTCAAATAACCTGAAATCATTTAGACCCAAGCCATTAGGATCAGATGGTTTTTCGGAAAACCGTTTAATGAACACCCCTGTATCTAGAATGATGGTTCATAGTTCCTCTGGTCATCATCTTATGTGCACTGGCAAGGCTGACTTAACCAGAGCAGCGGCCGGTCCCCACATGGAGACCAACTGGGCTTGAGCAGGTTATTGTCTTGGTCGGAAAGTACTATCATTGTTTGGATCCGCCATCAACCCTACACCCACCTTTTTAGAACCGCTTTTGTCTAGTTTGAAGCTGTTCTTTTCTTTTTAGAACCGCTTTTGTCTAGTTTGAAGCTGTTCTTTTCTATTTATATTTTCATTGTCAAGTCAGCTTCGGTTTAGATACTTTCTTAAGTTGGAACATTCCGAGCGGAAATATGTTTTTTACCTTTTGTTTCATTGAGTACAAGATATGTTCAAGAATTAGTTTGGTAGGGTTTAAAATCTGAGCAAAAATCATATAAGAGACTGGTAATGTGTTTGATAAAATGTAACACTAATGGTCTCACGAAGATAACTATAACAAAGGATTCCTAAATCGTGAAGTGTTTGATAAAAGTATTTAGTATAAAATAATTAAAAAAGAAGAGACACTTCGTGAAGTTCATAAGCTATTTAGTATTTACAAAAGCCAACTTTAAGGCAATTCCTGTTCTTGGTTTTGAATTGGATTTTGTGAAGTTCATGTGAAATAAGTCCCTTGAAGAGACACTTTTAGTACACATATTTCATTACATATATAAAATAATTAAAAAGAAGAGTAAATTATACGGATAGTTCTTGTGATTTGTGTAAAATTACACCGATCGTCTTTATCTCTTGTAAATTATACCGATCATCCTACCCTCCCGTTAACACTCGCTAAAAATTAATGTTTACTCTAAAATTTGAGGGTATGAATGTCTTTTTACCATATATTCTTCCCAACCTACCTTTGTTTTGTCTCTCCTATCACCCACAACTAGCACATCTATTCTCTTTGCCCTTCCATCATCACCGCCAACCACTTTGCTTCTCATTTACCCCATTCATTTTTCAAGATTTTGTTATGAAATCTTTAGGGCGCGTTTAGTTAGGGCGCGTTTAGTTATAGAAAAGTATCTTCATTTTTCCTTTTTTATTTTTATAGAGTTTTTTGTCCCTTGAAAATTATAAGGGGTTTAGAGAACGCGTTCAAATGTAAGGGATGAAGTTTTCATTTTTCAAATTAGAAAAACTAGAAAACCTTAAATTATATATTTCATTTTCTTAGAAAACTCCTCCGGAAAACTCCAACTTAAACGCATTTTCTAATTTTTCAGTTTTCTTAGAAAAATTGTTAAAAATGAAGGAGTTTTCCGTAACTAAAAGCGCCCGTAACAACTTTCAACATTTCAGTGATAACGATATCACACAAAAACCAAGAAACTTGAGTGAATCAAACTCCACTACCAGTTTCCACCACTTCACCACTCCCGTCGCGATAGCCCCGCCATCAACCACCCCTGCTTCTCCCCCTCCGACAGCTTGTTTCCGCACAAGTCCATGTTTCCCATCTTCTTTTTAACCATTGTCGGACACTCCAGCTCCGACGAACTCTCCGTCGGCTCCACACACATCCACCTCGGTCCATCACCCCCTCTTCTCCACCAGCACACATCACCTTGAGTATATCTCGAATCTTGTAATCGATCTAAGTGTTTATTTACGTTTTTTAATTCGAATTTGTAGATTTATAAGATTCAATGTGTGGGTTTAAATTTAAGTATTAAATTGGTGACGTTTAATTAAGAATAAATAATTTATTTGAGAAAAGAGAGAAAAAATGGTGTCACAGGGGTTGATGTAACGTAAAAACTAAAAAGTCATGTTTTTACGTACATTATTTCTCACTATTTGAACTATTAATTAGTGAAAACATCTTAAATCGATATTTATTTACTAAACATCACTACAGTGCTTCAAATACAGACGTTGCAATAAAAAACGCTATAAACATCCAAATAACATACAAAACAAAGCAAATAAATTTCACATGATTCTTCCACTTTTATTTTACCTTATGATATACACTTCCTAACCACTATTTTATGATTCATAGGTAATTACGAGATCAAAGAATCAAGAATCAAGTGAAACGGATAAAGAACGGAGAAGATACATCACCTAAAGATCAACCGAACATATTCCGAGCACGTATGAGCTATATCATTAGAAGTGTAACGGAATTACGAGATCATAGGCGAAAGAATCGAGCCAAACGGACGAGAAACGAAGAAGATACGACCGAAACAAGCAACGAACGAAGTACCGAACAACGGGCAAAACACCAAACGACCTAGGGGTACTGTATACGGTCCTAGGGATACCGTATACGGCCCCCTTAATACCTTATACGCCCCCTAGAGGTGTCGTATACGGCCTCTAGCCTCTCCGGTGATGCCGTTTTCCAGTTATTTTGAGGTTCGGTGCTGATTCGTGCTTGTATTTTGTGCTTCGGGACTTCTACGGGAGACTTGAGACCTTTGCCTATAAATAGGGGACCTCCCCTCCTTCATTTCATCATCCCTCGTCATCCCTTTCATTCCTTCACTCTCCCTCACACCTTTCTCTCACACACACACTCTCTCTCTCTCTAGAGTTAAGTAGTTAGATATTTATGTTAGAATTAGTTAGTTCTTGGTTAATATTTAACCAAGACTAACGGAAGGGGTAGCGTGGTAATATTGTTGGAATACTTGAAGAGATCATTTGTAATATTATAAAAGATATTTCGAAGTTCCGTTTGGGTAATCTTTCAGCATCTATTCAATATACGCACTAATCAAGGTTATATCTTTCCTTATCTTTTATAATGATGCATGCTATTATTATTATGCTAGATTTAGGAATTGTTGTCATGCTTAGTGAATAGTTAGCTTATGTCCTTGTTGTGATGTAGTTAGCTTGTTAATATTTGGGGTGATGCTACTATACAGTTAAACTCGGTGTGCTGTTTAACTTTACATTTATGATTACAAATTAAACTATCGCCTTTTCTCCAATAAACGTGATTAAAACCTTTATGACAATGACTCGCGAACCTTGATCAAACGGTAATTACCTATCTATGTTATCGTAAAAGCATAGTCAGATTTTGTAACTGTGAAAATGCCGTTTAAACCTATCGTATAGTACACCTTGAATCAATCAGGGTTGGGTCTTATAAATAAAAAGTGAACGGGTTGTTTAATTATCATAGATGGTTGAACTGTAATACAAATGTATGATTATTTATTCTAGAGTGATCGAAAAGTATGTGGTACCGGAAAGACCGTAAAACGACTGAATATTTGGTATAGCGTTGGAACCACCCTTTGGTGTAGTACAAATATGTGGAAGCCACGAAAAAGCCGAAGGTTGAAGACTGTGCCACATCCTGGTTATTTACCAGCTCTAGAATAAACCATTGTCATTAATGCAAGGTTAACAGCCACCAAAACTCCGTCTTACTCTTAAATGTCTTGCCTAGCTTAGATTGCCCCATAGTGTTAAGAAAGATCAAAAGATAAATTGCGGTCTGTTGCCTCATTGCTGCACCCCGGATACATATGTCCAAAGAGGGTCACTTGGTCTCTTAAAGACAGTGAGGGGGTTTAAAGCAGCCTGGTCTGATCAGATTCATGATAGCCTAGCACTCAGTGACATACTGTTCGGCTATCCAAATAGTAGGGTGCTAGTATTTACACTACGAACATATAAGTCAAGTAAAATACAAATACTTAAAGATGTTTTCATACTGCACCCTTGAAAGCATCGTCCCACGTATAAGCTAATAAAATCACAACAAGCACTCTCATCCATACTGATTTAAACCTATTCTCCTTATTTGCTGTTTATTTACTTAATTTTTATCTCAGACCTAAGAACAAAACTCCCACTCAAACCATTTTAAAATCCATCACTAAATCGAATCGCTCTTCCCGACATCTCTGTTTCACAATATGATTAGTTTCAAAGAACAACCCTAGGTCATACTACTGCTATTGCTTTAATAAAACTTAGGTCCCCCAGCAAATTATAAATATAAAACTTACCCCACACGGGTGTGTGCCGGTTGGAAACACGACGACTGATCGTGCGTGCATCAGGGGTTTTCGTTTGGATAGATCCGATCAAATTCGATCCACTTATATGAATCCATTTAGATTTTGATTTTCAAAATGTGAAGTTGATCCATCCAAACAAATATAAAATGTGAACTGAACTGAACCCAATTACTATTTGAATGAATCGGTTTTAATTAACCATTTGTTTTTTCTGTTGACTTCACGAGGGTATCTTTTTGATTCGTGAAAGTATAATGTCATGAGCGATATCCATGATTACGCATTGACGTGTTGCGTTGAGAGTTTATAAAAATGTCAAATTAGTTTTGCATATCAAAACTTAAGATTTTAAAGGTATATACAATGATGATGATATATATTAACACTACCTATTATATAATAAGGATCTTAATAAATATAATATAAGAAACACCTTTATGATGTCATCAATTATCTAATTTTTAATAAATCAATTTAGTTTATTAATTTCACTTAATTTTAAAATAAAACCCCTAAAATATTTCAATTTTGATGATAGAATATAAATAATAATGCTACGGATAGTTTGTTAAAAATTGAAAACTTTTTGTTACCTATTTGTGTGTTAAAGATTTTTATACTAAACATGTAACACCCTCCTCTTGGTATGATATAAAATATTCTTTTCTTTCAGAAGCGTAGGTCAAAACATATACTGCATTAATAACATTTACAAAAGGTACATATATATTGTTCAAAACAAAGTATGACAATTAGGTGTTATATAATTTCACTTTCATTTAAGTTATCAAAAATATATCAGAGTTGTCAGCTGGTCAAACATTCCTTGAACATAATCTTCCTACCCGCCCATTTTGACCTGCAGGGATTAAGGTGGGGGATTAGCACAAAGCTAAGTGAATGAATGTGAAACTAACAGTTCAACTTAGCTTAACAATCTGTTTACATCAATTAATCGTAAACACATATCGTCAAAGAGGATCGGTGGTTTTTGAGGAACCCTACTGCCGCGGTGGCCCTCAAAGAATGCTTATCACAATCTGTATTGGCCTATACAGAATATACCGATAACTTGATATTACCATTTCACGACACAGGTTTTAATACAACACATGTACAAACCCTGTATCTGTAATCCTGTAATAACCAAGTCCAACAATCTGTTGACCTCTTTAGTAACAACTAATGCCCGAAGGCCACATTGCACGTAGATTCATAATCAGCAAATCAGACTAAACAGTCCATCAATTATATCTACGTTTACTTGTTGCAACCAAACCGTTACAACCAAATCAAACTTGTGAGTTCCAGATCCACTCACCTGTCAGTCTCAGTTCAACAACTCAGAAGTTTAATGTTACTGAGTCTTCTGCTGATCTGAGAATACAACAAATAATGAGTTAGTAACTCATTCCATAATCATATAACATATTTAAGCGAACAAGCAAATCTCTGAAGTCTAAGAAACAAAATTTCAATCCGAAGTGAAACCAGAAAATCCCGAAACGAGGTTTAAAACTGAAAAATGTCATTTTCGACCCCAAGATGACCCCGAAATGCCAAAAACTGCCTAGGCTCTTAAAATAGAGCCTTGATTATTGGGTCGTTTTTGAGTGACCATGCGAATTTTTACCCAATCCGAGTTAGTGAAATTTGTCACTCAGTTCGCATCGCGAACTGAATTCTTCTGCAAGCTGCGAACTGAATTCGGTTACCAGGAAACCCGAATCTTCTTTCTCAATAACACAAAAACTCAGTTTCCTAACACTCTAACAAGCTTTCTAACAACTTATATACATCAAATATCATCATATAACATCTTTCAAGCTTCAATTTCACAATTAATTCATGAATTGACTAATTTCATAAAAACAAGTTATAAACACTAGAATACTCACAAGAACAAGATGATGATGATGATGATGATGTGAAATTCGATTTTAAAACAAGATGATGATGCTACTGATGATTTAATACTTCACAAGAGTTTATTCCAATTTTGAGTTTTTTCAATTCGCAGGGTGTATAGAAGATTTGAGAATATGTGTAGAAGTTTTGAGATTAAGTGTATGAGTATATATATATATATATATATATATATATATATATATATATATATATATATATATTAATCTAACCCAATACCATTACAATTTTAGTTCCCTTCTTAATCTATTGTCTGGAACCTAAAACCCTTTTGCGAAACCAACTATTTTATTTTACCGTCAACTAGATTAATTTAAAACAATGAATTATGTATTAGTCATAATAACTCATTTATCCTTTTGACTAATATTATCAAATAAACATAATAATACTAAATATTCCTAACACATTAAATAATGAATTTAAAGTTAGGAAATTACCCGTATATTACTAGGCCCTTAGGGTGGATGTTACAAAACAAACCCCTAATTTTTTTTTTAACCCTGGTATGTTTTTTATTATGGATAGATAAGAATTATAATTAGTCCCCTACATTGTTAAGAATAGCTATCAAATTAGGTAACTGAATTTTCTTTTAATTCTATACAAATGGAAAATATAATAATAATAGTAATAGTAATAATAATAATAATAATATAATGATAATAATAATAATAATAAAAGGAATAGTTTTTTATTAGAACACTAATACTCTTTTTGATTAATTACGCTCATAAAGGTTTTCTCTATTTCTTTCAAACGTTCATCGTCAATGACAACGAACTCTTCAATCCGACATCTTCTCATAATCAATTCTAAACTTAGTTCAAACCTATAATAAATTTTCAATAATTTTTACATGTGGTTTTAATATTATTGTGTTCCTCTAATCATTATTAAACTTTAAGCACAACTGCGGGGGTCTTAATTTGTTTCTTCAATCAATAACTTATGTGTTTATATTTGCGACGTTCTATTTAAGCACAACTTCGAGGGTCTTAATTCGTTTCTTCAATCAATAACTTCTGTGTTTATATGACCAACATTCTATTAAGTTATTTTGATTTGATTTTGAAATGAACTAATCTAACAACATAGTTTCTAAATTTAATCAAATATTCATTAACACATATATGGACTTCTTAACATAAATCGATGTCGATATGAAGTTGTGAAGAGAATCAACTACTATCTATTCTCAATTTAAAATTAGAGTCTCCTCGCTTAACTGTATGATTGAAATAGACAATTGTATGGTGTTGCTTTACGTGTTAAAAGCAAAGAAGGGTTGAAGGTTCTTCTTTGTGAGATATATGACAGTCAGAAAAATTAATAAGATGACAAATATGGTGTACAAAGATGTCTTACAAAGTAATTGTTGCTATGCATTACAACTTCAACGTTTTTGATTGCTAGCTTCTTAAGTTTCTTTAAACTTTTGATTTCGTCATGAATAATTAGATTCGATCATAACTGTATATATTCAAATGCTTCCAATTACCAATTTATTAGTACTATTTACACAATCAAAATCGTATACAAAAATAACATTAATATGTCAGCAACTAGATGATGAATACACATATTACTGTAAATAATTTAGTTTCTGTCACACCCCGCTAAAGCGGAAACACGAGGTGTAACAGCTGAGGAATTCACAACACAAAGATATAGTAACAATACCATAGATTTAAAAAGTCGCCTTAAAGGCAATTAACAATACATCAGTTTGTTCATGATTACAAAAGTACTATTACAACAAGGTTACAAAAGTTTCCTTCAAAATGTCCATGATTTAAATCTTGGATAACATGATCTCATGCATTGCCCATATATGATCCAATCTTATCGGCGTTCTCCTGAAAAGCATGTCAAAACAGAAGGGTCAACTATGGCCATAGTTGGTGAGTTCAAAGTTTGTAACTGTTAAACCAAAGATGTGTCCAATCGGGGACATAAGTAAGGGTATAGTCGTCCAATCGGGGACGCTATCACCCATGTGTTCGTCCAATCGGGGACGTAAGTATAATGAGCATTTGGTTGTTAAATGTTGATGTAAATAAACATGTGGTAATAAAGAGAGAGATGTTCAAGCCTTGAGACCACTACTAATCCGATTATCCGACCGAGGTTTGCCCCAAATGCGCCATGTTCTTCAACCAACATGGGTAATGGCGATATTATGCACTCACGTTGAAGTGTGAGTGAGAGATGGTCTACCCTAAATAGCATGCTACCCATAATATCTACGGCTCGTCGCTACGAGTTAGTTAGTAGTGAATGAGTTGTCGAGGACTTTATACAAGAATTCTCAAGCTTAACATAATGACATACCACAGTTTGCGTAAAACAGTTCAAAAACAGTTGATAACATGTAAGAGTACAATCAAAAGTTTAAAGTAAATTCATGCTTTTCAGCCCCAAAACAGAAATCAGAAAAGGGGGACAGTGAACTCACCTGAGTATGATAAGCAACTAGCAATTAATAAGCGAAGTGAGTATCCAAGTGCAACCTCCTAACGCCCTAAACGTATGAGGTTGTATGTGTAAGTAGATGTCTCAAAAACCATCTATGTAAGTAGTGTTCACTCAATTAGAGATGTCCATTTGTTCGGTTATCGCTTATGTTTAGTAAGTATGTACGGCCCGTTGGTGATATTTTGTGAAAACACAGATTTGATAAATTATGTTACGCATTTTCTACTTTCCGGCTATAGTTAATTGATTAGTGCGACAACGGACGAAGCCCATTAATGACGGGGGTCCGGGGGCAGCGCCCCTGGTAGCGGGGTCCAAGGGTTGGCAACCCCTGGCGGGGTCGAGCTGCCAGGTCAGCTTGGAAAATTTTTATTTATGCATATGTTGCTTTAATAAAAACGTATAGATTTTGTGTTTTTAGCGACACAAAGGCTTGTGTCGCTATGTGCGACACTAAGGTATTATGCGACACAAAGGCTTGTGTCACTAATGTGACGATTCGGGAGTTATGGCGACACAAAGACTTGTGTCGCTAAAGTGACGATTTGTTCCCCTTCTGCGACGCTAAGGCTTGTGTCGCTAAAGGTGACGTTTCGGTTCTATTGCGACACTAAGGCTTGTGTCGCAGACTACTGGGCTTCTGCGACACAGAGGCCTGTAACATGTCAGTTTTGTACATTTTATTTCGGGTTCCAAATGTTCGAGTTAAAATTTAAGAAAAATATATGTTGTTCCTTTATGTCTTAACTAATTCATATAATTTTTACAGAATTTTTGGGTATGTGTATATATTTTTAAAAATTACATTTGTCACCTGTGGTCAGAAAGTGACCATTCAGGATGCATGCAAATGTTCTCATTTTCTGGGCAAAATGCGTACACCTTTAGACATAATCATCAAAACAACTTTTGTACCTAACAAAATTTTTGAACTTTTGACGGTGGTTTCATGTCATTTGGAGGTATATATCTCGAGTTATGATTAAAACAAGAAAGGTGAATTTTCTTAGTTTTTGGACAGCCCGTATACATGTTTTTGTAAAAATCATTTCGGGTATCAAACGAATTCCAAAAATTGTGAAACCACTTGGAAATGAAAGCTAACTTCTTAAACTTAATTTTTGCCTTTTGAATCGTCCATTTTGGTTAAATTTTGAGGGAGAAACAGCCTCTCAAAGTCAGACCATTTTCTGATCAGCTTGCGTGTGACGTTTTTGACATTTTTAAACATGAAAAACAGATTTTATGTTATGATTTGGACATTTCCTTGTTAAGTGAACTTTATAATATGTTTATAAGAGTATTACAAGTAAATTTTTGAAGAGTTGAAGTTCTTACCACGTTTGTGAAACCGAAAGAGGAGGAAGGAAGCTAGTTTTTCCGTTTCGAGCTATTTTCCGAATGGTGGCTTAGGGTGGTTGGATGGCGGCCTTGTGGTGGTTGGAGGGAGGTGTTAGGTGGCTGTGATGGTGGTGATGAGGTCTGATTGCAGAGAAATAAAGTGTGTGTGTGTGTGTGTGTTTGTTGAGTGAAAAATGAAAGAATGAGGGGAGTTAGGCTCTTATATACATGGGCTAACTCCATGGGCTTTGGGCTCCCCTCTCTTGGGCCGAGTTGGGCCTTTGGGCCGTGAGTCTGGGCCTGGCCCTTTCCTTGGGTTGGGCTCGTGACTCGCTTCTTGATTTCGTGTTACGTTTCTCGCTCGTTTAAACGTAAATTTCGCAGTTTAAAAGTTAATAATTTACGTTATGTGTTCGTGCACATTTTAAATTGTAAATGACATTCAGGATGACTAAGTACCCTTAAAATACTTAAGTTGGGTTACAAAAATATATTTTGGGTTTCGCTCGGGCGTCGAGCTCGGTTTGCGCGTTTTCATCGCGTTTGTTACGTTTTGAGCTAAACGTCTAGGTTTTTCGCGTACTATTATATTAAGATAATAATATAAGTGCAAATAACTACTATTTACTTATAAAAATAGATTTAGGTTATTTAGAAAGAGTTATCACCAACGCCGCATGATGGTAGGACTTCGTCCAATTCGCGGTTATACGATTTTTACCGATTGTTAACGTGTGCACGCAATCGCATGAAATGTCACATATATTTAGATTAACTAATGCTAAACACACGTATTACTAATGTCTAGGCAATAATTACAGCCCTAGATTGGTAGGTGTCACAGTTTCAAAGTTCATACTTATTATTCAACTCGTATAAAACGTTAGAATTTTATCATATACATCATTTGAATACTTAATATATATATATATATATATATATATATATATATATATATATATATATATATATTCAGCAATCCCGTGTGTATATACGGATTTGTAATCTAGTTTATATATAAAAGATAATCAAACAAATATTTAACATTTGTTTTGATAGATAAACAAGAGTGTTACATGTACTTTTATTGCGTTGAGCGTTCTGTTGTTTCGGATCAAAGCAAACCATACGTGTTAGAGTGAGGTTTGGTTCGGATCAGTGTACCACTCAAGTTTAATTTCTTCCATCGTGAACCATCTCCACCGATGCAAACCCCTTTACTTCGTATTGGTTCTCAATTTTTTAATTCAAATAAGTCTTTTGATGCATACTCAACCACAACTAATCTTTCTGGAAAAATGCATATGTTTACACTTGTGTCAAATTTTCCAATACATAGGATAATTTTCTTGTTAAGAAACACAATTCGTATTTTTTTGATACAATTTATTTCAAAACTTTGTATTGGTTTCTATATACTATTACATTGTAGATTAGGTTAAGATAATATATAGACCGGTTAACACTCTAATATGTACCGATATATATATATATATATATATATATATATATATATATATATATATATATATATCCAATAACCAGAATTATAAAATTAGGTAGGCAAATAAAAGAACATGTTTTAGTAAGAGTGGAGCACATTCAAATATGCACTGAATAAAAATGTAAATGTTTTAAGTTAGATATGTTATCACGTGGGAAGTATTAGTTAACAGGGTGGGGTTTAAATGAAAATGAAAATTTTTGTGAGAATGAAGTAACCAATAGGAATGTGCCACGTGTCACAAAACTCACTTCCCCACGTTTTTAAAAATTAAATATTTCAAAAATGGCTCATTGAAAAATTATAAAAGTTGCACCATAAAAAATTAGCAATTTTTTCTCATCGATTAGACATCTCACATGATAGACTTTCGACGACTTTTTTTTTCCTAATCACTATTAGTTAGGTTGTTAGTGTATGTACCTGTAATTAGTGTCTTCTAATCCTTGTTTTCGGTTCTAGTTCAATTCGTAAGCCAAATTGGCGTTGTTTCCTATGCTTCATTTATATGTTGTATATATTTGAGATAGTACTTAACTTTATGTTACTAAAAATATCTATCTATTTAAGGTTTTAAAAAAGAAAAAGATTTAAATATTTTACCCCAATATTTGCTAAAACTAAGCTGTTATTCCCGGTTAACCCTAACAACAAGTATTTGGCGTTGGTTGTGATTGTTTACTAATAGTCGGTGAAAATATACTTAAAAATGGAATATTGCTTCATCATTTACTCCCTAAGATAATACACTTTATCAACCCAACGAGTTTACACTTAAAAAATTATATACAAATTACTCTTGGTAAATATTGAGCTCTAACATAAGCCACCTCAAATATTAATAACGAAATCATTCCTAACCACAGTTTTTAAGAGAAATATAAATGTTCTATTCAATATCATTCAATAATAAGTCTGTGTTTTTTCATTATAAGAGCTCTCTGTCTACGGAGGAAATGCTAATAGTTAATTATAGACGAAGCATGACAAAAAGAATAAACAAAGAAAATGAGCCAACACAAACAAACTACCAATAAGAAAAGAAAAGGGTTTGTTCAGAATTTGTCAAAAGTGCTCTTTTGCTGCAGAATTATGTTTTGATCCACTCATGATAACATACATACAATTAATAAGAATAAAAAATCCTTCTTGAACATCCTTCTTTTTTCTACAATAATCACACACATATTAAACATGTGACTTAACCTGGTTGTAGCATCAATAATGCAAAGTTTATAGGATGCTCACAGTGACATGAAAGATGATGCGATGTCCATATTTTTCATCTTCCATTACTTGACAAAGATTATACAAAAGTCCATAAAGAAAGTTCATGGTGATGGACTTTGAAGACAGAGTGTGTGTGGTCTCAAACTCTCACTTTTACAGTTTTACCTTTGTAATCAGTTTTTAACTTCAAATTTAATAATGGTAAAATATAAAAAGGACACTCTATGGACTTTGTAACGAAGTTTATACGAGTAAAGTAAAACTTTATACAAAAAGAAGTTTATAAAAAGTTGGTGTGGCATAACGTGATGGTGTTATGGACTTGATGAAGTTCATCGCATTACAGATGCTCTTATTGAAAAATAAGTAGTTTCAGGACGCTTTAAGCTTATAAGACTCGCTGATGCTGATGAAAATCAACGTCAAAAGTTGGGTGAACTAGAATTCTCAAAGTTGGGCGAGCTTAAACTTTCAAAGTTGGGTGAGTATGAATTCTCAAAGCTGACTTAACTGAGAGAGTTATTCACTGATCATTCTTCAAGCTGGTATCATTTCTTCACAGATGGGTTGTCTTCCGTGATCAAAACTTTGTTTTTATAACTAAATTAACGTTGAAGTATCGTGACCGTGTGAACCCTCAAAGCTGGCTGCAAACACTCTTCCACAACTGAGCAAGAGAGGGTAACAAGGTTATTGTTTGGCTAGATCTGAGTACCACAAATTTGGTGCTCTCATGACTGAATCAGCTAGGATGACCGTATCAATTAAATATTAAATATAAATTAATAAATCGGACTCTAATAGGTTTACTACTATTTGGGTTGGATGTCATATTGGGTTTTTTCTTATACCCCTAATAGATTCTATCAAGATATAAATCTAAAAAAAATAACCACATTTATCTCGTGATCAATTACGCTTTATCACATTCAATTTTAACCGCGACTAGTAGCATCGTTTTTACAATTTTGTATCTTGTACACTTAAAAATTAATGTTCATGAATAGAATGATTAAATACATTACTTTTTACTTTTCATAATTAAAATAACTTTTTAATGATCTAATCTGAATATATATAACATAAATCATACAAATATTTAGACTTTTTGTATTATTTATATTTTCTGCTTGGGTAAAACGGTAAAAGCCCATGTGGGTTAAGTCCCATCGCCTATGGAAAAGAGCTGATTAGGTTTTATAAGTATTAATTTCAACATCAATGTTGCCGGACTAAGCAACGAAGTCTATGACCCAAGTGGGGCCATTAAGGTGGTATTGGAAGGATGTTGATGGGACCCTGTTACAAGCTAGGTTGTCTTTGGCCGTGTACCGGTGTATCTTCTTTACAATCTTCCGCCTTAGTGGAATTTGTTGCTGATGACTTTACCAGAGCAGTCAGCAGCCGGTCCGCATTGACAATTACATAAGCGTTGCCATCAACCCGACTCCCACCTTTTTTTTAAGAAACGGGTTTGTGCGGTATGGTCTAGTTTAAAACTGTTTTTTATTTCTTTTATTTCTTTTCGGTGACAAATTAGCTTAAATTAAAGAAGCCTAGTCGATGTACAAAAGTTTGGGGAGTGTTTGATCAAATGAAGTTTTCTTCGTCGTAAGCTATTTACAAAAGGCACCATTAGCATAAGATGGTGATTAACATTTCCATCTGAATGAGAGATCAAGAACAAGTTGTTCATTTCGATGAGTTTAAAACCAGTTGTATCACGTTTTTTCCCTTATTTTGGGTACACAAAAATGCATAGAAAGTTGTATATTGTTGTTGATTGTCACTTTTATGAAGTTATTGATGTGGTTATTTACACTTTCTAAAGTAAAAACAATGCACTTAGACAGGGTTGTGGCAGAAGAAGTGCTTGAATCTTCCATGATGGACAATATTTGTTGTCAAAAATGTTGTTTGCAAATCCTAATGAACCCCTTTCAGATCTTGTACTATTACTTTATAGCCGACCAATGAAAACACTACATGTTGTTACTTGTTAGAATTTTTCCGTTGCATACGAATTTTGCCCATTTGGTAGGTTGCATATCAGAAACAGTTGACGATATCAACATAGAAGAAACTTGTGATGCTGAATACTCACCATTAGTACCAGGCTTCCTTATGATGAAGTCGTCTTGAGCAGTGTTAAATTGTACCTTTCAAAGGTTGAATATGGATTGAAGTTTGTGGTACGATCCTCATATGCAAATCCATAAGCCGGTTCAATCCGGTCTGTTATTTATGATAGTTAGGTTGTTATGCACGTGCATGTAATTAGCGTCTTCTAATCCTTGTTTTCGGCTCTAGTTCAACACGTATTTGGCTTGGTAGAGTTCAATCCATAAGCCAAATAAGTTTGTTCACTTCATGTGTAATTGAGTCCTCTCAAAAGTTCAATTTTTGTTCGTTTGTACTAAATTCGAACGATAATTGTTCGAATTGATGTAATTTTCCGTCAAATTGTTCATGCGTGTCATTTCTATTGCACATATTTGAGATACTTGGCTTCGATTAAAAACGATAATCTTTTTCTAGTTTTTTGTTTGGTTTTCATTACAAGTCTCGGTACTTTCTCATATTTTTTTTGCTTATGTTGTGTATACAAAGAGTGTTGTATATTTTAGTGTATTTTCGGATTAGTGGACATGAAAGTAGGTGATATGGAATGCATACCCGGCTAAATTACTAAATACCAGTTTCAACCAAAATTGTGGGGGTCAAGGGGCCCGCGCCCCCTTGTGGGGTCCAAGGGCCAAGGGACGGGGCTGCAGTCAATGTATCCGGAAAAACCTCAATGAAATATGCAGTGTATCCGGAAAAACTTTTAGGTTCAATGAATCTAGAAAAACAATTAATGAAAATTGTTTTGAAAACTGTCATTTTGGTTCATTTATTTCCTGCAATTCCATCAAACACAAAAGACAAACACACAAACTCACTTCAAAGATTTTGTTGCCGAAACTTTAAATAATTCTAGTCTTATCCCAAAGTATAATTCGTGAACCCAGACATCATATAGAGTCGAAATATTGCTTTTGAAAAGTGATTCCATACACAATTCTAAAAAATCTCCGATTTAAAATCGAACCCTATTTCACCAATTTCCCCAACAGAAACTTGAATATTGCTTCCATCTTGATGACCATGGATTTTACACAAAACTCGCAAAAAAATAAGTATGCAAAGTAGTACAAGACTTATGAACAAAAAGGAAAACCAAAGAACAAGCATATATTTTATTATTTAATGTAAATAAAAAATAAAGATATTTATTCTGATAAAAATACATATCATATGGATTATGCCGATCTAGGATTGGTTTTAATGATACAACACTTCTTTCTTAAATTTTATTTTTCTACATTTTCTTCACAAGTACGGTTATGTTATATAAAATTCACAAACAACTTTTTAGTTTTTTAGTTAGAAAGATATAACCTTTCGATTTTTTGGATAAATATAAAATAAGTTACAAAAATTTTCGTTTTTGGGTTTACAAAATTGCACGAATATTTCCTACTCCGTACTATTTAAAAGTTGTAACACACAGACCTCCGTATTTTGACTGACCAGTTTGAAAACTATAACACGGATACTAATTCGGACTATTTATGTTACAAATCTCAAAAGGACAATCCACAAAACCTAAAGTACAAAAACCATAAACTCATATAAACCATAAGGAATTTGTCTGCTTGGCTCGTTAAGCATGGGCTAATTCATAGATCTTTGGGCTGAGTTTACTTTTTTTGCAAAATAGAAAAAAAAAATACCAATTGAAAGTATCTCGATTGGGGAGAAAACGGGAAAGAACGGGAATCTTATGATATGTTGGGAATCTCTTATGATAGTCATCCTATTTACTATGAATTTCATAAATGAAGTAGTTAATAGTTGCTCAATAATTGTTTCTCCTGAAAGCCTGTAGTCCCACATCGGTAGATAGAAAGAGGATTCATGTGTTTATAATGCTGCTGAAGACTTCAAAAATGCTGGACTCGTTTACGCGAGTCTGTGACCCAAGTGGGGGCATTAAAGTGGGTTCGGAGGGGCCCTATTGAATGAGGATCAATACTAACTATATCAAAATTTACCTAGCGTGGTAGTAGACGACTCTTCGTTTAGCTCCTAGCAACCAAGTCGTGGAGACACGGCTCCCCATTAAGCTGCTACTCAACTGATGTTGAGTCGTTTGCTGACTTATCAGAGCAGCCAGCTGGGATCCTTCTGACTACTACCGCTTGGGCTAGGTATCTTGCTATGATTAGTATCCGTTTGTAAAATCCCGACTCCCACTTTTAACTTTTCAGCATCTTAAATATTAAAAGTTTCATAATGTTTCTTTGGCTACTACTTTTACATGTGTATATTAATGTTACATAGAGAAAGCCGATAAGATGTATGTCCCAGTTACACTCGAAAAATGGAAGTTATCGGGCTGCAGCTCCTACCGAATCTGCAAGCTCCTCTAGTAATTCCCTTTGTTCCATAGAAGCACAAGACTGCATAAAGAAAACAAAAATGAGAATTACCCCCCCATAAATGTACGATTTTCTTTTTCCGCTAAAGCTATCATAATGAGAGTAGGGTAACAGGTTTGGGTTTGAAATAGGTCTTTTAGGCTGGGTGGGATTGAGTCAACCGTTAGCACTTTTTGTCCAGTTCTTTTAAGTTCTTATAAATAAATAATAAATGATTTAAGTTTTCAATAATATGACTTAGGAGGTTGTGTTGGACACTGGAAAACTTTTATACCTTTTCAACTCATTTGACTCGTTACCCTTTTAGCTAAACCTTTTGATTCGACCCGTTTGAGATGAATGGCTTGAAATTGCCACATCTGCTTTCCACCTTTAGTGAAATGTCTGGTTGATATATTATGCAAAACAGTTGCCGTTTAATAATTCCACAAGTTCCGAAACATAAAACAATACTTAAAAGTTCTTTTAGAAGGATTACAACAGGATATGTTCATTGGTGTGGTTTGTGTTTCTTTACTTTGCCTTCACTGATATTGTACTGTTGAAGTATATGTTTAATCAATTGTATCTATTCTGAAACGGAACACACACACACACACAAAATAACACAGAGAAGAAGATATAAGTCATGAGGAATGGTACCTGAATAGCTGTATCAATGTCACCATCAAGAAATGAAGTGAGCTCAAAGTTCATCTTTAATCTGTGATCAGTAACCCTATTGTCCTGATAAAGAAATTACAATGTAGAAAATGTGTTATTGACAAAATAACAAGGATGTAGAGTGCAGAGACAATATAAATAGAGGTGGCGAAATGGGTGGGTCATGTAACAACCTAAAACCGGTGATATTATGGTACAGTCAGGTTGTGATGACCCAAGACGCTTTTTGTTCAAAAATAGAGATATTTTTAATATAATGTGCGTCAAGTACTCAAGTATGATTAAAAAATTATATTACTTCATATAATAATCTAACTTTTTGAACTGAATCACATCAGCGGTTTTATCCGTTTATGCATTAAAGGTACCACTTTTGGCAACTTTTGACCCAAAACGACCCTTTAATAAGTAAATGGATCAAAATTGCCACCTCTAAATATAATAATGTGACAGGTCGTAATAGAAACCATCTTCAACCTCATTTTGACTATAACTTGTAGCAATACCTTGTAATTGTATGTGCGGATCTTTTCTGAACGAGCACCACTACCAACCTGCCATTAAGAAACGCAAAGTTATTTCACAGGACACTGGGGATCCCAATCCCAGTTTCATTTCAATGTTTATGATCTAACTTATCGTGTAAGAGAGGAAACATTCAAACCTGAGATTTTCTTTTATTCCTTTCAGATTCTTGCTGTTCCTTAAGTTTAATTTCATACCTGGAATGAGATGGTGAAGTAAAAGACAGTTACGAGAAAGAATGACTTGACACCAACAAGTAGAGGTTGCAAGATGGATAGTTGGGGAGCTTGGGTAACCGCTCAAATGGATACGGTTCATTTTATGTTGAAATGGGTTGTTTAATAATGTCTTAATCATGATTACATCAGCAGTATTAAATGAAACGATTTAGGAGGTTGTATGCATTAAAAAGGGAAGTTGAGTGATGTTCAATTCCTTTGAACTGTTCCCCTGTAAGCTAAATTTTATGATCCGGTCCATTTAACGAGACTGAGATAAAACACAGACCATATCAACCAAGTCAGATGTAAATGGGTTGATATTGCCACATAACCAACAAGAAAATGGTGGATAAAGAAGTTATACAGTTAATTAATTGAGTCAAGACTATAGGCGTTACTTTACACAAGGCAAGGTAAGTTTTATAATGTTTCCTTACAGTTTTGCTCGCAAAAGCTGAAGTGCACGATTTTTATTTTTAAGTTGACTCCTTTCTTCCGTGCAAAAGATTCTGATTCCTGTTGGTTTGTGGAAAAGATCGACTGCTGTTTCGACCTTATTGACGTTCTGACCTAAATATTAAAGTTACACATTGGACATACATGAGTAAACAAAATCAGCATAGTAAAATTCACACGTAGTGTGGAATATACGGAACGAGTGTAGGCATAAGAAATATATGTAGACGAAAGAATATATGTTGACTAATACCTCCAGCACCACCAGACCTAGCAGTTGTAAGTTCAATATCTTTCGGATCAATCACCACATCCACCTCTTCGGCCTGAAACCAGTATGGTATCAAGTTTGAAAACCGAAAACAATAAAAGATTGTTTGGTTGTGATATAGCAGTAAAAATCAAAGGCATGTGCAATTAAGCAAGCAATAATGCCTACTTCCGTATCTCACAATCTTATCAAACATCTTAACTAACAAACCAGTTTGTGCGATAGATCTGAACCCTAGAAATGGTTAAAAATTAGAAGAACCAAAATTTCACTGACTAAATCTGACTGGCAGTGTTAATTTTGGTGGTCTTAAGTGCATGGTAATTGTCCAATGACTAAAACTGCAAACTAAAATTGTTCGTGACAAAATTGTATTTGAGTCGCACTTATATAAACGAAATTGAATATCGTTAACTTAAAAGGAACCTAAATAACCAAAAAAGTTAGACGGATAATGAAACTCAAAAAAGTCTAGCTAGATGATGCCTTATCTGCTGGCAAGTCTATGGCATTAATAATAAATAGAAAACCATACATTACGAGTGAGTGTGTGTGTCTCTCCACCCAAAACTCAGTCATGCTATAAGCACCTTTGTCAAGCGAATGTAACTAAGCAACTACCTCTGGCATGATGGCCACGGTAGCAGTTGATGTATGAATACGGCCTTGGGCTTCTGTCTGAGGGACACGTTGAACCCTATGAACACCTGATTCATACTTCAATTTGCTGTATACCCGAGCACCTTTAACTTCCATAACATACGTCTTATAACCTCCTCGTTCAGCCTTAGAAAGATAATGTATTAAAACAATTCCATTTGAAAGTTATATAATGGTAATAAAAACAAGTGTAATATGTATACCTCGGAGCATGAAAGTGGCGAGTATCGCAATGAGTTTCGTTCACTATACCTCTGGTACATACGAACCTATCGGATTTCATATCTCAGCATTAGCAAAAGAGGGCTACAAAAGATGCATCAAGAAACAGGTATATATAGGTGGTGTTGATGTTGTTCATCAAAAGCTATAGTAATAACAACATTGGTAAGCATATTCACTTTGTTAGTGGTTAAGCATCCTTAATGGATCACCGAACCTGATATCATTAATTTATTTACAAAATTTAAAATCATAAAATTAAAATTCCGCCTTGGATAAAAAGAAGTTATTTCATGAACTGACTACTAACAGTAACTAGCAATGGCTGTTTGTGAGCCCAGACTTGAAATTTCTAACGTCATGAGCCAGCTATTAATCATATACACGAACCATACTTCTGTGCACAGACAACTGAACTAAAAAGAAAAAGAGAACCATGTACCTACAAGGTCAGCAGCCCATAAACCAGCCTCTTCACCACCGGTACCAGCCCTAACTGCAATTTAGCAACTTGATATATTACTTTCAAATAAAAAAGATTTTACTGACTTGTATATGTTATGAATTGGTTTAACAAAGATGTAAATATCCTGCCGCCTATGATCCGTCTAGGAAAATATAGGTTTAAATTTTTCAAGGGCTACTAAGAACCTCAAGGGCAAATATAATGAAACTTAGTCAGCTTCCTAGCAGATAACATACCTTCAAGCAATATGTTCCTGGTATCCAGAGGATCAGTAGGAATCAGCAACATCTATCAGTAGAAACAAAGTATTAATCCTGTTCACGCTATCAAACATGATGGCAAGAAATACCAATGAACATTAAACTAAATTTCAGTAAAACTGAACCTTAAGCTTCTCTTCAAACACTATAAGTTGCTCAGACAAAGATTCAATTTCTGAAGCTACCATCTCAGCCATCTCTTCATCAATGTCGGCATCTTTTGACAACACTGACACACAAACACAATCACTCAGTAAAAGGATTCAATTCACGGAAACCATCATTAGCTACAAGATAGTGAGCAAGACCTTTGGACTCTTCAAGTTGTTTCTCACAGTTCTTGAATCCTCTATATGTGGCTACAACCTAATAGTTTACAACGTGAAAATTCAATTTTTAAATCTTCATACTGAATCTTAACAAGATCAGAGGAAATGATATTACCTCATCAAGGTCGGACATAGATTGTGCCAGCTTTTGGTATTCACTAGGATTAGATGTCACTTCCGGATCTGCTAGCTTAACCTATGTCAAGATCACCAAACAACATACATATTAGAACTAGCATGAAGCTCATAGAAAACAGAACACAGCACCAACAATTTATTTTAATCTTTATAGAAAAGCCTGCACTAACAGCGTATGTGTTACACTTTCGGTACTTTCGGTACTTTCGGAAGACTAATAATGTATTGTTAGGTAACGTAATGAATCCATAATGGTTTATTCCAGTTTTCAACAAATATATGCTCAAACCATGCTAACTATATGTTGCAACTAACTTTCATAGTTGTACAAATCTACTTCCCTCGGTCAAAACTATATCCAATAATAATCTATACTCCTGTTTATCTTTATTTCGCAATTCTTGTAATACAATTACCAAAAATGAGCATCATCATGATTTTAGTATTGCCAGATTAATCAGATACAGTTATCAGATGGGCTATGTCAAAATTTTAGGGAAGTTAAGTTTTCTTTATTTCACTATTTCCTAATTATAACTGTTTGGACAAATATACTAGATACAAATATACAATTGTCAAGTAACCAAGTACATACTGTTATAGTAGTGATCGTTATTAGAAACAATATTATATTTCAAAGTTCCACTATTAACTATTATGGCATTATTTATACCATGACAGTCCATTCTTAACTCTTTCTTTCGAATCCAAATTAAGGCACTTTCCTACTGTATGAGCAACTATTCTATACCAGCAGCCAGCTCATCAAATCCGTTGATATGTACAGACCCCCACCCTCTGCTAGTAGTAAATACAGTTATTGTAGTTGGAACTACCATTAATAACACGAATCAATTTATAGAAATTCAGAAGAAACTGAACTTTCACACCAATTCACTTCTTTTTTAGTCAACATATCTCTAATTTGCCCTACTTTTCACCATCAATTTTACATTCATTCAATTTCTCTGCAATAATTTCCTTACACAACAACTGAAAATATAAACCTACTCACTAATGAACAAAAATATATGCATACATAATATATATAAACATAATTACCGATAATTCTTTCCAAGTTTTCTCAGCAGATTCGAGTTTCTTCAATAGATAAGGCTCCTAAATTCACAATAAAAGCAACGAAAATCTCAATAACAATAACATAACATATTAAACCTAACTCTGCTATCATAACACAAATTTAACTGAAATTTAAAATTACCGCCATGCAAACGATTCTAGAATGAGCTTTTTGATTTCGCAACGGTCGAACGAATAAGAATCTGTTCGTTAGGTTACAATTAGGTGAAAATTGTGATGAAATTGAAGAACTTAGGGTTTGAGTTATCATCATTTGTGTATTCATGATTAACATGAACACTAGCAAGCAGAGAACTTTTTTCTGACCCATCAAATGGATTATGAACGGATAAAGTGAGTCCTGTCTCGGACCCGATACGGTTGGATCCGGATCCGGATCCGGATCTTATATCTCGTATAAGTTATGGGCTGTTGACCTGTTGTGTTGTGAACTGAATGGTTTTAGTTTTGGACTATTGGGCTTTGTACTTGTACATGTGGTACTTTTTAATTTGTTATGCTAACTAAATATTGGTATACTCTAATAAATTATTGTTAATTGTACATCTTTATATCTTAGTTTGTCCTGAAAGTATTATTACGTACTGTATTTACATTCTAAATAATGTACTAAATTTCATGTTCTATCACTAACTACGTGTTTCTATAAAGGGAATTAAAGAATTTTCTCCCAATTTTTTAGTGTATAAAAAAATTTGACGTAAAATTTTTTTTACCGAATTGTCCTATCTAGGTGCAAGGCGCAAATTGAGACTTGCGACCCGCAATACCCAAGTCACGATCTCGCTCTCGACCTCGTTCACGATCTCGCTCACCGGACCACGACTTCGGACACGCAATACGCAACTCTCAACTTGTAATTTGCTTGTTAAGACCGGACGGGGTTAAATTGAACAATTTTTATTCGAAGGGCAAATTTTTTAATTTCCTTTTTATAAAAACATTTTTCTAAGTTTGTGTTTCACAAGAGGAAAATAAACAATGGAGTTGTTTAAAATTGTAATAGTTGTACATTTATAAAATTATGTGCATCTTATTTAATGAACAATTAATTTAAGACGGAAGGAGTATATCATATAGTACCACTAGTGTTAGTCCTGTGTGATGCACGACAGTATTAATCACGTATTTTTATAGCTAATATTAGAAGATGACACAAATAAGCAATTTTAGTATGGATAATTTTATAGTGTAGAGTAAATAATATTCTAAGTAATTTATTGTTACATAAAAAATATAATGTATAGAAATTTTACTGGTTTGTTACACAAACTCACTTTTTAAGACATTATTTTTCACATTTGTTGATCTCATTGTTAGTATTCTTGATTTTTTGTTCTTCACGATAAAAATAAAATATTAGATAACATGAATAATGAACAAAATTATTAGCATGTAGCATAAGTGCTATTAACAACAATAAATATATTTTTTGTTATGACCAATAGGAAATGAAAATATCATTTATTATTTGCATATATAACCTCCTGGCACGTAAGAATTCGTGCAGTTTGTTACACGTAATATTTTTGTAAAACTATTATGAACATAATTATAACATAGACCCACATATGATATGTTTACTACAACTAACAAAGACTTTATATTAAGTATTGATATATTTTATCTCTAAATTTACCATTCGTTTATATGTGAAAAATGAATAGCATAAATTTAATTATTTAACTATGTATAATAATTTTAGTAATCACATCATTAATGATGAAGAAAGAATACATAATTTTGTTGCAAACCTAAATTAATAATATTGAAACAATACTCAGATAATTCTTTCAGATGTTTATAATAAATATCGTACATGTTATTATGCAAAATCAACGTGTTCATAACTAAGATGATTCTTAGGAAAATATCTAGACCAAATTTGTGTGAGAGCGGGTTTAGTCCACCTGAAATAGTGACCCACAAAGAGTGATATGATATAGTGACTCACAAAAAGTGATGTCGAAATGACAATTAAAAAGTATATAAACAGTTTATAAATTGCTTATATATTCGTAAATCTTAGGAAAAAATACATAAAAGGTACCCTACTTTACCCGATTTCTTATTTAAGATATAAAACTTTATTCTTTTCAATTTAAGGTATCAAACGATCAATTTGTCATCAAATTAGGGATTTTACGAACATCACAAAAATTTCGGCTCAAAATTAAATCGTATGATTTACAAAAGTACTAAAGATTGATCGTTATACTAAAAAAGAAACTAAATATACGAAGTAACCTGGTATTGGCTTAATAATATGGTCGAATTTGAAAAATCTCAAAAACACCCGTAACCACTTTAAATTTTAATTTCTTTCTTTTCATTAAATATTTTAAAATTGTTTGTGGAATATGAGTCGATTAAGTATATATGTCATTTGTATAGAAGAAATCCGCTGAAAAAATTATCATTTGCGAATTAAAAATAAAAAATAATAATAAAGCTTTGTACCTTGAACTGAACAAAGTCTATAATTTAATGATAACTTAAATTCAAAAAGTATTTTTTTCTACCTTAAATAGAAAATTGAGTAAAGTATGATACATTTTTCAGTATTTTTTCCTAACTCTTAAACTATTATTATATATAATACCCATTCTTTGTGACTTGTGAGTGGTTTCACCTAGTATAGTATAAATTTAAAATTTTCTAAAGGTCTAGATAAATATATTGGATGTTTGCTTGGGATCTAATTGACAAGACTCCTTTCTTTTGGAATTCTTGTATTGTTGTTTAATTTGTTGAAGTATAAATAATTAACATGTTTCAGTAATCATGTTATTTGATAATTGATAGTGACTAAATAAATAAATAAATAAAAGTAAGTTGTATTTAATATTTGTCCCATTTTAGATGACTCAACAAGATTGTTGTGCCTTTTCCCAATTGACAATTCAGTACAAGACTTTTGGTTTCTTAATAAGTAAATATAATTATTGCAAATATTCATCTGCTTTCCGAATTAGTATATTTAAAATTATTTATACATTTTATTATTAGTAGTATCCATTTATTTATAGTAGTATTGGCTATGTTATGATTTTGCAAGTAATTATCAATTATTTTTTTAAATAAAATAACTAAGAATAAGGTGGACATGGTTGTGTTTTCATTTGTATATGTGTTTGGCACAAAGATTATAAGGACTGTAGCAGATTTAGCTTTTCATTTTTAACAATCGCAATCTTCAATCCATGTTTCACAACAAAATTATAGAATAAATTATTGAAAAAATAATCCTCAATAATCTATTTTTAGATAAAAATCTTTTTAGGTAGCTTGAAAAAAAATACACAGTTGCAGCTCCAACCACAATTTACAGCTTCAGCTCCAGCGACAATATCCAGCTCAAGCTAGTTGTTACGAAACATACCTACATTTATAAATGACATTCATTTTGATTATCTGGTACTTTTATAAAAATATAAATTGATGAATTACTCCACTATTTTTCTCGTTATAAATGAAGCATGTGTTTATATTATCTTTTTACGGCAATAGTGTTACTTTAGACTATGATGTTGTAGTTTCCAAAAAAGATTTACTTTTTGTAGAAATAAAAAAGAAATACATGAAGGAGAAATTTGTAATTTTAGGAAATGGTGAAGAAAAATGCAAAAGGAGCAGGTGAAGGACACGAATTCAAGGTACGGCGTCGTATCGTCTTGGTCCCCTCTTCCTGCTAAAAAGTTCTCACCAGCACCAATATTAAAGGGCGTGTGGGTCCCGAATTTTCCCGATTGGGAATCGTGTTTGTTTCCTATTGGCTTGTTTCTGTGGGGTGCTCCGTACAGCATCTCTCCCCACATACCGTATATGGACAATGTCAAATTAACCCCTCAATTGTTATTTGTTAAACATAAATTAATAAACTTTTAGCATTTTTAGAACTCATATCCAATATAATCAAAACTATTTACTCTCTCCGTCCTAAAAAAAATGTACCTCAATATTTTTGTGTTGAGATTAATATATGTCGGATAAATATTTTTCCTTATAATTAAAGCAAGTTTAACTGAATTTATATAAAAATTAAATGATTTAAAGTAATAAATGAGTGTAATATGAAGAGGTTAATTATATTCAATGGTTATTTTTACAAATGAACAATCATTTTGAGATGGTAATGTGGATTTTTATTTTGGAACGGATGGAGTATATCTTTCTTAGTATATATCAAACACATAACTAAACTCTCGTAATATTTTAAAAATACACAAACACTTTTACACTTTTAATCGTTATTTTACGTCATCATCGCTACTGTCATCACCTACTATTATCATCATGTCGCATCGCTACTTTAAATTTTCTTTTCATAATTGTTTATAGAGAACCAATTCGTACATCATCATTTTTTAGTCGTAAACCATCAAACGTGTTTCATAGAGTTGTACAGTACAACGCTCTAAAACACATTTAATGATGTACAATTACAAATGAGTGATGTATGAATCATCACCCTTACTTATAAGGCTTTAATGAAAATTACAAGAAAATTGTGCGTACAAAGAGACAATGAGTGGCGAGTAAATCATCGGTATCGGTGTATGTATTTACAGTGAGTTTAGTGGTAGATAAGTGGTGTTGATGTGGTGTCGACGAAGAAACAAGTGATGTACAACATTGTGTCATAAGTGTGAGGGTTGTAAAAGTTTTTAGTAATATATATATAATCCCATATATAAAATGTGAGCATTATATACGTGAAAGTACCACTATATAGAGTTATACCCGTCATAGTTGTAACCAACATGTATAAGAATCATAAACAAAAAAGCTCAATAATAATGTAGTGTGGTCAGTTCTAATTGAATTATAATTCGCACATGTCAAACTTCTTATTATCATCCTGACGTTTATATATTCTTTCGATTGATTGTACCATGTCTAGACTCTATAAAACACTTCCGGTTAATGACAATCCTATGGGCTATGAGTGATATTCATTCGTGGTAGCGTACCTAAGATGCATTGCGGGTTACAATTATTCATACGTGTTAATCGAACCTGCCTACTTAATTAGTTTACGAATTTAAGGTGATGATGATCCATTCCCATAAAGATTTGAGTAACTTGTATTGAGTTTTTATGGCTTCACACAATTTACAAAACAATTGATTCTTGTTTCGCCTTATTTTTATAACCACTTGTTTCTCGAGGACAATAGGACACAATCTTACATTAAATGTTGGGATACCCCGAGTTCTAATATCGCTCGTTGTGATCGATTACCATCAAAATAAATTACATAACCTTGTATAAGTCAATAATTAAACACGCACAAAATAGAAAAAACACAACACACGAACATTTTGCGTGAAAAAACCTCTCAAGAGAGAGTAAAAACCACGGGACTCGTAGGCCACTTAACGCTCCACTATTATGAACAATATTACAAGAATAAACGCTCATCTCAACACTCTTAAATATGCTCACAAGTACTCACACGACTCTCAATCGATAGATTACAATAACGAAATTCGCACCGTCGTTATTGAATCGTCGGAGACTCATCACACGGGACGGAGGGAGACGACTCTCATATGCTCTATTTTCTCTCAACCTCCTCACCTTAACCCTAACCCAACTCTTATATTTATAGACAACACAAATCTTGTCTATCAAGTTATACTCTTCCTCAAATTTAACTTGATTTCCTAATTTTTATAAAATAAGAATCAAACACCTAACACTAACCCCATAGGCACACATTAAAATCTCTTGAGACGTTACATAAATGGATTAACCTATATGTCTTAATATCCACTCACACCAACATTGTATTCCATCTGATTGAGCCAAGCCATCTTTGAACACGTCTTTAGTGTGACTATAACTCCTGAAAAATCATTTGAATAGTTTGTTTACGTTATTTGTACATATTTCCAACTTTAAAAGTTGAAATGACGTTCAAATAGAACACAGGTACATTTATAAACGGGTAAAAAAACAGTTTTTTCCCTTTGTTATTACAAAGTATGTGGAGTGGGGGAACTTTTAATTTTTGTTTTCGTATCTTACTCATATCTACCAATCAGAGTATACCCTTCATCGCATACGATCATTTTTCCTGTAAGTGACTCGTAGCATAAATTTTTGGTTCTTATAATCGATAATTATTTTAAGACGATATCAACTATGCTCTTAACATCATAATTGAAATGTGCAGCTGAAGGTTTTAGTTTTACATTTTTAATCCCCTAACTTTCTATAAATACAAGTTTAGTCCATAGTTTTAACTAATTAATAGCATGTGTTGTTGACACTACCATCTATTTTTTTTTATTTTAATATACATTTGTTTAGTAAGTTAGAAAATACAATAACAAGTTTTTCATAAAAGTAGTGCACTTCAATCTTTCTTACGTTATTTTACTCGCCTAAAACTATTCTTATTATTAACTTTCAAATTGACAACATAAAATAGACGTGTTTTCAATAAGACCAATATAAAAATCCGTTTCTATCTGTAGCACCAACGAATAAAAATATTTCTCAAAGAATACAATACTTCACGGGCCCAACAACTTGCATCACTTTGGACGTGCTTTACTTTACCGACAGATGCATGAGTCGGAATGTAATAGCTAGGCACGTCGTGAGAGGAGTAACCAGTTATACCTCTATCTCCATTGTAGCTCCGTCCTTGTTTTTTGGTCACCTCCAACATAGTGTAGTTCGGACTCAATATTTCTAATCAGGACATCAAAATATCTTATCACTAAGTCACTTTGATAATGGTTATGAGTAGTCCTGCATCTATATAATTTTAATTAATAAAGTTCATTGAAAGTGTCGTGAACCTTGTTTTAAAAAATAAATTTGTTTGTGATAAAACCCGGGAGGAACATACTTATATCATCATAATTCCATCGTATATTTACCAACTAGTGTTTTCATAATTTTGATTATTTATAGCACTTACATTCACTTTATCAGCAAAGTGATTGTATATTATTTCTAACCTATTTAAGTTCAATACACTATATAAATTCACCTCATTTTATTTATCTAATATAAAATAGAGACACATCTAACGTAATAACTTATATATTTATTTAATTTCATATAATTATTTATAAAGTATACCATGATCAAATATATATGTAATTTATGATAATATGTATGTTCATATTATATTATAAACCTATCTTGCATAATCATATTTATATTTATTTAATCTAATTTAAAATTGTATTTATATCAACAATGTAGATCATTCAAACTAGCTTTTATATCAAATGAGAATATAGAATATATACGTATATAATATATTCTATTCTAAAATTGTATATATATTAACAAGGTAAATTATTCAACGTAAACTTTTTATATCATAGGATAATCTATGATTAACTTAAACATATTAGTGTGATGTATTAGTTCATAGGATATATACAATGATCAAATATATATGTAAATTATGATAATATTTATAAATCTGGTGATAATTTTACATGTTTAAATATTAATCATTAAGACGTACATTAACTCACTATAAATAAAATAAAAAGAAATATTTTTTCTAATTGAAAATGCTAAAATCGACAATTTATCTTAATTTTTTTGTATTGCAATAATTGCGTCTCTTATGACCATATTAACAAATACTTATTTTATATTCAAAAGACATGTATAACGTCAACTATGACGAATGTATGGTGCCACGACTAATTAATGAGACATTATCATAATTATGTGTTATGAAGAAAAAAAGTTAATATGTTTCATTTAAAACTACAAGTATATAAAATATCAAAACAATTTTAAATTTTCGTCATTCCATTATGTTTCATGTATTATTAGGATGTTGTCATATATATAATTTTGATCCACTATCTATATTGAAATAACTTGAATATTATATTTGTGTATTTATACGTTTGAAATTTTTTATATCTTAATATTTAATTATTGGTTTATTTATTTAAACTCCGCAGTAACACAACTTGTTATTATTATTTTTATAAATTATAATTATTATATTATATGCTTCAACATTAGGTTACTTGTTTGGAAATATACATTATACATAGCATAGTTGCATACACTTGGACACACGTACAGGAAAATGTCTAACAACGAGACAAAACATAAAACGTCGACCATCAACAAGCGACAAAATAAAGAGCTTCATAAATCAATATTACTGTAATATGCCCACTTTTTAAAGATATTTTAATAAATCTATTTTCTCATCATCAGAAAAGAATGTAATTGACCTATATACTTCATTATTATCCAATAAAATCATGCCACGTACATGAAAAAAGATGTTAGTAACTTAGTAATTTATCGAAGAAGATATAAAATTAATAATTACTACATGTCAATCAATTTCTTATAATATTAGAAGGATTATTACGATAAATATTTAGAAGGATAAATCGTTTTCTACATTTATCCTGTTCGGTAACTTTACCAAGGGCTATAGTCATCATAATCCTTCTATTCAACTACTTCGACCATTTCCGAACACCTCATATTATTTTTGGGGTGTCCAAAGAGAGCATCATTTCTGCATGATTTTTTTTTCTTGTGCACCACCCCTTCCGATGGGTTTCGAAAATAAAAATCCTTTATTGACCCATAAATTGACCAGCCAGGTAAATCCTTGAATTCCGTAACGGCCTCTAACTTTTAGTGTATATGCTAGACTCGCCCGATTCATTTATCAATTATGCTATCTTATTTGCATCCAATTATTCGGTTTGGAATTAGTTTTCGGTCAAAACAAAATAATAAATGGTTTACTAGTTCTTTTCCGATTCTGTATATTTTTAATTGAGCTCCTTCGAGATTCGAATCACCATATAACATATACTTCACTCGTCAATATCAATATTAGAGATTAAAATGCTTTAAATAGATATATTTGAGTATTTCGATTATTTAAATAAACTAATTCAAATTAAAAATATACTATATTCGGGTAATGTGATATGCGCTAAAATTAATTAATTGCTCTAATTTTTTTCTCTTTTTGAACGTCATAAATCATATTTCATTAAAAACCTAACTAGAAGCTAAAATTTACAATGACTCAAGTGAGACTATAACAAAAACCTCGAACCAAAACGACAAGCCATAAAAAAATTTACGAACACACTCACAAATGTACATCAAAATAACTTCAAAAGTCGATCCCTACCCAAAAAAGCCCTATAAATCGTAACTACGCGACGGAAACCACAAAATCCTAGAACACAACTCAAAGAACTAATATATTAGGAATCGAAGCCCAAACGATCCACTTCAGAGAGATTTTTAGGCCAATAATAGCAACAGTTTGTTCCAACACATAATAAATAACCGGTAACATAACAATAAAATAAATAAAAAATCAAATTTGAAAATTATGAAACCCGAGATTTATTTCAACAAAACGACAATCTTATTTATATATCAAAGTTTTACATCACAAGCGGAAGCGATACAAGGTTTAAACTAGTCTAAAAGTTGACTATCAATAAGCGAAAACATCTTCAGGTATCATCTGGTCCTACGAGTTCTCTTCTTGACGATCCAACTAGTTGTGTCCTGAGATATACACGTACATGCATAAGCCTAAAGGGTTAGTGATTTCGTGTGCTTGTGTACAAAAATATCACACAATATGCCATGATGACGTGTAACGTGAAAACGTAAAATATAAAAAGTATAGCGAGATCTCTTGTCGGTCAAGGTTAACCAGATGTCAAGCCGTTATCCGACATTGATAAGCATGCGTGCTATCAACGTCACGACTATCTACACCAGCACTTTCGATAGTGACAAATATCTGCTAGTATCGATTTAGTACAAATAAGTGGCCACTTGTGTACTAATCGTACCAATATATATATGAGCAAACAACCATTATGTTTCAGCAATTAAAATTACATATATATTAATGAGCCAACGATCGTTATGTTTCAGCTCCTGGTTACCCGTAGACTAACATGATATAATATATCTAAAAAACAATATTTGTGCTATTATATGCAATTAATCGAATAATCAAGTAATCAGGCAATCACAATCACGTGGTATATCACATATATCCCAGTTTTGAAAATAAAACGAAATTCACCTCGTTAACTTAGATCGTAGTTGTTGTTTCTACGTATTAATCATAAACGTACACATGCGAATTAATACATGTTAAATACAATTATTTTACCTTTATATATTTTAATTAAATATCATAGAATAGAACTCAAGTATAATAAGAAAACGTATTATTCCATATGAATTACTATATTAAGTCTAACGTAGACATTATCTAAAAATATAATTAAACAAATTAGATATTAACATAAAAAGAGTGTTATCTGATTGGCGTGAGACATTAGATGCACGTGAGAATTATTTGAGTGTGTTTACAAGTGTGAAATTTGAAAGTAACTTGCTAGTGTATTTATAGTTAGAGATTTTAGCTGCTTGTCATCATATCTGTTAGTAGGTAATGATTATTATTAACAGATGTCACATTTTAAATTGTTCCTTACTTGCCAAGAAAATCGACCGATATTATCGGCTTCTTATTGGTCAATTATATATGGGTTAATTACGATAAATTTGATCAGATAACCGACATATTATCTAACTTGATTCATTAATTGATATAAAATGTTTTACTTAACGTAATTTGATATACTTTAATTTCTTACAAAGTCGAATAATATTATCACGTTATTAACATTTAGTCCATTAACATATAAGCTTACCATGTAAGTTTATCATCAGTTAACTTGGTTAAATCTAACTTTTGATCACTGAGCTATATTTAATTTAAGACTACATTTTATTTCTCACACGATAGTATTATATTCTTTATTATTAGTATTTTATTATAAAAATCAGGATGTTACAAAAATGTTTTAACTAAATAAATGAATAAGAAGCTTAACCCTAAAAGTACTTGCAAATTAAAATTATTAAACACAAAAACACATCCCTTTATTTGCAATTTGAACCAACAAAAGTTATTTAAGGACAAACATATGTTAAACCGAATTTACTTCATGTTCATATACATCCAATTATTAGAACACCATAACCAAATATCAAAAAGTCGATATTACCCCTATCAAACTACCCATTTTTACACCCCACACAATCACCAAACTAGTAAAAGTAACAACAAGGGTAAAATAGTAATTCTCAAAGCAGCAGTGTCGGTTACTCATCTCAGTTTTTGTTTTTCCACCAAACAAAATCAAACAAATAAAGTTGCACTCATATAGAATCAAAAAACCCCTCTTCAAAATAATAAAGTTGATACAGTGTGAAGTACACACACATAGATATACATATATTTATATAATTATATATATATCATTCGATCGAGCTCAAATTGCTTGATCGTTTGAAGAAATTAGTGTGTGCATTTACCGTTTCGGTGTGTGTTTGACTTTAGTTTCGTGTTGATTTCGTTGAATTTGCTTTCAGTTTTTGTAAATAAAAAACCTAAAGTTAATGGAACTGTACGGACGGAGCAGTACTGGAAGAAACGGTTCACAAATGGATCATAATCAACAATCGGAATGGATACAACCGGGTCCTGAAACCGGACTTGAAGGTAATGCAGTTTACAGTTTGAATTTTGATGTTTTTGTTGATTTTTTTAGGGTTTTGAACAATGTACGGACTATATACATATATGTCACTATGCAAGTATAAGCGTGTGTATATCTGTTGAAGTTTTTGATTGTCTGATTGAATGATAGATTTTGGTTATAGTGTGTAATTTTGTCGAATGTATGTATGCACGTAGAATCGATGAGGCGGTTGGGGATATGGGGGGAAAGAGGAGGGGAGTTATATCCGGAGAGACCTGGAATGGCGGATTGTGCTTATTATATGAGAACTGGAACATGTGGATATGGTAGCAAATGCAGATATAACCATCCTCCCGATCGTAGTAGCTCGGTAATACTTTCAATTGTTTTTGTTGATAGTCTTTCATAGTCAGGTATCATGTATCGTTAGTAATATTAAATTACTTAGAAACTACAGTTGTAACTTTTCGGTTGTAAACTTGTAATTTGTAATTTGTGTAATTTTGTAATCTTTCTATTTAGTGTAGTGACAAGAATGATGATTTTGGTATGAAGTTGGCCATGACAATGGGAAAAAGGAAAACAGGGTAAAATATAAGGGGGTGTTTGGGAATGGAAATGGAAATGGAAATGTTATAGTAATGTGTTTGGTTTGAGGCAGAGGGGGCAGAGCTAATGTCACCTGTTTTCAAACCCATATGGCCACATACATTAATGATAATTGAATGCAAACTAAATGTGACCTAAGTAAATGGAGTTATTATGAATCTTAATCAACTCCTGCATGGAATGAAGCATAGCACCTATAACCCATAGTCACTAATCAATTGCGATATGGTTGCATAACTGATGTAGAGTCTCTGTAACTTTGAATTGTGATTCTTGTTAGGCTGGAGGAGTAGGAAGAATCGCAGGAGGGGGAGCGTACCCAGAGCGACCAGGAGAGCCGCCTTGCCAGGTACTCTGTTTTTAATGCAACTTCTGCAAATTTTTTCATATATGTAATTCAAATGCACGTGTGCAACATCTGTTTGATTGTGTGTATTTTCTGAATGCTGCTGTCTTTCATTTGTTTATTTGTAAATATGCAGTATTATTTAAGAACAGGCACCTGTAAGTTTGGTGCATCCTGCAAGTTTCACCATCCCAGACACGCGGGTGGATCATTGAGTAACGTGCCTCTAAATACTTATGGATATCCATTACGACCAGTAACTCTTTCTACCCCAACTTATCTCATACAACTAATTATTTGTTCTTGTGCACCAATGTTAAAGATGCCAACTTTTATGTTTCAAAACAGGATGAAAAAGAATGCTCCTACTATTTGAAAACGGGGCAGTGCAAATTTGGTATAACTTGTAAATACCATCATCCTCAACCGACTGGCGAATCCATGCAGCCAGCATCTGCACGTCCATTTTATTCAACAGTGCAGTCTCCTTCAGCGCCTTCCTCTGAACAATATGGTGGGCCATCAGCCGGCTACAGGGTTGCTAGGCCACCATTAGTCCCTGGTTCGTACCCACCAGGTGCTTATGGTCCCATATTACTCTCACCTGGCATGGTTCCTGTACCAAATTGGAGTCCTTACTCGGTAAGAAAGAATATATTTTATAAAAAGTGCCTTTATGCCAGTATATGTAGTTCTTATTGTGTCAATAGTTTATGAGATGCAGGGACGTGTAAGCCCGGTCCTGTCTCCGGGTGCTCAACCTTCTGTATATGGAGTGAATACTTCAGCTCCCCCTTTTGCAGCACAATATCGTCCTTTGCCACCTTCTCCTGGCCCGATAAGTAGTAGCCAAACTGAAAGAGTCTTTCCAGAGAGGCCTGGTCAACCCGAATGTCAATACTACATGAAAACTGGTGATTGCAAATTCGGGGCCTCTTGTAAGTATCATCATCCACCAGATTGGGCAATATCGAAGGAAAATTGTATTCTCAGCCCCGCGGGTCTTCCTCTGCGTCCGGTAAGCTTGTTATAGCGTTCTAATTAGAAATACCATATTTTAGGGACCATTTATATGTAATATGTTATAGGCGATGACATTTGATTATTATCTCCAGTTCAGTATTTGTGAGTTTATTATTTATTTAATTATTCTTAGAAACTATAACCTTAAAAAAGAATGATGATTGTTGGACCTCACCGCTAAACATTGAAGTTGGAAATAAACTAATAATAAGATATTATACTCGATGAAAGATCATAATATTCTATTAGTTGCTTAAGTATGGTATAAATTTAAGACACTAAAAGTTGCTAATGTGTGTGAATGTAATATTGACGACTCAAAGAGAAGTTTATACTACCCTTTCTTCATCCCAGTTTTTGTTTTTGTAACTGTTTAAATAGAATTTCAAAGCTCCAAGGTTTTTATAATCATAGTAACTTAGTAGAACACCGTAATCATGCATAGTTAATAAAACCAAAAATTTTGCCAGTGTTTGTACGGAAGAAGTAAGGTGTGGACTCTTTATAGAGGTGGAGGTAGTGCCATAGTGTTAGAGAATTAGTACTTCTCTGCTTTCTCAATTAAACACCATGAATGTTGTATAGTCATTGAATCTATGATCTAAATTCGCATCAAGAGTCAAATGGGATTAATGGACTACATTATGACTTTGTACTTAAAGAGTCAGGCTGTTATTATGGTTTCCGTTGTGAACTGATTATAATTTATTAGGAAAATTGTTGGAAGGCCAATTGATAGCCCATATTGGTGCTATTTACTTGGAGGGATATGTATGTTGTTTACTTGATGACAATTAAGTCCATAAAACTTGCACAATAATGTTTTCCCTTTCACATTTGACCAAATATTGTTATCTTTAGGTTCTGTCAAATAACCGTTTTCCATGAACAGGGGGTGGAACCTTGCAGTTTTTACATGCAAAATGGACATTGCAAGTTTGGGCGTACCTGCAAGTTTGACCATCCACTTCCAGGTGGTGCAGTTAGTTATGGTCCAACGGACATACCAATAGCACCATACATGACCATGGCTCCTTCGGGTTCATTCTCAGAAAGGTCCAAAATGGACCCTCATTCAAGTAGTTCAGTCGGTTTGATGTTTTCTCAAGGTCAGCCAGGGTCCTCAGGAGACATGCAGCTCTCTAGTCAAAGTCAAAGTTCTCCTCAGACAAGGTAGTGATTAGTGAAGAAGTTGGGTGATTTAGATTATTGGGTGTTCCATGTGGTGCAATTTTCAGGTGTTACATAGTAAGATATATATATGATGAGGTGTGTTTGTATGAAGTATGGTGTCATGTTTATCAGCCATTATTTATATTTAGTGTTATATTTATGTATAGCAAGTATTTATGCTGCGACTCAGGCTGTGTAAGTTGAAATTTATGACACTTTGGTTCCATTCAAGTCTGACCTGGGAATAAAAGGATATGGACAGAAGGCTCTGCTAACCTCTGTAAACCAACCATTTTTGTTCATATAATTGTTTGTATATATATATATATATATATATATATATATATATATATTATATATATATATATATATATATATATATATATATTAAATTCCATCATCTCTGTGATTTATATCGATTTACGAAAATCATCCCTATACTTATTTTTTCACCTTTTCAGTCTAATAAGTTTAAGTTTTGCTCGAAAATAGTCCATCTTTTATCTAAAATGACTAAAGTACCCTTTCTCTTGTCATTTTTGAATAGTCAAGATCTAAACCGTCAAAGGCTACTTTAGTCATTTTAAGTGGATGAGGGACCATTTTTGAGCACTACGTAAACTTGTTGGACTGAAAAGGTGAAAAAATAAATATAAGGATGATTTTTGTAAATATGTATAAATAACAGGGACCATTATGCAATTTACTTATATATAGATATATACATATAAAATTAAATATTTTATATGTATATATTTTTTTATTCCTTTGAGTAAAATATAAATTATAAAATTAAAATACACTATTAAGTGTACTAAACATCATTTTCATCTTCCTCATTTAACTTGGCAAATTCATAACCAAATTCGGTTTATTCTTCACTTAAACATTAGTATTTTAAAGTCCACCACTCAAATCTAATACCATTTTTCAACACCCGACGACCCTCCATCATCCAATCATTTTATCTGGTCACGACTTTTATAGCCACCACTTCTTATGTTTTGCATCCATTCCATACTTGAAAAATATCTCAAATAAAAACCCTAATCAAATATGTGACTCTTAATCATTAAGACACGAAGAAATGTCTGGGGTGATAAAAGATGTTGGTGGATTTGGATGGTGGACTATAAATTACGATGTTTAAATAGAAAAGGAGACCAAATTTGCTGATGAATTTTCTAAGTGAAATGAGAAAGATAGATTTGATATCACGTGCACTATACATATTTAATAATTTATAAACTCAAAGAAAAATAGATTAAAAGAATAGAAAATATCACATATAGTCCTTTTTAACGAATAGTTAACGGTCGTCTAAATGATTGTTTGCGTAATAAGTTTCAAAATAAAGGATGATTGGTATAATTAAATATTGTAAAGGACTGCCAGTGTAATTAAACGTTTCATAAACTGCGATAATAAGTATAAATATAATAACTAAAATAAAATCATATGTAAAAGTAAAGTTAGTTAAATAAAAATAGCATTAAACATTTAACAAATACTCCGTATATACAATGAAAAAAAATAAAAAAATTGGGTTATAGATCCACCGAAGTGGGAAGCCTTAACCGGATGTGTGGTAACAGGTAAGCTCAAAGAGCTGTTCCCGACCCTGTCAGGGGAGATGCCAACCATCTCTCCTTCTTACGAACACGATTGGTTTGTCACCAAAATGCATTATAAACACCCACTAAGTTACATGTTTCGACCGATGTGGGATGAATAATGAACCGAATTGCCAGCTTCAATTTCTAAACAGACTGACCCTTCCGCCTCCCATTCGAGACCCAAATCCTTTGCGGCAGGTAAACCCATACTCATTTCGACAACTTATTTCTGCTTCTACGCAGCTGCTTCTATTAATTTTAGACGTTTTGGGTAGCACAGAAACTTTGTTTTTTTATTAAGTTTCCAAAAATCGATGGAATGATACTGGATGAAACGAAGATTACTGCTAGGTTTCTTAAAAGTACAACTCATGTTAAGGGCAATATAATTGTATGGAAAACATCACTTAAATTGCAAAAGCTTGGGGACAAGCTTTATATGTTGCTAATGAATCATGTGATTGCAGAGTCTGTATTTTGTTTGTTTAACTGAAATTACTTATGACCCAAGAAGAGTATGGGGTAAATTTGAAAGTGGGTTGGTTCCGCTTCATCATATAGATGATATATATTAGCAGCATTATGTAAATATGGAATTTGTTACAGTAAAACAAGTTTTTTAACAATTTCAACTAGGCAAGTTCATAATGGTCCAACATGACATTGCCTTATATAATGGTAATGAGGCTGTGTTGAAGTCAACAGTCGGTAAGTTTTTGATTTTTGTATCTCAAGTCTGATGCTCAAGTGGGAGAAACGTCTCTTCAGGCTCACGGTACGTCTAGAAGATTTTTCAGAGAACAAGTTGATGTTATTAGGCCTATATTACTCTCACCTGGCATGTTTCCTGTGCCAAATTGGAGTCCTTTACTCGGTATGAAAGAATATATTTTATAAAAAGTGATTTTTCGCCAGTATAAGTAGTTCTTAATGTGTCCCCCTTTTGCTGCCCAGTATTATCCTTTGCCACCTTCTCCTGGCCCGGTAAGTAGTAGTCAAATTAAGGAGTCTTTCCAGAGAGGCCCGCTCAACCCGAATGTCAGTACTACAGGAAAACTGGTGATTGCAAATTTGGGGCCTCTTGCAAGTATCAGCAATCATCATCCACCAGATTCGGTAATATCGAAGGAAAATTGTATGCCAGGCCCGTGGGTCTTCCTCTGCGTGTGGTAAGCTTGTTATATCTTTCTAATTAGAAATAACATATTTTTGGGACATGTATATGTTACGGGCTATGAAATTTGATTTTTATCTCCACTGAAGTATGTGGGAGTTTATTATCGATTTAATTATTCTTAAAAACTATAACCTTCAACAGATTGATGATTGTCGGACCTCATTGCTAAACATTGAAGTTAGTAATCTTATCTTACTAATAATAAGATAACATACTTGATAAAAGATCATAATTTTCTATTAGTTGGTCAAGTTTGTAACTTGGTAGGATTTGAAGACCTTAAAATTGCGACATTTGTTGAGTATGTGTATGTATGTGAGTATAATATCGAGGACTCAACGAGAAGTCTATACCAATTTTATATTGTACATGACCCTTTCTTCATCCCAAAACCAAAGTCCAGTTTGTATTTTGGAACTGTTACAATAGACCTTCAATTCGTTCCAAGGTTTTTATAATCATTGTAACTTAGTAGAATCATACCATTTTTAATTCAACTGAAATTGTACCAGTACTGAACTCAAGAGGTAATCCATTTAATTTAGTTCTTAAAAGTTAACTTGTGGACTCTTTATTATAGTTGGATGTAGTGTTAGAGGATTAGTACTTTTCTGCTCTCTTAATTTTAGCACCATGCATGTGGTAAGGACATTGCATCTGTGATCTAGATGTGCTTTAAGAGTCAAATGGATGATAGGACTAAATTATGACTTTGTACTTAAAGAGTCCGATTGCTATTATACTTTGCACTATGAACTGATGACTATATATCAGGAAATTTGTTGGAAGGCCAGTTGGTAACTTGGTGCTATTCACTTGGTTGGATTTGTATGTTGCTAATTTGATGTCATTAAAATCCATACATTAAAACTTGCAGTTTTTACATGACCAAATATAATTATCTATGGATTCCGTCAAAACAACCGCTTTCCATAAACGTAGGATGTAGCCTTGCAGTTTTTACAGGCACTGCAAGTTCTGGCGCACCTGCAAGTTTGACCATATACACTCTTAAGTTGTGTAGTTAGCTATATATGGACCAACGGACAAGCAATTGCACCATACATGACCATGGCTCCTCGGGGTTCATTCTCAGAATGGTCCAAATCAAACCCTCATTCAAGTAGCTCAGTTGGTTTGATGTTTCCTCAAGGTCAGCCAGGGTCCTCAGTAGACATGCAGCTCTCGAGTCAAAGACTCAAAGTCAAAGTTATGTGGAAAAGTTGGGTGATGTAGATTATTCGGGGTTTGGTCCTCAGGTTTTACTAGCGACAACGTTAAGACGTGCACTGTTGTATTTTAGCCATTTATAAAATACAACAGCTCGTGTATGTTCTAATCTCCTAACCACAACTTAAGGTATGTCATTACGAACAAATTTCATAATTAAAAATTCAATGTCATAAAGTTGTTAAGTACTTCACAGATCTCTTCATTTAGACTTTAAGCACGGTTGCTATAATATATACTTATGTACAAAAATTATGCTTGTAGTGCATACTCATTTTGTAGGAGTGGGGCAGCAAGTTCAACACCCATTGAACTTTATGGGCTAATTTTTGGCAGCTTCATTCATAGTCATATATGTTAGTACTTTTCTAGGCCCAAATTACTTGCTTAGAATTCAACATACTCGATGAAGGAAAATGACCCCAAATAAAATTAGCGTTGAACAAAACTAGATATTTTGTATCATTTTTAATCATGTGGAGCTTTGTTTAAAATTAATTCATTAGTAGTAAAGGGAGTAAGCTACCAAACGTATATACCCAATATAGAGTATTCACCCATCATAAATATGAAATTATTAAGTAAATTGTTTTGTGTATATATGTTTGTAATGTTTTTATTAAACATCAGAAGAAGATGACCTAATAGTTGGCGTCTTGATATCCTTACAGGAGGTCTCAAGTTCAAACTTCACTAGCAATACATTTGTGGGGTGATAAAAGAAAATGGTACGCGATAATCCAATTGGACCGCATATATCTGAGTGGAAATACTTGTTCGAAAAATCGAAAATCTCATCGGTTTACACATTTGTATTGTTTTTATTGAAAAAGTGTAGTTCTAGCATAATGTGTGGGGTAATCCTGTGTTTCAAACAATAGGACTAATAATGATCTATAGTTTTTAATTGGTGCATTGCTTGAACATATTTTTGACATCTAATTGTTAACCACTATTATTAAATTACAAGGAGTACATAGAATATTAAATTTAGTAGTCAAAATCAAGCTTTTTCATGCGTAATGCAAGGAGTATTTATTTTGTGGGGCTTTTAAAAGCAATAATAAAGGGCCTACGTGTTTTGTGTACAACATCATTGTGACCACAAATCCTAATCCTCCCAAATATTCCTCTCAATCTTTCCAATCAATCCTCCTTAATCCCATATTAATATTCTAAAGTATCACATTAACAATTTCTTTCAATTACGGATAATATGTTATAAGGTTGTGTTTGGTTTATTAGTGTGAACGGTAATGAGTGGAATGGGAAAGGAATCAAAAGTAAATCCACCCCCTTACATGTTTATATCTTGCGATATCATTGTTTTTGTATTTGTTTATAGTCAATTTCGTGAACTTTCAATACTTATTAGGTTGGAAATTGATTTCAGGTACAATTGTTAGAGAAAAGGTGAAAGGAGCTCGAGTAATGAAGATTTGGAGTCAAATTTTGAATTCGTGTGAAAAGGCTGAAAACTGACTAGTACGCGATTGGTTACGCGATCGCGTAAGCCCTCCCAAATCGCGTACCCGTTGAGTACGGGATCGCGTAAGGGTGCCAGAATCGCGTACGTTCTGAAGAAAATACGTCAGAAAGTTGGAAGACAAACGTACGCGTTCGCGTAGATTTTGCTAGGTTCGCGTATGAACGATTAGCACGCGTATGGGTGCCAGGATCGCGTACGGATGCCAGGATCGCGTACGTTGGGCGCTGCAACCATATTTTGGAAACCACTATATAAATGAGTTTTAAAGGTTTTTAACCTAACTTTCGATACTTGAACATTGGGCTACGAATTTCTAAGCAATCTTAGAAGGTTTTTTATCATCTTTGAAGATCTTTCATCCGTGTTAATCATTCGGTATTGATAACGATCATCACATCATTGTAATCATTCTGTTAACGATTTTTATTTATAAAGTTATGTTTTCTTTGATTTCAATTATTGATCTTGGTTGTTCTAGTCTAATTATGAGTAGTTAAACCCTTAAGCGCTTGCTTGGATGAAGTAACTAGTGATTATGGGTGTTATCTTTTAAGTTTATGTAATTAAATCTACGTTTAATCTAAACCGTTGCGTATTTGAGTTTTAATTAATTGTTCAAGCTTATTTGTGATTATTAAGTGATTGTAGCGAATGTTTTTCACTTTAGTAATTCATTATCAATTATTTGTCTATGAGTAATTGACCATTGATTGCGAACGCAAATTGAATAAGTTAAACAACAAAATTCAAACGTGTAAGATAGTGAATTTGGCGAACGTCGTTTGCTAGATTAAATCGTAAGTTAGTTAATTGAAACTAAGGTATAGGAGACAACGAACGTTAATCCTGACTTAATTAGATTTACAAATGCAACGTTATATAAACTGGTTTTAACAAATACCCTGAAATAATTATTGAAGTAGTCTAAGTAAGTGTCGTTTTAAACATAAGACAAACTTTTCTAAATTGATTCTTCAGAATCCACATCCTCTACATTTTTAATAGTTTTAATTGTAAAGCAACAATTCGGTTGCCCAACCCTCACGTGTACTTAATTGACTAGTTTAATTACATTTCACATAACTCTTAATTGCACATTTCATGTGTATCGAGCCGGACTTACTGTAGCTATACTATACGCGATAGGGTATACTTACATAGTTGTGTATAAGTTAATTGCAATATTTTTAAATTTATTTTATAACTAGATTTACACATCATCAACTAATTACTTTTTAGATCTAGATCTAGACTATATAAGTTGTGCCTATATATCATTTTTTTCATATGTTATGTATAAAACAAGCTGGTTTACTCGTGCGTTGCGGCAAAAATAAAATAAAAAAGATTCATTTTTAATACCTTATTTGATTCTTATTTTTATATTTTTTAAATATAATTTGATTTTGTTATATTTTTTTTTGTTTATATAAACTTCAAAGCAAATATCATAATCTTCCACCTTTCTTTTGTAATGATTTAAAATAACATATGAGATGTCCTTCAAATTGAGTTTATGTAATTTAAACATGTATGAATTTATATCTAATAATACTGGATAATGTCTTATAGATATCTTAATAGATGTGATTTTGTGCATATGTAATATAAGCAACAAAACTGACATTAGGGGATATTTTCGAAATTCCTTGTACTTCATGGTAAAATCATTATATTGTTAATATAAATAATAAATTATGCTAATAATAATAATTTAGATTAGATGATTATGTGACATGTTAGAAAGTGATAAAATTCATAATATTATATAACACGTATACCAACAAACGTTTAAGTTATAAAATGATAAAAATATAAAAATAACATTTAACGTTAAATAAAACACGCCAATAGTAGTATTTTTTGCTACTTCAAATTAAGTTGTTAATTAAAAGACAACAATTGATTAATTAGATGTTTGAATATTTATATAAGGTAATGTATATATATTATAAAATATACAATTTTACAATTATAAATTAAGTAAATTAATCAATAATATATTTTTAGATAGTAGAATACGAAAGTCAAAATTCAACTAAAGTAATTACACTATATAAAGTTTATATTATACGATAAGTAAAAAAAAATAGTATTTACAAGTTTGTAAATGTAGGAGTTGGTAATATGGAAGGTAAATTGTACATTAGTATTTTGTTTTTGTACATCACACATACATCTAAGGTGTTTTATCTTATGCATCAATAATGTACTATTATACATTTAAAGTGTTTTATTTTATGCGTCCACAATATAATATTAAATTATATTTACAGTAGTATAGATATATAATATACATATCAGTATATCACCTCTTATATAGTATAGGTTTCTTAAAAGCTAAGTTGATCTAGCGGTATCGAGATATATTATGATATATTGATCTAGCGGAATGAGTCGTAAAAATTTACCAAAGTGGTCCTATAATTCAATCGGAAATTTGGAATATATTACTCTAGTATGAGTGTAAAAGTGGACCAGGATCCAATATATATAAGTTGACAGTGAGGGGTTAATGGCCACATCATTTCAGCCTGGTCGCACTCCAATGTTTCACCATCATTCATCCCACCTCAAACTTAGACCCAAGTGTAATGAAAATTAGAAATGACACGTATTCTATATTTTATATATGTTTAAATATAATAATTAGATTAGATTAGATGAATTTTGCTATATTTGATTAAGAAAAAAACAGACCCCAAGTGATGTTAGATAAATTTGATTGATAATTAGATCATTCATAAAGAATAACAATTAGACTCGTAATACCGTTTTCGATACAGTAAATAGGGCGAATATGTATTGTAAGCATTACATATCTTAGGTAATGTGAAGTCTAAATTATTTACGAGGAAATCATCCGTGATGTAAATTATACGGATCTTGCGTGTAGCAAAGGCAAAAGAAGAGATATTCTTGTAAATATTATTAAAATTGAAGGACTGAAATTTAACTTTCTTGTTGAAAAAATACCTTCAACAACACTTAATATTTGCGCAGTCGAGAAGTTATCTCCATTATTTATTATATAATCATTTGATTTTAATGAATATCCACTCTTAATATAGGTTATGTGATATAGTATTAATCATCATTCCTAGTAAGTATCCTATTATAACCACATTGATCCTTGTTCAACTACAATCAAAAGGTCGTGTATGTAATAATATTCGTTTGGTTTTCATAAGAAATGATTAAAAAATTCGATTTACTTATATATTCATTATGTCCTTTATTTAAGCGTTTATTTATGCATCCTTTTAGGTAGATTAGCTATCTTTTGTATTTGTGTATTTAAAATTTAAAATAAAAAATAAAAAGGGAATTAGATTAGAAATGATGGAGGCTAGAGATGTGATCGTTTAGGGTTATGTGGATTCATAATTAGATGCACTTTTAATACTTATAATCAATAATCAATAAGAAATAATCAAATTAGTAACTTTTAACTTGATTCATTTAACCACATTAAGCGTGCACTAGCTTTCTCACTTTTTTTTAACTCAATTTTTTATTTATATTTTACTTTTTCCATGATCCTTTTACTTAATTTTTTTTCAAAAATCATATCTAAAATGTTAAATGAAGAAGAAAAAAAAAAAACATAACGTTACGCGGGGATTACACCCTTTAAATGGGATATCATATTTTAACATTCAATTTGTAAACTTTGATCATTCTTTATACATCGTGCACTTTGCTGTTTGTGAAAAATGGAATTCGTCAAATCGTGTTAACAGAATTATTTATGTTTTTACTGGTTGTCGTGATCTCGAATATTTCATAAAATTGTTAATTAGTTGCTTAATTTGTAAAGCGTCACATAAATACATGATTGCATTTGAAAAGTTAAAACTAAACACATCAAGTGTAGACCTCAAACAAGACCAATTTAAAATGAACCAAGTCTCATAATCCAACTCATTTTGTAGAAAGTTGCAACTTTAAATTAGCTTTTTCACATGAATTACTCTATGCACAACTTTTCTTGCAAAAGTTACAAGTCCTCCATGTAAAATTCCAACTTTAATTGGCTTTTGACATAATTTACTCAATGTAAGACTTTTAATTAACATGGTACAAGTTAATAAAACATTACACTTTTACCATCCTATGAAAGTTTTCACTATCCATGATTACAAACTCCCAAAAGCACTACATCCTCTTTCAGAAATCATGTTATTTCACTTTTGCACCCTTTTATAGAAACACGTTACTATAGTGCCAAAATTAAAAAAATAGATACATTAACAAAAATATAGAATCCTTAATCATAAGTTTTTGAAAGAAAAGAAAGGTTAGTATAACACCTCTCTCTCCCTATATGAGGTGTTCTTCCTGCGTCTACTAGATAAATAACAGAGGACACCATAGGCATGGTGTCATCTGTTCCTCGTTGATTTTGTTCTTAAGAAAACGGTGATGAACAAAAAGTAAGTGGGATTAGTTTATCATTTATTCTTTTCTTTTAACTATATAAATATAGAGAAAATGTAAGTGGAGCCCCTAAAAAGTTTATATGTTCAGTCATTGGTCAGTTTTTTTTCAGTATCAGCCAATTTATTAATTATTTCATTCTTCATAGTGAGTAGTCTAAGACATTTTATAACGGCTTAAAAAAAGGTTTAAGCTACTAAAATGCAACCTACTTTCCCAAATGTATCGCATGTACAATAGACTTTTTTAGTATACATATGTAGGCATTGAATTTTCAAATTATGTGTCGATATGTATATATTACAACATGTACGACATAAAGTATTTTTTTTTCTATCAGGACATAAAGTATTACATATAATGTAAAATTTGAAAAACTTATATGTTACGATTTACTAATTGTAAGCTGTACATATCGATATAAAATTTAAAAGTACATTACACACATATATTACTAAAAAAGTATTGTGCATATGATTACGTTGAATTTTATAACTTCAACGTACCACGAAAATGACGAGTATCCGAGTAGTTATAAAAGTTGGAGGGAATTTGGTACCCAACAGATTATGTGACCATCTCAATGTTATGTAATTACAAAAATGTAATCGACAGTGGCGGACTCAGAAAATTTAGTTACCGGTTTCAAAAAAGATTTGAAGCTTACTCCACGTGGTAGTTTATTAAGTTTATTTAAACCATCAGATGCACCACTTAAATATGAGTGCTAGCACTCTTAAAGAACCAGTGACTTTTCAACTAATTTTACATTAAGTCGGCATAGTTGATTGGTGTCACGTGCCATCACTGACTATAACGTAGGTCCATCCTTGATAATCGATATGGTTGATAATTTTCTTTTTAAATGGTTAATCTTAAAAATTTAACAAAAAAGGGAAACATGTCAAATAAAAATCAAACAACTAAACTAGTTTAAATTCGTTGGAAATTTATGCAAGCTTCGTAGAATTTTTATTTTTAATATTAATATTTTTAAAATAAAAAACACAAAAACACAGAGTAGAAAAAGGCACCGAAAAGTAAACAAACAGTGCTGTCTCTACATTTATTGACTTTATATTAATCAAATCGAAAACCACTCAATTAAAGCATAATTATCCTTCCCCTTTAATCTTGCATGCACTCCCTCACTTTTTTCACACAGACTCATGCCTCAACTCACCTGAAACCAAAAAAATTTGTGAGCTTCTTTATTCTTGAAGAAATGGGTGTTGTTACTATGAGTGAATTGAAGCCAAGCATCTCCGGAAAAAGATCGTTTCGACCTAATTCGAGTACTCGACAAGTTACAGAATGGTAAACCTTCTTTCTTTCTTTAAAGCTCATGTTTTTGTGCCTTTAATTTTGAGTGGTTAAACTTAATTAACCCAATTGGTGTAAGAACCAAACTGGCTTTGCAAAAGTTGTCTAAACTTGGTTAGAGTAATGTAAAGATATATATCGAAATTTTGTTACTACTTAACAAATGTTTATCTTTTGCTTGGGAAAATTCGTAAGCATGTCAAGTACTGCTACACTCGTTAGACCATACACGTTTTAAAAAATACGAACTTTAATATGTGTCGCGTAAGCGGAACAGATGATATCCCTGTAAAAAAATTTGTTTATGCAATAGTAAAAGCGTTTGGTAACCTTTATACATCGAGCTTGATATATCACTAAAAATTTAGCATACACCACTGTTTTGTACATGTATAACACACACTCAAAGCACGAGTACAATACAACTAAAGTATGATCGATGATGTATTGATTTTATTTATTTATTTTTTTATTTTTGGTGATATACAATGTCGAGTAACTTGTTAATTAAGGATGACATATCAAAATTTATGTGACAATTAATTTCAAACTTTTAATACAAAATTTTCAATCAAAAGAAGCCCATCACATGGTTGAAAATGACAGGAAATTTATTTCATGTTAGCTTATAGATAAAAACAAAAAGAACATAGTTTCATGTTTAATGAATGGGTCACATCTTTTCCCCCTTAAATTCTTCAATTATTGAATCCCACAATTTCATCTCTAAAGACCCTTTTTTATGCTCTAGATTCATGTCTGTTCTTCATTTTTTTGTGATTTTCTTGGCTGAAACTATGATTCCAGAGCACCTTTTGTAACATATTATCGTTATTTTCCGACTGAAGAACCTGTCGCAAAAAAGAAAACATTTTTGGTCGTTACTAGATTTCATTCGGATAAAATTTTAAAGATTTAAAAAGAATAATGGATCACTTTTGTAACAGGCCGATATCCGATGTTTCTAGCGATCTCACAATCGATGTAGGAGCAACAAGTTTTGCACTTCATAAGGTACAAATATGTGACATCAAAAGTCTTAATATTTGGACTTTATACTATTTGATCTTTATAAAGTCCTGAAGTGTTCTGTTTTTGTTTCTGTTGTCTTACAGTTTCCTCTGGTTTCTAAAAGTGGAAGAATCCGAAAAATGTTAATGGACGCTAAAGACTCGAAAACTGTACGCCTAAATCTTCAAAGTGTACCAGGCGGATCAGAGTCATTTGAGCTCGCTGCAAAGTTTTGTTACGGTGTGAACGTCGAGATCAATCTAGCCAATGTCGCAAGGCTACGCTGCACGTCGCATTTCCTAGAAATGACTGAAGAATTCGCCGATAAGAATCTTGAAATGCGTACTGAAACATACCTGAAAGAATCTGTTCTTCCTAGCATAACGAATTCGATTTCAGTTCTACACCATTGCGAAAGTTTGTTACCCGTGTCAGAAGAGATCAATTTAGTCACTAAACTCATTACAGCCGTTGCTAATAACGCTTGTAAAGAACAATTAACTTGTGGTTTATCAAAACTAGAAAGTAATTATCCTTCTAAACCAGTTTTAACATCGGATTCGGAAAACTGGTGGGGGAAATCGTTGGCGGTTCTCAATCTAGAATTCTTTCAACGAGTGTTGACGGTTGTGAAGACAAAAGGTCTAAAACAAGAAATGATTGCGAAAATTCTAATGAATTACGCCTATAATTCTCTTCAGGGTTTGTTTTTGAGGGACCCACAGCTTGTAAAAGGAAGTTTTCCGGATCTAGAATCGCAAAAGAAGCATAGAGTGATTGTTGAAGTGATTGTTGGTTTATTACCAACTCAATCGCGAAAAAGCACTGTTCCAATGGCGTTTTTATCGAGCTTGTTGAAGTCTTCGATAATGGCCTCAACGTCTACTGCTTGTAGATCAGATCTAGAGAGACGAATAGGGTTGCAGCTCGATCAAGCGATACTTGAAGACATACTAATTCCTGCCAATTCTCATGGTAACAATCATAGTCAACTTTATGACACTGATTCAATTTTTAGGATCTTTTCGATTTTCTTGAACTTGGATGAAGATGATGATGATGAAAATATGATGATGGATGAAAGCGAAATGGTGTATGATTTCGACACACCTTCGTCCCCAAAACAAAGCTCGATAGTGAAAGTGTCGAAGCTACTTGACTGTTTTCTTGCAGAAATTGCATTAGATTCTAATTTGACTGCATCAAAGTTCATTGCACTTGCGGAATTGCTCCCGGATCATGCAAGATTGGTCAATGATGGATTATATCGAGCCGTAGACATCTTTTTAAAGGTAAAAAATGTGTTTTAATGGTAACAAATACCTAAATAGATATACGATTGCTGTATCGAAACTGTAATTTATACATATTTTATATTTACAGTTTCCATACATCAATGCATTTGTTTTTTATTTATTATTTTATTTTATTTTACGCGCGGTATAATAATTTTTGGTTATTGTTGGCAGGTTCATCCAAACTTAAAGGACTCGGAGCGTTACCGAATGTGTAAAACAATCGACTGCCAGAAACTGAGTCAAGAAGCGTGTAGCCATGCGGCTCAGAACGAACGTCTCCCTGTACAAATGGCGGTTCAAGTGCTTTACTTTGAGCAAATCAGGCTTCGAAATGCAATGAATGGTGGTCATAACCACCTATTTTTTGGATCAATGAATAATCCGTTCCCACAACGCGGTAGTAGTGGTGCAGGAAGTGGATGTATTTCTCCCAGGGACAATTATGCGTCCGTTAGGAGAGAAAACCGGGAACTAAAACTAGAAGTAACCCGAATGAGAATGAGGCTTACGGATCTTGAAAAAGATCATGTTTCGATGAAACAAGAACTTGTAAAATCGCATCCAGCAAACAAGTTGTTTAAATCATTGACGAAGAAATTGGGGAAATTGAATAGCTTGTTCAAGTTCAAAGATGCTAGGACCATCGGAAGCAGGCCGGGTTCTGAAAGTCGATTCTTGTTCCAGAAACGAAGGCGTAACTCCATTGCATGATCGATTTTTCGACGATTTCTTTTTTCACCGGTGTGATTGTGAATACGAAAGAGTGTGTATAGTAGTACTTGGTAGTGATCGATTCTTGCTTGACGTGAGGTTTTTTTTTGTTACAAAATATTAATACTTGTTTAGTACTCCGTATAACTTAATTAAAGTGAATACAAATTCTTGTATTTTCTTGCGACTTGTTAAAAATGTTTCAAAAGTTACACAAAAAATCCAATTAGCCAAGTCAAATATCAGTTACTTTGGAATCAAACATTTTTGACTTTTTTTTTGTGGAAGGTTGACCGGGTCGGGTTTCTAAAACTTGGATACTAATATCACATGAACAAATCGATCATAAACATATAAACATAAAACTGAAAGTTGGCCATGCCGTACGACGAAAAGGACGTACGTGATCGCTAAATTATCGGTTTCCGAATCAACAAATCGTTCTACATTTCCATTCTCCAGATTAATTAGGTATTCTTACATCTCAATATTTGTATTTATATATATCCATCAATTTATGTCTTTGTAAAATAAATTGCCGTTAATCAGCTTAATTAGATCAAAATTTAATTTCTAGGGTTTATACATTCATACGATCATAAACATAATGTAATTGAAATGCTAGTTCTTTTTGGTTTTTTTAATAAGGTATGCGTTCATACATTAATCAGCTTTATTTGATCTCTTAGGGTTTATATATTCGTACGCTCATAAACATAATCAATTTAAATTGAATGAAATAATTATATTATATTATTACGAATTGTTGTTATGTTATAGGCATTAATAAACTCTGAATGCTTATATATTATTGCGTTCGCTAGATAGTGTTTATATCCCTCAATTTGGACCTGTGTTTGTGTTACTGGTCAACATTGGTCAAGTTTTTGGATCATTGGCTATAATTTACTACCTCATGTGATGCCACACACCTGTATATCTTTATAATAATATTGTTAATTAGTAATCTGGAAGTGGAGACCGGGACCACAGTATAGATCTTTAAACCTGGACCACTGGAAATAGTAGACAATGAGTTTTCTGCTAAGCAGAGCAATCATGAGAGATTATTATAACTAAATGCACATATTAGTTAGTTGATACTTATATATAACAAATACTTTGATGCATAGAAATTTTCATTCCCTTTCATTGTGATTGGTGATTATAGATCACCACCATTGCTAGCATTGATGGATTTTATGTCTTTATGGTTTTATCAATGGTGGGACATCATGCTTTTGTCAGTCATTCCCCTTTATTTTATTTTTTAGTGGTGTGTTCTGAAAAGGCTTTTATAGTGAAAGATTTATGTTATAACATATCATCTGTAATAGAGCTTTATGTTTTTTTGTTCCTCTGTTTAGCTTGAATTTTCTATATCTTGTCAATTATTTGCAAATATTTACATATATGAAGTCTGCTGCTTGTAAACATAGTACTTGATATGTTGCTAAGTAGTATTTAGAATGAGTTTGGCAAGGATATGACTAAGGCTTGGTAGTGAGACGTGCACCACTTGTACAGATGATTAGGTTGGAATCCTAATGCTTATGTAAATGACACTTTCATAAATGATGCGATTTAGACTTAAAAAGGAAACTGATAAAATTGTTGAAAGGGGAAGCATACTCGGTTTGAAGTGTCAGCCGATTAATACAAAGCTTGATGTCATTATATGCAGCATACACTTGTACTTTTATAAAAGTTAACACGTTTTGATGCTAGATATACCGCATTGGAAAATTACAATAAACATGACAAGAAGACACGACATTTTGTTATTAGTTATTACCAATTGTTACTGAGTCGTAACTTGTAGATTTGGGTCACATGTTGAACGAAGTGAATTTGTAATATTTTTGCTGTCAAACATGACTACTTTTCTTATATATTTGCCAGTAAGTTGATGAACACCATTCGTTTAGAACTACCAAAATGTGATAGAAAGGTTGAGAACTGTCGACAGCCTAAGTATCAGTCATGTGGATTAGTAGAATTTCTTTTACCACAGAACAATTCTACTTCATGGGACACAAATATTTTACATGAATATTTTGTATGCTATAATGAGCAGTATGTTAAACATTAAATAACTAGTAACTTGACTCTGCTAGCCTCAAACTTACATCAGTGAGCAGACACAAATTATTTTGTGTGCTTAAAATGTTATATGTGACATCTATTACATTCTCATAGTAGTGAAATGGGTATCTTTGTCTATGTGGTGTTGTTTTCTTTTTCTTATCTTTTACTTTTTTTTAAAAGGGTTTTCCCGTTTATAACAGGCTCCCCCGGGGTGGCCAAGCTTATGCTCGTGATGTACGCGACCTAACCGTTGCCATTGCCGTGGCCGATCTGAACCTTCCCCTGGCCATCTGGTAAATGTTTACTCAGGGAGGGATCGAACCCGTGACCTCTAGGAAGTCACTCGGGCGCCCTTACCACTAAGCCATCACCAGATGGTTGTGGTGTTGTTTTCTTCTTTACATGAATATTTTGAATCGTAAATATCTAATAACTTGACTCTGCTAGACTCAAAGTTACAGCAGACCCAAATTATTTTGTGTGCTTAAAATGTTATGTGTGACATCTATACATTCTCATAGTAGTGAAATCGGCATCTTTGTCTATGTGGTGGTGTTTTGTTCTTTACTTAGGATCATATCATATATTCTTGATCCTTGTCTGAGGTTCATATTTGTAACCTCCTGTATGTAACATGTGTTACTATGTCACGTTTGATGTCTACTTGCGGTTTCTTGAGTCGGTGTCACAAATATTCTTGGGCTTCCTTTTCTCAAAAAAATTATGCAACTTTGTACTTGGACTGCATTGGAAAAAATTGCGCACTATTAATGTAGTAATACCAATCTTATAAAGTAAGATTTCATATTATGATTGACATTACATAGTGTGGAAATTGTAAGAAGTTAGCCAAAAGGCTAACAGAAACTACTGAAGCATAACAGTGCTTTTACCTAAAACAAGACACTGTTACATTATTCTATCTGTTATTTTCATAAAAGCTAAACCCATATAGCATTAGCCTTCTTGAGCAGTTTGACTAGTTTGCCCTTGAGATGGAGTGTCATGATCTCATTTGGACCACCAATCAGCTCTTGCCCTATAAATATGGCTGGCACACTTGTCTTACATCCTAGTGCCTTTAACTCTCTCTCTAGTTGCTGCCCATTAGGATGTTCATCTAGCTCGTAAACTGTAGGATTCGCCCCAAAGCTGTAAATCAGAGTCTTGACTGTGTGAGACATGCAGCAAGTACTTTTGCTAAAAATTACAACTGGCTTTTCAGCAACCAATCTTGTAACCGTGGTCATTATGTTAAGAATAAAAATGGTATGATAAAAGTTATGGAAAAAGATTGAAATAAAAGGTTTTAGTAAGTAATGGGTTTGTCGGATATGATTGAACTATATATATAAGAAAGAGCTTGTTATGTGAACCCAGTTGTGTTTTGAGGAAATTGGAACTCACGTTGAGTGTACTATATATAGTGGCTCGAGGGTATATCTGATTCCGGTGGAAGTTATGAGGGGTATTATTCTTATCTATGATACTGACTGCTTCGAGGTTATGAATACAGTCGTTATTTTGGGCACTTGGCAGTGTGCATGTGTAATTGGAGCATTAGTTTTTACAAAGATGCAAAAATTCGCAAGTATATAATTTTGGAACTTGTGGGAGAATAAGATATAAGTTTTAGGCATCTTAATCATGGATGGAGAATTTGCAACTTTCTCTTTTAAAAATTATTTCCTTAACCCTGTTCATGTGTCTACCTTCAGAAGTCCACATACAGCAAGTTATTTAGCAAAATACAATATCCTCGCAAAACTGTTAATATGGTTAATAGCTACACTATCAACATGTGCCTAGTCTAGGAGACTCAGAAAAACAAGTTACCCATACAAAAATCTTGGCATTTTAGTAGTGTCTACATTTTTCCAATTGTGATGATACCTTACCTTTCTACTGGCATTATAAAAGTGGAGAAAGAAGCTAAACTTATCCACTTATGAAGCTTTTTGTTCCCCATATAAATATTCCTAGCTTTTAGCTCAATAAGGAAAAAGCCAATTTGTTGAAGATAGATGGACATCTTTTGCAAACACTAGATGCTTAATTGAGATATTCAAAGAATATATATAGTTATATACACATATAGTAGTTCGTGCTGTTTAGGCATCATATGGTCGATTATCAATTTGACTTCAATAAATAAAGAATTATGTCACTTCAAGAAAGAAGGAAGGAATTCCATCAATAATTGCCAAATCCTAAATTCATTGTCTTTGTAGTCTTTGTTTTCCTAAATTATATTATATATTATTAATTGTTATGGTTCATGATATCATTGCCAAATAGAGGTTTGTTACTCTTATCTGTTTAAACATGCCTCTGTTTGAATATGAGAACTGTTATATACACATGATGGTCAAATGCGCATAGGAAAACAGTATGCAACAACCTAAGTCACTAAGAGTGTCCTCTTAATGCTTGATATATTGCATTTGGTTTTTGTATTTTCCTGAATTTGATTCACGTTACTATATCACTGATTTATGTACTTCCTAACCTTCCATGTTATGAGGCCATTTTCAGTATTTAGTCTGCATTACATACTAATACTTGTTTGTGAAAAAGAATTTTCTGCAATTATCTATTTCACCTTTAATTCGCATAAATGAGAAAACCGTAAATTAAATAGGCCATGGGTTAGATCTTTCACAGTCCTCGACATTGGAAGGAGGCCAGTCATTAAGTCAGCATTTTGTAGCAGAGTTATTTGATTCATGCTGTACTTGTAACCACAATATGACTGTGATAAGGATTCTCATGATATTACACATACCAAAGGCTCATATTACTCAACTTTAAAACTAGTGACACGGTGCACTTTGTAGGGTGCACGTGTAAATGGTGCATTAGGTATTATAAGGATGGAAATTATTGGAGAAGGGGAATATATCCGTTTTTACTTAGATACCAGTTATCCTTTGTCTACGTAAATATCTAAAGTAAACCGAAAGTTTAGTGACAAAGTAAGTGGAAAAATTTGAAATATTTAGATGCTAATTATTAATGATGATAAAGCACATGGAATTCGTACAAGCAGGGAAGAAGGTACTTTTCCAGCATCTTTCACTGAAGAAACCACCCAGATGCTTCATGAAGCTTTCACTAAACTGTAACATTTGTTACTATGGGAAGTAATGATTTTGATAGAATTTACTTTTATATAGAGGAATATCTTATAGAGGACTTATCTAACCCCTTTCGTACGGAGCTACAAACTTATACTAGATGAACAATCATGGTGTCGGTATCCCCTCGTGTTAGTGGTCTGGTGATGTGATTGAATGTATGAAACCGTAAGATAGGGAATATAAAAATATATGATTTTGTGGTACTAGATATGAGCACGTACATGAAGCCCAAAATCCAAAACGAAAGGAAAAAGGTGACGTGATTTGAACTTGATGAATCGATTTGTATAACTGTCCTTAAGATGAAACTAAGGGCCACTTTTATAGGCTCACTGATTTGAAACATTTGAATATCTATCCCTAAATCTGAATATGAAATATCTTTCTTGGACGTAACGTAAGATGTAAAACCAAAAGCTAAGAACTCCAAATGATCTATGAACCTATTTTCTTTCGTTTTTGCTTTTTAGGCTTGATGCACGTTCCTTGTTTTTCAGTGCTAAATTGAACTTTAGATAAATTTCAACTTTTCATATTTGTTTCCTGATTAAAAGGGAGATGTTTTTATATATGGATTTTTAGTTACGTAATCGAGTCTTGGCATCACATGTATTTTATGATTTTGCAGATTGATAGGCTTGTTATTCCTTCATCATTTTCCACTTGTAGAAAAGAGATGACGAAGGATAACTGATGCAAAGCTTTATTTTTTTTTCTTTAACGCTTTATACGGGTGTGGGAAAGATAAGATAAAGTCTTTTTTTAAGAAAAGTTGTTTCAAAGATCAAATTTAGCCTGCATATCTTAGTTAAATACAATAGATACATAATATGATTATGCTTTTTTGCATAGTTAAACCTATTTTGTAACTTAGTAGCGCACTTTTACCATTTAATTCTGACACGACGGACAGTAGTTACTCTTGGAGAACATAGTATATTTCTTTATTCTCAAAACTTAGTAAATTTGCGTACGGAAGTTGGCACGTAAGATATCATTGGATTTGGAACAGCATCAAAGAAGGGTTAAAACAGTTCTTGCTATGCTCTAATGACTAGAATGCATCAGATTGCTACTTTTAGCTATGTTAACATAGTTCCAACCTCGTTAATATTATTTTGTTGGAATATTGAACATGTTTGACTAAACCCATATAGCATTAGCCTTAAGGAGCAACTGTACCAGTCGACCCTTGAGTTGAAGGCTCATTATCTCATTAGCACCACCAATCAGCTGCCCTCCTATGAACACAGCTGGCACACTTGGCTTGCACCCTAATCCTTTGAGTTCCTTGTCTATTTGCTTCCCCTCAGGATGTTCATCTATTTCATAAACTGTAGGATTTGCCCCGAAACTGCTTATCAGTGTCTTAATGGTGTAGCACATGCAGCAAGAGCTTTTGCTGAATATAACCACAGGTCTGTCAGTCACCAATGCTGTAACCATAGGCATCTCTGGAAATTGCAGTGGTTAATGTTTTATGAAACAAGCTAGATTTAGCAGAAAAATTCCTTGTTTTGTAGTGAGTATATTTAAGATCTTGCCATGGCTATATATAGTAATAGGACTTGAAATGGTTGTTAGATGCTGAAAAGGGGATCAGATTCTTTTCATTTATTATCATTTATCAGACGCGATAGATGATAGGAAATTACTATATGTCTAGCATAATTGGTTGCTTATCTGTAGGTTGATATGCATGGCAGGAAAATACATTTCTGAATGACATCCTTAACCTTGACGGATCCTTAAAAATATTTTCCATATATATATATATATATATATATATATATAATGGTGGGTAGTTTGGTAATTGTATCTCATTTGCAGGGCTGTCTCTAAGTTTTCGGAGACCCTGCGCAAAAGAACATTAATCACTAAAATGAGGCCCTATAACACACAGTTAAATTATAGTTTATGGAATGTAGTACAAAATTAACTAAAGTTTTTTTATGGCTCAATCATCTTAGACACAATCGGATCCATTGATTTTTAAATTTTGTTAATCAACAATCAAACTATTTATCTAATGATATACATACTATATACACATACACACATATTTTTAAGGCCCTTATAAATCGGAGGCCCTGGGAGGTCGACCACCTCGCCCAACCTCAAATACGGGCTTGCTCATTTGTGACCTGTATATTTGTCAACTGTAAAGCCTCAAGCTTTGTGATATCTAATTTTCCGGGCATATGCTTAAGTGACAGTGATGTTTATCCAATTGGCAGTAGCGTCAAGTTCTCATAAATGCTTTAGGAACTTAATTATGAACATATGAAAGGCATGATCAAATTAACCGAACATCCGTACTAGTACTGAAACTCTTTACTTTATTTGTTCCACTCACCTCAGTTAGTTGTCATCCACATCAATCACTTGATTAGTGTATAAACAATGTGCACAAAATGTTCTACATCTAGTGATTCTTTGTGAATGTACTTGTTTTGGCCTCAAACATATGGTTATTAAGTTTAACCTTTACAATGCTCAAAAGACACAAGGAAATTATACCAATCTGTGATCATCTTATTAATTTCGTATGGAATTTGACTTAGCGGTTGTGTACGTACATATATACATACACACATACATACATACCAAAGGACACACACACACACGGACATCAAATATTATATTTGTGAATTGGATGTTCCTGGTCACCTTTAACAGAGTCACATGTTTGAAGAATGTTGTGAAAGTTCATCACCCCCTTTCTCTCTCTGCCCATGTCTTCCTTGTCTTTGGTAAAGAGTCAGAAGAGTTGTATATATGAGTCCGTACGAATGGTATTAGATGCTGTGATCTTAATACAACCTTAAGAAAGGAAGCATAATGGTCTGCCATGTGGCTAGAGGAAAATTTGCATAACTGGCTCAAAATAGTGTGAAGAGTCATCTGTGTTTGTTGCTTGACTTCCACATGAGTATGTGCCTATCTGAGAGCCTAAACTTATGTTGATATTCATTTTTTCAATTCAAGTGTATATATATTTTTTTATTTTTAGTTTTTTAATAAGTGTTGACTGTGTGACTAATGCGTACTATGCTATATGAAGAGTGAGTATGTTAAATTTTGAACCATTATACTTGTGATAATGCAAAAACCTACCGCCGATCTTGCAAGTTTTATGTTTTAGGCAAAAACCAACAAAGTACAATGGTTCTTTTGCAACAAACTGACAAGTTCGTTCAACGCAAGACATAGCAATCGTTCTGTTACTCAACCCATGACAGTGTGCTTTTTTCTTTTCATTTACATAAGTACAATGATTGCTTTGTGATGAAGTGACTCTCTGGTTGAAACTATTACCTGAAGCAAATTTATCTCTTTGGCCCACAATTCCATGTCTACCTTCAGACTATCTAATACGCAAGTTTTTGGGCGTGTTGATCCTCTATCTCACCATCTTCTGGTAGTTCTGTAGGTTCTACATCTCTTTTGCTGAAATAACACTGGTAATGGTGAATTATTTAGTTGTTGGTAATATAGTGTTTGTTTGGGTACCAAATGGATATTTGCCTAGGAAAAGAAATACCTGATTTGAGTAATAAAACACCATATATAGTGCTTAACCAAATAATATATGCCAATATCACACAGCCTTTTCTACTCTGTCAATTATTTCAGGGTGTTGTTCTCTAACATGCCTATAGTTTGTTTCATTATAGTTGGTTCATCATTATCTTTATATACTTTAGCTACAATAAATCTAATATGTTTGGTGTAGCTGGTACCACATTATATGCAGATTATGCTCTCGATTAATACACATATACATGCAAACCTAATAGTATACATCATTTCTCGATCATATTTTCCAGTTTTCCTCCACAGTTGATAGCCTTTTAGTCCTCCCGTTCTTATTGTGTACCTCATTCATGAACATATCTACCTTCAATACACATTTTTACAGAATTTTTCTAAAGCTGTAAAGGGTCATTTAGAGATACATAGAAGGGAAATATCGAGTACATGTGATTTGTGTTTAAAGAGATCATGAGTTATCCAGAAGGATCATTGGCTTATCATGATTGCCCATACCCTATCTTTATAAAGTGACAAAAGTTTCATCAACTTATGTGATTCTTTAACAGTAAGTAATCTTTCCTGTCTGATGATAGTGGTGGAATGTATGAAACCGTACGATAAGGAATTTAAAAGTATGTTATCCTGGTACCAGATATGACCACATACATGCAGCTCAAAAGCCAAAAGAGAAGGTAAATATGACAAGTGCTATGAACTTGAGGAATCAATTTTGAGAACTGGCCAAAGATGAAACTAAAGGCCATTTCTATAGGTCTATAGGTTCACTAACTTATACAAAATAGAAGCTTATAAATGAACCTAAATATATAAAAAGATATCGCATAGCGAAAGAACAAAAACCAATAGCTAATAACATATGATCTAGTTTTTAGGCTTACATTCATATGTCCCTTATGTTTCAGTGCTCAGGCAAACTTGCTGAATTACGATATCGCTCAACTGTTTCAACCTCATATTCAATGTTTTTGGCATAGCATCTATAAATGTAATTTTTCCTATTTTTTCTTATTTAAAAGGTGCGGTTTTTATGGGTGGATATTACATCAGATAGTCAAAGATTAAAGATGGTACGCATAGCATAGTTATGTAAAACATATTCATGATATATTTATGCGGGTTTTTTCTTCTTTTTTCTTTTAAAGATGTTAGTTCTCCAAATATATCATCAAGAACCAACATTAGTAATATAGCATGGAAATCTATGGAAATGTCTCTATATATCTTGGTGTTATTACTAGTGTACTACTTACTATATGATAAAGTTATTTAGCATATTAGAACATTTTTGGTATTAAAAACTAGTGAAATTACACATAGGACCGTAGTAACTCTTGGAAAACGTAGTATCTCTCATTGCTTCTCAAAAACTAGTGAAATTACATATAGAAGTTAACACATAATTATCATTGGACGTTGAACAACAATGAAGAAGGATGAAAACAGTTCTTGTTGTGCACTAATGACTAGACCATAGTATTCTGCTATTAATATCTGTGTTTGACTATGCTTGACTAAACCCATATAGCGTTAGCCTTAAGGAGCAACTGCACAAGCTGACCCTTCAGATGTAGGCTCATTATTTCATTGGCGCCACCAATTAGCTCCTCTCCAATGAACACAGCTGGCACACTTGGCTTGCGCCCTAATCCTCTGAGTTCCTTCTCTATTTGCTTCCCCTCAGGATGCTCATCTACCTCATAAACTGTAGGATTTGCTCCGAAACTGCTTATCAGTTTTTCAATGGTGTAGCACATGCAGCAAGAGGTTTTGCTGAATATAACCACAGGCCTTTCAGTCACCAATGTTGTAACTATAGCCATCTCTGGAAACTGTAGCAGTTAATGCTTTGTAAAACAATGCTAAATTCAGTAGAAGAAATCGTTGTGAGAATATTTAACACTTGCCATGGCTATATATAATGATAGAGATACCTTTTAGATGCTAAAAAAGAGATCAGATTCTTCATCAGACTCGATACATGATAGGGAATGTACTATATGTGCAGTATAGCAGGTTGCTAATCTGTAGGTTGATATGCATGGCAAGAAAGTACATTGATGAATGACTATATGATGGTGGGTAGTTTGGTAAAAAAAATTTCAAGTATATTTTTTAGAGTAAATTCCATACATGGTCCCTGTGATTTACATCGATTTACAAAAACCATCCCTATACTTATTTTTTCACCTTTTCAGTCCAATAAGTTTACGTTTTCCTCGAAAATAGTCCCTCTTCTACCTAAAATGACTAAAGTACCCTTTCTTTTGTCATTTTTGAATATTCAGGATCTAAACCGTCAAAGGGTACTTTAGTCATTTTAAGTGGATGAGGGACCATTTTTGAGCAAGATGTAAACTTATTGGACTGAAAAGGTGAAAAAATAAATATAGGGACATTTTTCGTAAATATATATAAATCACAGGGACCATTTATGGAATTTACTCTATTTTTTAACTGTAAAGACTCGAGCTTTCAGATATCCATTTCAGGGTTTGTGTTTAGGTGACCTTGTGTTTATCCAATTGGCATCGACCTTAACGTCCCATAAATGCATCGGGAACTTATTTGGAAATATGAAATGCATGATAAATTTAATGGAATATCAGTACAAGTATTACATTCTTAACTTTTTTGTTCTACTCACTGGTAACATTGTCATCCACGTCAATCACTTGATTAGTGTATACAAGTATGCCCAAAATGTTGGTTTACATCAAGTAATTTTTTGTGAATATATATGTTTTGTTATCAACCATTTGGTAATTAAGTTTAAGCTTTACAGTTAGCTCAATAGACACAAGGAAATCATACGAATCATATACTTGTTTTGAACCATAATCACATGGTAAGGTTTTATACTTTTAAGTGTCCATTGCTAGATTCTCCTTGTGTGTGAACATACATGCGAATGTGTTTATCCATTTTTTGTGATTTGGATGTTCTTTGTCATTTCTCACCTGTTCAACGAATGTGGTGAAAGTTCGTTCTCGTTTCTCTCTCTGTCCATGTCCTCTTTGTCTTTGGTGATAAAGAAGATGGTGTGTTGTACAGTTCAGTACGTACGAATCTAGGTATAAGATGCTGTGATCTTTGGTGCAGCCTTATGAAAAGAAGTATAATTATGTCGCTAGGGAAAGATTTGCATAACTGGCTCATAACAAGGTGAAGGGTCATTTATGTTTGTTGCTTGACTACCATGTGATTATGTGAGAGCCCAAACTTATGTTAACATGCCTTATCCGAAGGTAGCTTCATCCGAAGACAGAAAAATTATATTAATGTTAACTGTGTGACTACTGTGAAGAGAATTAGACTGACAATCGTAGCACTTAAGAATATGCAAAAATAATTAAAAATAAATAAATAAACAACCACCAAATCTTGATATTATCTTCTTTTTTAAAATTTAATTATTATTATTATTATTGGAAACAAAAATTAACAGAGTACAAATTGACCAGTTTGGTGGTTCAAAACACAACACAGTGATTGTTTTGCTATGATGTGATAATTACAGTGGTTCACATTTCTGACCTCCACCTATTGGCGGGAACTGGGCTTGGTTTGGGTGAGGTTAAGACTTAAGATAGCCAATCCCATTTAGTTTCTGCTCGTTATATGAAGCAAATGTATTTCTGTGGCACACAATTTGTGTGTCTTCTGACTTTAAAACAAGGCAATAACAGGTAGTCATACTAATGATCCTGCTTCATTCTACCTTAAGATGATCTCACAACTGCAAATTAATTGGCTTATTACTTTCCTATCTCACCGGCTTCTGTTATACCCGTAGAATCTCATCTCTTGTTTTCCTGAAATAAAAATACTGCATCATTTATGGACTTGGTTCTATAATAGTGATTAAGCAAATAATATATATATCAATGTACACACCCTTTTGTATCATATCAGATGCCTCAGGACAATGTTTCACTTGGAACTTATGTTAGCAACTGTGAACTTGCTTCACTCCCAACTCCCAACACTACCGAATCCCGCAGAGGGCGAGGTATGGGGGAGGTAAGATGTAGACAGTCATACCCCTACCCAAAAGTAGAGAGACTGCTTCCAGAAAGACCTCCGACAGACCCGTATGCATAACAAAACACAAAAATAGAATAATAATAATAATAATTAATAATAATAATAATAATAATAAACATAATAAACATAATAATAACAGTAGTCGTAGTAAATAATAATAATAAAATAATAGTAACATTAATATTGGTAATAATAATAATAGTAGCAGTGACTATTAACAGTAGCAATTATATGTATATATATACAATATGTAAGGATATACCCCAGCTAAGTAAATATATAAAATATATATAATACAAATATGTAACTCTATATATCAATATATGTACAAATAAAATAAATATATGTATATATATGTGTGTGTGTGTATATATATATATATATATATATATATATATATCAACCTAATACCCCATACATAACTATCTTGATACTCCCTATAAGCCCCTTCAAATAAATAAATATTCATCTACCTATTACCCTAATATAGCACCGTAATAAATAAATAACTATCGACCTTAGAACACCCTACACCCTTATATAAATGAAAATCTATCTAACTATAACACTATATGCATCTATTCTGATTCTACCTAGATACCCCCTACATAACTATTTAATTATATAAATATCTCTATAAATACTACATATATTAGTCTTCTAAAACCCTCTACTCATCCGTCCTAATTCTAATCCTCTACAAATTTCTATCAGAGATCATGTCCTCGGTCAAGAGAAGCTCCTTTATGTCCTCGGTCAAGTGAACTTGCTTATGTGTAGTTAATCCATAACCCCGGTGATTTTGTCATGTTATCTATCTCATTCGGATCTGGAAATCACACATCATGTTTTAGTCTAATGTGTTATCTAGTGAAAGATTATGTATAGTTAACTTCATAATTTGTTTTTATGTAAGTTTGGGTGTTAACTGCTGGCAGAACAGAATCCTTCTTAACTAATTAGCAAACCAAACAATATAATATCGGACCTCACAACACAGATAAACCTCTTTTCCGGAAGATCTCATTATAACGTAGAGCTAAGTTAATATCTGAAGTTGTGCCTTAGAACTTATTGTACAGCTGACCAATTTGCAAGTCGTTCAGATAGTTTATAGTGTTTGCCTGCACTTAGTCTATAACAGACATCATCAACTTTATATTGTTTTGTAATATACTAATGAATTTCCATATGAAATCTGGCTTCTTTTCTTTTCTTTATTTATTTAATAATTTGCATTTGAGTAAATTATTTAAATCGTCCATGTAGTTTCACGATTTCTCCACCGTTCGTCCCTGACTTCTAAAAGCTCTTTTAATGGTCCATTTATATTAAACTTTGGTTCACCAATAGTCCATTTTGACAAAAAAAAATTATTTTAATAGTCCATTTACCGAAAACCCAAAGTTTCATAGAAATGGACTATTAAAATAGCTTTTAGAAGTCAGGGACGAACGGTGGAGAAATCGTGAAACCACAGGGACGATTTAAATAATTTACTCTAAACTCTTTGCATTTTGATTGTATGTTTCACTTTCTCTTCAGCAAATTGACAAATCCTATTAAGTTATCAGTAAGTATTTTTTAAAAATTTATTTCAGACTTAGTTTCTTACTAATACTTTTTTATATACAGTCACTACCCAAAGGGCTTTTTATTTATTTATTTTTGTAGCTGGTATCACATGTTATACAGACTATGTTCTTAGATATATACATGAGGTATGACTAGTAAAAGTACATATTAATTTTTTAGTCCACATTTTTACTGCAAGTTTTCTTGAACTTTAATAGGATCGCAGAATGATAGTTAAAGGTTAAAGAGGCAAATCTAGAGTACATGTGATACGTGTTCAGCCGGATCTTGAGTTATCCGGAAGAATCATTGGCTCATCACGGTTGCCCCTACCCATACATATCTTTATGAAGTGACAAAAGCTACATCACTTTATATGATTCTTTAACAGTAATTGTCATCCAGAATAATGAACTATAACCTTTTTATATGAAAGATTCTATCTGATCGTGACTGCAGAAATAAAGGTTTCTATGTTAATGGTAACTGTTACTGTACCTTTTTGCCAAAATGCTCATATTAACCATCAAACTCCAAACTTTATTCTTATGACGAGCCGGTGAAAACAGCAAATACTTTTCCCAGCCAGAAGTTGTGACAGTAAGATTAATTGCCACAAGATTCTCATATTTCAGCAAGTTGAGTGACAGTAGGAAAAATCTAATATGTGGTATGCGTTCGTTAGGATTATTTATTGACATAAATTATTTTTTCTTGATTATCTTCTAAGTTAGTTTGTTGTGGTTTATATTAATTTTACTAGGTACAGTGGCGGAAAGTGGAGAGGAATAGGATAAATGCTTGTTGTTTACACATCTTCAATAAAACATCCACTGATATACGTAGCCAGAAATGAAGAACAGAAGGAACTCATGGAAGCAGATTGGACTGCAAAGGTACATAATGAAGCCCACTACTTGGAAAAAGTCTGATTACTGTGACTATGTTGTTTTATAAATAAGAAGAATGTATCACCTTCCTTCATATTGACCGCTCCTAAACCTAGAACTATCAAGTACTATTTGATGCAAGGAACAAGAAACAGTATTAGTCTAGTTTTTCTAACATTATGTCACTGTTCGTTCAAACGTGTCCACAAAATACCATGTGGAACTTATTTAAATCATAAAAGGGTCATTTTTTAGCCATTAGTCAGGAGCATTTTCTCTATTCAGACAAATATTGTAAAGTAACTTGTATGTTCCATACTTCCTGTGATGTGCAATTCTTACTTTCCCCCTAACAATGCATACATTGAACCTTAGTATCATCTGTATAAGAAGTGATAAAACATTAAAACATATACCAAAATAACTTTTAATAGTCTTACATTTATATCTTTCCCTTTACTGATTTGTGACGCCTTCAAGCAGTATTAGAAATTGATAGTTGTCCTAGTGTAGCATCTGTCAGTATATTGATAGTTTAATGAATAGGGTAATTGATTTGGTGAACTTCATCAAAGGTTTATGTTTCATGTCTCCATAGTATCAAGACACTACTCTATGAACTTGGTGCAAGTCCTACAACTCATGAATTTTATCACAATGCAGACTTGGATTATTCCTTAAAACGTGTAGTCTGTGAGTTGTCTACCCATTTGACCCCTTAATGATCAAACTTAACCCAAATCAATTCATTTTTTATAAGAAGAAGGGTTGAAATTGCCACTTCAGCATTGCTCATAGGTGATATATTATATAGGCTTAGATGAAGATATCATTTCCCTTCATGTTGATGGATCTCTTAAATACTTACCCATTGGAGTAATAATTATATGATTCTAGCCCCATATATGTTCTGTTTAGTTTATGGAATCATAAAAATTATGTACTCACAAAAAAAAAAAAAAAAAAAAAAAAAAAAAAAAATCACGTTTCTGGAGCCGATATTAGTTTTCGAGGTCTGTTGATTGATCTAAAAACAGATCCACTTGAAAACACTTTCATAGTTGTTCCATTCGTTCTGTTGTTAGTCTTCATTTTCATAGTGTACTTGTACGAATATCTAGGACAAAGATGACTGACCACACATTCTAATGTTTCATGCGTGTATAAAAGCGTTATAGGAACTACAAATTTAAGATATTCGATTGTACAGCAAAAGCCGAATAAAGAACAAAAAGATGATGATCTGACATATTTTGACGGAGAACTTATCCCCCTTGTCCAACGTGACAAGTGAATAACTCTGCCCTTACCACCACCACAACTCTTAAAAGTGAATTTATTTAGATCTTATTTACAAAAAGAATTTGTAGCTGATCATTTCAGTCCTAATTGAGTTGATACCGTGAACATCATGTAGACATCCTATTTTGCATTTTGTTTGTTTATTTCAATTTTAGCAGCAACCGAGTTGTATCTCTATATATCAAATAGAACCGAGCATTTTTATTATATTACAAATCTGTACTTATGGACCTTTTCTACATGGGTAATGGAAGATGCACATATGAGAAATTGCTTATACAAGCTGTTAGCATATATATATATATATATATATATATATATATATATATATATATATATATATATAGAGAGAGAGAGAGAGAGAGAGAGAGAGAGTCAAGATTGATATATACATTGACACCTTTTCTGCGAATTTAACAGATAGTTATTCCAAATCCTTACAAGTTTAGACCGGTAGAATTTTGCATTTTGAGCTAATTGCACAAGAAAGTTACCAAACTTTCATCCAAATTTTACTTTGGGTAACCAACTTCTAAAAATTTCCATTCAGGGTAATCTGACCCTGGTCACAATGATGATCTGGCAGCCAGCAGATCACTGTGTCGACAAATTTTGACCATGTTGACTTTTTCTTATGTGGCGCTGGCATGGTGCCATTCAACCAGCTATCATAGGTAATTACCATGAATCATAATCTGAAATTTTAATGGTTTTCCGGTCCTAAAATAAGCTGGTTATCTAGAACCCAAATCGGACCAAAGTTGGGTAAAAAATTTTAATGGTACAAGAAACTTTTGCAGGGGAAGCCTAACTGATTGCCATTTACAACTCAACCCTGTTTCTATCGCCAAGAGATGATGTACTTACTGTTAAGCAGACTAAATCAAAACCTTCCATGGGAGATGCAAACAGGTAAGTTCATAATCTTCTAACCTTTTTGCTGACTAGAAATTCATCAACTTCTTGAACCCTGTGATATGCTGGAGAAATGTTTTTATCAAACATAAGCTGATAACATAGGTCCCTAGTTAATCCTGATGGCTTGTATTTCTAGTATCGTGTGCCTAGATGTTCTCCATCATAGATGCCGATAGAGTGTATGTGTGTGTACTTCTGGAAACTAAAATATTGATGCATTCTTATATTGGTACAAGTGTATTACAACTGATTTGCTTCTATTCTATAAGTTCAAGGTATGTGCAACTTCAGTTAGAAAGTAACCGATGAAAGTTTGTTTTTTTAGAATGCGTTCATATTACTTCATTCAGTATAGGCTTACTTAGCATGAAACTAAAACTCTCACTCACAAGATTCGTTTGTTTAAAATGAATGTAACTAAGTTGGTGGCGCAATATAAAGAATCATACATAGCCCACCAAATGCAATCTCATTCCCAATCTTTTTACGCTGAGAATATATGTAAATTGATTGAAGGAGGAATCTGTTTGAAACAATATTGACCAGCCCTTTTGAGCTCTCGCCTTTTTGGTGTACTCCCCCAGTGCTCACTCAGGCCTGTAGAATGTGGAGTGGTCTAAAATCTATAAACCCACGGTCTTCATTTTCCCACGTTGAATAAACATGTTAATTTAGCTACTTAATCAAGATTTAAAACGTTTAATCAATTTATTTAGTGGTTATAACTTAAATAAGACTGAAGTTACGCAAATACAAGAAGAATATATGTGTTCAAGTTGTTCTGGTTATATGCTTGAGAAGAGTATCTTTTTTTCAAAGATACCTTTAGTAGTTTTCAAGCATCCAAGTAAAGCACCTCTTCTTTTGAATTTTCTTGTTTGGAGAAAAGGAGTACAACTTTTTCGGGTTTATATAAATAGGAAGTAGCATGAAAACATTAACCATCAAGCAAATCTCACTCCCTATCGATCTTGCTCCTTACTACCAACCAATCCCAATCGTCGGATCACAATCTTAATTGGATTTTGATCCAAGAGGTTTAAGTTTCTGAGATGGAGAAGATACATGCATTGACATCGGAAAATGGAGTTGTGATTTTTACCAAGAGCACTTGTTGTTTGTGTTATGCTGTCACCATTCTCTTCCAAGAACTTAGGGTCAACCCTGTAGTTTATGAAATAGACCAAGATCCGGAAGGACGGGAGATGGAGAAGGCTCTTCCTAAACAAGGGTGTAGTTCACCACCTGTGCCAGCCGTATTCATAGGTGGCAAGCTTGTGGGGTCCACCAATGAGGTCATGTCACTCCACCTGAGCGGCTCTCTCATTCCACTTCTGAAACCGTATCAGTCACTGTCTTAAATGAAATATTGAAATCCACTCTGGCTTTTGTGGGTTGAATTTATCTGAAGAAATAAGGTTGGCTCAAGACTGCTGAGCAGTAGTAATTTATTCACTAGAAGACTATTTAGTGTGCGTTCTGTATTACTAGTACTTTCATAGCTTATTCAGATTATGAATTTAGGATATTATGATTATCATTAGTTTTTAGATCATGAATGTAGCCTATTAAATATGTTCTTATGTGTTCGATGAAAACACATGGATATCGTTCAGATGAATGTGATTATTATTAATTAATACTTGTTATCAGCCTCGTTTCAAGAGCTTGCAAATTTTTAAATCTTGTTTTTTCTGAATCTTCCCAAATGAAGGGATTTGATGGTCAAAACTCAAACTATGAAACCTTGTGTTGGATAGGTACGGAACATAACTTGAAAATATAAGAAAGAAAAATGCAGTATTCAACTTCTGACATTCATGAAATTTCATTTTCAAAAAAGTTCAGAAGATATATGCTCCACTTTTAGTTAAAGAAAGGTATTGAATGCTCTAGTCTTTCATTTTCAATCACTCTTATAATTAATTAATTCATTAATTTTATATACATAATGCTCCTAGAAAAGAAGATTGTGGGATAACTGGGAATTACTGGTATGATTGCTTGTTCGTTAGATTTGCTTTGAACTTTTGATCTGCATATTCCCTTTCTACAAAGTTTGCATATTTTCATACATGCAAATACAAACCGGTAGTTATGTACTCATAATTATGAGCTATTGTAATCATACCAGCATTAGGGATCGTCAAACATTTCCAGTTAATAGTTGCACCTTGATTCTAGTTTGAGGATTAGACAACAAACAAAGTTACAAACAACTAACATTTCCAATTATTGCACTTGGCATGGATGTCTTAACCAACCTTTGTTCTTTAGAAAATGCAAAAAATAAACATTGAAGTGGACAAGAATACATGAAGTTGATGATTGTTTTTAGAGGTGGCAAGATGGACAGGTCAGGAGGGTTGGTTAACAGGTGCATCAGGCTGGGGTTGAAATAGGTCATTTTTTAGTCCCGGTCGAAAAGGGCTGGTTCGCGTTGTGTTGAGCTGTACACACTATATTGCTATTACAAAAGCAACGTTATTACTGCAATAATAATCTAATTATTTGAATAAAATGATTTAGGAGGTTGTATTCATTAAAGGTAGACTTTGGAGAACTTTCACGTGTTTGACCCATTTGACCAGTCCCCTTATAACTTTTTTTTTTTAACTTGACCCATTTTCAAAACCTTTGAGATAGGAAACTGCTCTCAATTATTATATGGATCGAAATTGTCCAGTGTAACTATATTTGTGTTTTTTTTTTTGTCAACTAGAATGGTTATTTTCTTGCATTCTATCCAACTCTAAAATATCTTGTTTTGCAGTCTCAGAAATAACTATTGATCAAAGATCCATATTCCATACCAGGTACAATCCTTAAAGATGCTATTCACGCGAACAAAATAAAGGTTAGCATGGCGAATCCCAGAACTGCAGATAACTTCTTTTTCTTTTATGGGCACATGTGCTATCAACTTGTTTAAAAATATACCAAAGAATCTGATTGACGGCCAAAGCGGCTGGTTATGTGGCTTCAGAATTTCTGATGTTGGCACTAGCCAAATTTCACCTTTAGTTTGTCATAGAGCAGCAAAAAGAGAAACAAGTCTGGAAACTATTCTAGGATTTCCATTAAATAACAGCTGCACATGCATACCATGAGAATCTTTTGATCTGTGTTAAGAAAATAAAATAAAATAGTACTTGCCCAGACTTTCTTTTTGTAAATGTTGATGCATACCCCTGTTAGAATATTTGGGTCCACCATTTTTGGCTCACTTTTAATAGATTTTGAAGAATATATGTAAGAAATGTGTCTAGCTTGTAAGAAATGCTAATGGCATATGTAGAATAACATGTTGCCACTCGATGCTATTACAACAGCTGTATTTATGCGATTGAGCAATTTAATTTTATACATGTAGCATAAAAAGAACGGGTACGAAACAATTTCCTCCGAGGCCTGGTCACAGGTGAGCAAAGTTAAGTCCGGTCCCGGTTAAGAGCCATATCAGGCTATCAGCTCTCAAACCGCTGACCAGTCTAGGCATTATGGTCCCAACAGTTTACGATAATGTTTTTTATTCTTGATGTATCAATTTGGATAACCTTTGGGCAACCTGAAGTTACTTAATTGCTCATAAAAAGAATGAATTTTTTTTATTTGGTTACGCTATTGGAAGTGAGATAGTTTAAATGTATTGAGTGAGGACTTGAGACTTGAGAGGTATTGAAACACAATTCTCAAGTATGTTAGCTTTTTTCTTTTATAATCTTAAAAACAGAATAACTGTGGTGGGTTAACTAAAAATTTCAAATCCAGCTTCATATATGCATGTCAAATCTGCAAAAGGCATGATAATAAAATCATTTGAGAAAAATATCAAAGTTTGGTAATAGATAGCATGGTACTAAATGACAAAACACGACTATTATTGTTGTCTATCTTTCTGTTTAAACTATTTTTCGATATAATACAATAAAAAGTTAGGACGAAATATGTAGTACATCTGTCCCATAATAAATGTTAACATTTTCATTTTGATTTGTTCTAAATCAAGTGTTCATGTTGTATTTGTAATTAAAAAGAGACTTTAGTTGGTAGAGATGATATTTTATTAGTTGAGAGTAAAGTTACTGGATTTTCTTAAAACTTTTTCAAAGTAGACACTTGTAGTAAGACGGTGGAATATTAATTATAACCGCTTAAACTAGGTGCTGCTAACATAAAATCTAAAATGAACTTTTATATTTTTAATCCCATAAAAACTCTAAAACATACATAACCATTCATATAAGTATTGTGAATGGTAACACCCAAGCATAGGTGTTACTAACTTTCTACATTCCTAATTTCCTCAAAAAAACTAGTTCTTTGCATCTTTATATTTTTATTACATATTTAGATGCAAATAATAGATATATAAATACAGGGGCGGATCTAAATGGGGCAAGGGAGAACTGTCCCCTCAAGATATTCTAAATTACAAAGAAAATAATTAAGATATCCCTCGAGAAATTCCAAATTGCTAAGGAAAAAAACTAAGATAGTAATTTTAAAATTGTCCCCTCAAAACTATAGAGGAGAACAAAATAATTTTTTTTGCCCCTCTTCACTTGAATTTTCTAATTCCGCCTCGGTATAAATTAGTTATAAAATGCCATATCTGTCATACATTTTACAAAAATATTTGAGGAAGCTTAACATATTTCTAGAAAATAAAATTATTGCATGCATAGTACATGTAGGGAATTTGCTATATGGCAATAACAGTACATAAAAACTTGGGTTAAATACACAAAATATATGATCCAACACCTCATACTAAAATTATTATTATAAATTAATACACTAAAATAGTGTGCATTTATCCCTTATTTTCTTGCATTTCAACTAGATTTTTTATGAAGGTTTAGAATTGCAAAAACCACAAGCCATAAAAAAGCAAAGGATCCAATGTAAGACATGGCTATTGAGGCTGCACCCTGGTGGCAATATCTTTTGAACATATAACACACTTTGTGCCACTGGGTGTGCGAGTTTCCGTTGAGACCGATGAGACCCACCGATGTGGCTGCACCATTAGCGGAGAACAACAACGCCACCATTATCAAGTCGGAAATGAGCAATGGCAATTGGGTTTGAATCTTTTTGTTGTGAGATAGTATGTAGAGTATTATTGATCCAAATGAATATGAACATGCTATACTATTTGCCACCACCATGAACCTGTATCAGAATTAAGGAAATAGTTTAAAAAATGTTACATTTATGATCAAATGAATAAGAGCGATTTTGCTAACAATAACTCTAACAGGAATCGAGTTATTCAAATAAAGTCATTTATATTTCATGTTTTTTCATTCAAACTACATATCATAATCTTGTCTCAACTATCAAATAGACTGTTCTTGTTAAATAAAGTGGCTATAAATTAAAATTTTACAAGTCTCTATAAGACTATAACTATATATTTTCATAATGTATAAAAAGAAACTCACACAGTAGAAGAAAGATAATGCCATTTAGCAGTGACTTTGATATTAAACGGTGGCAGTTGATCGGAAATAGTGATCGGAATGTTTATGGTCTCGAAGTCAACACCGGCAACCACTGCAGCTACAAGAGTGAAACAAAAGCCCATCGTACGTAACACTATATTATATGACCACATAGCTCTGTTGCTGGTGTTGGGCTTCTTCACATCAGCAGATGCCCCTTCATTCATTGTGATACTACTAATATAAATATAAATATATAATATAATGCTAGGTAGGTGAATAGAGAATAAAGTGTAGGAAACAAACTATGAATTCCTTTTTATTTACTCCGATATAAGTCCTTTTGACCAACTAACCAACCGTATGTGACATGCATTACAAATTATAGAAGTAGGGCACTAGGGTAAGGTTAATATATGATATAATAAAAGAAGAATTATTTTCTAGAAAAGTGTAGAAAATTTGAGAAAAAACGTATATAAATGTTGTTGCATTCTCGATTTTAGAAAATTGAAAACCATGTAGATGCAACTTCTTTCCAAAAATATTAAACAAAGTTATTCACTCAGTGTAAAACATCACTACTACTCAGTATCTCTTTCATTCACTCTACTATCAGCTATCAACGTCAATCACCACTAAATTCTTTTCATTTGTTACCGCTACATAGTAAGAATAATTTACTAATATATTCATATAGTTTACAAATACCCTCAAAAGCTGATTCTTTTTGCAACAAGTCCTAACATATTTTTCACCAACTTTTACTTTTTACTCTATTAATAATTAATTTAGAAGTTCTTTCATCAAATAGTATACAACACTGTAGTTACGATGATCGATTTTGCAACATATGTGAAAGACTATTGTCATATTCCATCCGTCCCCGTCCCAATTTAACTGTTCAATATTTCATTTTGAGATATCCCAAAATTATTTTCTACTTTTGATTCAAATAATCAGGAAGTATATTAGTGGGTATAAATTAAATCATATTGGTTGATACAATAATTATTGTACTTTTTTAAAACGGAGTGCATTTCAATATTGGATAATTAAATTGGGACGGAGTAAATATTAAAGTTGTTAGACAAAATACATAACTTTGTGTACCATATTTAAAAAAGAATGCTACATTATTTTTAAAAAGTTGTTAGACAAAATACATAACTTTGTGTAACATGTTTAAAGAAAGAATGCTACAATATTTTTAAAAAGTTGTTAGACAAAATACATAACTTTGTGTAACATGTTTAAAGAAAGAATGCTACATTATTTTTAAAAAAATATATATATACTTCCTCCGTCCCAAAATTATTGTCACCAGACAGGAAACACACAGTTTAAGAAAAGTGCATTTATTACTGTTGACCACCAATAAAATTTTATCTTACCATTTTCAAGTATTTTGATTGGTTGATTTTGAAAGAGGGCAATTATTTTGAGACATACCAAAATAGAAAGGTAGACAAATAAATAAATTGGAAGGGAGGCAGTATAAAACAACTTAAATTAATTCTATTTTGGAGTGAAACACGTTTGGAAGAGGTCTAGTGGGGGAGTTGAGAGTGCATTCAAAGCTGCATCTACCGTCAAATTTGGATGGGCATACACTTTAATGCAGCTAGGTTTAATAAATTTTGTGGGATCCACTTTATTTTAATTGGCTTTATTCACCCTATTATCTTGGACCCAATGCATTTTCTCAACATTGTTAGATGCTTTTTGGAGTTAGCATTTAAAAAAACTGATTTCGCATAGCGTTTTTGAAGAAAAAAAACATGTCTCAATTTAAAACTGTGTTTTGTCACTAACAAATTGCAGATTGTCACTTTTTTACAAAACCTTTTCTAATTATTTGCGTTTTGCAAAAACATTAATCAAATAATTCATACAAAACTCAATCCGAAACACCCCTTTATTATTTTTGTAACTCATTTCACATTGCAAAAGCTATAAAAATTTTAAAAAGAAATTTGTACCCGTCAAATATCCTTTATTTTTTCCAATAAATATATTGCACAAGAAAAATGGTCTTTTGATAAACCCTTTTTTTACAGCATTTTAACATTAAAACTTTCGATAGTCGATACACTTAAAAAATATATATATAAAGGCCCATAGATATATACTCATTTTACTTGTGTGCGTGTGTTTTCTTTCTTTCTTTTTTTCTTTTTTTCTTTTTTTTGAAATACTCATTTTACTTTTTAAAATTACAAAAAATTACAAAATTGCAAACGATAAAAAAACTTTTAGATTTGTACAATCAGCACTATGAAACGTAGATAATTACGTAAGGTAAGTTCATTAATATAATGGTCGGTACTTTTAATAATATCTAATTAGGTAACTTAAATGCATGATCATTTTTGTAGAGAAAACATTTAATTTACTAGACCATTTCTTCCTCTTTATTTCTATATATTTACTATCCACTTTTATTCTTAGCAAATTCTATCCTATCCTACGCAATCCCAAAATGTGTATCCTTTAAAACAATAAGTAGAATGATTACGTACAAACCATATCTTTTAAGGGCCATAATCGAAGGTGTGCAAATGATGCAACAATACAAGACGTCTAAGTTTATTAGGCCTTAAACTTACTTAGCGTTGGCAAAAATGCTATGACGACCTTGTGTACGTTATATGGTAATTACTACTTTATTTGTTTCAAAATAATTGTCTATATTTTTATTTAGATTGTCTCGAAGAGAATGTCCACTTTGAAAAATAAATAATTAACGTAACTTTTTGCCCTTATTTGCACATTTTTCCCACCAAATTCTATTGTTCTATAACCAGAGCAAATGATAAAATGGAAAATATTCAATATAATATATCGGTAAGTTATTATTAATTTATAGGGAGATTAAGATTTTGCCCTCACCATTAAATACTTATAAAAATTTTCCCTAAAGAAAACTGACGTTTTGTCCCGTCCGATCGCAAAAAACAAATTGTGAGTTGCGTATTGCGTGTCTGAGGTCGTGATCGGGTGAGCGAGATCGTGAATGAGATCGTGGCCGGGTTGCAAGTTGTGTGTTGCAAGTTGCGTATTGCGGGTAGCAAGTCGAAAATTGTGACTTGCGCCGGGATAGGACAAATCGGCAACCATTTTTGGGAGGGCAGAGTTTTTTATACACTTGAAAATTGGGGCAAAATGTTTAATTATATAGCAATAGATCAAAAACATTTATGGACCAACCTGGCCCGTTAACGCTTTCTTATTTGGGCTCAAGCCAGGAATATGTGCTACTATATATATGTAACCAGTTGGCAAATAAAATATAGGCCCATTAAATGTGGTCCACTTTTGATTACTCAATTTCGTTGTTATCCAAATAGGCCCAGTCCAATCTCACTGAGGCCCACTTAGATTTATATTTACGAATCAGAAACCGCTATTTTTCACCCAAAACAAAACCCTAATCAGATTTACGCAGTATCTTTCACCTGTGATTCTCGATGTATCTCATCGACTTTTGATGCAGGATGATTAATAAACTTACCGTGTCGACGTGTATTTCTTTTAATTAAATCAGTATTAGTATTCTTTTTCTCTCTTTTTTGGATATAATATATTTTGAGGTGTTTAAAATTTGGTTGTTTGCCAATGAGGAGATGAATATGCCATGAGCATAAAGGACAATAATTGCGCATCCATGGAAACATGGAGTCCTTTTCATGCGAAGAAGAATGTGGCAACATGCTAATCTGAGGCTTTATTTAAGTTTTTTATTTTTTATTTTGGTGTTTTTTTGTGCTTTTTAATATATTTTTTTCATAAAAATAAACAAGTAAATAAACTTGTTTCTTGAAAACAGTTTATTTCAATTAAACAGTGTTTGTGTTTTTTGCATTTAAAAAGGCTTGTGATTTTAATTAAGTAGTTTGTTATGTTTTTGGTTGAATTATTATTTTTTATTTATAATGACGAATTATTATAGTTTTTACGTTTAAAATCTCTTTCTCTTCTAAAGTTTAAAATATTACAGTAAGTTTTAGGGGTTCATCGCCATCTATGGTAATGTGTTGTTACCCAATATGAATGATGACAACATAAAATTTAATGTTCATGATTTCATGCTTCTAAAAACATGCTTCTAAAATAAACTAGCCGTAAAACCGAATCTATAAAATAATAGCGACCCATAATCATGTTGGGTCGTTCTTTTATGATATATTAGCTATAATAATGATGAAATTTGTACATTTAAAAAAATCATATCTAGTGATTGAGAAAGTGAGTTAAATGTGGAGTATTTAATAAAATGCTTCAAATAACACAATTTTCGAAGAAGAAAAAAAAGATAAAACTTTTAGATCTAAATTCACAATTTCGGGTGGTTTTCAGGTCATGGGCTTTGGTGTTTCTGATTCGATGGTCTCACTTGGTTTCAAGGTCGTGGCTAATGATTTCAACTAGTGACAATCCAACAATCGTGGAGTAGTTCTTTGTTAACCATCTCTACATCTCACGGTACCACCACTCGGTATGATTGTGTGATCGGAATTGTTTGGTTTAAGGCGTTAACGGGTTTCGTCTTAAGTAGTCTGGGTCATGGTCGGGTGAAAATGGTCGGGCTTTCACCTGTATCCATAATTTTTACTGGGTGAGTTAAATGGTTATGTGTTGTGTTTAGATTTGGATGACGGTTGCTACTCTTTAGATTTGTTATTCTGTTTATTGGGTTGTAGTTTTTAATATCGTGTTGCTTGAATTAAGTTTTAGGGTCGGTTTGGTTGGATTATGTCTTGGGATCGTTGTAGTTTATTATGGTCATTTTAGTTGGGATTATATGTTAGCATCAAGATTGCATAAATCGCTAGGCGGGGAGTACTAGGCCGAGAGCTTGTGTGGAGTAATCGGCGTAAACGGGGAGTAATCGTATTAGAGTTTTCTATATATAATTTTGAAATTACTCCGTATATAATATCCCAACAAAAGGAGTAAATAATATCTAAGAAATATGTAAAACTTTGTATTATTTCAGCAATTGAGGGACTTGAAAATACATTTAAAATTATTTAACGACAAAAAGTGATATAGTATAAAATTAGAGGACTAAAATGTAACTTTTTGAACTTTTTTGAATAAAAATTAATCACAATTTTTCTCTCTCCTCTATTTCTTATTTCTTCTCGTGAATACTTCTATTTTCCCCATGCATCATCTTCCCAATACATCATCTTCTCCATTCATCTATATTACACATCACCGAAATTTTCAAGCAACTCGCTCGAATTCCTCGACCGGCGCCGTTTTTACTGCCTAACATCGCCGGATTCCTCCCTTGACGGAATTTTGACCTTGACCGTTGACCGATTTTTTACTCCGATTCAGGTTGTGTTCGGCGGAGTACCTCTGACCAGCGATTATACTGCTATTAATCGGCCGCCTAGGCCGTTTTTTACAACCATGGTTAGTATCGTTGTTGTTTATTAGAGTCGGGTATGTTGAGATTGTTGTTTACGGGCGTTGTAACTCCTAGCAACTTGCTAGTTTTTATCTTTATATTATATCGCCTTTCTGGAAAGAAAAAAAAAACAATTTCTAGAAATATGAATTTTTATTGTTGAGTATTAAAATTAGATCTTAAAAATAGCTATAACTAGAAGGGTAAGATGCTTTATATATAGTATAAATTTATATGCAATAAATTTATATGTAGTATAGATATACATAATCTGAAATGAGCTTAATGAGGGTTCAAAAATTACAATCTCTTAAATCACTGAGAATCTAAATTACATTTTCACAGCAATCCTTTAAGTCACACAACAAAGAAAACATGCTGGAAAAACTACCAGTATTCTGTTTAATAATTTTAGTTCATGTTGCTAATGATGCATATTTACAGTAACATAGAAGAAGTAAGAAAAACAGCTATGTGAATGAGCTCCAAATGCACTTTAGGCAAGATTTTACCGCAGATAACTTTTAAAAAACCAGCATTGCAGCTTGTCAAAACCTGCAAACAAGTTTCACAAAACATTTATCATTATCTCACCAAAAGTAAATCAAAGTATTATTTGCATCAACTTCAGACATATTTTGAAGCATTAAACTAAATCCACAAACATAAAAAATAAGAACTAATGCAGAACAAGAAAGCTGTTAGATTATAAATTTAGGGAACCATTGTAATTCGGCTATTGGTGAAACACACCAGGCAATCTTGTGAAATGTTTTAGGCAAATTTCAGATATCAGCATGCTCCTTCCTTTTTTTTTTCTCATTTTCAAAAGATCGATGGCTCGTTTAAAAATTCAACCAATAGTGGTTTGACAAATTAACCATTCATTCCTGTTCCTAGAGGATCAATAAAAACCACTTCATTTAATTATTAAAATGATCCACCTGATGACCAAAGTCAGTGTTGGACCTCTTTTCTCCATCAGAGATGAAGAAAAGAAGAGGCGGTAGCAATTTAACAGGGTAATAAATATTGTATCTCGAACTATTTCATGTGAATGGGTTAATTGGAGTAAGGAATTGCATAGAACCCTCCTGCTTTAATTTATTTATATCGATATTGTATCTTGACACATTATTAATTTATCAAGGATTTTTAAAAAATCCCAAGTGAATCTGTTTTAACCAATATAAAACAACTACCTGTTTTGACTAGGCTCACCCAACCCATATTTTTACTTCAAAAATAAACCATAAAATGATCTGTGAACAGAGTTAGGTGGCTGGCTTTTGCCTTTTGGTACAACTACAAGCAACATACCAGTTTATAGGTCATTCACAGGCAATTTTGGTGTCAAAGCTGCTAAGACAGATCGCAAACGCCTGAAATGCTGATATCGGGTACTGATAATCCACGGTGAATACATCTTTTCCAACTTTTCCAAACTGAATAATCACATCTTCATGTTCTCCATTCTCCCGAGAAGCAACAAGCTGAAAGTTTTTCACTGAAGCAACAGTCACCCGCCCATTGAAGTTGAGGCACCAGCATTGGAGTTGCTCGTGCCACCTGGGCGCCTTGTTCTTCAACATCAGCATTGATTCCTTCTCAGTAGACAATGATGATCCCAATTGAGAATTATCGATACGCGCAGATTTTGATCTGAAAAAGGGGAGAGATGAAAAGGAATCCACATTGCTAAGCTGGAATTCGCTTTGGGTTGGAGCTACCCCTCCCGGATCCATAGCACTAGCTGGAATTGCATTCATCACACATTGCATCCGTCTTGGACCCCTGTATCTTACAATATTAGTTTTCTGTTACCAACATTAAGAAAAAAGACTAGATGTGATAGGAATTTACCAACAAAATAAATCAACTTAATAATCAGGAGTTGATGTGCACATGCTCTGATCTATCTTTTGAGAGTGGCAAAACAAATGGGTTGGGTAATAGATCAAATTGGGTTTGGGACAACCTGATTACTCAAACGATGATATAATTTCTTTCAACTTAAACAATCTAGAACACTGTAAAATTTCAGTTACAAACTAACCGATTTTGAGCTATTAACCCTGTTAAAATAACATAGAACATGTGTTGGGTCGACTTAGGTTTTTATTTAAATCCTAATGGGTCTAACAATTAAGGAAACAGTTTAAAAGGAAACATATCAAATGGGCCAAATGAGCACACAGAGTACATTTGATGCATAAATACTCCTAAATCATTTAATTGAAAACAGAGAGACTAGTACGAAAATAATATATATCAAAAAATCAACGGACAAAATGTGTTTTAGGTCAACTTAACATGTATAGTTTTTGACCTACTTGTCCGACCTGCCCATTTTGCCACCTCTACCATCGAACATACAATAAGAAGTGTTCAATGTACTAGTAGTTCTGGTATGTGCGCTTATTGGTACAAACAATATCATCCAATATAGCACATGATTTAGGACCCAAATTATACCTGGATCCCAAGACATTCAGCTCATATGAAATTTGGGAAACTGGGTAGTTTCCAGCAGGAACCCTTGGCGACACTCGTTTCATACTCCCGGGCCTGAAGGAACGGCATTTTGTTGCCAAAGCTCCCCCATTTGGAGGTTGTGCATCATAGACCGTGAATTTTGTCCCGAGGAAGTTTGATCTGTTGTAGTAGTTCAGTAAATATATTGTTAAAAAATAGTTCATTTGTGTATTCACGGTTAGCTTACCTCAACTTCCCTATGTAAGTGCTGCTGCCTTTCGATACGTCTTCTGCATTTAGAGAAATAATATAATCCGTGCATGTAGCACGTCTACATTTTTTAGCAGCAAGAAGGAACTTCCCATCGTCGTTTGATGCTGCCAATGAGTCGCATTAGAAGATTAGACTACTACTATAAAGAAAGACGAAAACACTAAGGGATCATTATGCAATAGAAATGATAAAACTCAAGAAGATACCACCAGAACAAACATACCACCAGTCATTCATCAGTTTGACAGAAAATAATGTAAAATAAGGGTAACACCTGAGTTCAATTTCTTTTACACACCGTAATATAAGTTCCATTTAATTGTTGATAATCTTTCTAATTAACTGAAACCTTGTTAGTTTACAAGTTGTAAAACATTTAGAGGTAAAAAAATAATCCACCTAAAGCTAGTAAAATTATAATTCATCTTCTCTCATTTGGTTCCTCAAGACTCAACACTTGTGAAGTTCCATCAAATTAGGATATACTCATATACATAAGAAGAGCTCTTTATATGCAAACGGAGAGTTACCAGAAAAGTATAGTCAACAACAAGTGGGATAACTCGAGTGTTATTGGATGCAAATAGTAGCCAATAGGAGCCTTGGGACCTTAAAGAGAAAGGCATAAAAAGGAGTATCAAGTGGTCATTTTACTTGCATGAAATGGTAAGTGACCAAGTGCACTAAGGTAAGTGCGAAACAGATTCTATTTGATACAGAAAAGGTAATTCATACTTTGAAGTTCTAAAATGATTACGGTAGGTATTGGTGATTCAGATGAGGTTTCCGTTTAAAAGATTTGAACTATAATGTCATCAAAAGGTTACCCGAAGTTAAATGGAACCAATTTGTGTCCTCTTTCTGGCTTACCTAGCTACTTGTTATCGCAGAGACGTTCAAAAAGTTGAAGATGATAATGTTATAGGAGGATCCATTTAAAGATCAAGGAGCTAAAAAAAGCAATTTACATTCCTATTACTATTATAGATTATAAATGTTAAAATGCTAGAATAGTAGACCATTGAAATTTCCCTTTAGCATGTACTATACTAGCAAGCGTTAACAACCAAAAACTCTAACACTGGAGCATGCTATATCTGCAACTCTATAAGTTGAATTGAGCAGCTATTAGGATAAAGATGAGATCATGTGCAACAAATTACATAGAGATAAACATAATGACGTGAGGACCATAAAGTAATTCACACGATACCTTGATTCAAACTGAGGTAGAGATGATATGTTTGAGCACTTCGGTTCCGCTTTATGAAGCACTGTATTAAAGATCCCCTTGAACCCGGCTGGAAATAAGCATAAACAATTCAAAGTGAGGTTTAATACCGGATATGCTTGAACTATATGGTGTATCCCGAAAAAAGAGGAGCTCACCCCATATATGAAATAATGAAAACAATACCGTGGTATTTGGCCCAAACAGAACTTTAATTATCATGGATTTACACATATATAGACACTAACATAACTACGTAATTAACTACACACAGATTCACTAACAAGGGAAACAAAAAGTAAACGAATTGGGGATTCATTAACTAAGGTGTTTCAACTTATTTTCACAACCCAAAATAATGAAAAGGCAAGTGCAACATTATGAGCTTATCAAGTATCATATCAACTAACTAAACTTTTGATGGAGTGGGAACAACATAATCAGCTGATTCTTTTTCAAGCGAGTGAAGACAAAACGGGAAGACCAATTTGAGCCTCAAGACATGATCTTTAGTAAGTTAATTCAACTGCTTGATTCTCAAACAGCGAAAGTAAACAATAATTACAATGAAATGTTGGGTATAGCCTCATTTTTTTAGACTTATGCTCCAGCAACAAAAAAGGATCTAACATGACAGCTTTATCTATGTTATTCGTGTTCTGGCGGAGCTTGTTCTTCAAAGTGATATCACTCTTCTTTATAGTTAAACCATATTAAGGTTGTATCTTTGAATTCAAGTTTCCTGTTATGCTTAGGGTGAGCGACTATGATTATGAATCCTAACACCAAAAGCACAAAGTTACCGCACCTCAATTAATGCTTAATTATTATTTCCTCACCACTAACCACATGAACTTGAAATATAACATCACACACTGCTGTCCATGCTAACACAATCACACAGACATTAATCACATATTCACATATAACCCGTTCATCCTCAAAATCTTTGTCAACAACAAGTAAAATATCAAAACAACAAACAGATGCAGCTACTATAGTACTAACGAACCTGCTTCAACGAAATAGGGAACGTCAATTTCCCTGAAAATTCTGGATTCTTAACAATCTCTTTCATAATTTCTCTCCAATTCCTACAAACACCAGCACACGAAACCACATTCTTCCTTAAAGGCCATGTACACTCAGACGCCTCAATCCTCATCAGCACATCACGTAAAAGCTCCGGTGGCATATTTGCCCAACAACTTTGCTTCAATGCATCAACAATCACTGCGGATCTATCCTCAACCACTCGTTGCGATCTAGATCTCAATCCAAAACCTTTTCGAGAAATACTCCCAAATTCTCCCTTCATATCCTGAATTATACTCTTAAACGACATCGTTTACATAAACACACAAACTCACGGTAATCACATGTTCTCCATTACCATATCATTCTATAACCAGTGAACAAACACTTTTTTGTACTAAATTGCTCGTGCAATTAATGCAATTAGTAATCAATGCAATTAGCACTAATTAGCAGATCATGATGGTGTATAATTGAGCAATAATATCTACAATCATCTAGATATAGATAAATATCTGATATTTATTATATCCATATATAAACCCTAATAAATATCATAAATGCAGCTGAGAAAACAGCAGTACTAACAAAAGTAGTATCTGATTGACATACATGGAATTTGATATCGTATTTATGACTCACATTCAATTTAGAGAGTGTTTGTGATTTTAATTCAGGTGTAGTGATTAGAGGATGAAATTAGGGTTTTGATTGAAGAAATAATAATTAGGGGATTTTAGGTTTATGAGTGAGTGTTGGGTTTAGTGAGGTTAATTGATGGATCTTTGGCCTGCCAAAATGACCCGGTACAGATCCGACCCGTTAAGAATATTGGCATGGACTCACATATAGAGTAAAATATACGCCTTCTTTATTTTTTTTATTTTTATTTTTTTTATTTATTATTATTTTTTTAACTCAGAAACAAAATTGATGTTTTTATCTAATGGTTGTATATTATCAAACTAATCACATTGATTTTAATCAAACAATAACTAGTAAGACCACTTGCGATCTAAAAGTGTATGGCTTCATTATGTCATCACGGGGCGCACTGAGGTCGTAGTGGTTGGACGTTGTGGTTGGAAACACTGAAAAAATGTCAAAAAGTGGAGCTGCAATATTTCTTTTTTTTCCCCCTTAAAGCTTATCTATAAATACATTACTATAATGGGAGGTGATCTTAACACACCACCTTTTGGTCCATCTACACCTTTTATTATAACTTGACCATTCTACCCTTAATATTAATTTACTTAATCAACCCTCTAACTATTTTATCATAACATTATCTAACCCTTTTTGTCTTTCTACCCTTAATAGTTAATACTAATCTTCTTTTACATAAATATTCTTTTCAACCCTAAAAGCCGTACCTCGTTTCCAAACCCCCTTTGCCATCGATAATTCTCCATCACCACTGCCGTCTCAATTCCCCGGGCTCTATGGACACATAGGCAAGTTCATGGTCGAGAAATTAAACCCTAAAATAAAGTATAAATATAATATGTTTTTTGTTTATGTAAATATGTATCAATAAAGTTTGATTATATGAATGTTTTCATTAATTATTACAATTATTGATTTTTAGGTATATTGTTTAATTTTGATACTATGTATGTTTGAATCCAATTGAGTTAGTTTAGAGTATGTTTTGTTCATCTATAACTATGTGCTGAACTACAAATATATGAAATCAATTGTTGTTGTTTGAATCCATCGAGATGTTATATGGCTTTCATCATTCAACCACACTTGAATATGGTAGTTTGGTCATAGTATCATTGGACCCAAAGAAATTTTGCATGGGGCAGTACGTATTATATGTACTTTATGTGACAGTGTGTAAAGGACTGATTTGATTTTATTTTGGTTTCATTTACAGGCAAGCTCGAGTCGCTCCGGAAATGCACCAGTTGAAGATGAAGAACTTTACTTAGGTTGATTAAGTAAATTAATATTAAGGGCATAATGATCAAGTTATAATAAAAGGTGTAAATGGATCAAAATGTGATGTGTTAGGATCACCTCCCTATTATAATACTTTCAAAAAATATAACAAATCATAACAAAGTAATTTAGTGGGGCATATCTAGGGGTGTTCATCAGTTCAGTTTACGGTTTTCTCAGTGTGATCGATTCGGTGTATTCGGTTTTGAAAATTTTGAAAGCAAAACCGCAAACCGAATTCAAATTGAAAACTGAACCGAAAACCAAATTCAAATTTCGGTTAACACCCATAAATTGAAAAACCGAAAAACTTAACCTTTTTTCAAAAACACCTTTCAACATACAAAACTAAGAAATATGCACGATTATACGATACAAATTATATAAATTTAACTATTAATAATTGTTATGTGTTAGCCAAAAAATGAGTTTATAAAGCATAAAACTGTCAATGTATGTGAATTTTAATATGCAAACAAAACATTTATTTTTCACAAACACATAGTAGCTAAAAAATTTAAGTTTTCAAAATGTCAAACTCTTTCAAGCTTTCAATCGAATTCAAAAAATCACAGATATATATAAATATATAAATAATAATATTTTTATTAAATCAAATTCGGTTTTGAAATCGATTTTCGATTTAACCAAATTCGAATAATTCAAAATCGAAAACTGAACCGAAAACCGAATAAGTATGTTGAATACAACTCACAACTCTTAGTCTAAATACATAACGATCAAAATAAGTATGTTGAATACATACTTATACTTTGTATATTAAATGAAATTTACAAAGTTCTACTTGTATTTGGATTTGTGACATTTTCTGGGTAATTTAATCTTCTTAAGTATATACGTATCTAGTAAATTAGTGTACAAGAGCGATAATATATGTGATATGTGCTTAATAAATATGCAAAAAAGATGATTAAATGATATAAATTTTTTATAAATAAATGCATTTTTACTCGTATTTTCTACATCTCTTGTTTAACCATAAGTTTTTGTTAAAAAGTTTTATCTCATTAGACATTTTTTTGACACGAGTTTAAAAATACTCCATCAAACATTATTCAAAGGGTTTATTGTTTGAAAGTGCAACATACTTTACACGTTTTACTATTGTATGTGGTCACATTTTAAAAGTGCTATTGTATGTATTGAAACTTGCTAAATCGTCTATTGTATGTACAATGTAACCTGAAAGTGAGGTTGACGGTTTCTTCCTTCTTTTTTCACATAATGCCAAATCAGCTTATACATGTCTAACGTCAGTAACATGTGACATTATACATACAGTAGACGATTTAGCAAGTTTCAAAACATATAATAGAACTTTTAAAGTATGAGTGCATACAGTAGTAAAACGTATAAAATATGCTGCACTTTCAAACAATAAACCGTAATTCAAATCCCTATTATTTTTATTTTAATAAAATATACTAAAACAAAAATATAATAAAGTAATTCATTTCGCGGTTTTTGGAAAGTTGATTTCTCCGTTGAAATCTGTTTGAACTCTTGTTTGCTGGTCAATGAAAACCTAATTCTCCCAAATGCTGCGTTTTTCATGAACCAAAATCATTACATTTAAATTTATGCATAATAATTATTATTAATCACAGCTGCAGCTCAATCATTTGTAACCATTAGCAAGCTATTTCTTCGAGGTAATTTTTATTTTCTTACGTCTTGTTTGTTATTGTTTCTGATTTCTGTATATTTATGCTAACCGTAATAGTTTTTAACGATCAGCCATCGTTTTTACGATCATGAATCGTAGGACTTGTTTCGTAAAAAATGTAAACTGGAAAATTGAAGATGAGTCGTTAGTTGTTTTTGTACCTGTCTTCTTTTATCGTTATTTAGCGTGCCTTTTTTTATATTATGTTAATGTTAATGTTAATGTTATATTAACTTTGTGTAATCTGATTTGAGGTTGTGACTTGTGAGCTGTGTTTACTAGGGTTTGATGATTGTTATGAATTGTTGGGACTACTGGACCATGAAACTTACACTTTATGATCAATACGAACGAGATAAAGCTATAGAGATCACTAAACTTATGCGTTATAGCTCTGATATGAATCCTATAAAGTTATTGCGACCACAAAACGTAACCGTTCATATAACCTATTCCTTTTTGGTAAACTATATAAGTTTGTGTGCTAAGATATAGGGAAAGTTTGTGACTGGCATATACCGGTTTATATCCTAACACAAAAGCAGAAAACTTTGTTTCTAAATCCTCTTTGTCTAGAAACATGGAGGATCATTGATGTTAATTAAAATTATTGATGTAGGTATAGGTAGGAACAGTTTGTTAAGAAAGTGGACTTCGTTGGTGTTTGACTTTATGTTTGACACATGGCACATTATTTCAGGAACTCATTCGATTTTCAGTTAGTGGCTGACGTGCAACATGAGTATCAATGTGAGCCCTATAGAAGCAAGTTATGGTCTAATGACATCTGAATCAGAGACAGATTCTGTTCACCATATAGCCTTATTTGTAGCACTTCTTTGTGCTTGCATTGTAATTGGTCATCTCCTTAAAGAAAGTCGATGGATGAATGAATCTATCACTGCTCTTGCGATTGTGAGTTACAGTCTTTACATATGAATCACTGTCGCACATAACCTATATTTTGTTTAGGCGTGCAATTTATACTTTGTTAAGGTAAGTATTACATAATTTTGACAATGCTAGCATTATGGAAATCTATTCTGCTGACAGGGTTTAGGCATAGGACGTATAATATTATTAACTTCCGGCGGTAAAAGCTCGCACATACTGGAATTCAAGCAGGAGTTTTTCTTTATTTATCTCCTTCCACCAATTATATTTAATGCTGGGTGCGTTCTATCTTCCTTCCAATGTTCTTAGTTTTTTTATTTCTTTCAAGAATTTGTCTATTGTCACTCGACTTTATAACATAGAAGTGCAATATGAAGCCTAGTTGGAGTATTGACATTTGATTAGAACAAAATATTGTTTTACTCAGAGTGAGTATGTGATGTGGGTAACCATGGATAATGCTTGTAATATCATTTCATTCTGACAACATAATAGATCTTCGTCTTTGAGGATCTGAATTCCTTTGTCAAGAACTTGCATTATTGTAAAAGCAATAGTGTCTTTTCGGTAGCCAATGCTCATGTTCAACAATTTGCAGTTGGTGAATTAACCAAAAACTTTACATAAACCAACTTGAAAAGCCTACTTATTATGTTCTTGGAATCATGGTCCCTACTTCTACAATATACCATATGGATAACTTTTGGTGAAGAAATCCTTCATCTCAAAGGCGTAAATTTAGGTGTTGGTGTAGATGTAGTTGGCGTAAATTTTGTCTTCTCATGTAACATTTGTGTTTCAATGACTTGCAATGAACACTTCTGAACGATTCAGTTTAGTTTAGTTCTATTTTATATCAGATTTCAGGTTAAAAAGAAACAGTTTTTCCAGAATTTCACGACTATTACCTCGTTTGGCGCCATTGGTACTTTGATATCCTTTGCGATCATATCATTCGGTACGTTACTTCTTAATAATACCTGTCTAATAATAATTTCTGTTTATTTTTACTTAATGTTAACCAATTTTGATTGCAATGACTTTGCTGTATGTGGTATTGATTGATCATGAGTTTCTTTATACATTCATACTCAGACAAAACATAAAGCGCACCCATGTGACAGCATGCTTATACCTTCTTATTGTTGCAGGCTTTACGCAAATTAAGATTTAATTATCTGTTTCTCCTTTTAATCTATTGTCTTCCAGTAGACGGTGCATACCGTGCATTTTAAATAAATTGTTGGAATTACTACCTTATAATTTCACAAAGCTTTAGTATTTGGCGATTGAAGTTAGTGAGCGTGGATGATCTTTTCATTTGGTTATGTCTTTTGCGTGATTATAAATTAAATTCCGATTCAGGCACAGCACATTTGTTCCCTAAACTGGACATCGATTACCTTGACATAAAGGATTATCTTGGTATGTATTCTCTTCCGTATTGATTTATTTTTTACCATATCATATGCACACTCTCTCAAAACTCCAGAACAGAACTTACCACATTGCTCATTCCCGTTATAACATTAGGCATTTAAAGTTGATATGTTGATAACTAAATTCACATAAGTATATTACAATACAAATTTATTGTTGCATGTGAAAGATGTTTTCTCCAGTGCTTTTTAGGTCTGAGGTATTAATATGTAGCAAAGCTTTGTGGTATTTAATTTTGAGACAAGCCCAATTTTTTGTTCGAGCCTTTGCGGCATTTTTCCTTTTTATAATTTCTCCACTGTTGGGAAATATGGACTTGTATTACTTCACTTATTGGCACGAGATATGATCATGTTCTTCTAATGTATTTATACAAATTATTGTCTTTTGGTCTAATTGTGGGAAGCACTTGGAGCCATCTTCTCTGCAACAGATTCTGTTTGCACCTTGCAGGTAAAGATGATTTTTTTTTTTTTTTAATTAGTGATACTTAATTAATGGAGTGGAGAATGGATTTATAGCATTATCATGATTATTTGGTATTTGATGGACAGGTTCTTAATCAGGAAGAAACACCACTTTTATACAGTCTAGTGTTTGGGGAGGGCGTTGTTAATGATGCCACGTCTGTGGTTCTTTTCAATGCAACTACGCAATTTAACCTGTCAGAAATGAACGCACTGATTGCCCTTAAATTTGCTTGGAATTTCATGTCATTATTTGTATTAAGTACTTTGTTAGGAGTTATGGCAAGTATCTCTCTCCCTCTCCCTCTTTCTATGTATATATATGCGCGTGTGTTTATTTATTAATACACAAATACATCTTCTGTTAGTCAGTAAATTGATTGCTTATGTTTTGAGGGGTTGTATTCTCTCTTAGAGAGTTAGATATTTGAACTTGCCTTTCACTATTATCCTATTAATTGATTTATTTATAATTTAATATGACATCTAGAAATCACTGGATACATGTATGAGTGTGGTTTGCTTTACATAACTATATTTTAGCCTCACTTTCACTTATTTGGATCATTAATATTGAGTCTATATACCTCCTACACTAACTGCTTCATCAATTTCTGTTTCTAAACAATGATATCAAGTGGAACTTTGGGTTTCCTTATTGTGCTGCGTGAGTTGCATGATGAGAAACATATTGTTAGAGATCGAAACTTAATCTGTGTTGTCCATTGATTTTGTAATTGTGTATGATAAATAATGGTACCAGTTCATCTTTTTAAGTCTGCCTGCATAGGAAATAACTTTATTTGAAGGTACACTAGTGCACAAGTGACATGATATATGGTATTGATCTGAGTCTAGATATTAATTTTATTCCATCATGCATGTCTTGAGACAGTTGGACTAGAGGTGGGGAAATGGGCGGGCCAGACCGGTGGGTAACTATACATAACAGCAAACTTTATTTGCATAAATGAAATGAGTCGGGTTATGTTACCTAAAACACTTGTTGTTCAAATCTTTAAAGTTATTATATAATTATTTAGGGTGTCAAATATGATTACAAAAGTTTATTTTCCTTCCATAATAATCAAAATTTTCGTATAAAATGATTAGGAAGTTTTATGCATTAAAAATACAGTTTGGGCAATTTTTGACCATTTAACATATTTTTATTGAGCTAATATTATACCCGTTTGACCTGTTAAAGATAAAATATTACCCAAATCAGCCTATTTATAAGTAAATGAGTCAAATTACCACCTCTAAGTTGCATAACAGAGTCTAGAATGCCTACCTAATGGCTTTTTGCAGCTTCTATTTCTTTCTGTTTATGCATTCTCATGATTAATGTTATTTTCTTCCCATTTTTTGCACTTGTAGGTTGGGTTGCTATGTTCATACATCATTAGAACACTGTATTTTGGAAGGTATGTAGTGATGTTGTTCTCAACCTCTTCTTTATTCTGTTAAAGTTGGGTTTCTGCATGCTGTTATTTTTCTCATACAGTCAATCACTGGTACTAATTAATGTTGTGTCCATATTTCAGGAATTCAACGGATCGTGAAGTCTCTCTTATGATACTCATGGCTTACCTTTCATACATTTTAGCTGAAGTAAGTGACAGTTATGATGCTTTTAAGGCAGTAAGTAGAGGTGGCAATTTTGACCCATTTACCGAGAAATGGGTCAGTTTGGGTTTGTATTTGATCTTCACAGGGTAATATCTCAGCTGCTTAGAACTTTGTAAATAGTTTTATGAGAAAAAGGATTGTTATATAACATATAGTTTCTCATAATCTAATTGAAAACATAAAATTTGAAATTCCAAAAATGGACGAAAGTAGTGTTTGCATGCTGGTTAATCTCTACACTTGGGACAATGGACCAGCAATCAAATAATCCGTTTAGACTTGAAGCTTTTTAGACGTGTTACTCTTTCTGCCCATTTTGGCCACCTCTAGCAAATAGTCTTTACACTTGGTTGGCTTCTATTAGTTGTTCACAAGAATCTCTCTTAAATTCCTGCAGGTTTTTGGTTTAAGTGGAATCCTCACTGTATTCTTTTGTGGCATAGTAATGTCACACTATGCTTGGCATAATGTCACCATCGATTCACAAGTAACTACAAAGTGTGTTCCCATTTCGCACTTCATCTCAAACAACATGTTTCACGAAAAAACTTTGACTAGGTTTCTACATACATCTCTGTTTGTCGGATTGCAGACATACTTTTGCTACAATGTCATTTATTGCTGAAATCTTCATCTTCATGTACGTTGGTATGGATTCACTGGACGTGGAAAAATGGAAATTTGTCAAGGACAGGTAACCTTTTTCATATAATTTACCACCGTGAACCTCTCTTGTAGAACGTCTTTCAACCCATAATAAATGTAACCTGTTTGAAACCGAGCTCGTTTTGACCCGTTACCCAATCTGCTCTTCTTGCCACATCTACTCTCCTGGTAACACTTAACATGCTTTTTTATTAGTTGAGATTTAATTTCTGCAGTCCTGGGAAATCTTTTTGGGCAAGTGCTGTACTGCTTGGATTAATTATGGTTGGGAGAGCATGTTTTGTGTTCCCTATTTCAATATTATCCAACTTAACCACGGCATCGACGAGTAACAAGATTGAGTTTAAGCAGCAGGTAAGTAACTTCAAGTATTGTATGAAGTTTCTTGGCTGATATATGACAGTATGTCACTAACGAATTCAAATAATCTCTCTTAGGTCACAGTTTGGTGGGCTGGTCTAATGAGAGGTGCTGTCTCTGTGGCACTTGCTTATAAGAAGGTAAAAACAGAAGTTCTGTAGAATAAATTTTTCTTAGAGGTGAAAAATGGGCAGATCAGGTGGGTTGATTGATGTGTCAAAACATGTTCAATACAAGTGTGGCTCAAAATGGGTTGGGTTGTATTAACACTTCTTTTATCTAGTTTCTAAAATATGTAATATGAATTAGAAATAGTAGTTTACAGCTTGTTTCTCATCAACTATACGAAAGATACTGAGCCTAAGCACATTGGAAGCTGACATATTTCATGATAATGATCAGAGTTGGAAAGATTGGGTTGGTCGGACGGCTTTGGTAACATGTCAAAACGAGTTCGGTTTGGGTTGACCTGATTTTTCTTCTTTTTTATTTTTTGGTTGAAATGCTTCTAATTTTCTTTAAAAATAAAAATGCATCGTCTGAATACAGAAACTATATGATTTCCATGTAACCCAAATCTCTGAATATAGCCATTTAGAAGGTTGTATGTTTTGTAAATGCACATTGGGTGGCTGTTCACCCATTCAATCCATTTTTTTTTGTAGCTTGCTTTTTTCCATCCAAGCTGTTTGAGACTAAAAATAACCCAAATTGGCTCATTCATAAGTAAATGGATCATAATTGTCACCTCTAAATAATTATGATCAGTTTTAACTCTTCTTGGATCTTGGTGGGTATTAACATCTGGCTGGATGAATATGATTTCAGTTGCACGCTTATGCTGTTCGTTTTCTTTCATACCCATTGTTCGCTATATATGCAGTTTACCGGCTCTGATGAGCACCCTATGCAGCAAGCAAATGCACTCTTGATTACCAGTACCATCAGTATAGTTCTTTTCAGTACCGTGGTAAATATCTTAATGCCTTTGTTCACAGTGTCTATTCCCATCTGAATTATCATTTCCCCCTTCCCCTCCCCCCCTCTCCTTCTCCTTCATTTGCCAAAATCTTTATATCATCCAGGAACTAGAATTAGATACATGCCAAATGGGCCGTCTTGGACCAGTTGACCCACCAACATATATATGTCCATTTTCTTTGAATTTAATAAGTAGTTAATCTGCAAACCCTATTGAGAAACTACACTATTTTAATAGTGAATTTTATTTAATGAAATGGTTCAGGAGGTAAGCACTTGAATACAATTTGGACCTCAGTGGACGACATTCAGTGTTACAAATAAGGTTTTCTAATCTAAATCTCTTATGACAAACTGTTTCTGTTTCATTTATAGGTGTTCGGGTTGTTGACTAAGCCTATTATAAACTGGTTGCTGCCTCAATCATCAAACGCTGACCAATCACAACCATCAAGTCCTAATTCCATCATGATGCCACTTCTCGGAAATGGATACGATGTAGAAGCTGAAACAAGTTTAGATGAAACTTCAACAAATTTACAAATGTTATTTAGCAACCCTACTAACACCATTCATCACTACTGGAGAAAGTTCGATGATGCTTTCATGCGTCCAGTTTTTGGGGGAAGAGGATTCATTTCTTATGTTACTGGTACCCGTGACGTGTCATTAACCTGATTACCTGTCACCTGTACTATGTTTTTGTACATAAAAGGGATTTTGTAGAATTTTTTGTTGATTGATGTTGCTGCCAACTGAGTTCACACATAGTCAAATTATTTTTTATGGTATCATTTTTATGTTTTAAGAATACTGGAAACAGGGTTCTTGTTAATTATGTTTACTATGAAGCTGCATTCTTTGCCTAGGTGAGGATTTTCATTCCTGATCTACTTAATTCTTATTTTATATTAATTATAATAAAATAAGAATTTTATTAGTCTTATTCACCCAGACCGTAATGAACCTATGAAGCGAAAACATGCAAACTTGTAACCTAAATGCTCACTCAAAACAGCAAAGAATAAAGAAATGGTTAGAGATTTATTCTTCGATGAATCTACATTTGGGTCTTGTTCCCAATTTTAATTTTTAAGACTCGTGCAGACGTGCACTTAAAACAAGCAATATTTATATCTATTACGTTAAAAGTAAATGTTATATGAGGTTATAGTTGCACGCAAGCTTGCCTATAGAAGGTGTGATATTAAGAATGATAAAGGTATTTACTATTTATGTTTGGGTCAATTACATATTTCTTCCTAACATTTTGCAAAATTCATATATACTAAAACTTGTATGTGGGTATATATGATATTTTAATAAGTTTTGAGGGGATATATGTAATTCTCCCTTATGTTTATACGTAAAAACTTGACTCGTGCAGTTTACCTTAAAAAAAATGGGTATTTGAGCCACCCACTAGAGCTGCGCCGCTCCATATTTCAATAAAGTACGACCGAACCCCCCACAAGGTCCAAAATCGCCGGACAAATCACCTCCATCACATATACCACAGTGTCCGAGCCGGAACTCGCGCGGATTAAGCATTAACGTTATGGGTCATGCGCTTCATTGGTGGTAGGTACCTTTATGATAAATAATACCCATGACAGGTTTCGAACTCATGACCTCAAGGAAGTCATGGGCTTCCCTTACCGCTAGGCTATTTAGTCATTGATATGCAGTTTATCTTTACTGCACCTAACATATGTATCGTTAACTAACACCTATGTTATCTTATTTACTTTAACTCTCAAAACTTAAATGCAAAACTTTAAAAACTATGAGTGAGGTTCAAATGAAAATGAAAATTTTGGTGAGAATGAAATAATCAAAAAGAATGTGCCACGTGTCACAAAACTCACTTTCCCCACGTTTATAAAAATTAAATATCTCAAGAATAACTCATTGAAAAATTATAAAAATTGCACCATAAAAATCAGCAGTTTTTTCTCTTCGATTAGACATCTCATAAGATCTACTTCCGGCGACTTTCTTTTATGGGTTTTACAAATTGTACAAATATTATTATCACATATGTTACTCGTTGGTATCATATGTGTTACTCGCTGGTATCACATGTGTTACCCGCTGGTATCACATGTGTTACTCGCTGGTACTCGCTGACATCACATGTGTTACTCGCTGACGTCACATGTGTTACTCGTTGACGTCACATGTGTTACTCGCTGACGTCACATGTGATAGTCGATTACAAAATCCATCAAAAAAATGAAAAAAAGAAAAGTTCATCGAAAGTATACCTTTTAGATCTTTAACCGAAGAGGGAAAAACGTTAATTTTTATGGTGTAATTTTTATGATTTTTCGACTTAACGTTTGAGAGATATTTAACTTTTAAAAACGTGGGAAAAGTGAGTTTTGTGACACGTGACGTGTCTCTTATTGATTTTTTCATTCTCACAAAAAGTTGATGTACTCGTTTGAACCTTACTCTTGAAACTATATATGTAAATTGCCAATGCAATATATTATTTTATATTATATATATATATATATATATATACAAACACACATATATATATATAGACATATATGAGAAAACTTCATTAGAGTACAACATTTTTTAAAAGAATGAGAGTACCAATGAAAATCATCCACGTGTACCAAAACCTATTTATCCCAAGATCTTAAAAATGAATTATCTCACAAATAGAAAATCGAAAAATTATGAAAATTGCACCATAAAATTCAACGTTTTCACCTCTTCGATTAGACATCTCACAAAGTATACTTTCGACGAGTTTTTTTTCTTTTCATTTTTTGGTGGCAAATTATTAACACATGTGTTAGTATTTGGTTGTACATTTAATTTTAGATTACGGTTAGGGTTTAGGGTTTAGAAGTTTAGATTTTAACAGGGTTTAGAATTTAGGGTTTAGGGTTTAGGCACTTATAATACCGTAAAAGTTAACAATTCATTTTTTTAAGGTGATGATGTGTACAACTATCATCTTTTTTATATACATCGCTAACAGTGTTTTATAATGTTTTACTATACAGTATCATTAAATATTAAATATGACTAATGATGTACAGATAAAAGATAAAAAATGATAAGGTACGAACCCCTTCCAAATTTATTAAGCATAGTACACACCAAGTTTGTGTGACATTAGGTAGGATCTTTTAAGTGAGCCGTTGGGCTCATGATTATTGGGCCGACATTTTTCGACCGTTGGGTTATGAGTAAAAAATTACTATTTTTTCTATTTATTCTTCTTTTTTGTCAACACACTACCTACACGCTCCTCTTCATGCCCGTTGTATGTGAATCAACAGCATTTCATTGTCACACTTTATTATATATTTATATTTATAATTTATAATTTATAATATCTATATTTATATATATACACTCACTGTTAACGACAATCATCTTCATCGAGAGAAACAGAGGAAGAAAGCGAGCGCCAGTTAAAGCTCTGCTTATGTTCATAACGTAAGCTTTGAATTCCGCAATTTTCGCTTTTTCCGAGTATTTCGATTCTGTTACATGCACTTAATGCAATTACTGTTTTTTTTAATGAAAAATTAAAAATCACTTGTTTTTGATTTGAAATGTATGTCGTACCTGTAAGGCTGTAATGAATAAGAATTATTAGTGTACGAGGGTTATAATTGTCAAAACTAAGTACTAAGGGGACTGATTTTGAAAATTGTGAAGGTGAAGAGGAAATGGAGATAGAAGGGAAGAGGAGTAAGTTATCAGCACAATGGTGGTGGTTTGATAGTCAGAGTAATGGTATTCCAAGCCCTAGGAAATCTCCATGGCTATACTCCACTCTTTCAGGTAATTACATTTATATGTTTTGTTGTGTGTATGTCTTTTGATATTTTAGTTTTTTTTTTTTTTTTTTTTTTGAAATTAGGGTTTATGAGATATCTAATATTGTTGAAATGATTAGATGAGTTATTAGGTGTTCTGTGTGTGACTCTATTGAATGTTGTCATGTGTCTATTAATTTGTAATTTGAAAAGTTCATTTTGGCTTTCAAAAGATTTGGACATTGAACACCTGATAAATTTTGTTGGAAGCTTCATGTTTTGGCTTTTGTTTATGGTGTTGTGGCCGCATTCGAGTTGAGGGCGGTGCAAATTTCTCTGTATATGTTGAATTATGTTAAACCGTCTTAGACACCATCTCCGGTTGATTAATGGGGTCACAAGCTGTCTATTGATTTTTGTGACGTATAGAAACCTCGCTGCCAAGATGTGGTTGAGGCTCTGATGGAGTATAGTGGAAAATGGCTCACTGTGTGACGGTTAATGTGCAAGGTCTACAAATGGCTTATCTCAACTGGTTTTTTTAAGAAAATTCCCTAGTTGTCATAAAAAAGTTGAACATTGGTATAGGTAAAATCATTCTTCCTTCAGAAGATCGCCTGGAACTTGATCCCGTCTAGGATGACTTTACCTCATGTTGGACTACTTGATGACAATTAAGGAACTCTTCCATAACCAACAAGTCGAGATCAACCTGTAATTTTTGCACATCAACTGTCACAACCAACTATTTTCCAACATGCTTGAACCCCTCATTTATGGTTTGAGCCTCAATCATGCTTGAACCTCTTATTTATCAACGGCAGATGGAGGAGAAGAGACAATTTGAGATATTTCCAGAAAAAGCTCTCAACACGAGTGCGAGTGCGATTGCAACAACACAGTAAAAACCCAAGAAAAATAAACCTTTTAAAATTGATTAAGGTGTTAAATGTCTAAATCGTTATTTCAACAACACATGGCTAATATGTTAACATTTTACCACCTTCATTCATACTGCGGATCAATATGAAATTTCACATTTCACGACTACATCTTTGGGCCTTCATTTGCTTTTTTACTAAATCTTTGTTATTATTATTATAGTATAATTAGCATTTTGTTAGGTCTTTACTGAATATTACGAGTATTATTTTTTGATAGAGCTGGATGATAAGACAGAGGCAATGCTTAAGCTAATCGAGGAAGATGCAGATTCATTTGCAAAGCGTGCAGAGATGTATTACAAGAAACGACCCGAGCTTATCAACATCGTTGAGGATCTTTATCGAGCCCATCGCTCACTAGCTGAAAAATACGATCAAGTCAAATTTGATAGTGGTATCCGCCACGTGACCCCATGGACATCATGTCCCCTACCCTTATCAAAATTCCGAACGTCCCAACTGAAAAAAGAATCAGAAAAATCATACGACAGTTACTCTGAGTCTTTTGACTTCGACCATGATTATGATTCTGGTGAATCTGATTCTGTGGTTGTTGATGATCTTGAACAAGAAGATACTCATTTTGATCAAGAAACCGAAGAAGTAAAGAGTTTTGATGAAGAAACAATGAGGTTGAGGGAGGAAATTGAGAAATTGAGAAAAGAAAACAAGATTAAAAAGGAGCAGTTGATACAAAAAGACGAAGAGAAGAGAGAGGCAATAAGACAACTTAGTGTTTCAGTTGATTTGCTCAAGCAAGAAAATGTAGAACTCAAAACAAGAATTGTTAATGATTCTTTGAAGAAGCAAAGCAACAGCAGCAGCAACAATAACAACCCATTTGAGTTCACCAAATTGAAAGGGGCATTTTGGGGACTGCTATTTAATAGTGAAGCTACTGTCCCATTATAGTCATTCAAACCCTCCCTTAAGACATTCCTTTCGGATCACCCAGGTATATTTTGCCATATTCTTTCTAAATATTGCCCATTATTTTTATAGAAGATCAAGTAAAACAATGTAGAGCGTGGTCGTTTTGTTAATTTATCATATTGTGGAAGAGTATACTTGTTTCAAAAATATGTTGAATTGTCATAGGTCTTTGTTTGCTGAGTTGTTTAAAACTTGAAAGTTGTCTAATGTATTTCTGTTAGAATGTTAGCGGGTCATTCTTTGTATTCTAAACAATGCTTATATATACGAAAAGGCAGATTTTAGTTTGAAATTGTTATTTGTATTGTATGATGTAATTTCCTTCGTAAAGCTTTCAGCCTTTCGAAATTTACCATCCGTACCTTTATGTTGGAAATCTCGAGCTTGAAAAAAGTTAACATAGTTTCATAACTGCTTTTCCATAACTTCTTAATTATGGTTTTAGAATCGTAAAGAATCAAAAACACACATCTTCAAAGACACCACAGGACAGGTCTGATGGGCACTTGGTCATGGTTGTCAGTAACCTTGTTTTGTACTACCCGTGCAATGCACAATTTCGTAAATTCTTGTTAGATAAGCTTAGATATATAAAGAAATTGGTTTTTGATATTATTGATCTCCTTAACATATTTACATAATACTCCTATGCACAACATATGAGTGTTCCGAGAAATGATGTTTCACTTGTATATTTTGAAGATAAAAACTTGATATAGTGTATTCTATTCTAAAAATCAATCCATGAAAGCCTCATCTACAAGTAAAATGTCGACAATGACTTGTGTATTTCTTATGGTTACTAATACAAGATTGATGAAAAGGCATACTCCATTTGTTGGAGTTCTGTTTTTGCATCTTACAGATTTACATCACGAATCAATTATACAACTACATCATAATTTGTGTTGGGGGGAGCTACATTCAGGCAGCCTCTACCGATATCAAGTCTAAATCTTTTTAGTTCAAAAACAAAAACTATTTTTTTGGATGTAGTGTTTTATTACATCTTCTTTCTATGATTTATCTAAAGGTAGTAGTATACACTATTTAGTTGGTTCTTATGAAGTTTTTAGATATTTGTATACAACTAATTTGTCATCCACAAAAAATTTCATTTGATAGTTCGTCATGCTAATGCACCATGTACTGATTTGCTATATTTGTAGGCACTTCAACCGATGTATGTTTGATGTTCTAAAGTGACGTAATATTCCCTTTAATATGTAGCGTCTTTTGTGGACTGTAGCTATTGAGCTCACTAATGCTCCAAAAGGAAAATCTATGATTTTCTTATGTTTACACTTAACACTAAAAGTTTTTAGATTACAGTTCATATTGAGATATTGGAATGTTTGGCCTAATACTTCATCTTTTTCTTTTCTTTTCTAAATCCGGTGACATAAAGTTATCTTAATATAAATTAGTCAAAGAATATAATGGAAAATGGGATATAAGGTAACCAAAGCATTAGTACGAGTTCAAAGTTTTCCGCCTAGACTATTCACTAACATGTTATCACTATATGATAAAACTTTAATGTTTTGTGCTAATAACGCTTAATTAAAGGATTGGGTCGTTTCCTTTTACATAGTTTTTTTAGTCAGTGAGGTTACTTTGTCTTGAAAAGGGCAACTTTAAGTTTGTATACAAAAGATATTATTAGCAAGTACTTACAACAATATCATTATATATCATGTGGAAAATGGATAATTTGACACTTTCTAAGAAATCAAACTTATTCCTTATTGTCCTATTATAAAAGTTGTAAAGGATGATGTGTTGGATTCGGTAAGGAGAAAAAAAACATTGAAAGTATCAAACAGTAAACACATATAGGTTGATCGCAAAGCATACTCTCAAGAACAATCTCACATAGACTTGAGTCTTTTTGCATGTGCAAAGTTTGAAAATATACATATAAACAAAATTCGGAGATCATATCAAAAGCTTTGGAGATGAATTTGTTTTTTGAGATTGCATATCATTTGGCTTAGAATCTTGATAACTGAATATCAGGTGTGTCATCGTAGAGAACATTTGTCGTATTACGTTGTGCGATAAGAAAATGTTAGACTTGATAATACTAAACATGTTAAACAAATCAAATGAAGATTATACTTGGTCATTTTGACATGTCTCATTTAGTTCTACGTTAACCTAAAAGTTATTTAGACAATAAGAAAGAAATCCTGAAATATGTATGATGAATGCATGCACAACTTGCAATAAATTCAAGCCCAAAGCCGACTTTATTTTTAATAAATCACTTGACGGTTTTAACTATTATTTATGATTTATGCACTTCGGTAAGTTATAGAAAGGTGTTGATCAAAAGTGTTCATCTCAAGTCCAATAGCAAAGGATTTGATTGATTGAGTTGTTTTATTTTTAAGCAAACATGGCTATGTTGGACAGTAGATAACTTGGGCTATGGATAAAATAGATTCTGTTAATCTTTTGATTGGTTATTCTTATTATTAAGTTTTTCTTTTCAAGCTTTGATAATTAACCCATAATTTTAGTAAAAACTTGCATTTTATTTGTATTCTTGGGATCATTGTCCTCTATCAATAGTCCGTATGAGCGCTAAAGTAACTACATAAAACGTCACTATCGAATGATGTATGGATGTTTACGTATTCAAGATATCTACATGGACATGTAGATAAGTTATCCCGTATATAATAATGAAAATGTATCTGAAGGTGATGTTGACTTTAATTTCTCTTAGTTTATCACTTTATCGTAGTCTCTCAATGACCTTTAGCCCAATATTCTGCCAATCTTGCGACAACTTACAACGCTTTGCAAATGTATATGGACCATAATATCAAATATATAAAATTCGAGACTTGAGAGTCATGTAAGAACTCACATACTCATCGTTATGTATAAATATATTCATTTGTAGGACACTAACTTATTAAGTTCACGCCATAGTCTCATGGACATTTTAAATAATCAGCCTTTGAGTTTTAACTTCTTGAAAGTCATCTCCGTAAAAACTCATCGATATAGTAAACTTCATAACACAATTGATTTTAACATAAGTCCAGAAAGTAAATATTTCTAGAAGCTAAACATAGAAACCTTCTAAAAATCAAACCCATTTAAAAAGGTAAACACTAAACATTTGACACATAACCATTCAAAAAGTTAAAGATAGAACCCTTTTAAACTCTTAAAACATAACCCATCAATAAAGGTAAACGTTGACCCATGACAATGAACACTTATAGAAAAACTAAACACTAAACTCTTGGAAGATAACCCTTATAAAAAACTAAAGACATACCATTATTAAACATCTAAATCATAAATTATAAACCTTATACCCTAAACAATAAACCATTGAAGCTAAACTCTAAACATTCAAGAAAAAGGTTTATGTACCCATGATCAATTTTAAATAAATAAATAATAGATTGGCCCACAAAACCCTTCTAAAAGTTATACTAAACTTTTGAAATGGAACTTCTTCTGAACGCTAAACACAAACCCTTGACACATAACTCTTATAAAAAGCTAAACAAATAACCGTTTTAAAACATTAACTACATAACCACTAAATACATAACACTTAAAAGTTAGGCACTTACTCTTTTTCATAAAGCTAAGCACTAAACCTTTGACATATAACCCTTCTGAAAGCTAAACTTACAACTTTTTTAATAATCTAAAAACATAACCTTAAAAGTTATACACTTAACACATAACCCTTTTAAAAGTTAAACATACGATTTTTTTTCTAAAGACCCTTTTAAAAAGCTAAACACACAACCCTTCTAAAAGCTAAGCACATAAGTCGTACAAAAAGCTAAACGCTAAACCATTGAGATGTAACACTTTCAAAAAGTTAAACACTGAACTCTTGAGCTATAACCATTCTAAAAGGCAAAACACATACAAACCCTTTAAAAAATCTAAATCCTAAATCATCACTTATAAACCCAATACCTAAACAGTTAATCGTTAACCCAAGACTCTAGAATTTCAAGAAAATTGTTTATGTATTCACGTACAACCTAAATAAATAAAAACCAAAAATTTATAAGTTAAATGGTAAACACAAATTCCTTCTTAAAAGCTAAAAACTTGACCCTTGACACAAAACTCTTATAAGGGTTAAACAAATAATCATGATAAAAGCTATGCACAAACACTTGTGTAACGTCTCAGTTTTTTTTTTTTTTATATATACTCAATTAAATTTTACAAAACACTTTATATATTAATATAAACAAACATTAACGTTGTCTGACACAACTTGTACATTATCTTCACAAAATATCATATGTTTATACAGAGCATGATTTACGAGTCTGTCCCCTTACTATCCAACCATAGTAAGTCCATCACTAGCAGCCTTCAGGTTGTTTGCCCATATCCCCGCCCCTCATTCCTTTAGACATACCTATCAACACAACATACAACAAAACATAAGCTCATCGCTTAGTAAGTAAAGGAATGCAATTTAATTCACAACAGTATCACAAACCAGACATCTCATGTCTTAATCATTCACTCATACAATTAATGCACTCAGCATATACTCAATTGGTACAATTGGTCACTCAGCAATTGGCCTACTTGTTACTCTTACGGCACAATTGATCACTCAGCAATTAGCCACTCAACTCATTCTCCTGGGCACAATTGTTCACTCAACAATTGGCCACTCAACTCATAGATATACTCAGTTATTCAATACTTAACCACACACGTGATCTAAGTATTGTTATTCAATGTAACCTTGTAACACAATCATTATTAACAAAATCAGACAATTAAATTCTTTACTTTCCTACTACTTACCTTGAGGACGACGTTCAGATATTTATGACTTGCTACCCGAAATACCTGTAGAGACGTTCGTATTAATTAACTCTTATTAAAATATTAATTAACCTCTGCGACACTACCCCTAGTGTCGCTACTTATCATGGCGACACTAATATAGTGTCGTTTATTACATTATGGCGACACAACCTGCGACACTAGGTCTTAGTGTCGCAACAACAACAAATGGTTCAACAGAAGTATGTCACTGCGACACTAACTGCGACACTAGTCTAGTGTCGCAATGACGAACATGGCAGCATAAACCTTCTGAGATTAATAAGTTTCTGGGTGATTTCAATACCCCTAATTCGAACCAGTTTCAATAAGTGATTATCACACACACAATCCATTCAAAACACATTCAAACTCATTTTAACCCACATAAACACTTTACCCCCAAATTTCTCATTTTAAGCTCAATTAAAACTCAATCTTTCATCCCTTATTACTCGAATTAATCTCAATTTCAACAGAGGGTTTAGGTTTCTTACCTGAAATTGCAAAGAAACACTTTCAACAATCACTTTTCAAGCTTAATTCTTGATCTTCTCTAGTTTTCTTTACTTTCTCTCTCTAAAACACCCAAACACACACACACATATAAGAACCTGGAGATGTATTATCGTTTTTGGAATATTTTGGAACATATTTTTATTTTAATTTCACACTTAATTACACAATTACCCCTGTTAACCGCCTTTCAACCCGACACTGCGACACTAGCCTAGTGTCGCATAAGGCTCAATGTCGCTACCTGCGACATTAACCCTTGTGTCGCATAACAGAAAACTTAACTTTTAATTTAGCAAATTCGGGGTGTTACAACTTGACACAAAACGCTTCTGCAAAGTTAAATACATAACCCTTTTAAAAAGCTAAATACATAGCCCTTTAAAAAACGCTATAAACATAAAACTTTTAAAAGCTACATACTTGATCATTCTAAAAGGCTAATTTTCACCCCTCGACACATAAACCTTCTAAAAACTAAACACATAACCCTTCTAAAGAGTTAAACATTAGACACTTAACACATAAGTCTTATACAAGCTAAACATTAAAGATCCCAACGAGCGGTATGAGAGTAGGGTCGATCCCAACAACTGGTATCAAAAAAAGGTTCATGGAGAAGAATCACATAATCGGGAGGAAGTCAATACGGGAGAGAAAACAGAGTGCGGTTCGTCATATTTTGCGTGACGTCGGAAGAATTGACGGTGTGAGTTCGTTAACCGTCGGATCATTGTGAAATTTGAACTGTAGGTTCAAAAGATGTAGATCAATGATCTGACCGTTGAGATTTGCGATTAGAGTTGTCGATTGAGATATATGTGTTGTCGAAGTTTGCTGCAGAATATTCGTAGGGTTACAGCGCGCAGCTGTGATGAAGAGAGCATTGCGGGTTCGTTAACCGTTGAATCGTCGTGATTTTTGGACAGGGGGTTCAAGACATACGGTTCCAAGTTGTGACCGAATTTTACTATGATCAGATATTCGTATTGGGAGATAGAGATATTCGAATTTGATGTTGTTTTGAAGAGGGTTTCTGCGCAAACTTTCTTTTTGAGTGGAATTATTGGCTTTGATGGAGAAGAAAGAGTGATGTAGATTATGTGAGATTCAAAGATGATGAGGCTCGGTGGAGTATGTTGATCGCAAGGGTTCTTTGTGTCGAAAGTCTTCCTAACAATGAGGTTGTTGGGCGGCGTGTTCCAGTAGAGAGAAAGCGGCGGTACAAGATGAAGATCACACTCGTTATCGTTGAAGATGAGATCCATGTCATAGAGAAGATTTTTGGGAATTGAATCAATGGAGGATTTATTGATATATGATTCAGTTTCCTAAAATAGAGCGATTTGAAGATCTAGTTAAATAAGGAAAGTATTTAACTTGATGAACAAGTTTGAGGATGCCTATATATATAGGAGTTTTGTATAGGGTTAAAGAGGAGGGGGTTGAGTAAAAGAGATAGTGTATGAGAGTCTCCTTTCGTTCCGTGTGGTGGTCTCGGTGATTATTAACGACGACGCGAAATATCGAGAGTGGTGTGAGGATATTCAAAATATCGAGAGTTGAGCGTCTCCAATTTTGTAATATCTCTCATATAGTGGATGTTTAGTGGCCTACGGGTCTCGTAGTTTTTTACTCTCCCTTGAGAGGTTTCCACGCAAAAATTGTGCGTGTCGTGTTCTTTTCTGTTTTGTGCGTTTTATTATTGGCTTATACAAAATTATGTGATTTATTGTAGTGGGGATCAATCACAACGAGCGGTATGTGTGCCGGATCGATCCCAACATATAGTAGTACTCAATTTTTCATGCTAGATCTTAGCGGGTCATTCTTTGCATTTTAAACAATATACATAAATGCATATTTTAATTCCCTTTGTAAAGCTTTCAGCCTTTCAAATTCTACCATCATTCTTATCATAACCTTTTAATCATGGTTTTCAAATACTTTGTTGATCCGATCAATTTGGCTTGAAACAAGTGAGATGCATTTCAGCAACAATTATTCTTGTTGGGCACATTGCTTTCAAAGCAAAGATCAAAGTGTTGCATTTGACATTCAAGTGAATTATGTCATGGTAACCAAAATCCATGCTTGGTTTCAACATCCGAGTGATTTGTGATAGCTTAGTCCTTTTTCATTATTATAGTTGATTCATAAGTCTATTGTATCTTAGATCTGATCTCAAATGTTTGCATTCGTTTGATCGTAGGATATCAGGATCTCTTTCGCATTGTGATCTTTTGTTGCCTCTAGTTCGAAATCAGTTTTCTGACAACAAAGTTGCTTTAACTTCTTACTCAAGGTTTAAAAATGGTAGAGAAAACAATAAACACATTTTCTTAGGAGATTCTCATATATAATCCAATTATTGTAGGGCCACAATGGATTATAGGATACTCACTAGACCAATGACCACTTGGCCATGATTTTGAACTTCTAGTGCAAACTAAAAAAGAAAAAAAGATCACAACTGTTCTCTTAAAATCAATGACTTACTGCTGTACAATGCATGAGTTTACAATGAGATTAAAACTCATAGATCCTAAAGCATTGGACCAATGGGTCACTAGGTCATGGTTACAAGTAATTTTATGTTGTAGAATGTAGGCCTCTGGATAAAGACGTGAACTACTTTCGTCTTGATTCTTTCATAGATCTCTAACACCATAGTTGATTAAATTTAGTCATGGTTTAATAATGGCAAAGAAACTAATAACGCACACATTTTCGAGCTATATAGCTCCAAGGTTTCGGTTGAACTCACTCACAGTTATGAACCTACTTACTCGCATTTCATATGCATTAGTAGTGAAATTCTTGAAATTTCTATCTGTTTCTAACTCTGCTTGCAACCTATATGTTGATGGATACCAATGGACCAACTTTGAAACCATATCTTCTTGATCATGGTTTTCTAATGTTAAAAATCCAATAATCACATCTTCAAAAATTATTATTTAAAATCACAATTTAATGATTGTAGGGTCAAAATGGATAGTTGGATACCCACTAGACATATGATCACTTGATCATGGTTTACAACTTCTAGTGCAAAAAAGTAGAACATAACTAAAATATATAACTGGTGCTTGACATTTAAATAATGGTAATCTTGAAATAATAATGGTCCAATCATTAACAATTATCATGCTTTGCTTAGCTCAGTCCTTTAAGTTCTTAATAAAGGATTAAAGAAAAGATAGACTGGTAAAAGGGCATGGCTTTTATTCACTTTTGAATATACTTATCATTATAATAAGAAGACAAATCTTATCACATGATACACCAAAGCAACATGGCCCCTAACAAAATATTACAGTAAAATATTTATATATACTCCTTCAAAAGGCAAGAAAAAGTGAAATCTACAACTAGTGAATACCATTATACATAAATAATTTAAAAGGAAAAAAAAAAGACAATTACTTGTTGCTCTGCACCAATGATTTTCCACTCCATTCATAACCAAACAAAAAAAGTACCTTATATGACCCTCTAAATCATCTGTAAAATGTCCAAATTGCCCTCAAAGACTAAGGCCACCACCTTAGCGGACACCTTTCATATCAAAAGATGAAATGACCAAAATGCCCCTAAGGACATAACCATCACTATGGAGGTACTTCCAATGCTAACAGAAGAGGAAACAGGAAGTGAGCCAGATGGTGAAATGGCCATAGTATTGGGTCCAAAAGATGTTGTGTCATCAGGGTTAGGTGGGCTAGGACTAGAAGGAATGGTGGGTAGCACTGACTCACTAGGTGAAAGTTTACCTCCACTAGGTGAAGGAAACAATGGAGTAATATCAGGAGATAAAGCAGGAGATAATGGAGAAGATAGTGGTGATGATGAGATAGGTGTTGGTAGTAATGCAGGGGCTGCAGAGATAGTATTTGATACCATTTTTGCAAATGAAAAATGAGAAGAAGAAATAGATAAAAGGCATAAAGTCATAAGTAAAGTAAGTGTTGTTGTTTGTGCCATTAAATGATGAGTGAATTGAATCAAGAAAGTGTGTTTTGTGTGTAAGTAGAAAGAAAGAATGGAGAGTGAAGGGTTATGTAATGAATGTTAGAATGATTGATTATATGGGATCATATAAGATTGGAATGTGATGAGGGTGTGTTGTATTTCCAACAAAGTAACATGTTTTTATGTACTTTTGCTAGCTCTTCCAAAACTAATATATATTGTTTTTTAAATAAAACAAAAATAATATAAATTTCGTGTCTTAAAACATACCCTTTTGTTGTGAACTTTTCCAATTTTGGGTCTTTTACAAAAGTAGACTACTTTTCTTTTTTACAAGATGCATATTTACCTTTGCCCATTAATAGTCTTTAGGGAAGAAAGATGTAGTGTTCACACAAGTGTTCATAACTCTGTTTTATTAGATGACATCTTGGTATTTAATTATTAAATTAACTATTAAATATTAAATATACATTAGAAAGCAAAACATTTTTGGGACATCAAGAATTTGAATGAAAAAGCTACTTCCTAACCCATGATTTATATACCAAACATGCTTTTCTACCAAATATATATAGGATTGTTTGGTAGAAAGAAAGATGTTTTTTTGTTCAAATGTTATTTTAACAAACATATTTTAACATTAAAAGAATATAATAATATGTAGTTCATATATTTATAACTACATTCTCACTTTTAGATATAAAAATTCTTCATTAACAATTAATATCAGTTCAAATATTATTTGTATTATTGACAAATAAATATATAAAACGAATGTTCTCTTTAGAATAATTTGTAATTTTGTATCTTGAATCTTGACGAGAGCAAGGCAAGAGACCCCATGATCCAACAACTGCAAGACTTTGCATGTAAATGAAACTTCTTCTACCTTACTAAAATTTTCAAACGTAATTAAAATTAGATACCTACTCTTTATAAAGTACTTTGTGAAGTCTAATATAAACTTTATAAACATTATAAAATTTGCTTTGGTAAGTTTTCCTTGGATAATAAAGTCATGTTCCTTAAATTTTTTGAATTATACAATATGTAGTATATCAATAAAAATTGTACATATACATAATTCTAAGTAGGGGTGAACACAAAAACCGAAAAAACTGAATCGTAATCGAAATAATTGAATCGAAAAAACTGAACCGAAGGAGAGACTGACGGTTTAATTTCTGATAATGCAATAACTGATTTTTTTATTCGATTTGGGGTTTACCTAAAAATCGAACCGTTAATAACCGAACCGATATTTAATTTCTACTTAAATGTGATATACAAATTCATAAATTATGTTAATTATTTTAATGTTGTTATCGACTACCAAACTTTATAAGTACATACAAAATCTATTATTTGTAGCATAAAATTGTATATCTAACTTGTTTTCTAAAATAAAATTTTGAATTGTTGCTACATTATATACTTAACTAACTGTGTTGGTTAAATTTATATGACATGCTTACTTTAACTTGTTTATATCTGTACAAGATACTTCGTAATACATTTGTGTTCAATACTGTAGCTCAAATATTTTTATTAGCTCATAACGTAAATTTTGGTAATAAGTCGAAATAACCGATAAGAAAATCGAACCGAACAGAGAAGAGAAACTGAAAACGAACTATTTTGATTATTTTACAACCGAAATATTCAGTTTGATTCGATTTTTGTCAAAAATCGAATCGAACCGAATCGTAAACACACATAAATTTAAATGTGGTAATAATTTTAAGTGTGGTAAATAAGAAGACATTTTATATGATCAAGAGTTATTATGCAAAATTATGACAATAAACTAGTAAGAAGAGAAAGGAAAAAAAAATCTTTTTTTAAACAAACCAAAGGTATGTGTTACTAGTATTTTATATTTATTTAATTTAATTTAGGAAAAAATTGGTGAGGTGGGGTTAGGTTGTGTGAAAACAGGTTGTCAAGTATAACAAGTGGTTTAGGAAAGTGACAAGATTGGCCTGTGTTATCATGTGTTGCACTCTTGTCTTTTTATTCTCAACAGAATTTCATGTCACTTCCTTCAAAATTAATAATTTAAAAATATAAAAATAAAATAAAAATATTCTGTGACGGCACATTGAATTCCGGCAACACCTCCGCCAATTATGGAGGTGATATATATGCATGCCATACATACGAGTTTATGTAAAAAAAAAAAAATTAAGCAACCCACAACATGCCGTTATATCAAATTTGAGGGTAAATTTCGTATCGATTAAAGCATCCACTTTAAAATTAGATATAGGTTTAAAAATGTAATATCATTATACTCTCTACTGATAAATATCATTTTTACTACTTAAAAACTTTTTTAATTGATTACTATAAGAAGTAGAAATTTTTTCGGAACATTCCAAAATGTGAATACTTAAGTTGAACGGATAGAATATTAACTAAAATACTTTATTTAATTTAAAACCTAATTGGTCTATTTAGTACTATATCTACCTATATACGTAGTTATGATTAAGATTGTATATATGACTTCTTGTGGCAGCCTGGTCCAGTGTGAGTTTCGGAAACAAGTGACTACAAATTCAAAAGTTGTTATTTGTCCTAAAAGTCCAATTTACCAAATATGATAAATTCACCGTAAATATGTAGCACCTGTATATAGAGTACAACTATTTAATGCACAGTTCTGTTGATTTATCAAAATCAATGACGAAAATATCATCACCCTTTTCATACACAGACTCACATGATTAAATTACATTTATATATTGTAATAAAAAAGGTTAAAACCAACAAGACGTTTAGTGTTTAGGATGAGTTGTTTATACCAGCAGAGAATACCTGTACAACGGAAATTAAAATTTCATATATAACAACGAATGGTGCTAATGTTATGTCGTCGATTTTCTTCTTTCCTAAAAGATTAGCCATGATGATGAACAGTTGATATTAGTATGATTATTTGGATCATCAAGAGGGTTGAAGACATGAAATGTAGTGGTTGAGAAAATGAGAAATGCCAAGGGTGTGCTGTAAGTTATAACACAAAAAGATAATAAGTTTAAAAATCAACACATCTATTTGTATTTGATCATCTGCTTAATCGATTCAGTGATAACAAAGCTTAGGTGTACTATAGCTGTGTAAAGTTAGACCGAAAATCATCCAGCCAAAGCCAACCCACAATAAGTGTAAAACCGACTATCAGACTCAGTCCATATTTAGACTTGGATGACGTAAGTCGGACACACTGGTTACCAAAAAATAAAAGGGAAATGTTTCTTGAAAGTGTTATTCGCTTAGTAAGTGGCACGTGAGTACTGGAAATTGAGAAAGATTGTCAATTACACTACATTTTGAGCTTGAATTTCAGTTTTCCATGGACCGATGTGAAAATTTAGATTAATAACTAAATAAATTTCAGGTATTTTCCTATAAAATGATGAAAAAATAAAAAATCATCAAATAACTAGCTCAGTATACAACTACAACAATTTGCTTGCTTACCAGTGTCCACCCACTGCTGCTGACTTCCTTGTATCCACAGAGCTGCAACTTCTTCATATATCCAGGCAGTTAAAATTTTATCTGATACAATATCAGAAATAACGACCCGTATGGAAGTGATAAATTTTCAATGATTTGCAGCTGCACTCGAGCCTAAAAAAGATGGCTGCAGATGATCTGTGTGGATAAAGACTTAGATATGGGTCAGGAAGAGAAATCAAGCCCACTGAAGCCCATCAAATCCAAAATCTGAATTTGTGACTGGAGTGTCACCAAGATCATGGTATTCAATTATTTGATTTTCTCCAATCGGGTCCACGTATGGCTCTAGAAGATCGGAAGATCTCTCGGATGGTATGCCATAATCTTTAAGAATGCAGGATGATGCAGCAGATGACGCTTCTCTCTCTAAAACAGCAAGGTAATTGTCTTCGAATTCAAAAACAAAGTATTTGTCCTTGCATGCTGTGGATAGTAACACCATAAGGATTAGAATCAACAAAGATTTGTCGTGGAGGTGGCAAAATGGGCGGCTTGGGTAACCGGTTTAGGTCAGGTAACAGGTGATTTCAAAAACGGGTCAAGGTAGATTCACGGGCAAACACTTATTTTCATTTTTTTGTCTCTTATACTTAAATTCTATAGGTACTTGATGTATTTTATATGATTATGGAAAATTTGTTATTGAAATACTGATCCAACATAATAAAAGTGATTCAAGAGGCTGCAAGTATTTATAAAGAATCCTGTCACCTTATACCTGTTCCAATTGTCAACCAAGTTTTCATCGTTCACCCATTTGACCCATTAGAAGTAAAATATAATCCAAATCAACCCATTTCAAACTAGATGAGTTAAATTGCCACTTTTTAAAGCAATGTATAGGGTCAGAGCATGAACTCACAATCAACAAGATGAGCAAGATGGTGAATGTTCTTTATTCGAGTGCCATTGAACTTCAGAACCTATCAAATCAATTTCCACAAGAAGGTTAGTGTTTCTGAGTATAATAATCAGGGGAATACAAATAAAAGAACAGATCAGAATAAAAATTACAATAAAACAATAAAATGTTGATAAAACAAAAAATTACTTGCCTGTTCATTGCTCATATCCTCGTACCCAATGTTCACTTCATTTGCTAATACCTGCATGTTAAATGCAATATCAGAAAACAACATTCTAATAGCAATTCAATGTAAGAGAGGAAAAAACAATGATGGAAATTGCTATCTCGTCTCATTAAAAGAATGATTATATGGTTACATTTAATGACAACTTCCGAAAATGCATTCACTAATATAACAATCGATGTTTTTTATTCATGCCAATCCCTTAATTTAGAGGTCTAGAGATGGCACTATGGCGGGTTGGGTAATGGATCAGATTATCAGAACAGGTAATCTTTTTCTAGGGGTCAGGTTCGAGGGGATGACGCAAATGACATCTTGTCCAAAATCTTAAGACTTACAGAATATTCAATAGATAACCAGTGCCAAATCTGATTACGAAAATTACATTATTTCAATGATAATCTATTTTTATTATTTGTTTTGGTGTTAAAAAAAATAAATAATTGGAAATAATAATAATCCATTTTTTCAATATAATGAGTTTGGAGGTTCAATCTGTTTGTCCTGTTAGAGATGAAACATAAACCGAATTGGACCCATTTACTAGTAAACTGGTTGAAATTGCCAGCTCTCCGTTCAACCAACTAACCAAATCCAATTTATGTAGCTGAAATGTTGTGAATGCAACTGCAACATTGGGGCCGTCACATCAAGATTCATGCATACCTACCTGTGATAAGATCACAATCTGTTCGCCTTTGAACCTTGCCATGGAATACCGTGCTTTTGTCAATAGTTTTAACTATAACAAACATACAAAAAAAGGATAAGCAAATCAACTTTTAAACAAATGAATTTGTGGAATATACACTGCATGAACAAAAGATAAGAGATTCACATTTACCCCTATGCTGTCTTCGCATTCCTCGCTGTGAACAAATATATAAAGAATAAAAGCATTAGAAAACATTAAGATTTATTTGATAAAACTTGATAGAATTTAGAGTAAGAAAATACATACTCTATAAGTGGTTCTGACAGAGGAGTAAAAACTAAACCAGCTACTATTAAATATGATGGCTGACCCCCTTCAATATGATACGGTACCTATGGTGTAACCATGTCAGGCAATAACGAATTAGGTAAACCAGAAATTTTCATATTAGCATGTGATTCCAAAGGTTCACAGTAGAGGTGGCAAGATGGGTTGACCCAAATATGATTTAGGTAAACCATTAACTTTCATATTAGCATATGTTACGGTTACCTATGGCGTAACCATGCCAAACAATAACGAATTAGGTAAACCAGAAATTTTCTTATTAACATGTTAATGAGGTTAACGTTAGAAATAGGCACTTTTTGTACATTTCTTGAATTTGATAAAGAACAGTTATCCAATAAATATGATTAGAAAAGAATATTATTACAACAAAAGTTTACATCTTCAAATAGAATTATTTAGGTGGTTGTATGCATTAATAATACACTCTGGGTAACTTTCAATCTTTTTGAACCATTCGGCCCACTTCACTCGGTCCCATTTTAGCTTAACTATTTGAGATAAAAATAAATAAACAAATAACCCAAATCAACCCATTCAGAAGTAAATGGTCAATATTGTAACTTCTAGTTCACACCAACATAGAAGCACGGAGATATCTGCTTACCAAATGTACTCTCGGATTCATAGCAGTTTGAACTTTCATGAAAGCCCCTGCTCTGATGATACCAAGCTCTGCTATATCACCAGTGAACCTGAAGCATAGCATCACTGGATAAGATGCGTAACATGCACATGCAGTTACAGAAAAAGGTTCCAACGTAAACCCTGTTTATATGCATGTACCAAGTAAAGGGGAGAACAAAATAAACTGCGTTTATACTTTACTTAATATTGCATAACAATCCCAAAAACAAAGGAAAGAATAATAAAATAATTAACATTTCTATGAGAAGTTTATATGCAGCATATGTGAATAAAGAATCAAAGGCCTTACTTTTGACTAATGAGGTAGCGGAATGCAATGCGTTCAGTTGATCGGAAAGGAACGGTCCCTTCTGATCCAACGTCTACTCCGTCAAAACTTACAATTACATCCCCCTGGAAAGTAGTAAAAATTGTTAAGTGGTAAGAATCCCTTCTCAACAATCAAAATCCTTAGTATATATGAAAGTGTAACTTCTGATTCAAATTGCATTAGTTTCAGTGTAATAATGCAGTGGACATTTTCGATGAAACTTTTTCGGTTGTTGTATAGTGTTATTCTGAAAGCTAATTTCTTATTGAGGACTATGGATGAGTAATATTGTACTTCACAATCAAAATTCAAGAGGGGGCTTTCCTCACTCTTTCTTTGCCCTTGGTTTTTCCTCCAATACCCCATAAAATCCATGTTTCACTTATATCTTTCATTAATACATCTTTGTTAGTAAACCATAAACATTTGAGGAAGAAAAACGGGCAGGGCGGGCAAGTAACGGGTCAAAACGGGTGTATTTGAAACATCGTATCTTTTTGCTACAGATCCAGTTGGGTTTACCCGAAACACTTTCTCCAACAATATCGTATTTATAAAAAACTAGTCTGCCAAATATGATTATGGAAATGTATTACTTCAAGAAATTTAAAATAAATAAAGATGTATTTTTGGAACCCATTTGAGTCAGTTCCTTAAAGCTATTTCTTTACTTTACCCGTTTCAGATGATACATAACCTAAATCAACCTATTCAGAGAAGTAGCACCTGTTATAAATATGACTATCTTGAGTTTAAATAGTACCATACCTCCTTCAAGACATTACTGGCACCAGAAGTGGGTTCAACACGGCGGACAAGTACACCCTGCATGTATAAACATTGGGGGAGGGGGATTGCAATGGTATTAGTAAAGCGTCCAAGTTCATGCATAACTATGGACATTAAGGTGACAGATCCAGTAATGCTTTTTAGCTAAATGGAAGAACCTCATTAGATGGCACTTTTAAGCAGGCACGTAAAGCTGGATTCTCTAACTTCTGCAATAATATTCCAAGGGAAGGGAATCCTGAAATTTGAACAGATCTTACTTATACACGATATTTCCTATATGATAGTCAACAAATCGCAATAGGAACACGTAGTTTAGCTCAGAAAAGGTAATCAATGGAAGAATATCAATAAACATTATTTACACATTGGCCAATTCTGCAAAACATTACAAATATGATAATGCTAAGTAGGCTGCAAGTACATGCAACAAAATAAATGGGCTGGTAACAGGTCAAAACAGGATTCTCACACATGTTAGGTTTATCCGAAACACTTTTTGAACTTTTAATAGATAACTGAGTGAAATATAAAATATGGAACATTTAATAATAATAATCGGATCTTTTAAATAAAATGAAATACGAGGTTTATTGGAATGTGGACTGGTAGTACACTTTGGGCGGCTTTCAACCCATTCGGCACATTTGGCTTGTTTATTTCCAAGCTAATATTTTTTGTTTTATCCATTATAGATGAAACACAACCGGAATTGGCCCATTCACGATCCATAAATAGATGGGCCGAGATTGTCATATCCAGCTAAAGTGACATTTTCTCACCAGTGTACTTCCCATTTCTCTCATAGTCATCCAGAAAATGAGACACGACCGTTGTTGGAATTACATACCCAATGTTCTCAGTATCATCAGATCTGTACACCTACAAACAAAAGTAGACGTGCATAAAGCCATGACATGAAAAAAAGAAGTGGCTTGTTCTTGTGCCAGAAGCAAGCCAAACTAATAAGATAGTATTCACTCCATTCAGGAATAAAGTAGTATAATTTTGAATTACAATACTTCAATATTATTCACATTTTTTCCAACAGAGAGTATTTTATTCATAAATGTGTTTGACATAAGATTCTTTTTTAGTAGCATAGGGATCATATTAGACTATTAGTTACCTGAAATGCGACACCAATGCATTCTCCCTGATCATTGAAAGCAGGGCCACCACTATTGCCTACAAAATCGCTGGTATAAGCAGTGGTTACAACAGGAAGAAATATAAAGCGCCATGATATTAGCAAAACAGAAGAAAAATTAAACTAACAGTACAGAGACAGATTGAATTATCTTGAAAAAGGAACAAGAAATACCAGGATTAATTGCTGCATCAATTTGAATGCCCAACAATTCAGCTGATCCATGAGCATAGGATGTAACCTGGCAGTGACAAAATAACAATATTACTTTTGAACACAATGCAAACTAGAATTGGTTTAGGTTACCACGAAAGACGGAATCCAGAATGCTCGTGCTATTTTTCTTGTAAAACATATCTTCATATTCAAATAGTAAGTTTGACCATAACCAGAAAAATAAAAAATGAGACTGCTATTTTATTTAAAACATGACCCTAGAACTAAGTTTATTATATGCATACATCTACAAGAACTGCGTTTACTTTTCTTGTAACTGCATTCTTATTTTCTTGTAAAAGTTATAGAAAGTAAAAACTTACTTCTTCAGATAAACTGAATATTTTTCGAGTCAGAAAGTGGTTGATTATCACTCATAATTGAGTGGAAACAATACTTTTCTAATGTTACATTCCTATACATTTAACGTCATTACAATGAAGACCATGTTGCCGAACAAACCTCTATTCGAGATACAACCCCCTTGGTCACTGAAATGGTGTCCCCTCCAAGTGGATACCCTACAACAGTAACTGGATCCTGTAGAGGGAAAGTTTAAAGTTACCAACACATATCAATTTCTCTTTTTATCTATTTCGGTTTTATAATTGGTTCAGTCAATTTTAATGCTATATTCCCATGATTTTTTTTATAGATATTGAATATAAATACCATAGATTTTTTTTGGAAGGGTGGGAAGTGTGAAGGGAAATCTACCTGAAGACGAGGCAAATGGCCAAACTGAAGTGGCTCAGCCCCTTTCCAGAACTTCTCATTTTCTACTGAAAGCAAAGCTATGTCACATTCCATACCTTTAGCTAAAACCTGTAAAGTGAGTTGTTGATAATTACATGAGAAACAGCATTCTATAGCATAGGTAGTGATAAACTGTTGTCAATTCCAAACTATTATGAGAAAGGAAAATAATGATCTTAAACATCCCACTTATAAATAATAAGAATAACTCTCTAATGATAAGTTGCTATAACTACTTTAGACAGGAAATGCATGAGTTAACTCCTCTATCCTATTAATAAAGAATACCTTAGCCACATACTTGGTATCATCCCCTCTTCTCTTGACTTTGACCTGCAATCAATGAGTATAATGGTACTCAGCAACAGAAACACTGGACTCTTTTATGAGCCAACTAATAGCTTGACATAATACAAAAATATACAATTTATTGTATGGGATTTAATTTATAAGAGGATTTGGATTCAGGAAATGTTTTGGCCACCAAACTATAACCACGAAGTACAAGAAAAAAAAATAAGAATGGGCGAACTTCTATTCAATTTAAAAAATAATAATAAATTCAATGAAATATCCTACTTGTGTGTTGTGTTCAACACAATGAGCATTTGTCAAGAGCTTTCCATCACCAATCATGAAAGCACTGCATCAAAAATGAGAAAGCAAACAATGTCACAATGAAAACCGATACTTGACTATGGCTGTTTCTAGAAAGAAAAAAACTAAATTTTTTGACCATGGCCATTAGATTAAATGATAACAGTTTTTATATGACTTGCAACTCCTAGCCACTTTTCTCTCAGAGAAGGAATAAGGATTAATGCAAACCTTCCTGTACTTGTAAACTGTCTTTGCTTTTGCCAAGGGAGGGAATAATCTGGTGCAGTATGAGTGCAATAAACCTAAAGGAAATATAGAAATAATAACAATGTTTAATTAAATCACATACACCTTCATATCAAAGTAAATGAGGTATACCACTTTAGCATGGGGTTTCAAAATAAAGGATGCTTGCTCTTGGTAGAATGTGATAATTGTAATTAAGGACAAAAATAAATAAATAAAAGTAATATATGAAATCCTTAGGGTGTGTTTAGTTGTGGAAAGTTTTCCAAATTTTTCCATCTCCAATTTTCTAAAAAATGGAAAATGTTTTGTTCTCTAGAAAAGTAATGAAAAAATGGAAAACATGTTCAAATGTGTTACATTTTCCATCTTGGAAAATTGATGTTGAAATTAGGTAAAATTAGGAGAGCTTGGAAAATTTTAGAAAAGTGTGGAGAAGTGGGAAATCTTGTTTTCCAACTTATAGTTATAACTTGGAAAAATGAGTTTTCCATTTTCTTGGAATTTTTTTTAGAAAATACCAATTTGAACATGTTTTCCAATTTTCCAATTTTCTTAGAAATTTTTTTTGGAAAATTGCCCTACTTTTCTACAACTAAACACACCCTTAGAATCTCTTTCTTGTTAGACAAGAGAACCTAAATTTTTAATGCAGGGAGGATAATATAAGAATATATTGACAAAATCATACGGTTTTACTATATATGAAGGTTGGTCAGAAATTTTCAATTAGATTAGTATATTTTACCTTCACAACAGCATTAAGAAAAGAAGCATCTTGAATTTTAGCAGTGTCGGCCTGAAAAGGAAAGATAGTTAAGCTTGCAGTAAAAGAGGGATCACTTTAACAGATAATGGGGTCAAACAAATGAGCCTATATGATGCACCTTAGATAAAATGTTCTTGAAATACAGCCAAAATCATATAAATGTGGTTGGTAAGTTACTTGAAGATATCAATTTGTTACATCAAAACATCCAACAGAGTAGTCAATAGCAAAAACTTATATATCTTCCCTTTGCAAAATCAGAAGAAAAAAACGATGGTTGTATTGAAAACTACCACCAAATCCTAAAATAAAATGATAAAAGCAGCTTGTCACACTGCACGACAACAAGAGTCAACTTGAATTCTAAGTTTGGACGCACAAAGAATAAAAAAAATAGCAACATCATTCTTCCTGAATAGCCAAGCCATTAGGCACAATATCTATAGAAGCATATAATGTAATCAATAATCAAGAACAATGGAAACAAAAAATGAAGATAAAGAAAATAAACTGAATGGTGCATATAGTATATATCTCGTAATGCTAGTTGTTTCCAAAGACATGGGACGAGGATACTGGTATAATAGCCAAACGATTTACCTATATATCTGGTACATTGTATGGAAGAAACACAACAGCTAAAAATTGGCAAAACCATGTACTGGAACAGTCTTCTTGTGAAATAGGAAATTTAAATCATATCAAACGGAATGAGATCCTTCTATACCTGTTGATCCTTCACGGTACCCATAAAACCTTTCGCATTTTTTCTCTGTGTACCAAATGACTTGAAGGCTGTTGACTGAGATTGTTCTGCATTGTTTACGCCACTATGATCATCAGCATTTAAATATGTCCGTTCATCTCTTGATCTTCTTGAAAGCTTTTGTAAATTGGCTTCTTTCTGGATACAAATATTCCAACACAATCAAATAACCAAGATTGCAAGTGAGAATTCAAGTATCAAAAAGAACAAGCAACAACATTGGCCATATCATACAAGGTTTTATGAAGAGCCTCATTCCACCCCACAACAAGACATTTATTCGCTCAAAATCCCCTTCATCTTGTGCAAGTGAGACCATTCTCACAATGAACTAAACCAGGTTCCAAATTTATTCATTGCATTCCATCACTAACACAGATTTATTTGATTAATTTAACTAGTCTAATACAATGATTCATACAAAGAGCAAAATGCAGTCTCACATCAACCCGAATATATTTCGCTAGGCCATCACATTGCTTACAGAGCAACATACACATAAATTTAATGATGTAAAAAAGTTTAATCAGCAATTAACTGGCTCTAAGTTCCCCGTTGCATTACATCACGAAATCAAAGGTGTTCCATAAGTCAATCCCATCAAACGCAATGTAGCCTAAACCAGCACTAAGTCACTAACCAAATCGTTAGGCCATCTCATTGTTCACAGAGCTACATAAGCATCAATTATATGACGTAATCAAACTTATGCCTACAACTTAACTAGTAAACAAACTACCTGACTAACAAAACAACTGAACTAAGTCAACTAACACTTTAACAGCAACAAATTACATAATAATCCAAATTCAATTCACACATACGTTACTTAAATTAACTAAACAAGCTCATCATTTATTTATTGTTAAACACAATCTACCTCGAGTGATAGTTTATGTAACAACAGCTACAAATTACATTACACTTCAAATTCAATCAACACAAAAGTAGCTGAAATCAACTAAACAAGTTCACAATTTCATAAAATTCAATATATATACCTCAGGTGATGATTTACGAGCAGTTTCCTTCGAAATTCTCTTCTTCGGATTTTGACTTTGACTTTGACTTTTGCTAGTAGCTTTTGGAATGCTTAAGCGAGTAGCTGATAATTGTGAAGATGAGAATAGACGTTGAGATGAGACGGAATAGCGTGAAGTTCCGGTGGAAGTTAGGGCATTGAAAAAGGAAGATGCGACCGTGATCGCCATTTTTAACGGCGGCCCTTAGGTTCAGTTGAGAAAGAAATAAGAGAGAAAACAGTGTCACTGTTTGTAAAAGTGGTAGATATAATTCGAGTTGCCTTATCCGCTCACTGAATTTAAGGCGAGTTACTCAAATAGTCCTTTTACTTTTATTTTTTGCAACTTAAAACACTTTTTCTGTGTGTGAATTTTCGATATTTTTATATGATTTTACCCATAATTATTTTCATCTTTGAAAGATTGAACCATAAAATAAGATTTAGATCATAATATACTACTTTACTAAAAAAATTTATACAAAAATTAATTTATATAAACATTTATTCTAAAATTAAAACGATCATACGATCTTAGTTACTATGACCGATTTACGATCTTATTAACGATTTTACGATCAATATTTATGATCTCACGATCTTACTTTTGACCTTGATAAAACTAGGAGTGTTCAAAGAATTCCGCAAGCGCAAAACTAATATGAAAAACATGCGAGTCATGTTGAATTTTAGGTTAACCGCATTGATTTCTTGTTTTTTTTTCCGTTTTGGTTAACTGAACTGAAAATAGTTTCAGCTTTTCAGTTTGGTTACAGTTCGCAATTTTACTAACGGAGAGTTAACCGAAAAACTAAAATTTGAAAAATACTAGTAATATACTTGATTGGGCCAACCTTTACTAATTAGTTTCATCAAGATACTTTAAACACATCATTTCATTGTTGTCATCGTAATATCCCTATTAATTAATGTATGTTATACATGTAATAAGTCATAATATTATGTTTTCATTCATCAAGTATATTATTATTATTGAAACATAAAGTGTTTTTTAATTTCATTTGTTTACTGTTATAACATTGTAGTATAAACACACTTTCTAATTTCCTTGTTTAGGGATCTGCGAATTTGAATTGTAAACTAGAATTTACAATTATGAAAAAAAAAAAAAAAGAGTAAATCAGTTAACCGAAAAACAAACTATATAAAACGGTTAACCGGTTGCTGTCCACTTGAACTTGCCTTGAAAACTTCTAGTCGATGAATAAAGGAGTTAACGAGTAACAATGCACTTGCACCATATGACCACAAAGAGTTCATAACTTTAACCATGAGACTTCCACTATATGATAAAATTAACCACTTGCTTGCAATAGAAAGCCATAATTGTTTGACCATGAATTTGAAATTAATCATAAGCATGACTATGAACCAAAAAACAACAGCCTTCACCCTGCAACTGTCTTTAGATGATCAAACACTCGCCTAGTTCTATAAAAAAAATGACATAGATACACACCAAATCATGATGAAAAACTTGAAGAAACATCAATGGTTATTTATCTCAATGTCAAAAGCTTGATGCGCCTTCAGGAGACTAGACAAAACAAAAAGAAACACGAAGAACCCAAACATTTATCGCCGTTCATACACTTGAACCGCAGAAAATGAAGCGCAAAAATGTCACAACATATTAAAAACCAACATCTGCAGACATTGAGGCAAACAAAATGAAACCAAATATCTGCAGACGTTGAGGCAAAAGAATGCTCCTGTTCTCTTATGACTTTTCATTAGCAAACGCTTTCCTTTGAAACTCCATTTGTAAAATTTCTTCTATAGTGTTTCACTTTTGAGTATTATTGTAGTTGTAGATGATATATTAAAGAAGTGTACCAATGCCAGCATACTCGCTTTTTCTTGGAAGCAGTAAAACTCGTATATGACTGAGCATAGCTGCCTTCCTGAGTGACTACACATTTTTTACCACACAATAATCATCTTCAAAAAGATGTGCTTGAAATATATCTGTAAGAAGAACGACTGAAAACTTATTCAATTACAGAGTCTACTTTTTCACATTTAAAATACATATAATAGAATTTGTAAAGTCAAGAGTCATCACATACAAAATCAATTCTAGAATATGGAAAAATAGAATGAATATTGGATGTGACGAACTTCTTATAAAGCCAGTATTAGAACAAGAAACCAAAACCAGTCCCTTTTAAAATTTTAATGGTTTGCTTCCTGAGGTTGGGCACTGGCATTTGGACTTTCAAAACCTCCAGATGACGATGCTGTGGGGTTGGCTTGATACATGGATGGTGTAAATATTGGAGGTGGTCCACCTGAAGTAGGGGTTCCTGAGCTCCCTGGGGCCATCATCGGGACATTTAATGTTATGGGCCTTGGCATACCATTGTTAACCTGACCAGGTACAGATGGATTGACCTGACCAGGCATGGATGGGTTGACCTGACCTGGCAAAGATGGGTTGGCCTGACCAGGCATGGAGGGTGCACCAGGTGGTGCGAGAGGAGGCATCCCGGGATATCCTGGTAAAGCACAAGAAAATGGTTAAAAGGAGTTCAATAGCTGTCATGGGTATAATTGTAAATTAAAAGAGGAGAGAGGGGAAGAAAAAAATGATGAATATCATATCATGATTCATGATCAAAGGAGACTTCTAAATACTCATAGCTAAAACCCTCACCAAATTTCTGTACTGCTTTCTATAGGTGTTAGATTCAGCTCATTAATGTGAAAATGGGTCAATTGGATAATTTTAATTGATAACTGGTCGAAGGGGTCAAGCTAAAAAAAAAGAAATGGGTCTAACAGTTTATAAGTCATCGAAAGTATACTCAATTGTTTATGACCTCCAACAATGTTGTATTCAAAAAAATAAAAATTGGATCATTATTTTAACTAGAGTTTGGTAATCATGTTTAACAAAATAACTGTTTATCAGATTAAAGAAACTGCCAAAAAAGTGTTGTTGAGTCAACCCAAGTCATTTTGACCCATCCTAAATACTCATTCCCTTTAACTTATGACTATTGAAAGATTACCCGACCGGCCTGACCCACCACTTTTCCACCTTTAAGTTTTCCAATTTGACAAGATTTATCAAGTACATACTTGTATTCTCGTATAATTATATCAATCACATCATCTTTGTCTAAATTTAATCAAATGAATGTAACAAAAATCATCAACGAGCCGATAACATTTCAGATGCTTAACATAACTCTATAACTGACAACCCTTTGTAGTCAAATACGCAAAAGAAAATGTGAAAGTACATCGACATGTTTGTCTATTTTGCAAATATCAAAACTGACAATTCAACAAATGCATAGTTACCTGCAGTACCAGGAATAGGTCTTGGCAAAGGGGCAAGCGGTCTCATTCCAGGGTATAATGCTGGGTTCATTGCCATCTGTGGATTCCCAGGCATTGGCATCATTGGATTAGGTAGCATAGGAAGACGAGGTCTCAGTTGGTTGTAAGCACCACCAACTTGCTGAAATGCAGCAGCTTGTCCAAGATGCTCCTTAACCTTTTGATCAATCAAATATTGATTTTGTTGTGCCTCATATTGCTGGTAGTAGATCCGAACATTTGCCTGTAAAAGTATATAAACACGTGAGAAATCTCAAAATATTTTTGCGTCTTACGTAATTATATGCTGGAGAATACCTTGTGTTTGTACCCGGCATTATGCTGCTTCCTTACAGAAGGCTGGAAAAGGATAGAACACATCGTCATTCACGTCTAGATGATGAATACACTCCTTGTAACACTCACTCGAGGAGTATTATACTATATTAACCATCAATTATATCAATTATAAGGTAAAATATAAGTATTTCCAAGGTTCAAAACAATATCTCGGATCATTATCACCAAGCAAGCACACACAGATTCTTTTCTTAAGATAAATGAGCAATCAACCAAATTTAGGGATGAATTACACCAAGTGACAAGCCATGCTCTTATACTTAATACTTTAAGCTTAATTCATACAACACTTTCTCAATATTATCCTCATACACTATTTATTCCTTTAAGCTGTATCAATATCTATTAACAATTTAATTGTCATACAAAGTTATATTACTAGAAGCAAGATCATACAGTACTTCTAACTAATAACGCAAAATGACTCGAACAAGTAAAGTTGCAACTAACTTCACGTCTTCAACTTCTTTCTATCATAATAACATTAGTTTCACTTATTTCATCAAGACGTGATAGTAGCATTCCATAGTGAATATCATACAAAAATATATATCATCAATGATCAATCACAGTAAAAACCAATAAAATTAATACAATAACAAAATGAAAAGAGTGAACGTATACGATGAATAAATTACCGAGTCATGCGTCAAGTAAGTATCACAGTAATCACAATAATACCTGAAAAATTCATCCAAATTTAGGGATATTACATCAAAACACTCGTAATAATAGCCCTAACGTATCAAATTCAACAATATAAATACAAAATTCTCACCGAGGCATGGCGAATTCCAACCGATGTGTATGATCTGTTATGATTATAAAACAAAATTAAATAATTAGCAAAGAGTACATCATCTAGAGAAAATTCAACGATAACATATTAAGTTACGAATACTAATTACATGAACAAATAATAGAATTGTAATTAAATATATGAGAAATCGTGTAATTCAATATACTTTACTTACGTGAATTATAGCTAAGCTGCAGATCAGAAGTGAGTACGCAAACAACCCTAGCTTGCGCGGGAGAACGACGATGAAAAGAGGGCTCGTAATTCTGACAGTGTGATCGAAAGTGCGAGAAGATTTCAAACTTTACACTTTGCCCCCATGTAGTTTTTTATTTCGTCTTTTTTTTTTTTTTCGTATACAAGTGCAGAATTTGTAACTCTGACTTCATGGCACGTGTACTATATAAAACGAATTAGATTTTTTTTTTTTTTCAGGTTATCCGGACAGTACGAGCATTTTTATTTAGATGTACACAGTCTAATCGGGTTATTTAGCGACCGTTTTTGACCTTTTTCCTAGTCACATCAAGATATGCTACTAGTGAGATTTGAACTAAAATTTCTTTGTAAGGATATCAGAACGTAAATTACTAGATTATCTTGTAATGGTTGCACGTGTCCTACGTAAGGCTAACAAAAGTACAAAATACAATATGTTTGTTTAGTGAAACTTGCTACCAATCACATACGGATTTGAAATAAAAACCAAACAATATAATTAGCAACTCAAAATACATAATGGTGATTTATAACTTGTGTAAATGTTGAAATACTATTGTTTCAACAACAAAAATACTTGGTTATAGATAAAAGTATATTATTATCATCTTTTGACATGATGATACACTCATACACATATGATATCTTTCGGAAAACATCCAAAAGAAAATCATCACCAACTTGATCGCCGGAAAGGAGTTCCTACTTCCTACTTCCTATACAAACATCCCGAGATCACTCTAAGGACCTTGCATCCATGATTGATATATTATATGTTCCAAAGCTTGGATATATGACAAACAACGTAACGATGTAATTAATCACCAAGCCCAAACGAAGAATGTAAGCGCTAAGCATCATCATATTTGATTCGAATCTAGTGAAATTACCTAATGGTTTAACAACCATGCATTTAACATGATTATATACATATCCATATCTGAGAAATTATTGCAATGTGGAAAGTTTGTAATAAAAAAATTGAAAATCATTTGAAAACGAATAAAAAACTAGAAATGCATTTGTTTTCTACATGTGTTTGGTGTAACAATAGTTGACTGAATTGCACTACTCCAATCTAGAGCTGCGAATGCTCGAGCTCAAGAATCTCAAGCTAAGCTCGAACTTTGTATAAGAGCTGGTTATATATACAATAAAATACTCGGGTTTACGTGTATACTTAACTCGTGTCTTTTTAACGTTACGAATGTAAGCTGTTAGAATACAAAAACTGAAACATGTGTCGTCCTGTTTATAACAATAAGGTTGAAACTTGAAAGTATGAATTTTAATTTGCAAGAATAAGTAAAATTAAAAAGTTAAAATAAGAAAGTGTCATAATGGGTGCACCACTGGCTTTGTAGCGGTTGGAGCCGAAACAAGTTTGTAACTTTCACTTGAAAGAGTCTTGGCGGGACAGCCTGGCGTCCTTATCTTTTTAGTCTTCTACTTTCCGTTTATTACTATTTTACCCTTGGTATTCTTATATCATTTTGTCTTACTTTAATTTCTTGAAATAATAATTATAATTAAATTAATAACAATAATAATAATAATAATAACATTTGATTTGATAATTGTCAACAACATGCTGGTGATAAGTTAATTATTTTTTGACTATGTCGTTTTTTCATTGTCACAATTTATGACACAAAAATATTTAACATTGCGATTTTGGGGTTAAAAAGTAGTTAGTTTAACAATGTACGAGTGCTTAATCAGATCAATAAGTGTGTTCGAAATTATTTGAAACATATATGTATATTATGTGATGGTCAGTTTAAATGAAAATGAAAATTTTTGTGAGAATGGAGGAACCAATAGAAATGCGTCACGTGTCACAAAACTCACTTCCCCACGTTTTTAAAAATTAAATATCTCAAGAATGACTCATTAAAAAATTATAAAAATTGCACCATAAAATTCAGCATTTTTTATTTTCGCTTAGAAATTTCACATGATATACTTTCGACGATTTTTTTAATGATTGTACAATATTAGTAACACATGTGGTACTCGTTGGTAACACATGTGTTACCTGCTGGTATCACATGTGTTACCTGCTGGTAACACACGCGTTACTCGTTTACAAAATCCAACGAAAATGGGAAAAAAAGTTGTCGAAAGTATATCTTGAGAGATCTAAAAAACGCTGATTTTTATTGTGCAATTTTTATGATTTTTCGACTTACCGTTTGGGAGATATTTAATTTTTAAAAAAGTGGGGGAAAGTGAGTTTTGTGACACGTGACGCATTCTTATTGGTTCCTTCATTCTCACGAAAAGTTATCGTACTCATTTGAACCTCACTCTATTATGTGATTGTAAACATTTCTTCTTTTGTAATCATCACTAATATATAGTTGTTTGAGTTTGGAAAAATAAAAGTTTTATATGAAGTACATTTGATTATTATTTGTATAGGTAACGTTCAACTTTCTTTGAAGCAGTCTTCTTTATTGTTTGTCGACATATTAAATATTGAATTGCGATTTGAATCTCGTAGTTTATTTGTGACAACGGTCCTCTCTTCTTTGTGACAACCGCTACGTGATTATAGACTATCTTTCAATCAATTTTGCAACGACTAGATAAATAAACAAATCTAGAACTAAATTTTGATTATTTTTTTTATTGTATGTACTTTGGTACATATTTTACGCATGTATTGTGTTTTTTAAAATTTGCAATTATAGTCATTGATTTAATGATTATGTTTCAATATAGCGATGGTTATCAAGATCAAAGGGTTCAAAACTTCCAATTTACACATTGTGGCCGGTGGCGGATTCAGGATCTGGGGTAACCCGTAGTAGGGGTATCTTAATTTTTGTTAACCCGTAGTACAAACAACAAATGCAGCAAAAAAAATGCAATTTTTATAAGAAATTTACACTTTGTATAGCGAAAGGACTCGTAACAACTGCTACCCTTACATTCTACATAGCTCTGCCCCTGATTGTGGCCTACATTGGTCAATAACAAGTGTTATATTATATTCTTTTTCAATTTTTCAATCTTGAGCTGACTAAATTCACCATATTTGAGTAAATCGTCATAAATTTCAAAGTAGATAGAGTTATCCTTTAAGAATAACTGATATAGCCTTTACAAGTGATAGTAGCTTTGGGACGTTTTAAATAGAATAATGAACATATTTGATAGAAGACACACACGTGTCAAAATGATGGAGGTATCGATCTAAAGTTAATATCTTATAATCGATGTATTTTTATCCTTACATGTAGTAATTTGAAAAATACAAAATCATACGGAGTATGTCAGTTGTTTTATTATTATAGTTTTTTTTAGCGAACACACATTGAAAATTACATAAAGCGTTCTTTTTGGTTCAACTTCGTAATGGATATATATATAAATATATATATATATATATATATATATATATATATATATATATATTGTAATTGTCATGTCTAATCTATCTTGAATAAGTTTGAAAAATTCGAGTTTCGTACAGTAACTTGAAATAAGAACAGCTTACCTACGTGTAGATAAAGTGGTCTGATCCTTTTACATGATCATAATTAAACTCTAAGTATTAATTATATTATTAGACTATCTATTTAGATCTATTTTTAATTTATTTTAACAACCTATACTAAATCTTTTAAATTTCTGGTAGAAGTTACTGAGTATTTAGACACATTTTAAAAGGTGTAAAAAATGAAGAATGATTGAGACCCAAGTTGACTCCTAAATTTTAGTGAAAGTGAAGATCTATAATATCACATCAAAAATAATGGTCACGAATATTTCCGTTTTGACGTTAATGACATCACGCCGTCAGTTTCAGGTATCCAGTATTCAGTTGTTTCCGTTACCGCCGACTTGTCAAATCTAATTTTACGGTTAAGCTAACGTCAATGGTATCCTCGTAAATAATTAAATGTTCAGTGGCATTAATACGACTTTGATTGATTGTAAGAGTTTACCATTTTAAGAGATGGGTTGTTGGAATAATTATTCTTTCTCCCTTGAACTATTTTAGAATGATAACTATGGTCCCTTTACACTGAGTTTATTTAAAGGTTTACTATCACATCAATTTTTCATCTAAATTATAGTGTATCAAAGTTGAATACTTGAATATAACTAGAAATTTAGTTGCATACGATAGATGATGGAATAAACTAATATTGATATTGATTATGAATTTTTGATATATATTAGTTTATTATAAACGGGTAAATAGATGAGGATTTTTATGTTCGGGTTATTCGGAAAGGGAGAGTTTTTTTATTTATATGTATACGGTCTAACTGGAATATTCTCGTACCCGTTTTGGTCGGTTTAAACCTGAGACCTGAGACCTTTTATAAGGTTATCAAGATGACCTGTTGCAGCAAAGGCTTGTCAAAAAGCGTTTGTAACAGATCGTGTCGGTGTTGGTTTATTATTACGTATTTTAGGGTTTTATTGGGTATTTCGTGATGTGTTCCAAATATTAAATAACTTGATTTCTACTAACGAGGTCATTTTATATCTATATTGACATGTGAAATAAAGCCATAAAATTAATAACTTCCAAGAATTTAATTTAAATTAGCTAGAGTTGATAACCATCAAAGTGTTTTGGTTCTGATTTCTACTAACGAGGTCATTTTATATCTATATTGACATGTGAAATAAAGCCATAAAATTAATAACTTCCAAGAATTTAATTTAAATTAGCTAGAGTTGATAACCATCAAAGTGTTTTTGCTGAACCATGACCCACTTATTCATCCTGATTAATGGTACTTACGGACAACATTGATTTTTTCATTAAGTTTGTTTGCTACTACAATAACGCGTTTCAAAAATTAAAACGAACTTTATTCGTCGCATTAAATGACAAAACTTTTTACTTCTGGTACTATAAACCACGAATTTAATTTCGTAGAGGTGCAATTAAACAAATGAATATCCAATAGAATAGGTGTTTGGTTACTTCTGTTATATTCTACAAAATCTAAGTTTATTCACGTTAAATCATGTGCATACACTTTGGAGGTTTTATAGCTTACTCACCAATTTTCAAGTAGGAGTTTAAATGAGTTGAACTATTTGCGAAGTATTCAAACTCAACTAATCTAAAATTCGACTTGCGTTGAGCTTAAACGAGGTCCGAGTTTGAACATATTTTAAAATTATTTCGATAAAACAAGTTTGAGATTTTTATAGCGAGTTCGAACAGACTCGCGATTCGAAACAAGAGTATCATTTACTCGTTGGTAATTAACTAACAATGTTGTATGTAATAATAAATCATATAGTTAAATACTACTACTACTACTACTAATAATATCTAAGGTTTTTGAATAAGACTGATAAATATTATTATTATGTATTTTAATAGAAATTACATAAAACTAAAATAATAACATAATAAATAATAATATAGATATGTAAAAAACGAGTTGAACTTGAACTTCACGTACTAAGCTTCAACCGCGTCAAATTTAATTACATACTGATTTTCAAGTAATTTCTTAATAGTAAAAGACACACACTTTCTTAAACCTACATTCTAGTCTCTAGTTATATGTATAGAATTTTGTTCCAGGGTGTTTGAATATCATCACCTTATTTGTATAACGTATGATTTTAATTTATAGGTTTCAATAAGCAAAATTTATAATTATTATATTGAGTGATATGTTTAAACTTTAAAGTATTTCTTAGCTAATCCAACAATCCATTTGCCCCTTAAAATGAGACATAAATACGTACACCATCATTATGCTTTATGGAGCACCTTGAACGTACTTATAAACGGTGATCAATCCGCTTATATTTCTTTTACAGTTTAAAACGCTGAAAAATTAGTTGGGTGTTAAAAATGCCATTTATGTATAGTACAGGGTCACATAAACATCCTACCTAAAAAACTTCTCTTTTTTCTCAAACACGAATCCAACTACTGCGGACTCAATTTTAGAACACAATTTCTTTTTCTTTTTTTAAATTAAAAAAAAACAACACATAATAGAGTCAAACAGAGAGATCACGGTGTGTGTGAGAGAGAAACGACATTAATGGCGGAAGAACACAAACCGCAAAAACACAGTTCCGACGACAACGTTAAACTGTTCGTCGGTCAAGTTCCTAAACATATTACAGAATCAGAACTTGCTTCATTGTTTCAAGAATTTGCTATTGTTGACCAAGTCAACATCATCAAAGACAAAGCTACACGAGCATCTCGAGGTTGTTATTATTTATTTTATATTATTTTTTTACAATATATTTTTTGTAATGGAATTAATGTTACTTCCGGATCACAATGTATTTATTATATTTACTACATTATTGTTGTGAATTTGTATAATTATTGTTGTTGTGAATTTGTAATGTGTTAATTTTGTAGCCCTAATTTTGTTGTTGTTAAACAGGTTGCTGTTTTGTTATATGTCCATCTAGAGAGGAAGCAGACAAGGCTGTTGATGCTTGTCACAATAAGAAGACTTTGCCTGGGGTAAATATTGTATATTTTTTTTTCAGATCTTTAGATTAGTTTTTGTTATAATAATTAACTGTTACTTAGGTATAATTGTGACATTGTGAAGATTTTAAAATTTTGATAATACTATATTGTGCTAGTAGAAAAATTCGAAATTGTCTTCGGTTTGAGATGATTTTTGTTGGTTGAGGTAGTTTTAGGCATTCGATAATAATGAGTGTTTATGTGTAACACATGATGTAAAGCATTCAACCTCCCTTTTTTGAGATTAAGGAGTTCCAATAACAATGTACTACATCAGCTTTTGTCTCCTTTCTTACATCACCATCACCAGAAACAATTGGAAATCGTCAAAAAATGAAAAACCTGTCGGAAGCTATTCGTCGCTCCTGCATTGTGCATTGTTGTGCTTTTACATGGACCAGAGAGAGTAAATAGTTATTAGCAAAGGTTCTTAGTGGGAATGTATATTAATGAGTTAACTACTTGCTTATAGAAACTATTTTTAATGACTTTGGAGCAAAGTGAAACTAAAATGGAAATCACGTGTGACATTCAAGTGTAGAATTGTGCCGTTGGCTTGTTAGTGTTTTTGTTACCAAACTAGTTAAGGTTTAGCTTACACATTTACACATATGATTAGATTATCTAACACTACAGATAATGATCTCTTATGCATTTACACACTAAAGGTTTAGAAAGTGTTTATATATAGCAAAAAGTTCCACTTGGCTAATGATTTCTTATTCGTTTTGAATTTTGACTTGTGATTTAGCTATCGAATGTGTGGTATAACAATGTATGTCTTGAGTTGTGCATCAGGCATCTTGTCCATTACAAGTGAAATACGCGGATGGCGAGTTGGAAAGACTAGGTTTGGCATGCTATTTTATCGTATTGCGTACTATTTTTTTTTTTATCATGTCTACTCGTTTCACCATTTATAGTTATAATTGGTGAAAGAACGGCAGGATTGGTAACGGGTCAAATTGGGTGATTATAGGTAGTGGTCAAAACAGTTCAGGTTGGGTTGATCCCAAACACAGTTTTTTTGCCGAATTTTCTAAAATAATGAGTTGGTAGGTCACAAAACCATATTGTATTGCTCTAATTAGTTGCATAAAGTGATTTAGGAAGCTATTTGCATTAAAAATACAATCTGACCTTAGACCCGTCACCCGTTTGAGCCATTTGACCAGTTTCGTCTTTGAGTGTTCGATGGTAAATTTGGCATATTTGACCTGTTCGACAGGAAATCAAATCGAAATTGACCGACTCTTAAGTAACTGGGTCAAAATTGTCACCTCTAAATATACGATCGTCACTTAATAAGTCTGATTAGCCATTTATCTTCTCATTGTTTGTTCAAGAACACAAAATATTCATTGGTATGCTTCCGAAGAATGTTTCTGAGGGCGAAGTTTCAGCATTGTTTTCTCAATATGGAAACCTAAAAGACCTACAAATTTTGAGAGGTTCTCAACAGACAAGCAAAGGTGCCCTATAGTTTTTTTTTAAGTCTCATTCTAGTTGGTTATGTAACATGTAATAACTAAAATGTTGAGTTTCTTTGTGTTTTATTCACCATGGTGACAGGTTGTGCTTTTGTGAAGTATGAGACAAAAGAGCAAGCAGTTGCAGCTATTGAGGACCTTAATGGGAAACACAAGATGGAGGTTGTGTATATTCACTTTATTAAGAAACTCTTTTAACTGGAAAAATAATCTTTTGTTGTTAACTTTGTAATCCTTTCTTGATTAGGGTTCGACTGTCCCTTTGGTGGTCAAATGGGCAGACACTGAAAAGGAAAGGTTAGCTAGAAAGGCTCAAAAAGCACATTCATTGGCAAGTGCTGACCCCACACAGCATCCGTCTCCATTTGGAGCTCTGCCTATGGGTTACATGTCACCATATAATGGTTACGGATATCAGGTTCGTTTCATCAAATGCATTACTGTTTGGTTGGTAAAATATGGTCAAAATCAGTAGTGGCATGTCACCATGCATAGGCTGCTGGTTATGTTTTTGAAAGGTGGTGTTTGGTTTCCATTCAAGAATCACTACGGGTATGGGTTTGATAGTTGGTAAAATTGAATGGGTTCGGATTTGTAAACCTGACCATTTTGGTGGTATGGATTTTCCCAATTTTATGGGTATCAACCACATCCCTCAGACATATCCTTCAATGAAGGATACCAAATACTATAAAACCCATACCCTCAATTCTGAACATATCTCCTTTTTCGTCCTGTAAAAGTTCTTTTTGCGTGTAGGCTGCTGGAGGTTACGGGCTCATGCCATATCGGCTCCCCCCCGGGCAAAGTCAACCTTCCTACCCTAATGTGATTCCACATGCAAACCAAGGAAACCCTTTACGTGGTGGGACCCCAAGAAATTACGCAGTGCCACCAGCTGGGTATTTGGGCTCTGCATATCCAGCTGTTCCCGGAACTCAATATCCTCTGACATTCGCTGGGGGGATGATGAGTGGTCCTCCTAGTCCTGTACCACCACAGCTTGCAAATAATCTTGCTGCAACATCTTCAAGTGGTGGTTCAAGTCCTGGTGACCAGATTGAAGGTTGAAGATCTTTATGCAGTTAAAATTACTTGCGGGGGGGAGGGGGGGGGGGGGGGGGGGGGGTGCTGGGGGGGCGGGGGGGTGGGTGGTAATGGGTCAACATGGGTAGTATTGTAGTATTTGATACGAGTCGACATAGTTCGGTTGGGTTTCAACTTCCACCATAAAAAAGTTAATAAATTTTTTTAATATTTTATGATTAACATAACAGATATTATTATTTGAATAGTAAGTTAAATTTTAGATTATATGACTTGGGAGGTTTTATGTAAAAAGACCATCAACCTGTGTGGCCCATTTGACATGTTAAACATTGATATAACCCGAATAGAACTAGTCATAGTTAATAAGGTTGAAATTGTTGCTAGTAGTTAACATTTTTATTTTATTTCATTCTTGTATTATAGTTTGTTATTTCACACAGGTCCTCCGGGTGCCAATCTATTTATTTACCATATTCCTCAAGAATTTGGTGATGAAGAGCTTGCAAATGCCTTCAAGGGATTTGGAAGGGTCTTGAGTGCTAAGGTCTTTGTTGACAAAGCAACTGGTGTTAGCAAATGCTTTGGTATGGAATCCACTTTCGTAGTAATTAAAGCTGACAAGATGGGCGGATTGGGAATGGGTTTGGGTTGAAATCGTTACATTTGATATGGGTCAAAACCCGGGCTGGATCGGGTTTGGTTGATCTACAAACACTTTTTTTCTTTCCATTTTTAAATTATTTTATAAGTAATGCAATTTTATAACTATAGACGCGTGTAATATTACAATTCTCCTAGAGTGAGGTTCAAATGAGAATGAGAATTTTGGTGAAAATTGAGGAACCAATTAGAATGCGACATGTGTCACAAAACTCATTTTTCCCACGTTTTAAAAAATTAAATATCTCAAAGAAAATTTATGAAAATTGCACCATAAAAATCAGCATTTTTTTCTCTTCAATTAGATATCTCACATGACATACTTTCGATGATTTTTTTTATGGGTTTTACAAATTGTATAATATTAGTATCACGTGTGATAGTTGTTAGTATCACATGTGATACTCGTTGGTATCACATTTGATAGTTGTTTACAAAACCTACCAAAAACGAAGAAAAAAAAAGTTGTCGAAAGTATACCTTGTAGGATGTCTAATCGAAGAGAAAAAAACGCTAATTTTTATGGTGTAATTTTTATAATTTTTCGACTTACCGTTTGTGAGATATTTAATTTTTAAAAACGTGGTTGTGACATGTGACACATTCTTATTGGTTCATTCATTCTCACTAAATGTTGTTGTGCTTATTTGAACCTTACTCTACAAGAGTATATTAATTTGAAACGTGAACTAATTGATTCATGAGGCTGTAACTCTGTAAGCATAAACAGTAGACTTTGGGCAACTCTTACCTCCTTTGTCCCGTTCAGTCAACTTCGAGAGTTTGACCCCTTCCTCCTCTATCTAAATTCTTTATTTGACCCGTTTGAGATAAATCACAACCCAAATCTACCCATTCGTAAGTAGCCACACAATATTCTATTACAATTCCGCTTCTAATTAGATCTATGTTTGCAGGGTTTGTTAGTTACGACTCCTCGACTGCTGCAGAATCTGCAATTAAAATGATGAATGGATACCAGTTAGGTGGTAAAAAATTGAAGGTTCAACTCAAAAGAGACAACAAACAAAGCAAACCTCAATAGTAATCGAGTCTACACACAATCTAAACACGCGCAGCTTTGAGGAAGTAATTGACCATACAGCCTATTCCATTCCACGTGTCACCGACACATAGAATCCAAACCTCTGACACTTGTAATACTTGGTTAATTATGTGTCACTGTAATCTGTAATTGTGCAACGATGGAACTCGTATAGTTCATTGACTTTCAATTAATTTATTGATTCTTCTTTGTACAACAACAACATCGTTCATAATGTAGTCTTAATTTTACAACTATATTCAACAAATATTATTGTCTCCTTCCATAGTAGTTTTTATTTCCTGTTTTTGGTCATGTTTTTCTTCACAAAAGATATGATTTTGGTCCTATTTTTCTTCAGGTACTTCATATTATAAATGCTTATTCATATCTTGAGTTATTTCTTCATATGGATGTTTTAAAACCCCGATTTATCATACATGTAGCACATGGGAAAGTAAATTTAAAGACACAATACTCAGTAGGTAAATTAAAGCATATTAATAAGTTTTTACCCCCCTATAAATAAAAACAGTGGGCACATGATGTATTCACGACGCAATAAATTTGTCTTTCTCATGACAATAACAGCTATTTGAGGTATATGGTTTTAGCCAATATAGATCTTTCCATAACCCAAATGCATCCATATGCTTAGTTATGTCTATCTTGGCAAACTTAAATAATACTCCGTAAAATTAATTCAAGTGTACTTCTTTCTCAATTCGAAAGAAGTTCAAGGATTACGAGAACCGACTCTAGTGTACACTGCCGTCAACGATTGAATGGAAAGCTTGCAAGTGAAAGTTATAGATTGGATGAGTCTTAATCAGTACAATTTTTATATTAATCTAGATCACACATTAGAGATGTTCTAAATAATTTTTAAAAGTACAATAATCTTTTAGAAAATTCAAGAATAGTTTACATGTTAAGTTCCGTAAGTCTATAAATAAAGCTTCAAATGAAAGAGTTTGAATACATAAACTTTCATTTTTATGGGGTAGAAAGCATATTATAAATTGTTTCGAACAAAAAATTACTAAGGATAATTCCGTAATCAAATTAGTAAAGTGAGGTAAAGTGCTTAATTGAATTTTAAGATAATCAATTCTAAAAACAGTGAAAAGTTTATATAGAGCAAGATTAACAATAAAAATGTAAAGTAAATGCGATCGACACAAGGATATACGAGAAAAGCCCTTAATCTTGATAGATTGCCGGCATAAAACCTCAGGAAGGAACAATCGTCTCTTGCCTTTGTTGCTTTAATAAATCAAAATCAAGATAATACAAGCTAAGAGCACAATATGATCGATCTAAGTGATTTATGGTGAAGAAAGTGATGAATCCGTGAAGTGAATGAGTTAATCTGCAAGAAAGTAGTGTAAATGTGGTGATAAAGTGTTAATAGAGCATCAGAAGTGTCCCTAATCGATCATATGCCTCATATATATACTAGGTATAACATAACAATATTTCCGAAATATCCGGGATCCTCCGGTCTTCAGCATAGACCCTGTTGACTATCCCGAAATATCCGGGATCACCCAGGTCTCTTCCTTGACTCGTTATTCCACTTGTTTCCGTTAACATTCGAAGTAGTCTTGTTCCACGTACCACGAAATTAATAAGTCATACTCAAGTCTTCATATGACCTGGTCAAACAAGCAAACACAAGTTAAAAGCATATGATCCCGGGATACTGAAGATCCGGGATCCTGAAAGTATACGAGATCCTGGATGTCTGCGAGATCCTGAATATATCCATGATCCTGAATACCTGCAAAATAGAATCATACTCCAATTCGGGATCCTGCGACATAAAAATTAGCCCATAACAATAAAGAAAATAAAAAACAATACCAACTTTATTAGAACACAAGTAATGAAGTGCAGCTATATCTCCACATTGACCCAAAACTTATTGTTTCCATTATATCATTTCTTTGTATCAAGAGAAAGATTTGTTCTGCATACTCAAGAACCATATTAGTATTTTCATAACTATGATTGCATTATGACACACAATCAAGTATCAACATATAGTATAAAATTTCCAAACTATTATGTACATTAAGTTCAAATTATTTACCAAAGATACGCACAATAAAAAAAAAAAGAAAGTGACGAACCTGCTTTTCGAGACTTACTTCTTTATCAAGTTTCAAAACCTTTATCAAACAATGTTTTAGATCTTTTATCTTATTACGATCCTTCTTATCACGACCAAACGTTCCAAATTCAATATTAAGGTCACCACTCACAAATTTATCTGGGACGAATACTGTTGAGTCTTTCGACACACTACTTGTGTCACGAAGAAGTTCAATATCACCTTTTCTTATGACGATTTTACAATCCAAACACAACATCGAGTTCAAGTCTCACAAATGTCGTTGGAAATATTAATGTCGATTCTTCAATCATAATATTTGTATCATCACCCGAATCATTAGGAAAATTCTTAAATCAGCCGAATGATCCAAACACAATATTTTTAATATCTTTGCACACAAATTTCATTTGTTTGTCAACTAAATTCTTGTTAATGACTGTATATCATTAGTAGCTTCTGCCCGGAGTTCTTTTTTTTACCATATCAACTGATTGATTCACACCATCTTTTAGCTTTTACATGCTCAAAACATCAAGAACATTGTCCAAAACCACAAGTTGAGATGCCATTCTACAAAGCTATAAACAATAACACATCAAAAACATATTGTGTACGGACGTATGAATCAAGATCTTTTAAACACGAAATTTGTTTGAAGGTAAAGTTGAAAAAGTTAAACAGATTAGATTATCATATAAGATTTAAATGTATTTTATAAGTTTTTTAATCAGATGAGTGTAGTAATCTAAATTGATAATCATTATTATTATTTCTATTGTATCTATCTGGCTTCTATTTAGATATATTGATGATACAAATACACGAGTTTATTTTTTTCATTTAGTTATATAATTTTGTTTTCTTATCAAATGAGCTCAAAATTCAAATGGGCCTTATTTTAGTGGTTGAGGTATATTTGAACTCGTCGATTAATATAAAATAATGAAAATTTATATGATCAAAGTGAAACTTAATCAAAATTAAAAAATATATGTATATTAATTTGTAGAATGAAAACGAAAGATTGCTTTCTCTCCTCTTCTTATCTTACCGGTGGGTTAAAATGACCCACGGACGCCTTATTACGTTGATGATTAATTTTTCTACGATATATGTAATTTATTATGTTTTAGTGAGGCATGAATTGTAACAAAATATAACGTATATCACTATTTCTTGTGTGTTGGAAGAAAGAGTTCTAATATAGTGACGTCGCATGAACAAAAACTATGTTGTTTAGTTATGTTTTGCTTTCCAAAAAAAGAGAGGGTATTTTGCCGAAAAATAAATCAATAGTTCTCTTTTTGGCATTTTCAGGTATCAACTAGTTTTGTTGTTTAGAATGAACCACTCATTTAAAATCGAACATTTTCGGGTATAAGTAACCGTTTAAAACGGTTTATTGGTCCCAACAAAATTAGTTGATACCCGAAAATGTAAAAACGGAAACTATTGATTCATTTTTTGGCAAAAAACAAAATTAGTTGATACCCGAAAATGCAAAAACGATAACTATTGATTCATTTTTCGGCAAAAAACCCTTTATAAAATCATTATCAACGAATGCAAAACTCGGTTACTTATACCCGAAAATGTTCGATTTTAAATTAGTTGTTCATTTTTAAAAAACGAAATTAGTTGATACCCGAAAATGCAAAAACGGGAACTATTGATTCATTTTTCAGAAAAAAAAAAAACATGTTAAAATTAGTTAAAAATATGAAAGATTGTGTTGTTTAGTCATTTACTCATGTTTTGCTTTGCTCAAAATGGTAATCTAAATTACAATGTTAAAATGTAAAGCTTATGATATTCTCATTTGATGAAGCTTGTTTGTGAAGATATAATAAAGTTTATGTTATATTTTTATATATATACAACTAAAAGTGAAATATGCTATTTATGTTTGATATATGTAGAACGAAAATTTGAAGCTTACAGTGTTTGTAAGGTTTTTATATATTTTTTATTATTAATAATTTCATGTGCTTATGTGCCAAACTATGAATATATATATTCATTTTATATACATGTACTAGTAAATACGTGGGCTGTGCGAGTTAAAAAATGTTAATATAATTAATATTTTATAATGTTACACATATGTTATCCTTAAGATGTTTGTTTGATAGGTTCGTGATTTATGGTCAAGTTTGATTTATTTATTCCTCTACTATTATCAATCACAAAAACTTCGATTAGTGCGCCCAGTCCAGCTTTAATCTAAAATTAAGTGGAGATCGATAAAATTAACTGTAAGAGGTGAAGAAATTTTATAACATGTATAGAAATCTGATGCTCTTATTAGCTAGGTCCTAGTAATAGTTGTTATATTAATTGTTCTTTTCATCGTCTATGATGTTGTCACAATTAGAGAATATCTAAAGAAAATTTGATTGTAGATTTGTACGTATTAATTAAAAGAGTATAACTATGACCATGACCAAATTTGAAGCAGGTTAAATAAACTTGGTTAAAAAAAAGTTAAAATTGATGATGTGTCAATATAACAACGGATGATTAATCATTACAATTCTATTTATATACTCCAACAACAATGGAAAGAAGAACGAAGAAATACATACTCTCTAGATTGAAAAAGTTAAAGTGTTCGTTAAATAAGAGAATGTGTGTCGAAAGAGTAGACAAGGAAATGTTGAAGGTAGTTATAGAATTTTTTACTAAATGCTAAACAACTTGTTTTACAAATATATATTTTTAACAATTTTATTTAAAAAAAAACGTTTGAAGTGAAAACTAAAGAGGTGATGAGATGCTAGTAGGGGGTTAATCGGTTCAGTTTACGATTTTTTTCAGTATAATCAGTTCGGTGTATTCGGTTTTGAAAATTTTGAGAGCAAAACCGAAAACCAAACCTAAAATCGAATTTAAATTGAAAACCGAACCGAAATTGAACCGAAAAACCGAAAAACTTATCATTTTTTCAAAAACACCATTCAACATACAAAAAAAAAATATACATGATTATACGATACAAATTATATTAATCTTACTATTAATAATTGTTATGTATTAGTCGCGAAAAACTGTCAATGTACGTTAATTTTAATGTTCAAACAAAATATTTATTTTTCACAAACACATGGTAGCTAAAAAATTTAAGTTTATGAAATGTTAAACTCTTTAAGTCTTCAATCGAATTCGAAAAATCACATATACATATTAATATATAAATAATAATATAATTATTAAATTAAATTCGGTTTTCAATTCGATTTTCGGTTTAACCGAATTCGAAAAATTCAAAACCGAAAACCGAACCGCAAATCGAATTAGAATTCGGTTTTTGGTTTTACCGAATTCAAAAATAAAAAATCAAAAATCAATTCAAATTCAGTTTTATATTCGAATTAAACGGTTTTAAACTAAATATCGAAAGTGTTTTAAAGTTTAAACCCAACTTTTAGGCATGGCGTCATTTCTTGGATCGGGCTTAAGTTTATGGACATGGCCACCCCGAAGATCATTTTTGCATTTTTCACGTGTACGTACTGTTGGGGGAAAGGGAAAAAGAAAAAGAACTAAGATTATTATCTGTCCTGACTTTTTCGATCGCGTAACATCGCCAATAAATAAACAATGAACAACCGAACAACAATTAATTCATCGAACTTGTACCATCAACGAATATAATACTTATATTTATATATAGCTCAGTCGGTAGTCGGTAATATATGAGGGCATCTTTGTCAAAAAAACACAAGGTCGGGAATTTCAAGCGTGACACTCCCATAACTACAACCGCTAAGTGATCAGTCAGTATGTCCTACATATTATGAATAGACAACCGATTATTAACCGATATGAATTGTTATATCAACCTTTTGCCACGAAAACTTATTTTGATGTATTTTAAATATCAAAATTATTAAGGACTCGAATGGAAATTAATAAGAACGTTCGGCAATTGTGTGTGCTGTGCTGTCTCATCATATATTAGTGGTGCCAAAACCAAGACCCGACACGGTAATATAGAATCTAGAAGGATTTTGAGTCCACGGATAGATGATAACCGGCAAAATAATACCATGCATGATTCCAAAACATTTTCTTTCGTTACTCATATACGTATTTAATTTTTTCTTACTTAAGTCTTAATTAATCCTAATCGCATTCATAATACATGCATTGGATCCAAGATTTGCTTCACAAGTCCATAATGTATTCCCAAAGTGCATTAAAGTGATATAATTTAATGCATACTTGTGAAAATGTTTTGACATTTAAAGAAACATTGTACGAGTATTTACTAGACAGTAAATGTGACATGTTGGGTATTAAAATTTTAAAGAAAATGCAAAAATTAGGTCAAGGATTGAGCAATTAACCTAAATAACAGAGCTAAAAGCCTAAAATTTTAGAAATCAGGTGGAATAACTGGAACTAACAATTGATCGATCATCTGTAAATGACATAAACTGTGAGAAAATTGACTTCGATGTTGAAGAATCTTAATTAATTCCTTACAATACCGTCTCTGAGTTTTTTGAACCCTTGACAAAAAGACGTTAATCATCAAAACAAAATCCTACAATAAAAGGATAAGTTACAGTATATGGTTAATTAATAATATGTCAATTAACTCGAAGAAAATAAGACACAGTCAAAACAATTTCCTTTTGTTACTTAATGCAATCAAATAAGAAAATGTCAAGTAATAAAAGGATGTATATGTATTTTTTATTTAATTTTTCGAAGCTCCTATAAATCGGAGGTTCTGCTCAAAGACGATCATGGTTTCTTATTAAACAAGAAACAAAGATAGAACACAAAAACGATAGTTCATGAAAGATTTTTTTTATTATTATTGTATATAATCACAAGTAAATTATAGAAGAAAATACACCTGATAAAGCTGAGTTAATAAAATATTCCATTATCATGGTGTGATTAGCATCCGTTTACGTAACGAGTAACGCGACACAAGTGCACGTTGTATTGACGTGTCACTTTGTAAATGTCGTATTAAAATGGCGTTCATTGGTTAGACTGCATGTGGTTAATTTTAAAACTTTTATATCATCTCGTTACATTGAAAAAAGTGTTTTAAACTAGTATTACATATATTACACGACTACTCTCTCCGTTTATATATTACATAACTATCTCTCCGTTTCAAAATAACTGTACATCCTTTTATTGTAGTTTGTTTTAAAAAAATATTCACTTTTTAAAATAGCATATTAACTTTACCATTTAACCCTCAATATATTTTTTCTAAAAAATGATACTTGAGAATCTGTTCAAAAAATAAGTGTAAAAATGTCATCTTCACTATTAGATACTGTAATTTCTTTAATTTCGTAAAACTGATTATGAATACTTATTTTGAGACGAAGAGAGTACCATTTTAGTTATCACGGTAGAATTCACTTTCATTCATAGTTATCGCACTGAAAACTTAACCACATTCAAATTTAATATTTCTAAAATTATAATCTCTCTTAACCAAACAAAAGAAAAAACAATAACGTTGTTCCCACCACTTTGGGACTATCAAGACTCTAGTTTCTTATTCATGTTAGTCAAAAACTACCCAAGTTAGTAATATTGGTTATAGGGCAGTACTAGAACGAAATCTCATGGGTAGCGGTATTTTTTTCTCAAAAAATTTAAATAAAATATAAACAATTATAAACGTACAATTTCAACAAATATATGACATCAAAAACTACAATTTAAACTAAATATGATCATTAAAGAACTTTTAGCAATAATATATGACAAATAGAATTTATAATGAAAAATAGATATAGTTTAGTTAGCAACTTTTTAAAAGACTAGATGCATTTAACAAGTTTCACTAATTGCACGTAATAATTTCACTAGTTGCATTTCTGTTAAAATAATAAGTTTTACATTTTTATACTGTGCAAATTTTTTTGACAAGTAGCATTTACTACCCTGTTGTCATAGTAGTTATATTTTCAAATAATCATCTTCAGCAAACTAAATGCTATATTTCAAGTTATGTATATTTTTACATAAATCTAAGTGGAAAAAGGAAAGTGAAAATAAGGCTTTATTTATTTATTTATTTATTTATTTATTTAAGTGACACTTTTATATAAATAGTATCTTTAGAAACACTAAAAAGCATAAGTGGATTTAACGTAGAGGATGTGTCAAAAGAATAAAAAGTGTTCAAGTAGATGATAGTAGTACGGTGTAAATAATAGATGTATACAATAGTAAGATGGATAATAAAATACTGTAATATTTCATTCTTTTACTCTTTTCAAGTATGGAGGCTACTTGTGGGTGTGAAGTAATCAACTTGTCAATTGTCATTTAGCATTTAATCCGTTTGATTACATTCATATTAAATAAAAATTAAATGAATCACACTATAAACCTGTACAATAATATATAATATTGAAACTTATAACCTTATTTTATTATAATTTCGTGCCTTTGTCTATAAATTGAACAAACAATGTCAAATACGTAAGGCACATGCTTTTATCTAATATATGGATCATAATAATCGACAAAAAACACTCTTAAGAGCTATCATAATTTTGTTTTGTTTATTTATCACACACGATAAAAGAAAAGTACAACAATACTTTCGATACTAAAATTAAAATTCAAGTACTTGATCTTATTTCAATAGCGATTCATATATTATCATTTTAGACGACCAATATACTTTATAGTTTTATTATATATAACATTATAAAATATCGTTAACAACACAAAAATTTCTCATATAATGTACGAATCATTGCCCATTCAAATAATTTCCAATCACATCACATGGTGATATATAAATCAAGAATTCGTGTGTTAACAAGACTAAATTTGTCTACATCCATAATCCATAATCCATAATCCATATCCATAATAATTAAATAAACAGGGGAAGACAAAAGCATTGCAAGTCAAATTAGTACACGTGCAAGTCAAATTAGTGGTGAGTTTTCTTCTAGAAGAAATTCCCACATCTCTTCACCAAGAAGTCGGCCAAAACACAAAACAAGAAAACACCACTTTTTGTTCCCAAAATTCTATTATTTTTCAAAATTCTTTTTCCGTGTGTCAAACTAAACATCCCCCACCATATACCATACGCTTTAATATCTCTTATATATATATGTAATATAATATATATATACATCTATACTATATATACATATGCTCTTAGCTTTTGAAAAAGTTCATAGACCCCATCAATAAGATCTAGTAGCATATCAAGAAAGTTACAAAAGTGAGGAAAAAAGAAGAAGAAGATGGAATGGAATTGGTGTTGGCATGGAAATGATGTGAGTCCATTTATGTTATGTGAGTCTAGTGGCGATTCTGAAGAAGTTAAATCAAATATTCATCATCATGACTATAACTATCATGAATCAACCATGGATGATGTTTCGTTTCGATTCGATGATAAGGAAGATCATGTAGATGTTGATGTTGATGTTGTTGTTGATGATGATGATGATGATGATGCTCAATCTTGTAGTTATGATCATTCATCCTACATTAATACAAGTTATGGTAGTACTAGCCATATTGATCAATCTCAAAGGTTAACTTATGATGATGATCATGAAATGGATGATGATGGTGATGATGATGATGGTGATGTTGTTGATGATGATGATAACAAAATGATCAACAAGAATTGGGGTGAGAGCAAGCTAACGGATTCATCTAAGCAACCAAATAGATCTCATAAATATTGTGGTGATTCTTCAAGTCAAAGAGAGATGGATAAACAATTCTGGGAAACTTGTTTGGCTTCTTGATGTATATATATTTTTAATTTTCATGGGGATCTATTTAAATTCTCCAACTTTATGTTTGTTAATTTCTTGATGGGGAAATTTTATGAACTTTGATATCTATGAAGAGGGATTCAATTGTAATCGACTAATTTGCATCATCAAGATTCAAGAGAAAACACATGTTATAACTTGGATTTTTAGATTATAAATCTTATGTGTTAAGTATTTAAAGTTATAATTATATACAATCATATTTTTTGTATATATGATAAAACTATGTCATGTAAGTTTTGACCTCTGTTTTGGCCATGACAATATTGTATCCTGTGTTTACATTCTTTTTTTTTCCCTATTAAAGTAAGAAATTGTTTATTGAACTTTATATGTAATTATATTCTAAGAAATATGAGTGTCTAGTCAAAAATTAGTGGCTATGAAATGTTACTTTATTAGGTATGTTGAATGAATGAGATAATATACAATGTTACAATGTTACAAAGTATTGTGAATAACTTAATGATCGAATATAACTTACCCAAATAAGAAAGACATATAAATCTATAGATCTCATCCTCTACTAGCATTTATTTACATCATTAATGTTATGTTAATATAGTATGGTCCAAACTAGTACAATAATATATCAAGTAAGAATGAAAAAATCAATAAAAATGCGTCAGTGTCACAAAACTCATTTTTTTTCGTTTTTAAAAATTAAATATCTCACAAACGGTAAGTCAAAAAGATTATAAAAGTTGCACCATAAAAATTAGTGATTTTCTCTTCGATTAGATATCTCACAAGAAAACTTTCGACGACTATTTATTTTCGTTTTCGGTGGATTTTATAAACGAGTATCACACGTGATACCAACGAGTATCACACGTGATACCAACGAGTATCACACGTGATACTAATATTGTACAATTTGTAAAACCCATAAAAAAGTCGTCGAAATTATAATATGTGAGATGTTTAATCGAAGAGAAAAAAATGTTGATTTTTATGGTGCAATTTCTATAATTTTTCAATGAGTCATTCTTGAGATATTTAATTTTTAAAAACTTGAGATATTTAATTTTAAAAAACGTGAGAAAAAAGTGAACTTTGTGGCACATTACATTCTTATTGGTTCCTCCATTCACTAAAATTCTCATTGAACCTCGTATATTAATAATTGGTTCGATATCAACAACATATTACCACATTAGAGCATCATGATGCTAATAACCCGTAATGACTTTTTATTATATTATGCTAGTTTTACTAATGCCAATCTATCAATAACATTTTTCTCTTCAATCCATAATCTTTTAGAAGGTATTTTCTTTAAAATAACATGACTAACCGCTTTTAAATGTTAATAACGTATACTAATCTATTTGAAATGTTTTATAAACAGTCATTCTATTCTATAATTTGTTGCTTTATACTAGTAAGTTGTTATCTTTTTAAAAATCATGATTGCCTAACAATAAAATTCAGTTAACTATAATGCTCAATTAGAATATATTTTCGTTGGATCCCAAGATACTTAACTCCCGATGTAACACAAAATTGAAATCAATAGATTATAATTCTTTAAAATATATGAGTACAAGTCAAAATTCTTATTCAACTTATGAATTTCCGATTCAAGAAAAACAATGAGATGGGACGGCCATAGACTTCATCATGACTTCTAACATCTCGGACGGTCATACTTCACTATCACTTCTAACATCTCACCGTAGCTACTAAAATACTTTTTTTTTTTTATGTTCACAGGTTGTGTCCCATGACATCCCATCGATAAACAGCTTACCAAGATCATATGTATTTTTCAGACGTCAAAAAACCAATTTACAACAAATCTACAACTAAATTTGCAACTATTTTAATGTTAATGCTGATGCCAATAGAATTATCAAAAACCTAATTCACAAATTATATCATCACTTTCTACCGCCGATGTCTACCACACGTATTACAAATTTAATCAACTTACATCGTAGGTTTGGGGTTCAATGTTGAGTTACCGCCTACTACAATAGTTGGCAGTCACATCTCTATCTGCAGTTTCGATAATCATTATTCGAAATTGGTAAGGTTTGAATGTGTTTTGGTCCGAATTTCTTTGGTTGTATGCCATTTGATGTTGTTGGGTCGTTGATAAATTAATATAATTGTATTTTTTATAAATGACCGTACATCGCACGAGCTCAAGGTCTAGTTTTATATAAATTATGTCAAACTCTCTAGAATCTTGACTATTTTATTTGTAAAACTAAATAATAAATTATAATGTCCTTAGGTATTAAATCAGGCCCAATTATGATCTGCCTCCATAATTTCTAACCAACCTACAAATTATTCCCGGCCCAATACTGAAACCGATTAGTATTTCACTTTTTTTCTTTCACAAGCGATTGCAAGTTTGCAACAAATTTTTACACAATAAATTAAGAGATGTTAATCTAAACTTTTCAAAAAAAAAAAAAAAAAAAAAAATTCAAATTCACCGATTTTCAACTTTTTTTTTTTTTTTTTATTGCCGCTGCTATCAAACAAAAAAAGTGTTTAGTAAACTTTATAAGTAACGATCTTTTAAGAATATAAATGTGTGTGTATAGAGATGCACAAAAAAACCGGGTTCGAAACCCAACCCGAAAAAAACCCGAAAACTCGACCCGGTCAAACCCGGGTTTGACCCAACCCGGTTCGGGTTTTCTGGAACCCGCCGGGTACAAACCGGTTTGCGATTTATCCGTTACAACCCGGTTCCGAACCGGTTTTTTCCAACCCGGTTTCAAAAACCGGTTTTCAACCCGGTTTTTTTTCCTAGCCGTTTTCTAGCCGTTTTTTGACCGTTTTTTGACTTTTTTTTTTTGTTTTTTTTACCATTTTGCCATTCCAAGTTTACTATATATACAAACCTTGAGTTTAGGTTCAATCACAACATTCAAACACTCATACAAACTCAAAACGCTCTCAAAACGCATACAAAATTCTCATTTCTCAAATGGCAAATCAATCTTCTTCCTCTTCCTTCGGTGTTGGTTCTTCAAGTTCACCAACGATTGTTCGAAAATTGGTTAACAAAAGAAATCCGGAGGTGTGGGATTTATACGACAAAGTGTTGTTGTCGGATGGTACGACTAAGGCACATTGTAAACGATGTGGGAAATTTTTAAAAGCCGACTCCAACACAACGTTGAAACATCATAAAGAAAAGTATTGTGTGGGACTCAAAACCAATCCGGAAGCAAGTGGTCAAGCTTCTATGTCACGAGATGGAGCTATATTTTCATACGAAGCGGAACGGTGTCGAGAAGCTTTTGCGGGTTTTGTGATCCAAGAAGCTTTGTCGTTCAACCACTTCGACAACCCTCGACTTACTAGGGTGATTCAAAATACCCTTCAACCGCGATATAATCATGTAAGTCGTATTACTCTTAAACGTGATGCCCTTAAATTGTGGAAAGAAGCTAAAAAACAACTAATAATCGGTTTTGAAAACTTAAATACAAGTGTATCATTAACAACCGACGTTTAGTCGGCTCCTCATGGTTTGCCCGGTTCGTACCTTTGTGTTACCGCACATTGGGTTGATCCCGTAACTTGGCAAATGATGAAACGTACCATTGCTTTTAAAGACTTTGAGTATCCTCACACGGGTCAAAACTTATTTTACATGTTACGATATGTAATTAAAACGTTTAAATTACAAGAAAAGGTTTTTTCAATATCCTTTGATAACGCGGGTAATAATACACTCGCCGTTTCAAAATTAATACTAAAATACGGACCACCTTTGAAGGGCATCTTTTATCATAGTCGATGTGTTGCACACATCATTAACTTGATTGTGCAAGCGGGACTAGCGGTTGAAGAAATAGACGCCGTAAAATTGGCGTAAAAAACTATGTAACAAGACATATTTCAAAAGGGTAAAATTAGATACAAAGCTTATATGAGATTGTGTAAGGAAACGGATTCCATTTTTTTAACCCCTAATTGGGACATGCCCGTTAAATGGAATTCGACCTACTATATGTTTGTATGTGGTTTACGCCAATGTGATACATTACAAGTTTTTCATGATAACCTTGTTCAAAAAGGTCTCGCAACACCATTTCCCATAGAATTTTGGGAGGTTATTAAAAAGTTAACCGAATTGTCAAAGTTTTCAAAACCGCGACTACTTTATTATCGGGTGTTTATTATCCCACTAGTCATTTGGTACTTAATCAAATTTGGTTGTTGACTTCAAAATTAAACGAATACGAATATGAAGGTGCTTTATTTGAAAAGATGGTGGCTCCCATGAAAGAAAAACTAAAAAAATATTTTCGAGAAATGCCACCGGTAATTACTTGTTCCGCCGCAATGAACCCGTGTTTGAACACCACCGGGGTGGAAATGCTTATCGATAATATTTGTCACAATTTGGATTTGAATGAAGAGAACCCAATGTTTTCCGATAATACAAAAGCGTTTTTTAAGAGTTCTTTACAAGATTTATTTGGCGTATATTTTCAAAAATATAGTTCAACAATAAATGTGCCGGTTAGTTCGATTTCCACAACGTTTAGTTCATCTTCTTCCAACAATGCAATGCTTAACTTATATAATAGTTTAAGACAAGAAAACCATAAACGGGCAAGGGGTGAAGGTAACCAAACGACTAGCGAATATGGGAGGTATACCTCAACGGATTTTTTGTCCACTATTCTACCTAATGAGTTCGAACAATTTGATATTTTGGCTTGGTGGAAAGAGAGGGAATCTCAATTTCCCGTTCTAGCCATCATGGCCCGAGATTTACTAACCGTCCAAGCTTCTACGGTAGCTTCGGAATCCGCATTTTCTCTTAGTGGCAGGGTATTATCTATACGAAGAACAAGACTCACGCCGGCCTCCTTAGAGATGTGTATTTGCTTGAAGGATCACTTAGACGCCGTTGAACGTATACAAAATGTTTCAAGTCTTGAAGGTGAAATGGAATACGAAGGAGATATACATAATATCGAGGTGGAAGAGGGCATGGTAATATCACTTTCCGACGAAGAAATTGCTCTTGATCAAGCTTCGCGCGAGTCTACCTCTGAAGAAGATTTCGACTTTTGAAGAATTGAAGATTAATATAAGTTGAAGATTATGAAGACTTATGAAGACTTATAAAGAATATGAAGAATTATGAAGAGTTTTTGGATTCGATAATATTTTTAAGAAGACTTAGAAGACCTTTGTTTAAGTTATTGTTCAATTATGTTTTCATTACTAATGTTTTATGAATTCAATGAAATTTTTTTGGCCCAAACGTTGTTTTTCCCTAAAACGCTTAACGCTCGAAAAAAATTGAATTATATAGAGTTTTTGGATTCAATAATATTTTTAAGAAGACTTAGAAGACCTTTGTTTAAGTTATTGTTCAATTATTTTTTCATTACTAATGTTTTATGAATTCAATGAAATTTTTTTGGCCCAAACGTTGTTTTTCCCTAAAACGCTTAACGCTCGAAAAAAATTGAATTATATAGAGTTTTTGGATTCAATAATATTTTTAAGAAGATTTAGAAGCCTTTTGGTTAAGTTATTGATCAATTATGTTTCCATTACTAATGTTTTATGAATTCAATGAAAAAAATTTGGCCCAAACGTTGTTTTTCCCTAAAACGCTTAACGCTCGAAAAAAATTGAATTATATAGAGTTTTTGGATTCAATAATATTTTTAAGAAGATTTAGAAGCCTTTTGGTTAAGTTATTGATCAATTATGTTTCCATTACTAATGTTTTATGAATTCAATGAAAAAAATTTGGCCCAAACGTTGTTTTTCCCTAAAACGCTTAACGCTCGAAAAAAATTGAATTATATAGAGTTTTTGGATTCAATAATATTTTTAAGAAGATTTAGAAGCCTTTTGGTTAAGTTATTGATCAATTATGTTTCCATTACTAATGTTTTATGAATTCAATGAAAAAAATTTGGCCCAAACGTTGTTTTTCCCTAAAACGCTTAACGCTCGAAAAAAATTGAATTATATAGAGTTTTTGGATTCAATAATATTTTTAAGAAGATTTAGAAGCCTTTTGGTTAAGTTATTGATCAATTATGTTTCCATTACTAATGTTTTATGAATTCAATGAAAAAAAATCAAAAAATACATTGTTTTTCCCTAAAACGCTCAACGATCGAAAAAATATACATTTTTATAAAAAACCGGGTTGGAACCGGGTTTTCAACCCGAACCGGTTTCAAACCGGTTTCAACCCGGGTTGGATCGGGTAGGGTTTTTTAGGTTTAAAATCGGGTCGGGTTCGGGTCGGGTTTGGTCAAAACCCGGTTTCTCTTTGTTGACTAAAAACCGAGTCGGGTTTCCGGGTCGGGTCGGGTTGGGGCCAACCCGGTTTTTGTTCATCTCTATGTGTGTATAGTCCAAAAACTAACATTAGAATATAAACTATTTTATTTCATAACATTATATAGAATATTGATTTAGATAGATAGATGTATAGATTAACATTAACAATAACACAATTATGCATCTAATTCGTAGTATGGGTTCAAATCAAACAGTCTATAAATCACATTTTTCATTATGCTTATATGTTCAATTTGAGTTTGTTTAATCAAAGCCTTGAAAACTATCTATATGTATTAGTCTCAATTTTAAATTAATATTACTTCAAGTCTTTAACTACCAATGTCCATATCAAACTAATGTAATATCGAAACAAGCCCAATACTTATGTGGGCCCATAATTTCAAACCAACCTACATCCTTAGCCCAACTATAAGCCCAAAAGAATCCCGGCCTAACAATAAAACCGATTATCATTTCAGCTTTCTTCATAAAGGATTGCATTGCAACAATTTATACACAACTCAACTTTTTCTTTCTTGTTCTGCAAGAGATCTCTATATAAACCTTCAATCACTCATTCTTCAAATTCGACAAATTTATCAAATTTCATAAATTATTTCACCTGAAAATTTGAATATTTTCATCATGTTGATCAGAATTCGAAGTAGAGATGGATTAGAGCGATTGCAAATCGACAATCCAAATATCACAATCGCACAACTCAAAACCCTAATCGAATCGCAACTTCGAGTTCCAATTCACAATCAAATCCTATCAACAAACCAATCGTTACTAATCGCCAAATCCCCAACCGAAATCGCACAATTCACCGATATGTCAAACCCTCAAACCCTAATTTCATCACTCGGAATATCACATGGTTCAATTATCTTCCTTTCGTATGACGGCGAACGTAAAATCGCCGGACCTCAAATCCGGCCAGCTGGATTCGAAGGCCGGAAAATGACAATGGATGATTTGATAGCTATGCAAATGCGAATCACTAGACAAGAAAACCCTAATTGTGAATTAGTATCGTTTGATCGAGATGCGGCGAATGGGTTTCAGCATTATGTGAATGAAACCCTAGCTTTTGCTGTAAAGCGTGGGGGATTTATGTACGGAACTGTTTCAGATGAAGGTAAAGTTGAAGTTAATTTTATTTATGAACCACCGCAACAAGGAAACGAACATAGTTTAGTTTTGTTAAGAGATCCTGATGAGGAAAAATTAGTCGAGGCGATTGCATTAGGATTGGGGATGAGGAAAGTAGGGTTTATATTTAGTCAAACGATTAGTCAAATGAAAAAGGATTATACTTTATCAAATAAGGAGATATTGCAGGCGGTTGAGTTGCAAGGGGAAAGTGATTTGAAAGAATGGGTTACTGTGATGGTGAAGTTGGAAGTGAACGAGGATGGTGCTGCTGATGTGCATTTTGAGGCTTTTCAAATGAGTGATTTGTGTGTTAAGTTGTTTAAAGATGGGTGGTTTGAGACGGAAATTGGGGCAGATGATGATCCGAAGTTGTCGAAAATGAAGAAGGATGTTGTTGTTGGAGGGAAGGATACTAAGGAAGTTGATAATGATTTTTTCTTGGTCGTTGTCAAGATTTTTGATCACCAGGTATGTTTTCGTCTCTTGATTGATTGCTTGTTATAGTATTTGATGTTCAATTTCGAGTATGTTTATTTCAGTTAATTGTGTATTTGGTGTGACAATTTTTGACAGAAATGAAATTTAGTACTGGATATATGGTTTCGCTAGGTGTGAATAAGCTAATGTAGGAGTGTTATTCCAAAAATGGATTTGATAATCTATAGTAGTAAGGTTTTTTATAGGTTGATGAATAGGTTAACTTCAACAATTGGGGGTATTAGTACATTGGAATAGAATGTTAATACAAGTGTAGATATTTGGCCGTTCATGTGAAAAATGTGGAATTGGATTTTGGGTTTTCGGTTGCTCTTCAGTTGCTTGTGTTTGCAAATGGAGTTGATCAAACCTCGTTTTTTAGTTGTCTGTGTGTGGTATGTTAAGATAGGCAGACACATATGTAATATGTAGAATGGATGAATTCACGTACATGCTTGAAATCTTCTTCTTGAATATCATTGATTAGTCCAAGTAAAACTATTGTATAACATTAACATATGGAATGTTGAGAGATGAGACAGAATTTCAGAATCATTGATAATTATAGCAGCTTAGGGTAACCATTGATATGCAATGAAAAGTATTCATCTTAAATAACCATATGAGATTATTAGGGGCTTTTTTGATCTGTTTTGTTACGTCTCTTAATTTTTAGTTTTATCTCTTTGCCAATTCTGTGTATTGGCTATTGATAGTTAAATATTGAAGAATAATGTGTCGTTACATACTTACATATGATGTTAACTGAATTTAGCGAGTGTTTGGATACTCGGTTTTGGAACTGATCCTCTGAATATCTGATTATCTCAACTTGAGTCACAATAATCGGTTCGGTTAATAATGTTTTGATAGATAGTTTTTGCTTGTGATTATCCAGTTAATTATGGGTCAATTAAGTTATAACCTGTTCACACCAACAGCAACAAAGTTTATTATCTAAAGATGAGCTAAACTTTGTGTCTCCCATTTCACAAAATGTGTCACCCTTTTACCAATATTTCTTTCTTTTCATAAAATGCATCTCCCTTTACAAATATGTGTTTCTTTTCACAAAATGGTTTTATTTCGGATTTCGTTAACGAAATCCGAATTTGCTACACACTCATTATATTATCATACTTCTAGTGACTTAAAGTAGCTAAATAAGTAGTTAAAGTAAGCTCCTGGCTAAAATGAGTGTCTTCTACTATTGTAAACAACTTCAAACAGCATAAACACGCCCAAAGTCCAAACACTAAGTAAGCTCCTGGCTAAAATGAGTGTCTTCTACTATAGTAAACAACTTCAAACAGCATAAACACGCCCAAAGTCCAAACACTATCTTCAACTCCTTTAATTACTTTGATTATGATTATGGAATATTATGCCACTTTAGAAGGCACATTCAAACACCCCTTTGTGATTATTTGAAGTTACACTATTTTTTAGTTGTTTCATCTTGAATTAAGATCTCAATATCTCTCTTTATTTAAATATGGATTGTCGTTTTTTGCAGGGGCCCTTATCATCAACATTTCCTGTTGAGAATCGGAATACAATGATCACCATGAGAACCCTGAAGAACCACTTGGATCGTACAAAGAATCTCTCTTTTGTGAAGCGAATTTCTGATTTCCATCTATTGCTTTTACTAGCCAGGTTTCTTGATGTTAATTCTGACGTGCCAGCGTTAGCAGGGTGTGTCCATGCACAAGCAACCATTCCTGAAGGTTACCAGATTCTTATCGACTCCATGGCAGCATCTGGTTGAAGATTATTCTCCCATTTACCACATTGTGCAGTTTCTTGACGCTTCTTTGAACCCATCATATTTGGTTTTTGTGTCATCCGTTGTTTTGGTGAAAGAGATTAATGAATGTCATATGGGTTTGGTGGTCTGGTTAGGGTCAGAGTCGGGGAACCAAAATCATTTATGCACATTCTTTTCTATGTTTCATGATATATATGGATGTCTATGTATTTATAGTTGACCTTTTACTCCTGGTCATTCAACCAGTCTGATATTTCACGTACCAATAGATGTTTTCGTTTTAATTTAATCTGAAATGTTTGTGCTCGTGATTTCATGTTCATTTTATCCCATAGTGCGAGTATTTACCACAAAAATGTCATGCGACTTGAGTTCTTCTTCTTGAGCTCCTCTAGAGTATTGGCAAAATGGGTGGGTGGGGATTTGGGATTAGGTGGGTGATATGTCGTACTGTTATAATGGTGAACGTCTGGTACGACGGCACTTACTATGGTGGTCTCAAGTTGTCCACTACTTGGTGGTACTTAACTCACTAGTCACAAATCAAAATATGCAAAACACCTCTAGTCATATAATACTCATCACTTGCATACTGCAGTCATAATTTTATTTATCTATAAGATTTTTAAGAATCAACGACTTGAGTTGTACGACAACGATCGAACGACCACAGCTCACGACACCAGCATTGCTAGTGGTCTTGTTTGTGGTGACCAGCACAACATGTTCAGACGAGTGCCATAGTGAGTTCTTCGAGTTTGGTTGAATTCATCCTAAACGAACACTATGTTAAATCTACCAACTTTGTACCGTGTTAGGACGTTTAAATAAACCAGTTTCTCTTAAATAGTGATGTAGGAATTTTATGTTATAAATTCATATTAGGTGTACTTGTGATTCATTGACATACTTCCACGTTATTTATTTTTTTTGTTTCAACCGTTTAACATAACACAAAAAAATATATTACGGGTTAAGTTCAAGCTAAGTTCGATAGCTCGACCAACCTACATTATACAAACTTGAGAAGGATTCAAGATGGCTCGAGTTCTCCCAAAAACTTATAAATCTCGAGTTCGAGCTTGAATATACAATACTAGAAAACACACGACAAAACTTTTGACAATTGTTGGTAGAATTAGTGGTGAAGGGAAACCCAAGTTGGATTGATACCATACCAAAAACTTAATTATTTATTCCTATCATTTTGTCGTTCTACGTACTTTTTATTTTTAGAATTACTACAATCATTCAAAGTTCACAAAAAGTTTTTTACATGGCAAAATAATATGAAGAAAGATTTACAAGAGAGAGAAGCGATGAATAAATTTGATTAATAAATTTCAATAGCCACATCATTATGTGAAATATATTTGTGAAACTTTGATTGGGTGTAGCAAATTTTTTAATTTTTCCTAAACAATAACAATAGTATAGTTAGTTTCTTAGTTGTTTCACTTGTTTGGGACTTGTTTTTATCACTAGTTCCAACTCTAATTTAGTGGCCAAAATACTACATCCTAAAGAACGGGGACTAAAATAACAAAAAAGAATAAACAGTATTCATCATATAAACAAAAACGAAAAACAGAGCAACCAAAACCCTAAACCCTAAAATCACCGGCCACCTTCATCCTTCTTCAATGGCGGTCGACGATCGATCAGAAGCAATAGTCAAAACATTTCCAGTAAAACCAAAGCTCAAATCAACAACAAACAAATCAAAAACACAAACACCTGAATCAAAATACTGGAAATCATTCAAATCAAGACAAACACAAACCCTAATTTCATCCATAACCTCACTTTCATTTTCCCCAGTTTCAACACACGATTTCGCCGCCACACATTCCGCCACCGTCACAATCTTCAATTCACAAACCCTAGAACCTAAATCCACCATCGCATCATTCAAAGACACTGCTACTTCCGCTTCTTACCGTTCCGACGGTCAATTACTCGCCGCGGGTTCACTTTCCGGTCAGATTCAAGTCTTCGACGTCAGAAAACGGTCAGCTCTCCGCAGACTCCGCGGTCACTCACGCCCTGTGCATTTTGTAAGTTATCCTCGTGTTGATAAATTACATTTATATTCTGGGGGTGATGATTCTATCGTTAAGTATTGGGACGTATCGACCGAAACATCGATATCGAATTTATACGGTCATAAGGATTATGTTCGGTGTGGCGATGGATCGCCTGCGAGTGATGATATGTTTGTTACAGGCTCTTATGATCATACTGTTAGGGTTTGGGATGTTAGGGTTTCAAGTAATGGATCTATGTTGGATGTTAATCATGGGGCTCCAGTTGAGGATGTGATTTATTTGCCTTCTGGCGGTTTAATTGCGACTGCAGGTGGAAATACTGTGAAAATTTGGGATGTGATTGGTGGTGGGAAGTTGTTATATTCGATGGAGAGTCATAATAAAACTGTCACGTCATTATGTGTTGCGAAAATAGGTGAAGGGAAAGGGGATTTCGCGAATCAGTATAGGATTTTGAGTGTTTCGTTGGATGGGTATATGAAAGTGTTTGATTACTCTAAGTTGAAGATTACTAGTTCGATTAGGTTTCCCTCTTCACTTATGTCAGTAGCTTTTTCGCCGGATGGTTCTACTAGGGTTATTGGTACGTCGAATGGGGTGCTTTATGCTGGGAAGAGGAAGACAGAAGAGAAACTAGGATTGGTTAAATCCGAATGGGGGAAGTATGTTGGCTTTGGAGCTATAGATGAGCCGGAAAAGAGGGTTTTAAGGCCTTCGTATTTCCGTTACTTTCATCGTGGACAAAGTGAGAAGCCTTCAAAAGGGGATTATTTGATCATGAGACCGAAAAAGGTGAAGCTTGCTGAACATGATAAACTATTGAAGAAATTTCATCATAAAGAGGCTTTGGTGTCAGCTTTAAAGGCTAAAAATCCTGAAAATGTAGTTGCAGTGATGGAAGAATTGGTGTCGAGAAAGAAACTATTGAAATGTGTTTCAAATTTGGGGGTGGATGAGCTTGGATTGCTGTTGATTTTCTTGCAGAGGTACTCGACAATGCCACGGTATGCTGGTATTTTGGTTGCGTTAGCAAAGAAAGTTGTTGAAAATCGAATTGATGATATCAATGGTTCGGATGAATTAAAAGGATATATTCGAAATCTAAAGAGGTCAATTATGGAGGAGATAACTATACAACAATCTTTGCTAGAAATACAAGGTATGATTTCTCCCTTACTGAAGATCGCAGGAAGAAGATGAATAATAATTATAATGTCATATGATTGTGTTTTTATCACTAGACCTTTTGGGTTTTTAAAGATTTCCCCAATTTTGTTTACCTGAAGTTATTATTGTTTTTTTCTTATTATTGTTGTATGATTACTTTTTTGAGGGTTGGTGCCATTCAGTTGACTGATATTTTAATCTGATCCAGTTAGAGATGTTAGTTCATTCAATGTAGAGATATCTCGTTTGTTTCAGTTCTGATGTTAGTTAATTTCTAATCATTATCTAAATCAGTTTTTAGATAGAGTTTGTTGTGAAACTTGATTTTGCATTAGGATTCAAGTCCGGCGAGTGTTATTTTTTGTATTACTTATTTAAGTTCTCAACACTACCCGAAGCCGACATGAAAATAAACAGATTAGAGTTGGGTGATCCCAACCCGACAATCCAATTACGTGATTAATGGTTTTTTCTATATAAAAAGATATTAATAAGTACATGGGTTTGGCTGACTATTCTCCCTATACTTGCCAAAGTTGTATATTTCGACCCACCACCAACCCGACAACCTCTCTGACCTATCTAACTGAACTTGTAAGTTTTGGGCTTTTCTTGTATTTTTGCCTTTTGCTGCTCATGAGTCTTCTGCTTAAAAACTTCAGCAACTTCCTCTTTGTACTGGATATCTTCCCCTTTTCAGGTTCTTTTATTTTATATAATTTTCATTGCCATTGAAAAGAAAAATAGCATATGGGTTAGGGTTGAAATTTGTGGCCGGTTTGAGTAATCAAGTTGTATACCGGTTGGGTAATATTAACCTGCCAACCGGACCGAATTGTTGCCCCTAGATGTGTGAGGCAGTCTATTCTGTTAGTCAAGGGTGTGTAATTTTGTATCAACTGTTCACAATAGCATTTAAAGTTATTAAGAACTAGAGATCATCCAAACAAAAGTATCAAACAGCTTCTCTTTTCTTTTTTATTCACACTACCACTTGATAAATACTATACAATATAACTTTTTAATTCACATTTTTCATGTATATATTAAAATTGATGGTGTAAATATTACTACCTCCGTTGCTAGCATTTTTTAAAACTCTTCGACGAAAGTTAATGAATGCTCGTGTTTGTTTCACTTAGACCTATGCCAATGGCATTCATCGGTTTCAACCAATGAAGCCATGGCCTTCTTCCCCCATTGGCACGGCCTTCATCGGTTTGGGGCTTCTTCGGTAAACCGAAGAAAGAAAAGAATTTTTTGCGGGACCCAGCTTATATTTAATGTATTGTTATTTTTAGTTTAGTGTACGTTAATGTAGGTATATTGGTAAATGTGGGGTCCAAAATTAAAGTAACGAAAGGATCATTGGTAGTGTTTAATAAGTTTTTAATCAGTTTTGGATGTGCTGATATGACAAAACTGAAAAAGCAAGTGGAGAAGCAACGGTTTAAAGTGGTCTTAAAGCATCCATATGGGTGGATGTAGCATAGTTTAAAGTGTGTTTGAACTGTGACTTTTTGCCACCGTAAGTTTTATACGCATAAAAGGAGACCAAACATGCCTAAATGAGAAATAGTTGAATGTGGTAGAGACCATGTACCAAATTATTAGTATTTTATTCTATTACTCCATAAATATAAAGTTAATGCATTTTTCTTCTTTAGCGAATGGATTTTCTATCTATTTTAGTTTGTAATTGCTTTCCTATGAATGTAGTCATTTAGTTTGTGCAATATTTAGTCATTTTGTTATTATACAAATTTGAAGTATCAATTTAAAAATACATACACATACTAACGTAATTGATGTGATATGCTTCTCTAATGCAACAACCTATAATTGATTAAATAAAGATAACAATGTTAAAAATCAATAATATTAAAAGATGAAATGTTAATGTGGCGGTGCTATAAACCTATAGAGTTCAATGCATTGAAAATGCTTTTAAGAATATATTTAATTTAATGGCCTTATTTACAAAGGATAATAAAAACTATTTTGAAGACTTGAAGATAGTAAGTTTGAGTGGTAAACCATATAAAAAACGTACCTACAATAATGTGCACAATGAAAACGTATGGTCACGATTATTCTTTTTATACATTTTACAAAAACATTTTTGTTCTATGCTTTCCCCCTTTTTTTTTTTTCTTGTTTATGTTTTATCTTAATTTTTTTTATTTATATTAATTTTTCTATTAATATTTAATATTTGAAGTCGTGTTTTCTAAAATCACCACTTTATTATACACTTTACAAGCTTGCGTAGTTTATAAAACATAATAGTAGGTACAATTACTCAAATACCAATCACTATGTGTCCATAGAATAGTCATTACCAACATATAAACACTAGACTCACTAAGCACTGTGTGTATTGATTACGTTTATTTCATAACAATATGGAAACTGGTTAAAACATACATACCACAAACCATAAAAACCACATTAGTAATAAATTTTATGGTAAATGGATTTCAAGCCATCTTTATACCAACATAGTATAATAAATTAAAATACGCGAAGGCATACGCGTGCAAGACGTGTCTAAGCCGTGTAACATATCTGTCTAATAACGTGGCACGAGAAGAGCAGATGACAATTGTAGCTGAAGACAGTGGTGCACATAACAAAAGGAAGCGAAACAAAATGAATGATATGCAAATAGGCGTCGCTGAGAGTGCTTTACTTCATGAACCTGACATGCAGCGGAAAGCTTCCTCTTTACAAATTTGGGCTGATAATTTGAGTCCTCATGTACGTAAAATACTACAATTATTTATTTCAACTAATTGCAAATAACTGTTTTATTATTTTATGAAGTTTTGAAATATTCTTTTGCACGCTTCAGAAGTTACCTTCCCAGTTAAAGAATTGGTAAGAAAGCCTGTCATTTGGTTAAGAGAAGCATTGTTTCTTGAACCTTTGTATTCAGTACTCTCTTGTTAAATACTCCTACTTTAAAAGTATCAAAAGGTGCCCACCAGCGATAGGTTGCTGGTTCAACTCCTATTGGGGTACATGTGGGATTATTTTTCATAAATAAAAATACAATATCATATTGTGGTAGTCAAGAATGTGATATTTATGGAATTTGTAGAGGTGGAATAATGAGCAGTTTGGGCGGATTAGATAACGGGTTAAAATGGCCGATTGTTGGTAGAAATAGGCGGGTTAGGTTCAGAAAAACTTTTTGTTCAAAATTTTAAAAGTTTATAATTATAATTATTTAGTGTCAAATGTAATAACATATATTGTTTCAATAGTTATCTTCTTTTTCTTTCAATAAAATGATTTAAGAGGTTTTATGCCATTAACAATACTTATCGGTTACCTACTTTTTTAGTTTTACAACGCTTAACCAGAGATAAAAAGATAACACAAATCAACCCATTAATAAGTAAATATTTAGAACTTGTCGTTTCTAATCACACCATACCCTCTCACTAATCACTAATGCACGTCAATTGTGAATTTCCTTAACAAATTTCTTACTTAATATTATGCAACACAGGTTGAGTAACCTTAAAGCAAAACTAGCTCAGGACTCAACCTCAGTTCTGACTCATCCGAGAGTCCTTTTGATGATTATTTTGACCCTCTCCATCTGTTACGAGTCAGACACCAAGTCTTCAGCAAGAGGAGAGTATTGACCAAGAGAGTGTGAACCATAGAAGCAAACGGGTCACAAGTAGGCCCAAATGGATGCAAAACTTTCTATGTTAAATGCAATGCAATGAGGGGCCAACTATATTTATTTTTGTTATATGAGCCCAATATTTAGTAGGGTTATATATAAATCAGTTACATTGTAATGAGGTTCCTTTTTCTTATGAATGAAATTATCCATCTACATCTTCTTCCTCTATAATTCTGGAGATTCGATCCCTATCTCTAAAAAAGGGATCAGTATTATTTAACCTTAACAATTGGTGCTTTCATTTCGATACCATCCTCCATTAATTTCTTATGCCCTTAACCAGATCTCATTCCATGGAAGAGCTAAACAAAACCCTAGCTGACCTCACAAGTCAATTGGGGGTTTTCTCCACCATTCAAGAACAACACAATGAACAAATGCGTGTTATGGCTGCAATTCAAGAAAAGCAAGCTGCTCAAATAACTAATACAAATGCAATCCAAGAACAACATTCACAAAAATTAGATTTCATCACTTCACACCTTCAAAAATGTTGGTGCATAATGTGTGTCAGTCATTTGGTCAAACAAATAGAAATTGTCAAAGTCAATTAGTCTGCGTATGTATCGCGTTAGTGTGTATATGCGAGTATGTAAATGGATAGTGAGATAGAGAATATACAAAATATACTGTTTGTGCGACACAGAGCTTGTGTCGCTATAGCGACACAAGGGAAGTGTCGCAATGGGCTGAGCCTGCAACATAGGGCTTGTGTGGCAGGGTCCAATAGGGTGTCTATAAATAGAGAGTTAGAATTTCGTTTTTGGGTTGATCAAACCCTAGAGAAAGAGAGAGATACGACAGAGAGAGTGAGAAGAGAGAGTTTGTGAGTTTGTAATCTTTATTCTTAAATTGTTAATACATACGAAAAGATTATAGAATCGTTGTGCTTCTGTTTACGTTTTGATTGCTTGATTGATTGTTTCTGCCTTTCAATTGAGTTAAACGACAAGTTGAGATCCGTAGAACAGGGAACCTACAAGTGATATCAGAGCCTTCGGGCGTTTGTTTGAAGATTTAATCGTTAATTGAAACGTTTTCGGTTTGATTCGTGGTGTTTTTGGTGGTTTGATTAAGGTTTTGGGTCCAATCAGTTGAATATTTGGCTTCTGGAAGTATATTTCTGGGTGTGTTCGTCGACTATCGTTCAAAATTCGTTAGGGTTTCGAAAATTTTTGATTTTCAGGGTTTTTGGAGGTGTTGGCCGCGACACTAACTTTTGTGTCGCTACTAGGGTTTCTTGATTTTAAATTTGAACTGCGACACCAGCCTGCGACACTAGTGTGCGACACAGCCTGCGACACTAGTGTGCGACACAGCCTGCGCGACACTATTTTGCGACACTAACTTAGTGTCGTTGTTAAAAAAAAAAGTTTCGTTTTTTTGGCGGGAAATTTTTCGCATTACCAAATTTTGTTTTTCAGCTTAAAAGTTCTTAGTTTTGGTTTTGAAAAAGTTTCGTTTTACTCGGGCAGTTTTCGATTTTTTTTCGAATAAAAATTTGGAGGGAAAAGTCAAAAAGGCTAAATTTGAAAACTCGACATTCAACATCTGGGTCTTTGTGATTTGGTAAATTTCTGGCTTAAAAAAATGTCTCTTCAAACCTTTCTCAATTACTAAAACATAACAATGAGATTGGTAGCACTAATAAATCTCCATTATTCACTGCCAATACTCATTATGTTATATGAAGAATACAATTTGAGGCTTTCATTTCCTACAATGATCCCGATATGATGATTCCATTACTTGAACGATATGTTCATCCTCTGGCTGATGGAAACTTCCCAGGGGTTGCTCCACCCAAATCCGTTAGATCTATGACTCTGGAAGAGAAGAAGTCATGGGATTTGAAAAGAAAAACTCACTCGGCTTTAACTATGAGTTTATCATCAGATGTCATGAGATTGTTTAAGCACAATAACAATGCTTACGATCTTTGGCAAGCCATTGAAAAGAGTTGTGGGGGAAACGAAAAATATAAACAAAGTAAGTTGGAGTTTGTGAAGAAACAGTATGAGTTGGGCGATAATAAAGCTCTCATGGCTCACATCACGAGTAAACCCGAGGTACCTATTGAAGAGCCATTATCTTGTGTGTCATGTATCAAATTAACTAACAAAGTTAACAAATACAGTGAGGATATTGAACGCCTTAATTCTGAGTTAGAACAACTTAATAAGGCAAAAAAAAATTTAAAAGAAAATGAGATGACTTTTGATAAAAAATTAAATGCTGCTTTCGAAGAAAGAAAAGCACTTAAGGCCAAAAATTTTAGTCAGCAAGATATAATGGACAGTTATATGAATATGAACAAGATTATGAAAAAGGAACTTGCTGACTCACAGGCTGAAGTAATTGAATTAAAAAGAAAGCTTTCTAATTTTTCAACATCCTCACTGGTCTTTGACGAGATCCTCCAATCGCAAAGGACAGATACGAAGAGTAAGGCTGGTCTTGGTTACCACTATGTACCACCTCCTTCTGACTATCTACCAATGTCTTCGAAGGATGCAGCCAAAGACTTTGTACCTACCTTTTCAAAGGTAGATACAACATCTGTTGTTGAGTCAGTTTTTGATACAGCAACTACTGTTACAAAGCCTGAGTTTGTCAAGCTTAAATTTGTATCTCCTGTGTGTGTTGAGGAGATTGTTGAGGTAGAGGATTTAACTGAAGAGGCTGAGATTAAAATTGAAAAGGTTGTTGTTAAACCCGAAAATCATATAATTACTAATGAATCTGAAAAGGTTTTTAGTAGTAAGGGTAAAAACAAGGTTGTAAATGAATCTGAATCTGTTAAAATATCAAAGAAGGATTCAAAAGGAAAATCTTCACATAACTCACAATCATCTGTGAGTAATCTGAAGAACGAGAAAATAATTAATAAATTTGTTAAAAAACAACCTTCAACATCTATATGTTCAACTTTAGAAGCTTCTACATCAACATGTACGCATAAGTGTTCATGTTCTGTAAATGCCTCAACCTCTAAGCCTCCCTCAGTAAATCCTCCATCGAAACAATTTGAGGGGATTCACTGGAAAAGGCCGTATGTGGAAAGGCGGTCGTGCTTTCGGTGTGGTCAACAGGGCCACATCATTAGGGATTGTCACTTATTATCCCTAGATAGGTTTGGTAGAGGGATGCCAAGAACTTCATTATTTAGAAATTCTTTTCAAAAATCATTTTCAAGGCGTGGTTCGTTTTCGCCTGTATCTAGCTGTGCATCAAACTCTCCAAAACCTATGGCTGGAGTAAACAAAGGTGTGCCCAGTAGACCTCAAGTCCAAAAGCACAACATTGTTGAAAACAAATCATCTGAATCTAACCAGGTTTGGAAACCTAAATCCACAAACGACACATCAATGAAATCAACTGAGTTTTTAAAATATCATAAACTCATTGATGTGATGGTTATGGATGATAGTGGACAACCCAAGTCTATCAAGGCTTGGGTGTCTCATAAGTACTAATGTTCGTTTTTGGTGATGCAGTCAGGTTTTTGATAGTTAATACTTTTAGTGACTGCAAGGATACGAAGAAGGTTGATCTCTAGGTGGTCATGTGTGGTGATGATGAATGGATAAAATTTCTGAAGTGATACGAGGTGGTTAAGAGTGCTAAAAGAATTTGAATTTGAATTTGATTTGACATGTGACTTGAAATTTTCTTTTAACATTCTTTTTTAAAATGGCAACGACAAATTCTTGTGTTCCAATTAATGCACACTAAGATAAGAAAAGTTGCCACATTTGTATTCTTTAATGATTATTTATTTGTTTGTTATTGAGTAAAGAATTTGCTGTTCAGGGAGAGTAATTTTAAAATTCTAATTTAAAAGTCAGAAAAATATGAATAGGCAAATTCTTGAAAAATGCAATAGTCACTCTTTATACTTATTAGTATTAAAGAAAAGCAAAGTTGCTACATTTCTAAAAATGGACGTTGAATTGTGTCTGTAAACAACTTGGGAAATGATAGTACATCAGGGAACATGTACAAAATGGAAACTTTAAGTTTATGTTTGATGTGTCAGTAGATTTTTCTGGCATACTTAAAGCAGTTTTTCTAAACACTAGCTTCCTTATATGATGTATCGGTAGGCATTCATACTTAAATTGTTAAGAAGCATAATGTCAAACTTGCATATTATTTTATATAAAAGATATTTTTATGTATGACATTAAGTTGAAATGGGACTTTAGGTCTGAACTTTTGACACGTAGTCTTAATATTTGGATGCTTAACATGTTATGATCTATGTTTAAAATATTGATGTGGTCTTATCTGGGAAAATATATTGGTTGTCTCCTTTGTTGTATGAAAATACAGACCTGGTTTCAACTGATATATTTTTTGAAAGGACATAGGTACGTAGTCTGTGTTAAGTTACGGACAAATATTACACACCCGTGGTAATCTTGCAAACTTATAGTATTGCATAAATATGCAAGAAAATCTATAAATAGATTACCTAGTACTGGTTTGTGTTAGACTATGGTACTCTGTTGTACGAAAGTACAGACCTGTACCCTCTAGTTTAATTGTTCAGACTGGTGTTTGTTCAACCCGAATCAATGTTTATGTGACTCTGTTGTACGTTGTACAGACCTGTCACCTCTAAGCTTGGTTCTAAAGATATTACTATGTTACTACTTTTATATGGAAAATACTAACATGTTTTAATTTCAAATGTATATCTTAAATATGTTTTATATCAAATAATATGCATACTCATAATAAGATCAAAGGACTGTTAAAAGTTCCTTAACTTAAGTATGAAATGTTTAAGTGGACAACAATATCGATAATCATTTGGAGCTAATTTTTGGAAAACTGCTTTAAATATGTCACGTAAATTTAAAGTGGACAAATATACTGATAATCAAAATAACACTTACTATTTCCTAATAATTGCATGCTATCCTGATATGATCCCTAACCAGACCTAAACAATTCTGTCCCCAAAAAGATTGTTTATTTATTTATTGCTTTAATTCTGTCTTATAAAGAAAATTACAAAAATATTTTATTTCTGAGTTATTTTATTCAAGTTACATATCATGCTCATATTCAAAAGATAAGAATTGATGAGAGTTCTCCAAAGACTTTGAAAATAAATACTATTGGAGAAGCTATTGATGAAAGAGATGATGACCACTGAAGTTAAAGATCTAATTGGATGTCAGTCACATGAAACTGAACATCAATATTTCTGAAGACCAAGTTATCTCAATGGGGGAGTTTGTTGGTAAGACTAATTGTAGATTATTTGACCAAGCTGATGACATGGGGGAGTTTGTTGGTGAAGACTAATTGAAGATTATTTTGACCAAGCTGCTGACATGGGGGAGTTTGTTGGTGCATAATGTGTGTCAGTCATTTGGTCAAACAAATAGAAATTGTCAAAGTCAATTAGTCTGCGTATGTATCGCGTTAGTGTGTATATGCGAGTATGTAAATGGATAGTGAGATAGAGAATATACAAAATATACTGTTTGTGCGACACATAGCATGTGTCGCTATAGCGACACAAGGGAAGTGTCGCAATGGGCTGAGCCTGCGACATAGGGCTTGTGTGGCAGGGTCCAATAGGGTGTCTATAAATAGAGAGTTAGAATTTCGTTTTTGGGTTGATCAAACCCTAGAGAAAGAGAGAGATACGGCAAAGAGAGTGAGAAGAGAGAGTTTGTGAGTTTGTAATCTTTATTCTTAAATTGTTAATACATACGAAAAGATTATAGAATCGTTGTGCTTCTGTTTACGTTTTGATTGCTTGATTGATTGTTTCTGCCTTTCAATTGAGTTAAACGACAAGTCGAGATCCATAGAACAAGAACCAACAAAAACCTAGGAGGAACTCCATCTATCCAAACTTTATCTGGTTCTAATTTATTCATACCACCACCACAATTCAACCATCCACCACCTCCTCAAAACAATCAACCAAAGCTTAAAATGCCTACGTTTGACGGATCAAAGCCACTGGAATGGATTTTTCAAGTTACACAATATTTTGATTTTTATCGAATAGGACCAGAAAAAAGGTTGACTATTCTTGCCTTTTTCATGCGGGGAGATGCTCTAAGTTGGTTTCAGTGGATGCATAGAAATCAACAACTCACAAACTGGGAGAATTTTACATACTCGATTGAACAACGCTTTGGTCCATCAAGCTACGATAATCATGAAGCGTTGAAAAGTTGTGTAACAGGGTAACATCTCTATCAGCAACTTCTATATTAAACTGTTTCTTATCCGGACTAAAACCTGAAATCCATCGTGAGTTAAAGATTTTGAATCCTACAACCATTTCTCAAGCAATTGGAATGGCTAAATTGGTAGAAGATAAACTTAAGAATCATCGGGTACCTTACTATGGCACTAGAACTGCCTATTCCCACCCTGTACCACATTCACCGAATACACCCCTGTTACCAGCCCCATCCCAACCAATGAACGTCACACCAACATCCCCAAAATATCCAATTCGGCGTTTGTCATATGCTGAACAACAAGACCGTAGAGCTCGAGGCCTCTGTTACAAATGTGATGAAAAATATCAGTCGGGCCACCGTTGTCGATCACCGGAATACCTTATATCGGAACTCGCCATGGATGACCCTCCGCCTCCATCCATATCTGATTATGAACCACCCCCTCCTACCCACACAGTTGACTCGAACATAGTGTCCCCAACACAACCGCCCTTACCATCCACACTACTACTACAAGATGTTATCGCTCATAGCTCGGAGCTATCTCCTAATGCATTGTTGGGTCTTCCTTCTCCCCGAACATTGCGATTGATGGGTTCCATTAATGGCAAATCGGTCACTGTGCTTGTTGACTTGGGTAGTTCACATAATATAGTTCAATCTCAGGTTGTAAACTTTTTGAAATTACCTGTGTTGCAAGCCCCTGCATTCTCGGTCCAAGTGGGAAATGGTGAATTCCTTTATTGTCAAGCTATATGTAATAATTTTAACATAAATCTTCAGCAGCTTAATTTTGTTATTCCTTTTTATGTGATGGATGTCCATGGAGCCGACATTGTCTTGGGTATACAATTGCTTCAAACATTGGGTCAAGTCCTATCTGATTATTCTATTCCTAGCATGCAATTTCACTATGAAGGAAGATGGGTTACCTTAACAGGCGAGTCTAAGTCAACTGTTGCTCCAGCATCATATAGTCAAATATGTCGTATGCGAGACAAGGGGATAATCGCTTCTTTTCACTCTATTATGATATCCGACACGCTATTGGAACAGTCTACAACCTCATCGTTGACACCTACTTTTAGTGACACAACCTCTGCATCAACACATGATGCTCTGTCGAGGTTACTAGCTAAATACCCATCTGTTTTTTCAGAACCACATGGCTTGCCACCACCTCGATTTCACGACCACCACATACACCTTCAACCCAATTCTACACCAATTAACATAAACCCTTATCGTTATCCCCATTCTCAAAAAGAAGACATGACAAGGTTGATTTCTGATATGCTACAAGAAGGAGTTATCAAACCTAGTACCAGCCCATTTTCTTCTCCCATTTTGCTGGTCCGCAAAAAGGACGGGTCATGGCGTTTTTGTGTCGATTATCGAGCACTCAACGCAATTACCATCCCGGATCGTTTCCCTATACCTACTGTTGATGAACTATTAGACGAATTATACGATGCCAAGGTTTTTTCGAAAATTGACTTACGATCCGGATACCATCAAATTCGTCTTGCCCCTGAAGATACTCATAAAACAGCATTTCGTACTGTTGATGGTCATTTCGAGTTCTTGGTGATGTCGTTCGGCCTTTCTAATGCCCATCTACCTTTCAAAGTGCCATGAACGACTTATTTCGCCCGCTTCTTCGTCGTTATGTTCTAGTTTTTTTCAACGATATATTAATCTATAGTAAATCTTGGTCTGATCATTTAGTACACCTTGAGCATGTATCGCGGTTGTTATCGACAAACCTTTATTTTACAAAGCTCACCAAGTGTATTTTCGGTGTAACACAAGTGGATTACCTCGGACACGTTATTTTTGGCAGATCCTTCAAAAGTTTAGGCAATACTTCATTGGCCGACACCTAAAAATGTTTCTGAATTGCGGGGTTTTCTTGGACTGACTGGATACTATCGTCGTTTTGTAAAGAATTATGCATCCATCACTAGTGCTTTAACGGATCTGCTCAAAACAAATGCATTTCTCTAGTCAAATAGACTCAAGGAAAGCTTACTTTAGCAAAAAGCTCTCGCCTCGCCTTCAAGCATGCCCTACTTACACACGCGAAATGTTTGCCATCACCGAGGCAGTAAAAAAATGGCGTCAATATCTATTGGGTCGCAAGTTTCAAGTTTTTACTCATCAGAAAAGTTTAAAGAGTTTGATGAGCCAAACTATTCAAACTCCTGATCAACAACGTTGGTTGACTAAGTTGTTGGGTTATGATTTTGAAATATTATATCGACCAGGCCGTACAAATAATGTAGCAGATGCTTTATCACGTTACCCTGATGCTACTTTTAGCGTTTGTTTCGCTATTTCTGCACCAACATGTCAACTGCTTGACCAACTCCGTCATCAGTTCAGCACCTGATTTCCACCATCCATTCTACACAAACTACAAATCCTGGATTTCGGTTCACGGATGGCCTTCTCTACTTTCATGACAAGTTATATGTACCAGTAGACTCTGGTGTCCACCCTCAACTTCTCGAAGAATTTCATGCAACTCCTACTGGTGGACATCCGGGTATTCGTGCAACCTTGGCCCGCCTCGCAACATCCTTTTACCGGCCTGCGATGGATAAATCAGTCAAACAGTTCATTCGCAATTGCCAAATTTGTCAAACAAACAAGTATAGTACTGAACCACCTTATGGAACTCTTCAACCATTGCCTACACCTTTGCAAGTTTGGGAAGATATTTCCATGGATTTTATTACTCACCTACCCAATTGTAGTGGCAAAATAACAATTTGGATCGTTGTTGATCGTCTTACAAAGTTTTCTTACTTTGTCGCCTTATCATCGGGTCTTAGCGCTACAAAACTTGCATCTATATTTATCAGTGAAATTCACCGTCTCCATGGTCTGCCAAAGTCTGTTGTTAGTGATCGAGATCCAATATTCATGAGTTCATTTTGGAGAGAACTCTTTAAGCTTCAAGGAACTAAACTTCGTTTTAGTAGCTCCTACCACTCTCAAACGGATGGTCAGACCGAGGTCCTAAACAGATGTTTAGAGACTTACTTACGATGTTTTGTAAGTGACGAACCTCATCAGTGGTGTCGATTTCTACCTTGGGTTGAGCTGGTATAACACATCTTTTCACTCCTCCATTGGCATGTCGCCTTTTGAGGCACTTTATGGCCGTCTTCCACCAAAAGTCATCCCATATACAGCTGGTGAATCATCCATTGCAACACTTGATGAACACTTAAAACATAAGCAAGAAATTCTTGACACTCTCAAACTCAATTTGGATCGTGCTCGCAATCGAATGCAGCAACATGCTAACAAGCATCGAAAAGATAAAAATTTTGAAGTTGGTCAGTGGGTATTCCTAAAACTTCAACCCTACCGCCAAATTTCAGTTCATCGTCGTTCCTCTCACAAGCTCTCAAGGCGTTACTTTGGCCCATTTCAGATTCGCCGCCGCATTGGTCTTGTTGCCTATGAGCTCGATCTTCCACCAACCGCAAAAATCCATCCTGTTTTTCATGTTTCCTTGCTGAAACTCTGCCATGGTGACCCATCTGTTGCACCTTCTTCCCTTCCCGCACAACTTATCAGTGACCGACCATTATTACAACCATTGCGTGTTTTGGGTCACCGCTCTTTAGCTTCTGGTGATAATGAATTGTTGATCCAGTGGGAAACACAATCAGAAGCTGAAGCAACATGGGAACCACAAGACAGCATAATGAAGACTTACCCTTCTCTCGACCTTGAGGACAATGTTGGTCTTCGTGATCGGGGCAATCTTACGAGTCAGACACCAAGTCTTCAGCAAGAGAAGAGTATTGACCAAGAGAGTGTGAACCATAGAAGCAAACGGGTCACAAGTAGGCCCAAATGGATGCAAGACTTTCTATGTTAAATGCAATGCAATGAGGGCCCAACTATATTTATTTTTGTTATATGAGCCCAAATTCAGTAGAGTTATATATAAATCAGTTACATTGTAATGAGGTTCCTTTTTCTTATGAATGAAATTATCCATCTGCATCTTCTTCCTCTATAATTCTAGAGATTCGATCCCTGTCTCCAAAAAAAGGATCAATATTATTTAACCTTAACACCATCTGCTTCACGACGGACCCACCAAAAAGATGTTACTGGTCCCACAAGTTCGTTTAAACTGAAGTCTGGACAATATGTTAATCCTATAGATGTGCAAGGACAAGAGATTGGAAAGGGAAGCATACATTTAGCAATGGATGTATGGTTTGGAAGGAATTTGGAGGAGTTAGGATTGTGTGGTGGATGTCACTGATTTTAAGGTGGATACTGGATGAAACTACCACGCACACCCATGTCACCGTGTGAAGCTACAGGCACCACTTTTTTTCAGGCAGAAATGATCCTTAGTAGAAGGAGATACTGTGGGAATCAAGTAAACTTATCTTGATCTAGTAGCAGATGCCTTGATAAGAAGTTAATGTATTCATCTGCTAATTTTACGCTTATTATTGCATTCGTATAGAATTTATATTGTTTTTAAAAGTATAAGAAAATTACCCAACCGGCCTGACTTCCAATATCTCCACCTATATACATAGTTTCATAGTTAAAGAATACATAGTCCCATACTCCCATCTTAAATCGATTACATACGAACGTTTTTGGCTTGAGAAGTTGACTATCCATTTTTCTGTGATATACATAAGCATGCTTCTAACACAGAAGCCAAGTGAGTTTTCTAATTTAAAACCCCACTTATCAGGCCTATGAGAATAGCTCATGCATCTAGTCAATTTCACGAGTTCATTAAATGGATCCATCTTTATTCCTCCTCAGGGGGACCATCTTTATTCCTCCTCGAGGGGGACGACGCCATGCCTAATTGTGACAAACCACACCATTTTCCATGGGGCATCTTTCAATCACAGGAACCTTCCTCTTTGTTTCCAAACAATATAGTCGAAGTCGATGGCAATCATCCATATGACTAGTTGATCCCACTCAATATTCATGCCAAAAGAATACTCGGATGAACGTTCACTTGGACCTTCACCTTGTTTTTGCTGCTTTCAGTCTCATGTTTGCTAGTAGTATTTTGAGAACTTAATCTCACCTACTGATACCATTTCCAAGAAATTGACCCCAATTTTCTGTCAGTATTAACCTTACAAGAATTAACTGAACTTCAAATCTCTAGAATTTAACAACCAAAATATAACTTTATTAACTATTACACATCAACCCGGACGAAAAGAAAATAATGTGTACCGAACTACTGAAGAACAAACTCTGATTATTTAAGCATTAAAAAAGCAGGCTTGTATTAGAATATTATTAGCTGTGAAGCTCTCTATATATTACAGTAATTTATTTAAAAGGCAAATTGAAGTAGGATCCAAATAGGCATAACAATGATGATATCAACTTTGAGTAATGGGATTGCCATAGAGAATAATTAGCTTCATCTATAAATTTACTCAAAAATCATTCTCAAAGCGTTCTAAATACAAGCTATCTCATAACTTATATTGTTACAAGCAATACACAATATATCACAACTATTTTTCTCTCTCTTAGTTTTGGCACACCTTGTACCGATTCCTCAAGCCTGAATGTACAAACTCCTCCCCCAACAAATGGTCATCTAACATCAACCAGATAGCAAACTCTAATATATGTACGATATATCGGTTGTAATTCTGTCCACTAAACACAAAGGTAATCTGTTGTGACTGTTTGACTTCTTGTTCACTCTGATGCCATCTAGAAGTATATATAATAATTTATATAAAAATGCCCACATTAAATGAGCAGTCAGATATATGCAAGTGAGTTCCTGTCGTGATTAGGTTGTGGCCGGCCTCTAGTAGGAGTTGGCGGTCTTTGATTATTAAGCTCCTACAATAGAAAAAACATGAATAAGAATAAGTATCGCATTCACAATTCAACAAAAGAATTTTGGGGTTGTTCAGATCCAAAACAACCACAAACTCACCATTGGTTTTTCTAAGTAAAGATAGTGCAACTTAGTATAAATTCTCTCTCACAATGACATTATCTCTCTATATAAAAAGTGGGTCGAATTGCCCAACTCAATGGTAACAAATAGTAGTTGTGATAGACGTACTATTCCATTTTAGGTACTTTAAAGAACAGTAAATTCACTATAGTTACTTTTTATATCCATCACATACACATATAATCAGAGTACGTGTTCGTGTCTGATGAAATGGTCTGCATTGGCAAGAGGTTATAGAAGATGGAAATATATGGATCAGGGAGTCCCACTTTTCTAGATTTGGCAATTTCAACCCATGTACTTACAAATGGGTCACTTCGGATTATTTTATTTCTAATATAATTAAAAAGGATTGGCCTAAAAGGGAGCAGTCAAGACAGTCAATGGGTCAAACAGCGTCTAAAGTCGTCAAAAAATGCAGAAAGTATGCATTTTTCCAAAGATAATTTTCTTTCGCAATAACTAGAAGCGAGAAATGTTTTCTGATACCTATAGGTTCCCACAAATTGACGAGATCTTAAGGTCCGACACAAGGGTAGCCAAAAACAAAAGTTACCTGCATCCAGGTGTCGTCTTGAACATGTTCCGGAGATGTGTCTGGTGAGTGAAGTGGAGGTGGCAATGGATGAATCAGTTTTGGAACAATTACTAATCCTCTGCCAACCACTAGTAAAGCCCCAGCATTGTTTGCAGTCCCTGAATGCCCACAATTAGTGAACCATTACCTTTATTTTCATTTGATAAAATCGTCCCAAAAGGTTGTCTTTAGATATTTTTTTGGAACATTTTTAAATAAAATATTGTTTCAAGGCGGAAGGCATAATATGTAAAGCTAAGGCTTACCACAATAGTTGGTGGCAGAGAAAAGGGTAATTAACTGCCCCTGGGCAAATCTTTCAAACCCATCCATCACGCATTCATGTGCTCTTATGATCAGCTGAAGTTTGTTTCTCTTACAAAAGTCTGTAACTCTATCAGGCTACAAAAGCAGGTATAATGCTTTACGGTCAGACACTATAAAATAAAGGTAACAAAATGCGCTGGTGGGTGGGTTGACTCACAAGCCAAAACAAAAATACTTGGGACGACTTGAAACCAATTAGGTTGACCCGGAACACTCTGTCCAAATTTTTGAATCTTCCGATAAGCAATTAGTGTTAACATGATTACAAATAAGAATATTTTAAATTTAATCCAATATTCAAGAAAAAAAATGAAGATTTCATGCCCTAAAAATGCACTTTGGTTATTTCAAGTTTTCAACCCATTTGACCCCGTATCCTGTTCACCTAATTTTCTTATCATCTCCAGTTCACCCGTTAAAAATAAAACATATCCCAAATTGACCCACTCGTAATCGAAATAACCACTTATACTATAAAGAGTAGAATCTCATAGGTGACGATTTATCTAGTCCTATCCGGATAACAGCATACATACCCCAAAAGTGACAAGACCGGGACCCCTAGCATTTGGTCTTAGACCTTCCACACTATCATTTTCCGTAGGATCGGACCTGCAGAAAGTAAAGGAGAAAAATACCATGTTTCATGAAAGTCTTGGAAGAAAACAAAAGGCGGAGTATGAAAGAAAACTTGCCATAACAAATCCATTAAGACAAGAGATCCAGCATCCATGGTTATTGGTCTCTCTATTTTCTCAATCTGCTCAACTAAATGTATCGACCTCCCTATGCCACCATGCATACATATTATCTTTTTCTCAATCAGTGCTGCAAGTGGAAGATGGTTAAATAGTTGATTGAACCGCGTCCACGCCCAGATCCCATCATTCTCCCCCTATGCATTATACAGAAACCAAGCCACTATAAAAACCTTCACCAAGAATAGTTGAACACATGAGGTGGCTAAACTGAACATGTAACAGGTCAAATTGGGTTGGGCTGACCCACAAGCATTTTTCTTATCCTTCTTTTCTGAACTATATAACTGATTATAGTGTCAAAAATGATTTAAAAAGAAAAAAGGAAAGAAAAAAAAACCTTTTTGGGTAAAGGAGGGTGGGGCAGTACCGCAGGTACTTATTCCCCTTTAACAAAACGTAGGAGGTTTTATGCCTTTAGAATACACTTTGGATGACTTTTGACCCGTTTTCATTGAGCTGTATTTTAAAGTTTAACCCTTCGAGCTATTAGAGAACACGTATAATTGACCCATTTACTCCCAAATGGGTCATAATTGCCACCTCTACGCTAACTGTGTTACCAATTACCATTCTCTCAATGCATTCAAGACGAAAACCAAAGAGTGCATTTATGTCCGCGGCCTCATGATTCCCACGTATTAAATGAACATTCTCAGGATACTGAATCTGAAACAGTATCAAGGACAAACATGGTGAATAAAGAATCGTAACTGGGATTATAAATTATAGGTGCAATGTTACAAGCATACTTTTAAAGCAAGAAGTAATGTGATTGTCTCCAAGCTATGTTGTCCTCGGTCAACATAATCGCCAAGGAATAAATAGTCGATATATCTGAGGGGTAGAAAAAAAATGGTCAATGGCCTTCGACTTCAGGACATTCTAAATTTCATACAGGTAAAATGCTAAAAGCCTAAAAGGCATTTAAATTCATGCATACGTCACGTCTCCAGCAGTAGATGGAAATCCATATTCATCAAACAATCGCATAAGATCACCAAATTGTCCATGAAGATCACCAAACACTTTGATTGGAGCTTTCAATTGAAGAACTGTAGGCTCGTGCAAAAATATTTGCTCAGCAGCATAGCAAAGCTCTCCCACTTCATAAGAATCAAGGAAAAACCTCCTGTTCGCAGGAGGTTTCCAGTTCCGAGGCCTAAGCAAATTAGATATGACCTGCAAATAGATGCATTAACATTCAGAAACTTGGCAACAACATCTCGTGATTTTTCTGTTAGTAAAATGGAGATAATAAAAGTTGTAATCATACCTTCTTATGCAAGCCTTGAGGTGACTTCTGCCTTGTGAACTTTCTGGTTGGATATGATAGGTCATTTTGTGAAGGAATCATTCGTCTGCTCTCATTTTCAAATTGATCCAATGATAATTGCCTTACCAACCCACCAAGATTTCCCAGAGTCTCTTTAGCAACCACAACCTGCAGCATATAAACACCATGCTTTTCTATAATACAAAAGAAAGAATCCAATAATTGAACTTAAGGATGGAATGGAATGGAATGGACAAGGTTGAGAAGACATACAGCCCTTGGGTGAAGCCTAACGTCTCCCTCTGCATCACTACCCTCTGAATTGTTTTCTGCGGGTTGTGAGTCATCTGAAACTGGTATTTCATTTGGATTTGCAGCGTGTGCCTGTGCAGCTTGCCACACAGCATTAGCAGCCTTAGCTTCAGCAGCTGAGGCTTCAGCCAGCCTCTCCATAGATTCTCTGTTAATACTAGAAAAGGTAAAAACTGATCAATTTGGGAGATTTGTACCTTAAAAGAGTTAATCTAGAGAATCTAATTATAAAGTAAACGAGTCATAAGGCCAGAAGTCATCTGCAATGTATCTAAACCATAAACCCTTCTAAATCACCTTAAACTAAATGCTGATAAATTGAAATAATATGTCTGTTGTAATCACACTTGACAGACACAAAAAATTAAAAACAATTGGACAAAAATGTTTGCGGGTCAGTCCAAACGACCATCCTATTTACTCGAACAACCCACTTTAGAGCTCTACTCATAGTACAATGGGAAACACATACCAAATATCAATATACAGAAGATTGCAGGGCCAAATTTCGAAACAGGCCTAACCTTGAACCACCAGAGGAAGGACTCCCTGGCTTACTGTTGGGGGACATAGGATCAAAAGGGCTCAAACTGTTTGAGCTGGGACTGTTCACATTTGAGGTGCTTTCAGGTGTTAACATTGGAGAATTAGCATCAGGCAAATTCTCTGCAATTAGAAAATCATCTAACAACACATCTGCAATACATGAAACAAACACTATTATTATACTGCAAAATCTCTTGACAAATCACTTGGGTTGATAAAACATAAACATGATTTGACATGTTGCTTTCTTCCAAGTTACATAATAAGTTCTTGTCAATGTTTCCTTGGAAAAGGGTATTCTACGAAGTAAATTTACCTCCTCTAAGACCACCATAGATGTATAGGCGAGCACCAATAGATGAAGCAGCATGCCTACAACGACGCATGAGCTCCAAAGAAGGATCCTCGGTTTGGCCCTTGTTACTGCGTGAAGAAGTCACCATCCCATGTCTATCTAACCAAACTCCAGCAGCAGTGTCCAGCACTACAAAATGTAACCAATTTGCAAAAGATATACCTTCTCTTAATGATTTGATTACAATATATTCCCTACATAAACCAGGTTAAACAACTAACCTGCAGCAGCTACTTCACCATCTACTGCTCGTCCTCCCCTAAGAACACCTCCTGTAACATGCAATCTAGCACCAACAAAGACCTGATGACCAACAAGACGATTTTGAGAAAAAAATACCTTAGAAAATAAATGATTGTAACAGACACAATGCATACAAACTGTAACGATTCAAACATAACAATATAAAAATAAAAACAAAGTTCAATAAAAGTAATAAAAATAAAAAATCCTCCAGATAACAAAAGAAAAGGCACATACACATTCATTAAAGGTTGCAATTTCAACCAATTTACCTGATAATGGTTGATTCAGGTCATGTTTTGCATTACCTCTAACTTCGTTAAAAATGGAAGAGCTCAAATGGGTTGAGCTGGTCGATAGTGAACCAAAGTGTATATAGATAAATTACTACCTACCCATAAATTTCTCGAAAAACGAGAGAAAATATATTTTGGCATGTATTATAAATGATGTGCCTTGACTTGACCCGTTCCGACCCGGTTGCTAAATGTTATAAGTAATTAAGTATTACTTACCGCGGCATGTTGATACCTTGGTGATGGTGCAACTCCAGGTGCAAGTGTCCATTCCCATTGACCATTTCTATGCATAAGCAATCCATAAGCATCTGCTAACGGCTGCAAATGCACATAAACAAAACCATTAGCTCCATGAAATATATATAACTTACCAGTAATACAATTTGTTATGGAAACGCTTTATATTTTGAACACGGTTTGATATTGTAAGTTCAAATTTGCTATCTTTATTATTATTTACTTTACTTATGATATATAAATCTTTCAATAACATCTATATTTACAAACGTACACCATACGATGATACATTCACAGACATATGATACAGGGAAAATGGAGAATGTGAATCCCTACTAAAATCGTACAAATTTGCTACTCAAAAACTAAAAATTAAAATGCCGCATACACAGTATAGTAATCAGTATGACACCGATAAGCCTAATCAATAACAATTTGACATACCGTGCCAGAGATGTCTCTTCCACCACAAAGCAAAAACATACCGTCTGAGCGGGCACTAGCAGTTGCATACCTGCAAAGTGTAAGATACAAACAGTAACATTACATAGGAGTTAAATGTCTAATTTTCACAGATATAAAATTTGTTAATGGGATAACTAAGTTTATCCAATCTGTTTTATATAATTATACATATACATATATAATAAGCCCAGTCATTCTAGATTCAAAACTACCAGCAGAAGACTAATTAAAACTAAATACAAAATCCATCTTAGAGAGCATGACCAATTAATTGTACCCTCAATAAATGGGTTCCTGCAATTTCAAAGTGCTCCCAAAAAAAATTATACAAACTTATAGAACAATAATAAATAACTTCTAGTTTCAACAACCATACTAAAGATTATAAACTAGAAGGTTCAACAACTATACAGAAAAAGGACATTAAAATCAAAGAAGGACCAACCAATGTTTTGGTACTTTACTCATGTATAAACTGCATACTTACATTCTAGCAGAAGGTTTATCACCTTCTGGATTCAGTCTCTGCCAAGCGTATGGTTTTTGAGCAGTATCCAAAGCCCACGCATCTGAAAGCACTTTCTTTCCTAGAAAATAAGATATTGCTATTTTAAATTTATGAATAAATACCGCCTTTGGCCTGGAGGATATGTGGGGAAGTGGGTGCAAGTCTCACTTGACACATGTGTACATACTATGTGGTATATAATTGGTGATGTGTAGTGTGTTAGTATTTTCTGTTCTAAAAGTTTCAAATGAATTAACAGAAACATCCTGCCTAATCTTGTTCCCCACATTAACGAAATCGGGAATTTGAAAAGTAAGTAGACAAGTAAATGACATTTAAGCATAAAAAATTTTGACGTAATAGAATTATTCAACAATACATAGCATTTCAACAATTCCGAAACACTTCCAAGTGAATAGAAAGTGCACAATATCTCATTAGAAACATTAAAGTAAATACGTTTCTCTCAACAATAAACTAACCATCATTCCCGCTAACAGAAACAAGGTAACGTTGGCCTACCAAGTCCATCACATGGCCATAACGCGGGCCAGGACCCTGCCCACGAACAACAACCCTGCACTCCAGAAAAGAAACCAGACCAACATTAAAGATAAGATCCAACAACTAAACTCTAAATAAAAAAATCAATGTTTGTATTATATATAGACAACGTTTTGATTGAACAAAAATTACCGATGCCATTTGTATTTGTCATTCGTCAAGTCAAGCACATAAAGATCATCTGTCGAATGCCCAGCCGGTCCGATCCCCCCCTAAGGACACACCATGAATTTATCAAATCTCAAAACGTAAACTCTGTATAGTGTACACATTTAATCATAAATCTAAATTATTTAATCACCTGAAATACAACCATTGTTCCAACAGCAGCAGCTGCATGAGCAGCCCTAGGTGATGGCGGCTCCCCAGCCGGTCGAATTCTACAAAACTTTCAGCGATTAACATCCCAATTCTATGTTAAAAAAAGATATAAAAATAAAAAAAATTGGGCCAAGTTCCATGGAAATGCATGCAACTTATCGTGTACTCTAATTGTATGTAGAGTATATTCAGACAGTCTTATGTGTGTAATAACTTTAAATGCTTTTATAGTATGTATCTGACATCCTATAACCTGGAAACCGATGACACAGTGTGCCCGCTAGGATTAGGCGGCAGCGTTTAAGATTGCAATATCTTACAAAAATTATAGAATTACCCGTACTTGATCAAGGGATCGCCAGATACATACAATAACAAGAATTCAAACTCGATCACACATATGACCGTTTGGAATTAGGCTACCTACAATGACAATACACAACAAGTTGAATTGAATACATTTCCATGCACCTATCCCTAATTTATTAAATAACTAAAAATTGAACCAACCTGGTCCATTTCCTTGTAAGAACATCATACACATGAACGGAGTTCGTCACACCATCTAACCCTAAACATTTCACCATATCAACATAAAATCAATAATTTTACCAGCTAATTATACAAAATGTACACATATAACAATAATTCAAGTAAAATGATGATAAGATTACTGATTCCGGGGACAGCAGACGACGGACCACCACCAATTGCAGTAGCACCACCGAATAAAATCAACCTAGGGCCTTGAGATTTGGTAGCAGCAACAGCGGTGAGAGTGTGACCGCAACGAGGACCAGGTGCATCATCGTCTGAATCCCAAAATGTTTGTAATTGACGGTAATTTGGAGCTGGTGCTAGCCAGGGTTTTGAGCTCATTGAATCCATAATTCTCTAACTAAACCCTAAATTCACTGTAACTAAATATGTTTGCACTAATAATAAGTATACAATACAATACAATAAATAAAAGAATTAATTGAAGTTGGATTAATTGATTAAAAAACGGTTATGGCCGTGAAAGAGGTGGTTGATAGCTGGATTAGTGAATTTTGTGAATAAATTAATTAAAAATTAAAACATAAAAATGTGTTATTAGGTGGAATCGCACTGGAGAGAAGGGGGAAAATGGGGGAAGAGAAGAGAGCCGAGATAATAGGAGAAAGTGGGGGCTTGAAAAAGGCGGATCAGGAGGACTGGAATCTAGAAGTCTTTTTGGAATCGGTACTGGTTTTACAGAGTCAAGTCATACTACCGAATACCGATAGACCCTTTTTAGTTTTTTTTTCTTTTTAAATCTTTAACAAATATAATATAACTATTTATTTAAAAACTTTGTTTTGTGAAATTCAAAAAAATTATGCAAGAGTGAAAGAAATAATCATTTATATGTGCTAAGAATTACTACAAGACTCGATTGGTTCTAGGTTATTGAAGTTCTTAGTTTTATGTCTTCTCTATCGTTCTATATGCTTTAGTGTAAGTGTCTTTGTGCAATAATTCACGAATTAGATGATGCGGAGCGCATACCCAATTAAATTCCTACATTTCAGGGTCAAACAAAAATAGTCACATCACTTTTTGGGTCCTAAGAGCAACACCCTTATTGGGGTCCAAGCCTCCAAAGGGCAGAACTCCTGACTACGATCCCGGAAAAACATATTCACACATAACTGTTTTCTAACTATTAACTTGTTGACACTTATTTATACTAAACCATACGCATTTTCTGGAAAAAAAAAACACAGATTCAAAGATTTTGTTGCCAAAACTTTTGAATACTCTCATATGCGATGGCGACGGCGAGAAGTGACGATAGTATTGGTATGTATGAGAAAGCGGACTATACAAAGTGTTGAAATATTATTTTATAATTGTTGTTTGTTTAAATAGTTTATCTATTTCAAAACAAACACCTACACATATAATTATGTTTAGTAAGCCAAATTGTTTTTATGTGGTGTACTACACAAGCTAAATTTATCTAATGACAGCTAAATACATAAGCCAAATATGATTTAAATAAAGTCGGTCATTAAGTTAGCTATTTGATGTTATTGATTTTTTTTTTTCATGTGAATTTGATTTGCATAGTCATATGTCAAAGTAGTTAGTAACTTTAGAGACTATTTAATACAACATAACGACCATGATTTGAAATTTCACAATTGAATATGAAATAATGATTAAACATAGTTGAATAATATAACATATACATCAATGATGAAAAAACAGCAATTATTTTATGGGCTTTTCTATTCAGAGTTTTTCAAACATGATTTTGAGTCTAAAAAAATAAGAGATTTTTTATGACTTTTGTCTCTAAACGCAAAGAAGGAAAACAAACGCTCTGACTCTGAAAAACCTCCTATTCAATCAGAGATAAGACGTTTTTAAGTGGTTTTTTTGAGAAAACAAATAACGCCTTACATTCAATATCATGTGATGTCGCACTTGTTCTCGGAGTGTATTATTCAATGACCATAAAGTTGATTACTACATTTGTTTATATTAAACAAACTCGTGTTAATATGTAATTATCCATTATTATAATGCTGGAAGGCTTAACTAATACGGATATCAATCTTAATGAATGGTCTTCTTATGTAGGCAAATAGTACCAAACTATTCTAGTAATTTAGTTGAAGGGGACCCATACTCTAAAAGATACTTCCTCTTATGGATTTTTAGAATCATTTTTCCCTTTTACTAATTAAATCGAAAGAGATACCAAACTAGCAAATCGTAATTTTTATAAACGAGCAAATGGTAGAGGCTTTCCCTCTTCATGTTATCCATGAAGGGCAAAGTCTTCATTTGACTCAGATGCACGTGTCTTAACCGGAATATTTCGTGATCATTTTCGGCTCTTTTCCTGGTCAGCATGTTTACCTATAACAGCCTCGAGTTGATTATGATGCATTGACCGTCCAAATCCAAATTTTATATATGAATCATGTATAAGGTTGTGACATATAGAGGGACAAAGTTCTCAAATTTATCACAAGTTTTTTAGATGAAAATTACATATTTTATGGTTCTATATCTATAAACTTTGAATGTAGTAATGGTGAAAATAGATAAGGACAATCACAGATACTAGTTTTTGATGTGGATAAAGCAATCCTGAACGTCATAAGGTAAAACCAGCCGAAACCAAGTAGCCAGTCACGTCGGACATCCCCTAATTGATCGAACGGTTTGAAACTATTAACTCAATTTGATTTAGAGCTTGCAGTTATTAACCAGTCACCTTAATAGACCAAGTCAATGAGCTTGTGCATGTTAAGACGATAACTACAATCTGTGAAGCTTGTGTGACCAAATAACCGTATGATAAAGGTTTCAAAAAAAAAAAAAGAAGCTAATACTACAAAAACATAGGAGTTCCATATTCACTCAGGAACAGGGATTGGGAAACCTTGAGTGAACCTCATCAATGTCTGCAATGATTTCTGGAGTAAGATTGATATCGCATGCATTAACAACCTGTTCAAGTTGCCATATTTTTGTAGCTCCAAAAATGGCACTGCTCAACAGAGGGTGTCTTAAAACAAAGGCTGCCCACAATTACAAGAAAAAAGTAAACAAATGAAAAGCATCAAGGTGAGTATGGTCAAAATTACCTGGTAGCACATACCTAGATTATTAAAACTGTGTGATACCGCTAGTACCATATTAAAGGCAAGCCCATCTTGAGTTTTAGTAAAAATAAGTTTATAGTTACATTCCTTCAATATCATTTTCCTTTGTTGTAATTTCTCATATATGGGCCCCAAATCCGGTTACTACTTACAACTACATGCGCATTTCTGCCCATCTGTAATCTATAATTTTGCATATTATTTCCATTTTTCTCAGTTAAAAAGACAGTATAATATGTTTCAAGATTGAGCCAAGGTAGAAAACCATACTAGTGTCATGAGATACTAAGAAAGCATCAACTACAAAAGTAACAATACACAGGGGGGAGGTGGTGTAAAGCATACCGATTGCAAGAGATACTGGATGGATACCATAATGCTCAGCAATTGAAAGGTATGCCTGCAAATTTTGTTGGATCAGAAGATGTAGTAAGAATGAATTCATATTTATCATTACTTATATACTTTATAGAAAAAATCACAGTTTCTAATCGAAATTTATAATTTGGCCCATAGATAATAAACACACGATCTTAATGCCTTCATCCAATCCACTTATCACAAACAAAATCATATTCATATTCATATAAACAATATGATATAATGCAAATATATACTATTCAATGCTTACACATTATTGTGACTGTATCATTTATCTTTTGGCTTGTGATTCAGGATTCTTTGTCACGTTAACAGCAGCTATTTTACAAATTGTCAAGCCAACATATATATGCCTATATGGCCTTCAAATGGGAGACAGACATCTCCGATGCCAGATGGTAAGTAGGATGTCCATACGCGGATTTCATTTTTATAAATAATTAAATACAATGATCAAATGTCTAAAACTGCAACCGTACTGACCAAATAGTTGAAATCAGAAAATCAGAGTCTAATCATCATTTGTCTTATACCAACAGTAAAAGGAAACGACGCTGTGACGCTACAAAGTATCAAAGGTTAAACATATAAATCATTGATGTGAATTTCCACAAACTACGAGATTGGATTTACCTTTGTAGCTTCTCTAATAGTGCGGTTTGATAGATTGTATCTGGATTCCCCTTCTGAATACCTGCCTCTGAAAAGATTTAACCGAGCATCATATGCACCACCATCAGGCGAGAGATACTTCCCAGAAAGCAAACCCATTGCCAGAGGGCTATAAGCCAATAAACTAACCCTAAAAGTTAATAAAAGAACACCCAAAAAGCACCATCAGCAACAAAGTGGGTTTCGGATGATAGAAGTGTTTATAACTTGGAGTTAACGTTGCATTAATGGTTACCGCGGCAAACATACCTCTCCATATGACAGCACTCTGCCAATCCTGAATCAAAATTTCGGCATAGCAAGCTGTACGAGTTCTGCAATACAAATAAACATTTATACAAACAGTCATACTAGAGGTAGAAAATTGGGAGGATTGGGCGGCTTGGGTACTGGGTCAAAATGCCTTTTAATCTACTTTAAAACAAATTCTGCATAGTTAGCACCCTAATATATTTCGCAATAATCTAACTTTTACTAAAGCGATTCAGGAGGTTTTATGCATTTGAAATAACTTCAGATGACTTTTGCCCCCAAATGACCCTACAACCTATTTAACCACATTTTTTGCTAAATTTCGCTCAACCAGTTTGACCTGTTTGATTAAGTATGACCCATTTCCCAAATGGGTCAAGATTTGGAAACCAAAATCAACTGATACCACACCTGAACAGATGCTATCCTTGGATAAGCGGGATTATTCTCAGCAGCTTGTAGGAACTTCATGACCCCATATGGTGTTTCGTTACTGACACCAATGAATCTGATCTACACAAATGCTTATCCCCTGTTGTTAGGTTATGCTGATTCAATGCACAATGATTATTAAGGGTGACTTACAGAGATGATTACCAACCTTACCAGCATCAACTGCTCTACCTAGAGCATCAAGTTGTTCATCAAAACTAACAGGATTAAATTGTCTGGCAGGATCATAATCGGTTTCTCCAAACATTGGGACATAGCTGCAAGCATTTCAAGGAAATCATATGTAGCAGGTAGAAACCATAAGGTACCATGTGAGATGATCTACGTGTACACGTCAGATCTTGATATCATTGATGTTAATAAAAAAGATAGTATACAAACCGATCAGGCCAGTGGATTTGATAAAGATCAATATAATCAGTCTGTGCTCGCAGCAAACTGCATCAGCTCTCCAATATGCAAAAAGCATCCATCAATTCCGTTAGATCAACTGAAAATTACCAAGGTATGTAAAGACATATCATACTATTAGAGTACAAAACTATCAATCACTAGGATTGAGACATAAACAAAGCTAAAATATAGGAAGTGCTGCAAAGTCCAATAGAATCTCACACGTGTTTAAATATATATGCAGTTGCCAATCAACTTTATTCTGCATCTGAAAATCATATACAAGCAACAGGCCAACACCAACCATATAGTTACTTCAAGATATGAAGATAAAAGCATGCACATGAACAATAGGAGTATACAATTGTTAGCTCTCATGAGTCAGCAAAAACAGCAAGCAAAACTTATACTTGAGACTTTATTAGCTATATGACTCACCAAACTAATACACCATGGGCATATTTGCATACGGTATACACTAGTATTATTGTAGAACAAGTACACTGTCAGACTTAATAGTTATGTCACCTAACCTATTGTCGATAGCCTCCGTTATATTTCTGCTATCCAAGCTTGTCGGTCCACCTCGAATCCACGTCATTTGCCCAGAAGGGCCACTAACCTGCAATTTCAAGTTTCATAATCAACAAACAACCTCTATTATTAACCTATAAATAGTTAAGCCTGTCAATATCATACAAGTAGCCAATTCCATACAAAACTTACTCGAACACGAATAACGTTTATCACGTTTCATTACATTACACAGTTATTTACTTACAACCTAACAACAATTACCAAAATTATTAAATGAAGCAATGATTAAACAAAAAACCTTAGAGGCGAAAACGAGATGATCACGAGGTATATTTCGATCTCTAATCCAACGGCCAAAATATTCTTCACTCCTTCCCTGTGTTTCTGCACGCTGTGGCACTGGATACCTGCATACATATTAATTAATTAAATTTCAGTAACATAATACTAATCAAATTAACCAGTAAAAATTATACTTTAAAAAATAATAAAATAAAAACCAAAAGAGATTATTAGTGTACATTTCGGCAGAATCGAAGAAATTGATTCCGGAATCGAATGCTTTGTCTAGAAGTTTATAGGATTGAGATAACGAATTTTGCTCACCAAACGTCATCGTTCCTGTTAAACAAATATTTCGAGTTAATTTATACTTCCATTAATGTAAGAGAAAAAAAATGATGGATAAGGTTGAGGAATAATACCTAAACAGAGCTTTGAAACAACGAGATTGGCAGTTAGGTTTGAGAGAGGAACCGCCATTGTAACTCAATCTTTGAAAACAGAAGTAGAAATGAACACAGTTTTTGGATGTGCTTCAACAGAGAAGGCTAAATATTCGAAGAACCAACATTCCTTCAAACCCCACTTCATCTAAAACTTTTAAAATTATATAGCTTACAAACGATTTGTCAAAAAAGTTATAAAAATTATATATTTAAAATCAAATTCTTTTTATCTTTGATTATAATTCGACAAGTTATATTTTTCACAAACTTTTTCTTTTCATCTTTTGTCGGGTCTAAAAAACGTCCCGTATATAATCACATTGATCTATGATAAAAATATAAAGTTGATACACAATTATTTATAAATGGTATATGCTAATTAACATGTGATTACGTTTAATTTTCATTCTCATGAATAAATAAGTAAAATTTTGAAAATTGATTTGTTTTCAACCAAAATCACACGTGATTATGATTTGTTGTTTAATTACATGTGATTTGATATATAATCACACGTGATTTTTAATTGAATTTAAAATTCATATATAGTGAGTAATTACTTGTAGATGATAATACACATATGATTCAACTTGATATTTATTTTACATGTATAATTACGTTTTAGTCATATGTGATTACTACAATAATATTTTTAATCATAATACAATTCTAATCACGTGTGATTTACAACTTTAAATTGGTCAAATAAAACTATTTCCATGTGATTTTTAATCTTATAATTCGTAAATATAATTATTTAATGTGATAATAGTTAGTGATTTAACATTACGAATTTATAACACTCATTGAAAAATAAAAAATAAAAAATCGTCAAAAGTCTATCATGTGATATATTTAATTAAAGATAAAAACACGTTAATTTCAATAATGATGTAATTTTTATAATCTATAAATATACTATTTATGAATACTATTTGTGAGATATTTAGTTTAAAAAATTTGAAAGTAAGTATTTGTAATAAAACAATCTTATTAGTCACCCAATTCTTCAAAATATTGAACTTTTCTCTAACTTTGGGATGCTTATAAATTCGTTAAAATAAAAGGAGGAAAAGGAATAAAAAAATGGAGATGCAGGGGATCGAACCCTGTACCTCTCGCATGCAAAGCGAGCGCTCTACCATTTGAGCTACATCCCCAATTTGCCTACTTAAGTAACTTACATTTTATATATAAGGTTGGTTATATGAGTTTACCGTGTTGTTAACCTGTTAAGATGGAAATGTAAGAAAATAATTGTAATTCTATCATCAAAGTGTAAACATATTTGGGTGGTAAGGAAAAGGGTCAGAAACAACAGGAACATATGATATTATGATTATGATTAAACGGTATACATTGAATCCCAAAAAAGAGTGTTTGTCCTCTCGAATTAACTTGAACATCCTCAGTTTACCCGTTTATATACACAACTAAACTCTTCTTAATTTCTGTAGTACATAAACTTACTTAAAGTTAGAATCACATACTGTATTATGTTCTCAATAACAGTTTGGTTTTCTTGATCACTTGATCAGGACCGTAGCAACTCACCATCAGTCCACAAGTGTTAGAAGTGGATTTCGTATTAAAGATCCTAAGCAGACTATTAACCATAACAAGCCAAATGATTTGAAGGACTTTAAATATCATATAACTTTTCAATATACAAGTTCACAAAAAAAGGCCGAAAAGATCCTATGTAATTAATCATGTCGATTAAACTTGACACGAATCTATACTACACATACATACATACATACAATTGACTAAAACTGCTCGAATGCACAACATATGATTCCCAAATCTAAGCCTTTTCTGTTATGTGACGAAAATTAGCAGAAACATTAGGATACTTCTTAAAAGACTCCAACTCAAAAGGAACCACAAGCGACTTCATATTAGCTTTTGCACCATTCGCTATTAGTACCATCGCCACTTGTGCATTCCCCGCCTCAACAGCTCGATGAAGAGCCGTGTAGCCACTACCATCTACGAAATCAACCCGAGCACCATGATTTAGCAACACCTTCACACAATCCATATGACCCTTAAACGCGGATCTATGCAAAGGGGTCCAACCATTTTGATCTTTTCCGTTCACTTTTGCACCATTTACCAAACACTTTTTCATTTCCTCAACGTCTCCTTTTCGTGCACATCGATGCAACACATCACCCAAATGTAACATATCGTATAAACTAGTATGCCTGTTTTCAACTGCAAGAGAATATGCAGTCTTTCCTTCTTTATTCACTGCGTGTTTCACATAAGTGGACGAGTTTAGCAGAAACTCAACGGCATCCATATGCCCATTATAAGAAGCACAATGGATCGCACTCCAACCGTTCTGATCTACCAAATTTGGGTCAGATCCTAAAGTGATTAAAAATTCAAGTACTTCAACATAACCATGACTTGCACCAATATGAAGAGGTGTTTGGCCTTTAGAATCAACTTGATTCACATCTAGATCTAAATAGCCCATACACAAAACTTCCATTATATCTACTCGGTTCATAGAAGCTGCAACGTGCAATAACCTGTCATTTTCTTGGTCAATCACACAACTGGATTCTACCAGAATCCGAATTGTGTCAATATCTCCAGATTTGACCGCCATAGATATTACAGAATCATCTTCTAGATCACGTTTGTTGACATCAGCACCAGAATCTAGTAAAGACGAAACAACGTATGAACTCCCACTCATAGCAGCCGGTTTTAACAAACTAGTGAGCTGTGATTCATTGCACCAAGAAATCGCTTTAGATAAAATAAAAGCGATTTCTAAAGTCTTTGAAAGTGAAGAAGATATTAGAAACTCGACCACATGAGGCCCGACAAATGAAATAGGAATTGTGACATCTTTGAAAATATGTGGGCCGGGTCTAGAAAACAAACGTCGTAGATCTTCTTGATTGGCTTTCCCAGTTGGTAACATGGATGATCGGACTAGAACGTTGTCTGGTGGGGTCCCAAGTGGTGGATGATCACACGGTTTAGATAAAATCAACGTGAAAGACATCGTACCAAGAGGAGGAATTATGGAAAATAATTGTGTGAACGACAAGATTGATGGGTTCGTCGTGTTTAAAGAAACTGCAACGGACATCGTGTGCATCAAGTTTGTTAACCGAAAAGTTGTAGAGCATTTTTGACCTTTGGTGAAGACTAGGTTCACCTCCTTTACATCAGCCTTCACTAATCTGTCCATTAATTTTAGGCAAATTTTGAAACGTCTTAGTTCTGATAAGAATAAGAAAGATGAAGATGGGGATAGGTGAGATCTAGTGCAAAAGTTATGTTATTTTGAATTAATAATTGTTGGTTTATTATAAAATATATACTACTTTGACATTTAGGAAGATGGTTGGAAGAATGAGAGTGATGGCATGAAGAAATTTTAAAATCTTTGTATACAAGTCTAAAAAGTTATGACATTGAAGAAAGACTTGATTAACTATTTTGAATTGACCAAAACCGGTTAATAATATTGTTTACAGAAAGATTGTTGAAATTTTTCCAATCAATGAAAATTTTCAAAGTATTTTTTTAGATGATATTAGGAACGAGTCTCCAATATTCTAATTGGTTTGTGTAAGTGTAATACCCTAAGTAAGTTTAGATATTATATCCATGTGGGACGGGTTATTACACTTTTTACCAAAAATAAAACCTTGAATCATGTGAATTATCAGCAAGAATCCGTTATATGCAGCTTCTCATTCTATTATTTGCATAAATAACTGCCTAGAAAATACTGAGAGTTAAGAGTTACTAAATAGATAAATTTAACTATATGGTCTAATTTAGTCTCCAATATCTTGATTTGGACAAAATCTACAATAATATCAATTTTGGTCAAAGATCTCGCTCTATCACATCAATTTGGAGCGAATTGTAGTATAAAAAATCATTCTTGGTTCGCTCCAATTAAATACCTAACGATTCGCTCCAATTATTAAAAAATACACACGAGTTCGCTCAAATGTTCAACAATTTGCTCAGATACCTTTTGTTAAGAAATACACATTAATTCCCTTAAATGACCAACAATTCGCTACAATTATTACAAAATACACATGAATTCGCTCAAATGTCAAATAATTCGCTCAAATGCCTAAAATGTGATAGAGCGAGATTCTTGACTAAAATGGATATTTTTCAAGATTTTGTCTATAATTAAATGTAGGAGGTCAAATATGACTATACAGGTAATTTTCGTTAAATATTCGGGGGTTTAATGGGAATCAAACTTTCCCATTAAAGTTACAACCTTGAAACTTTATTTCATTGGTCTTTTTCGTCTTTATATCTCTCAGTCACAAAGGGTTATCCCTTGGATCCAAGATCTACCACTCTGCAGTAGATTCAAGGTGGTTTACCTAAATAGGATTTTTTTTTGTCGGTAGGTAATTTTCTCTGCTAAATATTAAGAGTACTCGCAGAGTTGAAGGGATTAAAGGAGACAATAATAAACATGGGACCACTATAATAGAAAATTAGGCCACTGAGTAGATGGATCTGGAAAAATTTGTAAGTTAAGACAACTAATTTGTTATTATATACTAAAGTATACAATAATATTCCGGTATCTAGAATATATATACTACTGATAGTATTTTCTAATGATCAAAGCCAATGAACATTTTCTTGATATTAAAACTTAATGATTCCAAGTCAATCGCCATCAAGCGTTCTTATTTTTGAAAGAAAAGTCTAACGTCAACGCAAGAAAACAAAGGTTGAAAATTTCTGTACCCGACGATTGGTGGTTAAGAGTTTGAAGACGTCATTAGCCAATAATTATAGTACCAACTTGTGTATTAACTACCAGAAAACAAAAGATAATCAGATTTCGTGTTTCTACTGCACGCTTTGACAAACATTACTATTTGTCTTCAACCCTGCAGTTAAAGGTTGAATTGATGTAAGCTGTTATGCAATGTAATTAGTAAAACCCAATATAGTAATAGTTCAATTCTTAGTATTTGTTACCAGTTGGTTTTCAAATGGTGTAAGTGGAGGTGGAATTTTGACCCGTTTACTTAAGGTGTTTATTCAAAGATCAAAAATATGTATGTCATAATACATCTTTTCAATCATGAAATACACATAAACTATTAGTTCAGGATTACTTTTTCAAAAAAGACTAAAAAGAGTTTTCGGGTCAACATAGCCAGGCCCATCTTTATTTCATCCCAAACCCATTTGTGACCCACCCGTCTTGCCACCTGTAGGTGTAACTGTGTAAGAATGTATAAAGGATCGTCCATTAGAAAGATAAAAACAAATAAGAAGGGACAACATAACTTTTGAGCCTTCATATGCCAACCGATTCTGCTAAAGATCTCACCAATTTGAGAGCTGTGTCCAACAAGATGTAGTACGAGGCCAATAACTATACATGTTACTGTCATCTTAATTTTTATATGAACAAACCTCACAAGGAAAGACAAGCTAGAAATCTAAAAGTTTTAATTATATATTGTTCAAAAAGGTTCTTTCGTTTGTCATTTCAGCATACATCCTTCTATCGGCACCATCTTAGTAAAAGTAGTTGCATACAGAACATAAATACTTGGTAAAAATGGTAGGCATCTGCAGCCTAGCAATGAGGACTCCGATATCGGGCCGTATGGTATTTTGGGCCTGATCCTGAAGTATGTGACACGTCATCAAAAACCGTCCAAATAACGTAGTATTTCCCATGTTACCTTTCGCTAATCAGCAGTTCATGTTACATTTAACTGGTCAGCGAGTCATGTTAAGTTTATAAAGTCCATTCTCTTTGATTTAAGCTATCAACTAGAGAGCTTTAAAGATGGGAAACAAATGAGCTTCAAGTCTGCGCTTAAATCATTAATAAATAAATGGCCCAAACATTTATGTTAAAATAAATTATATCTACTAAATCAAGCATTTACCAGATTCTTGCAAATTAAAGTTATGGGCCCATTGGGCCCTGGACTAATGTATCAAGATATTGAATTTAAACACTAATAAGCCCATTTCTAAACGTCTAACTCATACATTTCCATCTTGTTTTGATATGTTTTATTACAACTCAAATATATACCGTTTCTTGAATATTGCAACGGTTGCAGCAATCACTATTCACTATAGTTAATAAATATTATTTATTTTATCTTTACTGATGGATAATTTAAATATTTAAGAAATAATGAAACACTTCAATCAAATTATATGCGGAACTCAAATAGTACATAACTCAAGTGGTTACTTACAATATTACGTAATGCAATCATTTCAGGGGTGTTCAATATTCGAATCATAACCGAAAAATATCGAACTGAATTCAAATTTAGTTTTTGATTTTAAATTTTTGAATTCGGTTAAATCGAAAATCGAATTCAAATTAATAATATATTAAATTATTAATATATGTAGTATATATTTAAATTTTCTAAAAAAGTCTATTCACATTTCAATGGTAAATTAACTTCACGTCTTTCACTTTCCACACTAGTGAAACCCTAGCACACTACCAATTACAAGCCGAAACTGATTTTTTATGGTTATTTGGTTTTTCTCTTATTTTTCTTTGGTTAAATTCAAATTTGATTTCCGGTTCGGTTTCGGTTTGAAAATCTAACTTCAACTTTCGATTTTGCTCTCAAAAATTTCAAAACCGTAAAATCCGAACCAAATAACTCGAAGAAACCGTAAACCGAATTGATGAACACCCCTACATCATTTCGAATACAAGTTGTTTACAATAAGTATAACAACCATTAACCTTTTAAAGCTCTTTATTTAAGAATATCAACAATAACAAAATTAATTTTGGAATTTGTTGATCTTATCATATCAACTATATTATTATTGTATATTTGTTACAATCATAGTAAACAATATTCAACTAACTGATGTAGAGATAAAAACATGAGCCAAAACAATTTGAACAAAAGGATGGTAACATGATGTAATTTGATTAAAAGTAAACAATAATGTGCAATTAATAAAGTTATTAATAATTAATAATAGATATATAATAATTGGTCTATCTATCATTACACAACCTAAAAACCTATGAGAATTTAAGGTTGAGTTCTATTATTATATTGTAATAATGTAATATTGCCTAGGAAATCATCATGCATTAATTACAAAACAAGATGGCAAACAAAGAATCAATTAAAGACAAGAATAGTTAAATAAGAATATAATCATATATGGTGTGAAAGGTTAACAACCGACCAAATTAACTACATAACAAATTCCACGGCTTGGATCAACTAAAATTTGCTATCTCACATAATGATAGATATTCATTTTGATTCTATTAATTAATAATAATAATAATAAATATAAATAGTAATTAAGTTTAAATTAGAAACCATTAAACCAATAAATGGGTGTTATTATTCAAAAGAATCATAAATAAACAAGTATATATAAATTTTCAAAAAATATTATTAAAAGATTAAATTTGAGAAAAATATCAAATGTGTATATTGTAATGTTATGTAAATATATAAGGTTCTCAGGAGAAGCTACATTATTAGCAGAAGAAGAGACAGACGATTTCAGTAGTTCATTTATGTGATCAATAGGTCATATTTATTACATCTTAACAAAACTTGCAAATATGAGTCGTTGATCACAAAAATCAACAGTTGAAATCGTTTTTCTCACATTCCCGTCAAAATACAAATGTCTGTATGATCGTGTACCTAAAAAAAATACTAGTTAACTAGAAAACAATGAAATGTTGAGAGAAAAAACAAAATTGAATGGCGAATAATTTTACATACGAATTTGAAAAGGACTTTGATTATATTATCGTTTGTGGAAATAATATTCAAAGCCCCATAGAAACAAAGAATACAGCTAATAATAAAACCTTTTTTCAATTATTTAGTGTATGTACCCAATAAAACGTGTCTTGTAGGTCATAAAGTCAATAAAATCATTTAAAATCACCCAATTCTTCAAAAAGTCTATAGTGGAGGGCAAATGAGGAATTTAACTTTAACTCCAAACTCGTTGTAATGTAGAAACTAAAAAGTAGAATGAGTCTAGGTAAAACAAAAGTTACATGGACAATTAGGATGATACATTCTATCAATTGCAAGTTTAAGAAAGATTAATAATTTGATATTTATTTATAATATATATACCGTTTATATATATTATTATAGATATAGATTAGAATTCGTGTATATAACTAACGGGTTATATAAATGCTACTGAGTACGGAGTATGATTTTGTTTGTTGATAAAAGTATTTTGTTCGAGCGTTTTGGTAGAATTTTTAAACATGCATTGTTGTTGTTGACATGCATTTTTTTATTTAGATCGAATTTTGTTTATTTAGAACATTAGTCTAGTTTTTGTAATTTTGCTAAAAGTGTAAACAATGTTTATATTTTCTCATTGCAAGTTACAGTACTTTTTTGTGTTACATATGTCTAATTAAAATATTGGAAATTTTTTGTTAAAAAATAAAAGAAAAGAAAGAAATATGTGTTGCTTTTGTGAAGTGGTCATTTTAGTCCTAAACTTTTGCAACACAACCAACTAAAACCCTTGAAAAATAGGACAATGTTAAATCAAATCAAATCAAGATCAAGAAAGAGATAGAGACATCCATTTCCAACCTCAAATTTGTCCCCATTTCCCCAATCATTTCATCTCCTTTCTTCTTGATTCTCCATGCTCCACCAACTCTATTGCATCCTCAAACTATCACCACCATAATCATCCTTCCAAAACTCACAATTTTCCATAAATACCCCCTAAAATTATACTCCGTATTCGCTTCGAATTCGAGCCATTTCAAATAACGTTACAAGAATCAAAATCTAACCATAAACCAAAGTAAACGTTTATATACTTGTAATACATCGTTAACATGAAATAATAGTTACTAATATTACATCGTCTTAAGAAGTTAGCATCCATTAACAATAATCAAAATCCCTACAAGGGTATAGTAAACTTTCAAGGGATTTTGTACCACAAAATCCCACTTTTAAATCCAACACAATTAAGACTAGGAACGAATCACCGATTTACACCTATATCTCCTATCGCGTAATCTCAGAATAAAATTAGAAAACGATACTAATACTTTAAGATTGTCAAAAATATCAATTTATGTATATCTTCCACCATTCGCCCCAAACTTCATTTTTTCAAGATTTCACCCTACGAACTTACGAAATTCTTCATTTCCTCCATCAACGTATAAAAATGCTCATTATTCGGCAAGAAATAAAACCCAATTGTAGCTTGTTGCAAAAACAACAACTTCACATCTTGACCCGATTTTCGCAACCCTTCAACATACGCCAATTGCCAATCTTGTACAAGATCAAAACCCGCAACAACCACAAGACTTTTAGGAAACTTAACATCCACTAAATCCGACCCACGAGGCCCAAATATATTACACGCCGGATGATCCCTATCTTCACCCTCAGGTAGAAACGCTCTCCAATACCAATCCCTATCTTGTAACTTAACAAAATATTTACCATCCAACAATATCTCCGATTCCATCCGTTCTTCGCCCCCAAACAACGGATGCAATAAAATATTTCCTAATATTTCCACACCCGAAACCGCTGCCCGGTGGGCCACATGGTGGGCAATATTTCCACCAGAACTATCGCCCGCTAAATAAACATGTACCTTTTTATCTTTACCACTAATTAACCATGATCTAGAATGAACCCATTTCAATGCTTCCCAACCATCTTCATAACAGCACGGAAACCGATACTCCGGTGACCGCCGATAATTAACCGAAACAACAACCCCTTTAATTAAACCAGTTAATCGTCTACAAAATGTGTCGTAAATCGCACTATTTGCCGACGAATGTGTGAAACTTCCACCGTGAAAAAATATTATCACCGGAACAATTTCTGTTGTACTTAAGGGTGATTCAAGGTCTATGATTCCGGTAGTTGAATGATAATTGGTTTCAGTTTCCGGTGAAGTGTGTCTGTAGATACGGTTCAAGAGACTTGTTGACCGGTCAACGACGTCAAATGAGTAAACCCCATCAACCGGTACTGTGTTGGCGACTACTTTCCGGTCCAGAAACTCGGCTAGTTCCCGGTTGAATGTGCCGTCCGGTCGCCGGAGCATGTTGTATGCTAACTTGAAATTTGATATTAAGATCCATGTGTGTAATGGCACCACTTTCTACAATAGACAAATATAAATAATTTTCTTTGTTAGAAATAAAATATAAAAAAATAGTAAAATCATATGATTAAATATAAAAATTGCAAATAAAAATGGAAAGTTTAGTAACCAGAGGTTGTTTTGGTAAAACTTATTTACCGGTTATGGCCTAATTAGAATTTGGTAAAAACTGAAAAATTCATTTTTAGAAAGAAAAAAAAAACTTTTTTAATGATGAAATTTATAAAAGACTAAATTTTTAAGTGTATATAAATCAGTAAAAAGAAAAAAGTAACAAAAAATGAAATGAAATTAAAATTGCCCAATATGTCTATCAAAAAACATAATCAATCAAGAAAAAAAATTAACCATTTTGGGAGGAACATGACAAAGAAAAGAAAAAAGGGGCAGGGAAAATAGATCACAAAATAAAGTAAATTAAATTATGTTTTTCTTACCTTGGCTTCATTTGTGTTAATTTCATTACTTCCAGCCATGAATCAAGCTTCCAGAGCAAAATATAAACTGTCTTTGAAAATATCAGCAGCAACTGTTGATCAGTGTTTGACCACACATACCGGTTCAGAAGAAACAAAAGAAAAAACCCGGTTTAATTCCTCGTACTTGAGAGAGAAAAATTCGGAAACAGAAAAAAAAGAGAGAGAGAGAGATGGAATTTAAAGGGGAGGGAGATGAAGAGAAAGAGACGACAAAACAGGCGGCCGAAATAAACTTTATAAAAGGGGACCCATTTTTATTTTATATATATATTATTATTATTATATAGAAAAAATATTAAAATTATATATTTTGGAATTTAATAATGTGTGTGTGAATGGTGAATTTGTGATGGTATGGTTTTGATTATTATTATTTTTAATATTAAATTAATATATATAATGGGTTTGGAGTGTTAATTGCTTTTTTGGACATATGCTTTAATAAAAACAAAGGTAATTATAACAACTCCACCTAAGTCTTCCTTTATTTTGTCTTGTATTACTTAATTCATTGTATCCTCACATTTATTCTTTTACCTTTTGGTACATTGTATGGAATTTATTTCCAAGTTATGAGATTTATATAAGATACAGCGTATTATATTATACCTTATGATATGATTTATACATTAAAAGTTTTTAATTTTTTTAAAATAAAGAAAATATTTTACATGAATTTAACAAAGCGCTCAAAACTTATACATGAGAGGTAGATTTACTATGAGACGATAAATAAAAACAAAAAGAAATTCCATCCACTTTTACAATCACAAAAAATCACTTTTACAATTTACATACACTTTTACAATCACAAAATCACAATGTCGAACGACCCAAACAATTTTGATGTTTACGTACATGCTTCAACAAAACGCCGATTATCAAGATCTATCTCTCACTTCATCTAGCTCGCTAACTCCGACATCGACAAGCACACATTCTGCTAAACGGGGTCCTGAAAATCCATAACAAATACCCTGAATCCAACAATATCATTTGTTAAAAAAAAATGATATTTATTTTCTCGTTTTTCATTTTCTATTTGTTCTTTTTTTTGTCTTAAATCTTCTTTCTGAAATTTTTAGCTCTTTTTAACGACGTTAAATCTATATATTTTGTTACACGTTTGTTCGTAGGTTTGAAGTATTGAACTCATAATTTTTTACGTGTCGGGCCATCATTAAAACGCTAGAACCAAGACTTTTTAATAATTGAATTTATATGAAAACATAGGTATGATAATTAAAGTCATAATTGTAAAGCTAAACAAATACACTAATCATTTTCTGCACAAGTGTTGGAAAAGTTATTGTATATCTAAAGTACTCAATTTATATGAAATGACGTGAAAACAGGTTTTATTTGACTGTACGTACAAAGTCAAACCCATTTATAATCGTTATTGTATATAACTTGTGACGTCCTAATAAGATATTTGGTATAATTTTTATGACGTGGCAATTATATATTTTGCCATGTCATTTGACATATTATCTTCGCATAATAAAAATCGATTTCATTCGTCAATTTACTTACAAGAGATTATACACGGACAATTAGTCAAGGCCATCAAATGAATTTGAGATATCGTGCAATATCACATACTAGGCCGCAAGAGAAAAATAGTTCAAATATATATACAATATTTCTTTATAAAAAATTGTTATAAGTATACAAAAATTTAATGATGTCTTACAATTTGAAAAAATTGCCCATTTCTTTTCTCACTGGTAAGTGTCATTGTTCGAGCGTTTTCTCAAAGTAAAATTGTAAAACAAATCTTTAATGTAATCAATAGTCTATAATATACTCCAATGAAATTTGAGGCTCACTTTTTTAAGAAAAATGCTCTAAAGATTTGACAAAAAATTAATTTCTAGTTCAATCACAATCACCCGTTGAAGTGAATTCTTCAAAGTGGCAAAGCCCCGTGAAGTGGAGTCAAGGCATGTCACAATTTATCGACCTTGAAATCTATATATGATATAACAAATGTTCTTAGAAATGGAAAGGCCCTAAAAATTTGGTGGCCTTGTGAAACGGCACATACCGTATTTGTTGTATTTGCTGATATTATCTATTATAATTATTAATTAGCAAGAACTGCAAGTTTAGTAATTACGTACGATCATTAGTTTATTACATATAATGAAAGTCAACATAACGTTTAAGCACTTAACCCCTTGAAACATTCTCGAACGAGACTCTACATCCACTAGTTAAAAATGCAGAGCTTTATGACCTTAACCATTAACAAAAAGCTAGATACTTCATTTTGAGTACTCGATATTATCTCAGTAACAAATGATACAAACACCTAAATATGAATTTGTTAGAAATATAATGAACGAATACAAAGAATAAAACAAAGACAAACAAATTCAAAACGGAAGTTGTTATTCAAATTACAAATCAAATTCAAACGTACGAATAATTTTAAAGCTATTAACGTCTATTCATAGACTAAATTAAGTGACCTATGACTAATCCTAATTCGTATCAAATACAAAATATTAATCATAATATAATAAATTATAAACCGACTCGAATATCAAAATTAATATCTATTTAAAATTATATTTACCAAATAAACTTTTTACATTATGTTTTCTAGAATGTTTTAAACAATCCTCTTGTATTTATCAAGTAATGACTTTTGTCATATATATCATAGCAAACATTGCGTTAACCAAGTATATATAAAACTATAGATAGACTATAGATGTCGTGGACGAAAATTTGGTGAGAAAAATCTAACGTGATGACGATGGTCATTCCGCGTGCGACCGACGCCAAGGCACGTGCCCACAACACGCTCCATTCTCTCCTCATTTCTTATTCTTTTTCCAAAATACTAATTTGCTTTTGTTTTAATGTTTGATAACTTGATAACTTGATTTTATTAAAATGTCATCAACTAAGGTTACCAAAATTCAATACATTCATAAAATTTGTCTATAGTTAAACAATTTATGTTTAAGTTATTTATTTGGTTTGAGATTAGATGAACATGTTGCTGAGAGAGAGAAAGAGAGGTACTCAATCTCAACTCTTAATATTTTTCATCTATGGCTCAGATTCACTGTATTATATGTACAATGCATTATAATAATACTTCATCTAACAATTATAATTTTGACTGCATTATGTCCCACTAAACTGAACCGTATTTAATTTTAAGTTTAATGAAAATTATACATATGCTAACATGTAACTAGCAATGATGCAAAAGTGGAAAACCTAACAAGGCAATGCAATTAATTCTTATGTCCTAAATTTATTGTCCACAAACAAAAATCACGTAATTTAAGAAAAAATAATTATTACTCTTTATTTCTGTGTATTATTACAGTTTTACCTTTACCTTTTACCAACTTTTTTGTGATATAAAATATGGATAGTATAAGAAATTTAGTTAGTAATATTCTCCTAGTTTGAACAATTAATTTTGAACGTTCAGAAGAGAATATGTAGACTATAAATACGGGACGAGTATAACATTTTAGTTTGCTAAGATAATCATCGTCATAGGATATACGTCCCTTTCAATTTAGTATTTGTTTTTTAGGATAAGTAATTTCTTTTCTTTGATATAATGTATAACTCAAAAAATGACGCTACACAAAAATATAACCAAGACCATAATGCATTGTTGGACCAATACACATCTTACATGTATATAATTTTTTAACAAATTAAATATTGAATTATTTATTGCAAAAGTCAACAATTAGAAGTTACTCATTGCAAAATTGTCAACATGTGGACGTTAGGGTTGGATCAATGTTCACACATCTTTTGGTAGATCTAGTGGAAGCATTATTTGATTAATTTTAACTCATTACCATATCTTTATCTTTATTGAATTTTTAAACAAAAAGAAGAAATTATTTCCGTTTAAATGTTTATTTCTATTTTTTTAATGACCAAATACATAAACTGTAAAATTTTGTACATGGATCTTGAGAAAACCTGCGAGGTGACACATGACACAAATGTTACTAAAAATGCAATTATTCATGTGCCAAAAGTTAAAAAAGGATCTAATATATGGTGTTTTCGTATATTATTTGTTCAAGTTTGCCATTGCAACGGCATTTGCTCTTTGAAAGTCTAAAAGTATTTTGTATAATGTGTCTCCTTTTATGAAGTTGATGATTATGGTTTTTCGAAAATATATACTTTTTCGTATAAATACTGGTCGCCAATCCTCAATCCAATTAGTTGATATCGCATCATTTCAAGCTCATCACGTGAAAGTTAATCAAACTAATCTAGTGGCCTCACTAACTAAATCAACAATACCAAAGTTAATTTTTAATAAATTAAGTTTTTATATACTTTCCACCAATAGAGATTGAACCTGTAAAATTTTATAAATAACTAAATTTCTAGAATCAATTAGACACCAAGTGTTAGAACAAATTATAGATTTTCAAAAAATAAAAAATCAACCTTATTTGCTCTCATGAATCAAAGGTACATTCAAGAAAAGAAGTGATATGACTCAAAGTGTCTTTAATATGATCTGGAATTTGATAAGCATTGTACTTAGAGCAAATTATTTAGCGTATTATATCAAAAAAATTTGATTGACAAAACTAAACTGGTGTCTAAAAATAAAATTTTATTACATACTACTTTTTTATTAATTAAAATACAATCTTACATATATGTAAAACGGGTAACTGTAGAAGGATCAACGTTCAACACGTATTTTGCTAAGATTTAAGCGATCTAACACGCATTTGGTGAGAACTTTTTTAATTGTCATTACTAGATGTTTATCATGTTTGAATACGTGTCTATTCTTAAACCTTCAGAACACCTTAATTACTGCTAGCAATAATCGTTCTCATATATATATATATATAACTAATCTTAATTCGTAAAATATACTTTTTACTCTAGTTGAAATGTCGGAATTTCTTAACTCTCATTAGACAGTAATCGAATTTATCGAATTAGTTTACTGTATAAACATTTGTGTAGATCCATAGTTAAACTACATAAGTTTATTTCTCATGTAATGGCGTTTGAACGATGGTAATTTTCAATGGAGCTTTTTTCATAGAAATATGTTCAAACTTCAAATTGTCAAATTTGTCTTTACTCTCATTATTAAAAAAAAAATAGGACACGTGGTTTGTCGTGTAGCGAATAAGAGCGTGACGGCATGTTTTTTGTCCGTCAATCTCGTCGTTTTCCTTTTACGCGGGTTAAGGCCTAAGGGGATGGGTTATTGATATTGACGTTCCTTTATGTGTGTACATTACGCAAAACTCAATCTAACACGTGTCATTTGTTTACAGTCTCTGATCTTTGGAAGGGACCCAGTAGTCCGCTGGTCCACCTTACCACCTGTAGGCCTCATTCCTACTTTACAAAAACCCAGTTGATACCGTGATCAATCCGGTAGGACCAATGGGCTCATTTGGAATGACCGACAAATGTCATCATTTAAACACTTGATACAATACAATTAGATCAACGCTATTCGATGCGATTTTATTTTTATTTTTTAATTTATTTTTTATATTTTAATTGGATTGGATTGGATTGCCTGGCTATATATATAATCTTGTAGGCCATAGGCCACCCCCATGTTTTGTTTCACTAGCTTCTTGCCGTACACCTCTTTGGGGTTAGGGCCTTGTGATTCCCATGACTATCATTCTATGAATGAATAATAGTAATGGACACATAAAAGTTAAACAAATACAATGAAGTTGCCGTACACATCATCTCAAGCTCGTGAGAGTTAATCAAGCTCCAAATAAAGATTCTAGCTAAAATCATTAACACAACTCCCACCCTTTGTTGGATCATTGGATCATTTGCGCCATCACACTTTCCTAACTAACACACAAATGATATAACAGTGTCACGTCAATTTTTGTGTCTCACATTTACCAAATTACATTTATTTCTATACACTAACAAAGAAAAAGAAAAAAAAATGTGATACGGTCAGTTTTTACATCGGTTTGGTAACGCATTTCATCTGACGCAATAAAGGGACAGACTGATGCCAATCGTGATGTGCCATTGAGAGTGGTCTAACTAGTTATGTCAAACATACGTAATGCCTTAAGAATATAATCAATACACATGGTAATTAAAATCAATCAAATGTGAATATTAAAAGAGATAAAACTTGTACTCCATTTTTTTCATAAATAAAAGAAAAAAAATAAAGAAAAAAAATCTTGTAGTCCCTATATCATTCATTGGACGTAGGATACGTGTTTTTACTTTTTAACCCCTAACTGTTTTTTTAAGAGAAATGATAAAATCATCAAAATTTACAAACTTTTGACCACACAATGATGTGTACTAATAAGATGAAGTGAGAGAGTCATGAGAGAAAAAAAAGAAATTAATATGATTGGTTCATCTTACATGTCACATCATTTTGTGTGTTTTATTTTGTAAAATTTATGTGATTATAGCATTACTCATTTTTTAAATAAATACAAAGTATATTAAGATGTTTGACTTTTAGCTCTTGATAGGTTTGACTTTCCTTTTAATAATATATCGTTTTACTCCTTTCGTTCCATTTTTGTTGTCCACATTATTATTTTTGTCTGTCCCATAAAGATTGTCTACTTAAAAAAATAACTATTTAAAAATATTAAACTCTTAATTTACTCTCATTTATTACTCTCAATCATTTATTTAATAAAAAATTTCAGTCAAACTTACTTTGAATATAAGGGGTAAAATATACATTCATCAAACATATTTTAAAATCCAGACAAAAAAGTGAAACTGAGGTATTAATAAAGATGTAACTATACGAGTGTATGGCCAATTTATCAGTTATATTAATTTTAAACTAAGATTTTTTACTTTATTATTATATTATGAGAATGAATCCTTCTACGAGGGAATTTCTTAGTATTTTATCATCTAAAGAAAATGGTGTAGAAAGTTATCTATAGATTTCGCATAAGTTTTTGTCATTTTACATTTTTTTTATTATTTTGAAGGATAACAAAATTGGGCATTTTTATCATTTTGTCCTTTCATACAAAAATTGGTTGTAATATCATAATAAATCCAAATTAGTATTTATAAGTTAGTGTGACTCTATTTTGTATATATGGCCCCTATAAAAATCAAAGTTTAAGATTCCTTTTTGCTACATTAATTCACACACACATGCATACATATATTTATATTACAATATTATTTCAAAGTCGATTGAACATCTCAATCATTGGCGGGTTCCCAAAAAATATAAATTTGTATCAAATTTGCGTCTCATCGTGTCGTTAACAACACCTAAATACAAGATAATATGGTCGCTTCGAAACTTTGATATTAGCTTGAACTAATTATAAGATTTAGCATCGATCAACCGACTTTTTAAGAGTTGATTTTTTATAATAACAATGTTTTAGAAGAAATGTCTTTATTACGGTAAGGATTAAAAATAATATCACCAAAATTATATTGCTTATTAACAATATATATAAATAAAAATGAGTTATTTAATTGGGTCGGTAAACTTAATTTCATTTTTTCTTTAAATATTTAATATTAAACTAGCATTTAAACACGTGTATACACACTTGATATACCTTATAAATGTTACACGGAATATTACAATACACTAGAATATTAATTAAAAAAATAGATAAAAATTTAAATGATAATTTGTTGATTTAAATGTTAAATTTTACATGTGGATTAGATGCACGTGAAAGTATTTGAAGCCCATTTTATTTATCTGAATGTTATTTTGAATAATAAATAATAATTATAATAAAATATGTTATATTTATAATTGTAGCTTAATAGAGATATATATCTGTTATAAATCGTTATGTAATAGATAAGGTATAATAGAAGCAGTTTTTTTATAAATCTAAGACTATAACCCGTTGGTTAAATATAATTATTGTAAAATTTATGTTTTAATAATTTAAAGTAGAAAGTTCTATTTTTAAATTAAGTGAAATAAAAGGATTAATTGATTAATTGAACTTTAATTTTAAATGATGATAAGATAGATTTATATTATATTTATTTAAGATTGAATAAACTAATTATAGTCTTATACATACACCATATCAATACAAAAGAATTAATTAATGGTTAATAGTGATTGATAGCAACGATTAAATTCATTGACTATGAATCCAACATTGACTCGACAATAGTTGTTTGAATATGAAAAAACAATTAATTAAGTTTACACGTTATGCTATTTATGTATACTATGTTTTAAAAGTTTATTTGTATGCATAAAATAAATTAAAATGTCTAATGTATTTAGTTTTGTCGGTTACCAATTCACACAGTAAAAGATTTTTAGAAAGTTCCGTACATAATGCTTACATTAGAAACTATAATACATATAATACATACGTACACATTAAAAAAAAACTACACATTTTAAAAAAAAAACTCATAGGCACAATTGACCTTCTAAAACAATGATTCGTACAATAGTAACTGTGTAAACATTAATACATTGCAATATCATTGACCCTTTTATATTTTATGCTTGAATTAGTGAATCGATATCTCATTTACATTCAATTTGGACTAGTTACGAAGCTATGACCAATGAAAATGCTGACGCGTAAACTTTTACTTATATACATCACAACTAGATATCTAATTACGTGTGTTTGAAATTAGTGTAAAACAATACTTTTCACTTTTATTTGTGAGTAAGAGGTTGCATAAAAAGTGTTAGATTTTGTGTGACAAATTTGAAATTAAGACTCGAATTGTTTTGAATTTTTAAGTTTAGGAGGTATTTTTAAAGTGGAGAAAAGACAAATAGAAGTAGTAAAATCAACCTAATAAAGCAACTCAACATATTTTAAAACCGAACAAGCATTTGCTATTATGAAGTTTTTAAATAATTAATTCAGCCTGTAATAGTTAACCTCGTATCATACGATCTCGTCCTGAAAAATTATTGTCTTGGCATTTGTCGTATTATTATTACTATTATTAGTATTATTATTATTGTCATTATTTTTACTATTATTATTATTATTACATTATTATTATTAATTATTATATAAATCATTTCATCATTTTATTTTAGAAACTCAATTCTAAGACTGAACGATATAATTATACTTTTTTTTCTTTCTAAGTTTAACTATTTAATTACATCTAACATTCATCATTTAACCTTATTTCTCCAAACACTTTAGGCGAGTCATATGAGCGTATTACTATAATCACCAATTCATGATCATAGCTAATGAATTGAAGAAAAAAAAGATTACACACCGTCAAATAATACAAACATTTACGATAAAATATTATACTATACACATACACAATACACAAGGTGATGATATATCAACTAGATTTTTTGATAAATTCATCAAAATTATGTATTAAAAGGTTACACAGTGCACAATTTTAATGAAGTTATAAAAAAGTACGATGAATATATCACTGTATCGTCAAGAATATTACATAAGGACGTTAATCGGTCCTTATAAAAAACAAAGGTGATGTATACATGAATTTGGAATTAGGGAAAGGGGTTACTCAGTCATTTTCAAAGCATTGAATTGGAGTGTTGGGTCCAAAAAAGGTGACGTGCAGCCCACAATGAGGTTTTGGAACCTTGTTACAAACTTACCATGCTATCGAATATGTCATGTCAAATTTAAGGAGTAATAATTGTCTTTTATCTCAATGTAAACACAAAAAAATTTAATCGTAAATTAAAAGAGTGCCATATCTAAAAGGGTAAAAAGTGTTGGCAGATATATTGGCCCGTTATCTATTAATAGAGCTTGGCCATCTATTATATATATAGAAATGAAATTATGTAAAAATAAGGTGATAAAATATAAACGGTGAAAATAGATTTCAACTCTTGGTTCAAAATATATATAAAAAAAGGGGTGGGGATAAAATAAAAACGATGAAAACAATTGACCTTCACAATTTTATTAAGTGTGAAGTTGATTTTTTTTTTTGTTTTGCTTCACACTTCAATTTTAAATGTGAAGTTTATTTTTTTCGGCTTCACATAAAATTTATGAATTGTTAAGATTAAAAGTTATGCTTCACACATTCATAAATTTATACGAAGCTAAAACAATTAAGCTTCACAGTTTAATTTTTTTTTCTAAATTTCTGTGAAGCGAAAAAAACAAAAAAACGTTCACAATGAAAGCTTATGGGAAAATAAAAAAAATGTAAGGGTTCACGATAAAAAAAACGTATGTGAAGCGAACAAAATAAAAGTTCACAACTAAAAAAAAATTATGAGTACAAATTGAGATTGTTTTCATCGTTTTTATTTTAACTCCTTATTTTTATTTAAACCTTTCCCAAACATTATTTTCTTCGTGAATTTAAACATTTTCATTACAAGTTTTGGCCACGTAAACATATCTCATGATGTATGCATACCTTTTTTTTTTTTTTTTTTTTTGTCAAACAAATAAAAGTAAACAGCTATATAAAAAATTGTAATTATTTTTAGGGGTCAACAAGTAGGAACATTATTTGTCTTCTTGTGCCAATTGGGTCAATATCCACCCATTTGTGCCAAAATTTCCATCATCATGTGTTCAATTATATATGGACCCAACCAGGATGAAAGTTGGTACAAGCAACCAATTCCCTTTCTTTATTTGTGTTTCATTTCACTATTTTTACATAATAAAATACACAAATCCTCAATAATTATTAAGTTCTTAAACTGTAGTTTAAAATATTGCTAAATGACATCTAATTTACATTCTTATAAATCTTTTAATTTGTTGCACCACCCATTTTGTCTATATTAACAAAATCAAAATAAGATCGATAATTACTTACATTGTATACGTGAATGAAAAAAATACGATATCGATCTTCTTAAATGTATTTTTAGAAATATATATACAAATATATAAAAAAAGACACAAAGTTTGGCTTGCTTCTTTTTGTCTTGACTTGTGATATGATCTAAATTAAACACCTTGAAAGCAAGTATTTATGTCAAACATGTGTCGTTGTTAATGAATGTTATAATCTTGTAACGTGATTTTTAGTAAATTCAAATATTGTTGTGACAACTGATTTTAACATCTATCTATATTTGTACATGTATATATGTTTGTATTTGTTGATGTGAAATTTTATTGTATATTTGTCCAAAACAATATTTATTTATTTTAGCTTAAAGGAATTGTTTTCAACTATGATACTATACTTTATTAAAGTTGATTAATAAAGTAATGACAATCTGTTGATATTAGTATACATTTATGTAGATTATTCTGGTAATAACGTGCAACTTTTTTTGTTTGTGTTATGTTTTTTCGTAATTAGAATGATTTAGGATTAGAGAGGGGTTGATGGTTTAAAGAGGGAACAAGGGGCATACAATCTCAACCCTTTATTTTTATTTTTAATCTACAGTTCATATTCACTGTATCGTAACAACACTGCATATTACTTTTAAAATTTTGACTGCATCATACCCTTTGAACTGGACCAATTAGAGATGAGTTGTGAATTATAATAACTATAAGTCAAATGCACCTACAAAAACATATTTTAGTTTCTTTTAGAGAATTTCTATGAAATTTAAAAATTACATGTATACTAAAAAGATAGTTTAAAAGTTCAACCTTGATTTAAGACTTCATCTTGTATTATATATATAAAAAATACATCTAAATCATATATGTTCTTGTACAGTTGTTTTAGTTTTTCGAAAATACAAATACAATGATTATCATTTTAATAAAATAGTTTTGCATAATTAATTTGGGAATATTAATTTTTATGCATTTCTTAAAAAGATGGTAGCAAATTATACGACACCCACTAAGTTTTTAACTTTAGTGGCATCTTGTTGTGTTATTAAATTGGGAAGCAAAAGTCATCTAAACAGAATGTGAAACCCATTTTGTGTTTTGAAGCATCTAATCATATTTGACAAAATAATTTATAATTTATAATATATTAATATAAATATACATATAAATATAAATATAGATAAAGAATAATGCACCATTTGTCCATTTTTCTTCTTTTTATTGTACTTTTTGATACATGACATGAAAAACAAAATAATCTTTGTCACCATAAGAAAAAAACAGGATTCTAGCTTTATTAATTTCATAACTACCCACTTAATTTTTAATTTAATTTATCATTTTGAAGATAATATGATATATGTGTTTTTTTATTCTATGTATTATAACTCATTTTAAAAATATAAATGTCAAAATAGGGATGAGTTAGTTGCTTGATTTATCATACCAAGTTACATCAATTTTTTAATTAGGTAAATGGTTCTCAAAGATCTCATGTAAGTAGTCTAGATTCATGGTGTCATATTGATTTGTTTCCATCATATCATTATTTATTTATTTATTTATTATTTAATTTAATTAATCATGCAAACAATTGCGAGTTAAATGGATTTTAGATCAATAAAAACAATTAATATATTTAATTTGAAATTATGAAAGGTGAAGCAGAGAATAGACTATGATATCATTCTTACATTGTCATGACATCATGCTTATCTAGATGCATGCCATTTTAAAAAATTAATTTACCATTAAACGACAATTTGATAATAAAGTTCTAAAAGTAAAATGGGGGGAATTATGTACCAAAAGTTTTTAAATATGGAACATAAGGATCATTATAAAACAAATTAAACTTGAATTGAAGAAAGTAAGTCTTTAATTAATTCATTGAAAGATAATAGTTTGAGCTTAAAGATTCAAGAACTTGATATGTTTTGTTTGTACCATTTTCAAATGAGTGATGATTTATATACTAATTTTTATACATCATTAATTGTGTTCTATATTATTGTATTATACAACACCATAAAACACAGTTAGTGGTGTATGGAGAAAAAATAGTGATGTATGAATCACGATTCCTTCTAAATAGTTATGGAGAAAAAAGTTTTGTCTTAGTTCTACGAATAGTCTATTGGATTGATTAATAGTAGAGTAGTATTTAAATTGTGAAAAGAGGAATTTACTTCTTGTAAAGGTTTTGATATTATTGGGCCAATTGTAAGTCTTTGTAGCCCAACTAAAACATGAGGAGTTGTATCTTATTCTTTATTGGGCCTTTTACCATTGTGGGTTTAGGTCTCATAAGTCCGTTCCATAATTGGGCTTTTAGAATCTTACATCAAGAATCATACTAAATCTTATGTAGTTATACTAAAATTATTTAGATTATTTTATGTTCAAATTCAATCAAATTATACAAATAAAACTATTAGGGATGTTAATTACTATATGTATATAATTATATTGTGGTAAATCTGTTATTTCGTAATTCAGAAGTTGTTGTGAAATGAACTATTTCGAGACTTTCGGGTTGCTACTTATACTATTTTAAAAGCAATTTATTTACATGACTATATCACGAGCTCACTGAACATAGAATGACCAAAGTATGCATGTATTCTGTGATCATTTGATGCCCAATTCACACCATGAAGAATAAAACTCTAGTATCGAGCTTCTGAAGTTTGTTTAGTTAGTTTGGAATTTATATATAACCGTAACGGCTTTAAAGGTTGGTTAATTTGCAATATAAACTGCATAGGTTGTTCAAACTTAAAATATCCAGAAAAAAAAAATGTATTATAGTGAAGTATGCAGTTAAATAGAAGATGGAACATCACATTTTAGTAATGTTTTGGGAAGACAAATATTACAAGAGGTACTAAATTCAAAGATCAGTTTGATCAAGACCAGTTAAACAGGGTGTGGAGACCGGTTTTGTAAGCAAAGTGACCGGTTTCGTCTCTGACCGGTCTATATGAGGGGGTCTAGAAATGCAATTCTGTAGTAGTGGCTAACTGGCTATTGGTAAACCAAGATGATTATATGATATAATTATCTTTCTTAATTACTCGCTAAATAAATATTGAAGTATTATATTTGCAGCATCTTCATAATTGCCAACTACTATAGATATGTAATGAGCCAATTTGAGTTAATTAAACATGTTGAAAGTGATCCTAATATCAAATTACGGATCGGGTTTTTGAAATCATTTTTGGTACATCAAATGCATACGAAACTAGAACAAAAACAAAACATTCAACTCGATCCGATATATATTTAAAACGATCCACTTTCTAGGTCTCTTTTGACCCGTTCGGTCAATATCGCATCGATTCTTATATTTTGTTGCAAAAAATAGAATTACAAATTTAAAAAAAAAAATGCCAATGCATATGCATATGTATGTGTGTTCTTCATGAAGAACTAAAAGCACACTATTTGATATAATGTTATCATTAGTCTTTTTGTAGTTTCATGGATGTGATGAATAGTTAAACCTTTATTGCCGTGCATTATAATTCAAGGTATTGCTTTTTTACTCTTTCCAACTGGCCCAAGTAGGGGCCCATACCATCTTTATTCACAAATCTACAATCCCAAATCTATGTACAACTTTCAATGCATAATGTACAAGTCATCACAAGGGTTTTCTTAATTTGCAATTACTGTGGTAATAGTTGCTTTAGAAAAGGATTTACCTTTAGTTATAATTCTTAAAAATGTTACTAGTATCATCATGTGACCATAAAAGGAAACCAAAGTCCCATTACTTAAACACGTTAAGTACAACCATCTAATGCATTGAGTACAACTCATGAGTCAAATTGCATAAAAGTCCAAAAGTTCATGAGTCATGACTTCGATCTTTTAAGGTGAGGAGTGTATGTATGGCCCTGCTTTTAATACGACCTTCACATGCATTAAAAAGTAGAGAGTGAATAAAATCGTACATCGCTATTACATGATCGATATTGCTCTTTATATTATTGATTAATACAAATACAAATTCCGTTTCATAAATCTTTAGAAGCTTTTAATAGATTTAGAACTTGTCAACTTGTTGAGTCATTTTCTACTTTATTTCAACAATGTACCTTAATATTTAGGGTTTAGGGTAACTTGTTGAGAGTCATTTTCGACTTTATTTCAACAACGTACCCTAATATTGCAATTGTTATATCGATGGGATGTTTGTCGAATTGCAGTTCAGCAGTTGTACATAACATGCACAACTTGGCGATGTGATTTGTACGGTCAAAATTACTAGAATATATATAAACGGCGAATACTACAAAAAAGCACAACAAATCATAGTGTGCGAAATAAATTGATGATATACAAATCACATACGAATAAATTTAGTAACTTTGAAACCGTGAAAATAAGAACATTAAGTATGCGATTTGTCAAATTGTCACTAATACAAATTATTTCACATCCAAATTATGGAGGGATGTGTGATGAACTCATGTCTATATGTTTTTAGAAGAAAAAAAATGATTTTACTAGTTAGCAAATTATAAATTATGTTTCTTAAAACTAAGCAAAATCCCTAAACGTATCATAGGGAGAAGTGGGCAACTACTACCGGAGAATAAACAAATGTTGGAACTTATGGCTATGAATTTTTTTATTTCAAAAAATTAATACAAATTCCGTTTCATTAAATCTTCAGAAGATTTAATAGATTTAAAACTTGTCAACTCGTCGAGAGTCATTTTCGACTTTATTTCAACAAGGTACCTTAATATTGGGACTATATATTTATATCGATTGATGGGATGTTTCGAATTACAATTATACGCGTGATATATGCACAACTTAAATATAATGTGAGGTTAAATATAATGTGAGGTGATTTATATGGTCAAATTTTTAGTATAATATTAGCGGGAAATACTACAAAAATGCAGAACAAATCATATAGTGTTCGAAACAAAGTTGATGACGTACAAATCACATACTGAATTTTATTCAGTGACTTTTAAAACGTAAAATAATAACATTGTAGGAATTGAAGCCTGTGATTTGTCAAATTGTTACTATTACAAATTAGGTCACATCCAAATTATGGAGTGATGTGTGATGAACTCTTGTCTAGGAAAAAAAGAAGATTTTACTAATAATTAACAAATTTATAGAATATGTTTATTAAAATTAAGCAAAATCCCCAAATGTACCATAAGGAGAAGTGGACAATTAGCATTTTTCACTATAAAACAATTTAAAGCTTTTTAGAACACAAAGGGTCCCTCATATTATGCTTGATAATTTACACATAGTTTTGGGGGAAAAAGGACCCCATAAAATCAAATTATGCTTTAGACCCACATTAAATATGATTCTATTGGTTTAAACAATGATAAAGATAAAGTGGAGTTAGGGAAGAAGTTTAATTCATATTTTAATCATATGTATTTCAGCACCACCATTTGTTCTTTAAAGGGTAAGGTTTCTATTCTATTCCTTTTAAAGACAATTTTTTTTTGTATGTTTCTTAATGTTGTTATGATAGTGTATATAAAAGACAAAAATAAAAGTATATGAAAAAGCAAAAGATATGTCTCATTTGACCCATTTTCAACAATATTTCTTCTTTTTTCCAACTATTAGAAGAAATTTATTCGTATTTGATGTGGTAGTAAAATGAAACTATTTCTCGTATGTTATAATTTGGTTATTCATGACATGACATTACTTTTTACTTTCTATTTTTAGAAGGCGAATATTCTAAAAACAAAAGTTGGTGGTTTATTTGTGACATTATTTTCGATCAAAATGATCTCATCTTGCCCAAAAAAAAGGGATGAGAACACCGTTGTTACTTTGTTACAGGGAAATGAAAAATCTACCGTAAATTTTGATAAATTTCATCAGTATTAATAGGTTGCAACGTACATACAAACAAATACATTATTTTAGTGGATTTATCAAAATTGATAGTGAATTTACAGTGCACTTTCTTATAACATTGCTAGTAATCAACATTTTGCAACCGATTATATAAAATATACTACATCCGTCTCATCACAAGTGTTCACAATACTATTTTGAATTGTCCCAAATAAGGGTCAACTTTCATGTTTTAACCAATCGAAAGAGACTTTATTGAGTAGATATGTTATTTGATTGGTGCAAATTGTAGTTAGTAGAGAATTCTAAAACTGTATGCAAAGTCAAAGTGAACACTTCGATTGGGACGGAGAAAGTATAAAAATTACAAAATTTATAATGATATCTTGTTATAATTATAATAATAAATAATATATAATATATAATACTAATAATAATAATAATAATAATAAATAATAAAATAACTAGAAAATGACTACACGTACATACCAATATGGAGAATAGTGAGGTTGAGAACCAACATGAATAATGAAAGCAAATGATGTCGTTTCATTCCACAAGACACATGCAAATTAAAAGCTGAAAATCTCTCATGGGCCTCCACAAAAATCCATACATCACATTACATACAAATATTATCACACGATTATTATTATTATTATTTTCACATGTAACATGTTATCTTTAGATGATCAATATCACGAACTATGCAACACTACATACCAATGGGTTTAGTTTTCACTTAAAAATTTTTATCACATGTTCAAACTTCGCTAATAAGGATTTTGGGACGGGTTAGGGAAAAACTATGGACATGATAACGGAAATACCGATTGAGAATACCGATTATAATGCGTGTATTTGAGCGAAAAAAGCTCAACTTTTCTCGAATAACTAGAACATGAATCCCTCCCCGTACACACGTTTCTTGGATATGAACCCCCTCTGTGTACACATTTACTTACTTTTCACTTGATACATTAAAAGCTAAAAACACACACACCTAGTTTAAGATATATGCATACAAAGTTAAAAAAATTAAATAAAAGGACAAGATGAAATAAAAATTCATCTTTAAACAATAATAATATCTAGGATAAAACAAAAAGATTTATTCACAAGAAATATATTATGATCACGATTGATAATCTCATATTGTCCCAATTTTTTGACACCCCAAAAATTAATTAAATGAATCTAAAAACACCCTCCAAAAAAAAAAAAAAAAAAAGACAAAAAAATATATTATACGGTTTATGTCTTTTAAGAGCAGCAAAATGAGTAATTCCCTATTTTACCCTCTCCATTCCATGCATTGTGAAGTGGGTCGGGTCTTCTGTGTACCCGCATTAATCGGGCATGGAGTCTGAACCGGTGGGACCATACAATTATACTGCAAACACAACGAACTACTCAACGGAATCGCATCCCTCGAATTAATCGGCATTCCTGTTAAAAAATTATGTTGTAAATACAATAACTGTATATTCCCAGCCATCAACCGGTCCACAAAAACCGTCGGAACTGAACCGGTGAACCGGTTATTATTCAAGTAAAGATTCTGAACAGTTGCAAAAAGTGGCGACACTTCCCCATACAACAAGTTATGGCTAAGATCAACGGTCTGGATTGAAACTGTTCCGACCGGTTGGACCGGTCCTGTAAAATGATTTCTTTCAAGTTGGAGATTCGTAATTGGGAACCCGAAAACACAACCCGGGATTGAACCGGAGAATTGGTTCAAACTTAAGTCTAGGTAGTTCAACCTGTTGAGCCGGGGGAGTAGCTGGTCCACCGGACCCGAAAGCCGATTCCACGATAGCGAAAGGTATTGTAACGAAGAAGGTAGCCAATCCGACCCAAACGAACCGGATAAATCGTTGTGTTTAACGTCTAACCGAGTTAGCGTTTGAGAAACGAATTGAGGTATCGAACCGGTAAGATGATTGTGACACAATATAACGTTTGTTAAACTCGGTAAACTCCCCAGGGCCCACGGGATATTGCCGGTGAGCTGATTATAACTCAAATCGAGTGTTCTCAACTCTCGTAAATCCCCCAATGCAGCCGGGATTTCATGGGAAATGAAATTCCGACTCACAGCTAAAAACTTCAAGTTTTTCAATTGAGATAATGTCGCGGGCAGTGCGCCCATTATTCTGCCGGGGACGACAGTAAACTCAACTAAGGAACTCAGTTTCCCCAGGGCAGGATGAAGTCTGCCCGAAAGACCGGGTGCACCAGCACGCGGATCACCTAAATTTAACGCGATAACTTTTTCATTTTCGCAATAAACTCCGGCGAAATTACAAGGATCGGAAGTGAAATCCCATGACGAAAAGTAATTAGACCCCGGCATGTCTTCTAACGATTTTCTTATCGATTGTAACGCGAGAAAATCGATCGGGTCCATTATCGAAAAACTCGAGATAAATCGAGTAAGAAAATAAAGACAAAAACAAAGAATCCTCAAATCACACTTCATTGTGATGAATTTGGGAAAAAAGATAGATATACAATGATTTGGTATTTGATCAGTATATATATGTAAATATATATTGGGAGATTTTGAGAAATGAATACAAAGAGGTTGGATTGATGAAACTTTACCGTGAAGGGAGTGATTGTTTTTTTTTTCTGGTGGGAAAATGTGGCCGTGAAAGCTTTAATGGGGAAGACAGCTAATTGGCTCTGAAAAATATTATAGAGGTAGAAGAAAGTAGTGATGATAATGGCTTGGAGAGAAAGCAAATGAAAGATGTGAGTTGTTTTTTAGCTTCTTTGAGAAGAAGCTCTGACTAATTTTACATTTGTTTGTTTCTATTTTTTGTTAGTGGAAATGTTACATATATATATAAAAAATACTATTAAAAGGTGATAATAGCATTTTGTGTGACATTTTTTGTTAGTGAAATGTTACAATTTCTCCCTCAGTTTAGATAAAGTGTCCACAGATAAAGTGTCCACTTTGATTGTGTATACAGTTTTTAATTCTTTACTAACTATAATTTTTATCAATCAAATATCATCTCTTTTTACTAAAGTCTTTTTTGATTGGTGTAATATCAAAATAGACACTTATAATGTGACAATTCAAAATAGTAATCTGGAGATATTATTATGATTTAATCTTTTGTTTCATAATTCAAAAGTTATAGTAAAATAAAAGTTTGAATCATAATAATAAACCATATTGTTTATCCCTCTTGTATCCTTAAATTTTTTTCCCTCTGAAACCGACTTCACCTTGTACATGTGTTAAATAAGTCATTATTTTATATTTTTTACCTTTTATATTCTTTATGTATAATCTCTAGCTAACCTAATAATAGTATAAGTTTTATGATCAACGAGTTTTCTTCTAGAGGTATGAGGGGAGTTCGTTAATCACAAATTATGAGTTCAAACTCACTTGAAATGTAGCAAGCATATAATATTTGTGGTTGTATATGAAATGTGAATTAGAATATAAATTTGCTGTTCTAAATAAAGTGAGGTGGTTTATAAGTTTTACTGAGTATATTTTTACTGACAAGATTTAGTTTTTTTCCTTTTTACATATAATCACATAATATATAGGTGTTTGTACAAAAAAAACTATATAAAATCTTATGATGATTTTATATTTTGTTCAATAATATAAGTATTAACATTTGGGTTTGATGGTATTGGTGTGGTTTGGAGTTTGGTTTTGGAGAAAGTAACGGTTGTCCGAGCCTACGTGGCAGACAGGTCAGGGGATTTGGCGGTGACTTGGACGAGTTCCATGTGACATTTGTGGAACTTGCCAGATACATTTATGACATGGTAACGACAGTTTTTTCATTTTTGGTTTATTTTTTGATTTTGCCTGTTTATATTCTAAACATATTTAGAAATTGTTTCTTTTGTTCATCGGTGTGTCATAAATTTATTGTGGGAATATGGTACATAACAAATATAAATTACCATGTTAGCATTAAAAAACGCCACTCGGTTTAATGACAAGTAAAAGAAGTTATTTATTGTTACTATAAATATAAATGTTACCGAAAATAAAATTATTTTGTAGCTATGACAAAGAGAAATATGTCTTCTACCTTTCCAAATTTAATGAAGTGTTTTTAAGGGTTTCTTATTTGGATAAACTTTGATTTAGCATATATATACTATTATATAATTGATTTGAGACAAAGTCTTACAAGAGAGAAATAGTCAATTACTATTATACCATTTTACATATATTATTCAACTATAAAAATTTAAGGTCAAATACAATTATTTAAAAGCTAATACATCATAATTAGTTTCAGTTACAAAAGATACAATCTCATAATTATTTAATTTTTTTATAAATGATGTAACCACATAATATAATAATCGATATTAAAATGTCGGTTACGATTAATTGATAATAATACGGGTGAAAATATAGCGGAAGTTTTGATTAACAAGTTAGAATTTTATTACAAAAGCAAACTTATTTTTTTTCCTAGTATATCGGGTTAGACCAGTAATTTGAACCTTGACCTAACACGACTAGAAAAGTTAAACGCATTGATTGTTCTAACTTAGCAGGTTGACATGTTAGAAATACCACCTTAACCAGTTTATTTACTTGCTGGTTTCGTATCGAGTTTCAAGTCGTGATGAGATCATCATTGCGAATAGTAAGAAAATGATATACTTACTACTATGTTCTCATTTATACGATTATATGTTAGATAAATATATTAATGCACGTATATTTTTTGTCGCGCTGCATTGTGGGCATTAGGCTAGTGTTTGATAAACTAGCTTAACTTATTTTCTCTATAAACTTAAACTTTTAGTATCGTTTGGTAAATATATTTTTTTAATTTATTAAAAATATAAGTTTTAGAAAAAAAAAGCTTGTTAGAAGTAGCTTTTAAAATTAAGGTAGAAACCTATGAAACGAGAAATTACACAAATACCTCATATACTTATTTACAATGTGTTTGTTTTTCCTCAACGTCAATTCACATTTCAATTTACAGCTCCAGTTAATTTCATCAAAACACTAATATATATATATAAAATAAAAAATAAGTTATAACTTTCAACTTAAGCTAGATGCTAGTTTTACCAAACGGACTCTTACTATGATAATTTGTGCCAATTCATAGAAGAACTATCAAAAGTGATAAGTATCTCTACTAGATATAAAGTTTTTTTCTATTTATCGTAAAGTGGACTCAACTATAAGAAATATGACTAAATTTCCCTTGATAATTACTTTAACATTCAAATCATCTCAACAATTATTCTCACTAAAATGGAAATGTCAACTTACTATCATCAAAATACTTATAAAAGAAGTGTCAACTAAATAATATTTACGAAATTAACTAACCTAAAATGAATATCTAAATGTTTAATTTAAATAAAGTATAATTACATATATTAATTAATCGTAATCGTAATAATAATACGTTGTGAAAATGAAAGACTTTACAAAATTGAAAATCAACACAAACTAATTTTTAAATAATTTTATATTTATCTATATCAATATAGTAATAAATGCTACTGAGTTAAATCTCTGACGCGAACCGAATATGAGAAATCGAATAATATAAAATTTATCTTTCAATATCAATACGCGAAATGTTCACCTCGCTGTCCGCTGGTTTGATGACAGTGATTCATAAATAAGTTGAAAAGTATTATAAGCTTTCTATATATATAATAAAATCATACGTACATCATGTGACTTTGACCAATTATATTAATATTAACTTGTTTTTTTCTTTTTTTGCTCTTGTCTTTTCATTATCACATGATATTAGCTCTTCTAATATTTTGTTTGTTAACCTTTTATAGCTTTAGCATTTATTTATAGATTTTGTTAGAAAGGATCCCGATATAACAAGAGATGACGCAAAACAAATTCAAATGTAGCTAACAATCGTGTAAATGTTGAAATCTGATAATTTTTTTTATAGATCATATATAGCTAGCTAAATTTATTCCAAGTTTTATAAGAGGGTCCTATGAGAAATTGGGAACGTCTTTGTGGCGTCTTCCATTCGTCTTAAAACAATACCATAAATACCAATTCATCTTTGTCTGCGTCTTTGTTGCTTTCGTCGTGTATGAGACGGAGAAAGATGGAGAGCGGTGTGGGCAACCTTTTGTTTTGTTTTCTTTTTTGTTGTTTTAGATATATAATAAATGTATTATTGATAAATTTATAGGTAGTCTTTTTGAAAACTTGATGACGTGACGCTGAAATTCAATTTTTCATTATCTTAGTGGATGCTCTAAGCTATTAACCCTTATTATCAATTGGCCAAGTATATCACAAAATCTCACTTTGAGTCCACTAACCTCTCACTATTTTAATAAAATTTATTTGCTCATGTATACGTAATTAAATTGTTAATATATAGTTACAAGTTTTGACCATTGAATTTAGAGGTAGAAACAACTAGGTAACATGATTACCATTTACCAACATAAAATTGTTCAGCATAATAACAGTGTAAGCTATAAATGTATAATATATTGGTTTAATTATATCGATCGAAAACTGACAAACATATTAAAATGATAAATCATCTTTAATCAAACAAAAAACATCAATTATACTTCATGAAAGTTTAGCAATAAGAAGATTTCAGAATATTTTTTATTGAAATGAAAACATAAAAAAATATGTTAATTAATCTTTTTTTATCATATCTGAATTAAGTTTACATGATTAGTTAATAACAAATAGCTAGGTAAGATATCAAATATCAGTTTAATGATTTCATGTTCACCTCTTCCCGAATGCGAAGAGCGTTACAATTCTAGTTTCTCTTCAATTCATATAAATTTTGTGCCCCCTTTATTAGGTGGTGCTATTAAATGTGGGACATAAGGTAAAAGGACTAGTTAGTGGCAAACTATCATATTCGTCTTCGTACTAGAAAACAATGCCATATCGATCGTATGCCTAAACTTGACCAATTAATGGCCATTAAATGTGATTCTTCTAACCAATGTATCGGCAACCTAATTAGACGGTTCAAGGTAAGTTGAACGACATATAGAAACTAATACACTAATTCATTTTTAAAACGGTCAAAATATTACTATTTATATTACAAAGGGTATATATAAAATGAGTATGTTTCGATAGCTTATAATAAAATTAACAACACATGATGATAAAATCGTGAACAAAAGAGTGAGTAGAATTCAGCTTTTCACATAGTGTTAAAATAATGTTTTAACGAGCATGTGAATTGGTCGGTGTTTTCGGTTATCGATGTTTATGCAAGAAAAGAGTAAAGATCCATCGCTAAACAATGAACGCTAACTAAAAACGTTAAATATATAAATAGTAAAAAGATTTAGTGAAATGCAACCATAATTAGTATTTGATATTACAATTAAAATGAGTTCTTATATGACATTTAAGTCAATAAATGATCCTAGTACCCTTGTGATGTCAAATCTCTAACTAATCTTTGAAATTTTGTAACATGGTTTTGTAGCAAAATGGCTCCACGTTTGACTTCAAGTCAAACATCCAAGTAACCCCGACAAGAAAACCAAAGAGTCTTAAAAGTCAAAAGTTCTATAGTTTGAAACTGACGTGTACAGTACAAGTCACAAAGCCTAAACCCATGCGGGCATATAAATAAATATAATATATTCTAAAATGCACATGCAAACAAAGATATGAACCTACCAAAACTACTTCTCCTTTACTCTTTGAGTTTTGACCCAACATAAAACTCATCTATCTTCAAACACAAGCATCAATTTGGAAGTTAGTTCAATAAGGAACCCAACTCTCACACCCACAACCCAATATCCTAACCATACTTCTAATTGGGCCCTGCAATGATAAATTTATAAGGGCATATATGTCTTTTCATACTAAACAACCAATAAAAACACAATCACTTTACCTTGGTTGGAGGTATGATTTCAGCCTTATATACGAATCAGGATTGTGATCAAGCTTGTGATAAAAAAAAGGATATGTTTGTATTTATACATTATAGGTAAGATGTCTCTTTCTTTTATCTACATTCATTTATTAGATACAAGGAGCCCCCCCACCACAACCTAAAGACAAGAGAGTAAAAATGGTAAATTTGACATGATAGTAAGGTCCACAATGAAGTTAGAGTGGTTGATCGATACGATTTATAATGTATAAGGCACACACTTCTACAAAAAAAGGCAAGGAGAATATTTGTTTGCATAGAAATCAATAAGGTTGAAATAAACCGGTCTCTATACCAATTGAAATGGGCCCACACAAAGACAATATGTTTCTCAGACAGTCCCACCTGAAACTGTATAGAGACCAGTTGGGTAGATAGATACCGGTCTCTTCCACTGAGACCTGTTGTCAAAGTAATCTGTTGCACAACTAGTCTCTATGAGGGTTTCAACTGGTCTCTTAGCCTAAGATCTTTACTAGTGAACATAATTAAACCTAAGCCTAAGATCTTTACTAGTGAACATAATTAAACCTAAGTACTTTGATCACAACCAATTATTGTTTCATAAACCGTTTGTATATGTAACAACATTCCAAGCTTAAGAAGTAGCTAGTCTAAGTAATTTAGTATAGTCAAATGAGGTATGCTATGACTTCTAACCAAAGTATTACAGTCAAAATGCTAGATTTGACTGCTAATTTCAACGTGTTATAAGGTATAACCATGAATAAGTAGAACAAGTATGTCATTGTTGGAAAACATTTCATTTCTATTCGGTTTGGATTGCTTTCTTAATAAAAAAGGTATATTCTTTTAACCATTTGGAGAGATTTTAAGTATGATGACACATATACAAGCAAACATGATAGGAAGTAAAGCACATGTAATGGAACAAAATAACATTCATTCTCTTCACCTAATACTAGACCCACCATATACAAAGATTCACAATTTTTTATAACAAAACAAACATGAGAGATATGATCATATACTTTGACAAAAAGTTGTTACTTCACTACTACAAAATGTGTCATCCAGACCGGTTATAAAGTCCACAGAGATCGATTTTTGAACTGGTCTCAACGAGGGAGGTCTTGTTGTTATTACACATAAGAACCGGTTATGAAACCGGTCTCTTTGAGCATCTTTAAGACCGATTGAACGATATAGGCCAGTTAGCTTGACAATACTGAACATATTAATAACCAGTCTCTTTGTAGTATTTTTTGAATAATTAAATAGTTAATAAATTATTAATTAATTTTTCATAAAACCAAACCACAAATGTAGCTACTGAATGACTAAAACCAAAGCAGTCACATTGTATAACAATAATCATACTATATAACCACAATCATGCTATATAATCACAAATATTTATACAACTGATTACAATTCATATGAAAATGACAATGTTAGTAAAACTTAAAAACACATATAATACACATTCTATTAGTCCTTGCTTCACCAATTCCACTTTGATTTTTTTTCTTTCGCCAATGTTAAGCTACCACAGAAAGATCATCTATCTGTAAAAATTTAAATAGAGCAGAAAATAAATGACAACCATTATTTAACCAACAATTAACCATAAGACCAAACTTATAAAAAAGAAAGACTTGTTTTAAGAGTTTAAAATAAGAACAAGTTAAATACCTACAACTAATCAATTAAAGAGTAAAAAAGGCTTATAATGTTACCTAGAGCTAGTTTGGTATTTCATATTAATGTGAAAATTGCAAGTAAACTAAATTAAAACTGACATAAATGCACAATTAATTAAGTTCAGTTCACTAATCTCAATGGGGGATTTTCTTGCACAATTGGATGATAATTCCACTTCAAAGGCTTCAATAAATTAACAACCGGTCCTCAAAGAGTGTAAAGAAGATATTAGATTAAACATAAATAAAACAGAGATTAAAGAGAAGCTAAACACATTAAATTAAGCTTAATTGCTGTTTCGGTTTCACTGACATAAGTCTATATAACATTGCTTTTAGACCCATTCTCAGTTATGATAACTTCACAATCAGGGAGCCCAGCAGTTGATATACCTACATAAATACAACACTCGTAAAAACTATGAAGAAAACGAGCTTCTCTTTGATCTTTAATCATGGACTGATTTGATTTCATAGCTTTCTCAACTTGAAGTTCAGAGACATTGAGACCTTAGCAATAATACAAAAAAAAATAATTAAAAAACGAAGATATAATTAAACATGAGGCTTTTAGTACATAGCCTCGTAGTGATCATTACCGGTAGTAGAAAGAAAAATCATTTACCTAACTTGCCTCACCTAGTAAAAAATTACACATAAACACCATACCAAACAATAACCAACAACATGAATCGTGAGAAACCTTTTAAAATCAACCGAGAATAAGATTTAAGCTTCCTGAAAAATATGTGTACCTAGAACACACTTGAAGATGTGAAAAGTAGAATGATATGTTGTAACTTCTTTCAATAAAGTTTTTCGTTATCTCTGTTACGTTGAGCAAGTTTATTCGCTTTCCTTACAGTCTGAACCATGTGATCTAACCTTAACTAAATACACAAACAAATTTAGCAAATAAATTGTTTACCAAAAGTAAAACTAAATGAACTTATATCAATTAACATGTTTAAAACAATTTTCTACTGTCATTAAAAATAATTTTACAATTATTCTTTTACTCATATCTGAATTGATTATTTGAAGACCTCAAATAAAGTATAAGAAGTTAGAAACAATCCTACAACAACTTTACTATCATAGTTTTCAATTTGAAGTTCAACGTGACATCTATGACCATAATCTATTAGATGTGGATGATGACTATACATAACTTACATACATGTAAAAAAATATATATGGGAAGTGGACATAAACTAAAATTAATCATTAATTTAGAAAAGATTTGTCAGTAAGGACCTCAAATTACTAAAATTAATCAAAATCAAATCCTAACTATTTATAAAAATGCACAAATCAGATGCAAACCCTAAATCATAATCATAAATGTGCTGATGTTTGGAGAATGATTTCATGGTGAATTATCATCAAACTACTAAAATAAATGAAATGAAAAACTAAACAAAAGAAAAAAGACTAATAAAGTAGAAGATAATCACTTGTAACCCAAATTAAACATAAATTTGCACCAGACTATTAATAAATATGAAATGTACCCGACTGCGAGAGGATTTAATCGATAAAATAAACCCTAAATGGTGAAAGAAGGTATAAATGTTCCTTGTCGAGTTTTGAAAGAATTATTTAACAGGTTGAGGGTTTTGATAGATTTCTTAAGGAGGGAATGAAATTTCAAGTGGAGTTAACTTTTTAGAAATTCAAAATCAAGGTGAAAATATGAGAGGGAATGCAGAGCGGGATTTTTAAGTAATTTTGTTAGAAGGGATTTCATCATTTAGACCGATTTTTAGGGGATTTTCTAGACCTATTTGAAGTCATGACATTGCGGCTTGTGACCAGGTAGACCGGTTGGAGTATTTAAGGAACATCAAAACCGGTTTTGTAGCTACTAACCGGTCTCAATGTTTTTGTTTTAGCGGGCATCACACTTGAAGACCGGTTTTTTATATAACCGGTCTTTATTAGGGGGTCTTGATAACTCATTTTGTAGTAGTGCTTGAGTGTTGAGGGATTCATCAAAAGCACCACTTGAAAGGCTTACAAACCTGATATCAATTAAGTTCTTCAAAAAATGAATACTAATGATGAAATGTATTACTGCTAATGTTTTCAATATGAGATTTCACATTGTTTTATTGTTCAAGAAGGAGAAGTGTTGGCAATTTTGACCTATTTACTTATGAGTAAGGCAATTTGGGCGTATCTTCTGTTTTCGACGGCTCAAACAAGTAAAGTGATATGAATAAGCTAAAAGGGAACATGTCAAATGGGTTGAAATAATTGAATTTCTGTCGTTATATTTGACACTCTGGTTCTTTACGGAAAGATTTAAAAAGTGTTTAGGGTTAAACTAAGTCCAAATCACACCAAAAAATCATTGGTTTTTACCGTAACCCCTCTGGGTAATCATGAAATACTTAATGTTGTTAATCACATAAAATTTTTCTTATGAATAATAAACTGAAATGAATTTGTAGTGTTGAGTGAACAAAATTTAATGAAAATAAATAAATGCTCAATGTATAAGAATGGGATCGGGTCAAGAGAATTAAAATGATAAAAAAGTAATTTACAGTATGTTAATTTAGTTTTTATATATAGAAAGTAATCACGGTTATTCGTCATTTCATTGAGGTTCATGGTAAATTAGTGGTTGCGGACTCGCGGTTATGAAAAAGGGTTAATGCACTGAAGGATCACTGTACTCTTTAAAAAAGTTCATTTTGGTCATTGTACTATTTTTGCGTCTATTCAGATCATTGTTCTAATTTTATACTTTTAAGTTACTGTACTATATAAATTATTCATTTATTTCATTATATTACTTTTTGGTTCATTTAAGCAACTCAACTTTTATAATATGTTATTCAAATCATTCAACTTTTTCAAAATAGCATTTCAAAAATATTATTATACACTTCATGCATATATAGGTTAATTGTGGTTGTGTATAAATGTTTTTCAACTTTATATCAAATATTTTAATTAATGGTGGTGAATAAATATTTGAATATTATGCGCGTATAGAGTTGTAAACAAACTCAAATGATGTTTGTAAACAAATAAATGACCATAAATGCTTAAAACGAAATGGATTTTTTTGTTATTGTTCGTTCTTAAGAAAAAGAATTTGTTGATGCTCATTTATTAAGTCGAAAATAAAAACCAACATAAATGAACAAACGTAAATGAATAAACATCACTTGAGCTTGTTTGGTTCGTTTACTAATTTACAAACGCATAATGTTCAAATATTTAGCCACTACCATAAATTAAAATATTTAATTTAAAGTTAAAAAACATTTATACACAACCATAATTAATACATATATTTCTGAACCGTATAATGATATTTTCGAATAGATGTTTTGAAATTTTTTAATGATTTGAAAATATCACGTTTCATAAGTTTAGTTATCTAAAAGGAAAAAAAAATAGTATAATGAAATAAATGCATATTTTCATATAATATAATAACTCAGAGGTAACATTTTTAGTACAATAACTTAGAAGTATAAAATTTTTAGTACAATGATATGAATAGATGCAAAAATAGTATAACGACCCAAATGAACTTTACAGTATGTTAATTTAGTTTTTATATATAGAAAGTAATCATGGTTATTCGTCATTTCACTGAGGTTCATGGTAAATTAGTGGTTGCGGACTTGCGGTTATGTAAAAATATCCTATTGCATATAAAATGTATCGTGGACAAGAATCTGATCGAGTTCAAGAAATAGAAGAAACGATGAGATACTTGGGCCTCAAACATGGGCCCGATAAGTGAGAATTCATTGTGGGCTCCGGCCTCTAAGCTTTTCATATATAGTCCACTCATTGAGAAAAATGGTTGATCAAAGTTTGTTAAATATGGAAATAAATTGAGTATTTTACTTCCGAAGAAAGTAAATATATATAAGCGAGTCTTGGCAAAGGAGGAATGGATCTAGATTCTATTAGACGGTCGATTTGTGATGATAATCAACGATCAAGAAACGGAACTAGACCTTTTTGCTAAAATGCAAGGTTGCTAAGGAAATGTGGACAGATATTTTCACATGGTGGTCGATGGGGGAAGTAAGTTTCGTAAGCTTCAATTCAATGACATCATCACCACAACGGATTAACCTTTCCTTGCATTCATATTCGCACCTTTTGATGTAGTTGTGCAAGCCACACTTTGGGTTCTATGGACTTATGGAGTTATAGGTACAATCGTACGTACCTTGAAGAATCATAGGAGCAATACCTTTTGCGATGATGTATAACTTATATCTGTTTAATTATTTGGCTCAATTTCTAGCATGGAGAAAACGAAAGATGTTAGATGGGTAAATTGGATATGTAAACCATGATCGTTGTTGTGTTAATATTCCCGGACAAAGTAACATAAGTGATGAACCGGCCAATTATATTAATTACTCACCTATTTTTCTTTCTTATCGGTCTTTCTTTATAATCTTATGTCACGTCATTTTGGTACAGAACTTTTTAAAAATCTATTTGTAAACGAAGCATTTCTCTATGTACCGAACTCGTAAAGCGAGTTACTAGTACTAGAGAGATATTATTTGATTAATGGCTCTCTTCACTTGCATTATGCTACTTCTCTTTCCGTTACCACCTTTCACCTTCACCTGAAATTCAATCCAAAGAGTTAAAAAAACGAATCAATTTGTACACGATAAAAATGATTCATACACGTAAAAGTACAAAACGTTTTAACTACGACAGAAAATAATTATCATCTGTATGAATCAACTTATACCGTGTACAAATTACCTCCCTTACGTAAAAACAACAAAAGATCGAGCAACTCATTACCTTGGCTCTCATCTCAGCCGTACACATTCCACCATCTACACAAGATTGAACGGTTGTGATTTCAACTCCAAGTTCCCTTATCTTCTTCATAACATCCAATAACAACCCATCTCTATGCTTACATTGCATCTCCACCAATGCATCACTTTCTATAATCGAAACTTCCACTTTTACTGCGGTCCCCAGCCTCCCTCCGGCCCCACCACCTCCCCCCTCCACTACTCTAATCTTCCTCTTATCCGCCACCTTCAAACGATCCAACTTGTTATGTGTATTACCATGTTCTTCAAGATCATGAATCTTTTTTCGCAATTGTTTCACGTACTCAATTGTGTCACCTAATATTGATGCTTTGTCCATTTTAGTCACTAATGGGACCAATGATCTAAGTATAACAAACCTTTCATTTAATTTCTCTCTACGACGTCTTTCTGCCAACACATGGTTCGCGCTTAGCTCTTCGTGTGAAGCTGTTTTACGCAATTGATGAGATGGTAATGTGAAAGATTCAGAGGTATTGCTTGTGTCAATAGATTTGATGTTAGAGTGGAGAAAAGGTACATTGAAGAGGATGTTTTTGAGGAGTTTTTGGGAGTTTGAGGTGGTTTTGTTTCGAAGGTGGTGAGATGGACGAGGATTGGGCGTCCACGTGGTGAATGATGATTGGATGGAGGAAGGTGAGTTTTGAATTGATGTGGTGTTTGAGTTGGGTTGTTGAGTTTGTTGGTGGTAAAGGATTGTTGAAACTGTGGTAGAGTAGTGAGAGTCCTCTTGAACTAATTTTTCTGTTAGAAAAAAATAATTGTACGTGTTAGTTTCAAAAATTAATGTTTATTGACTATGTAACTCTCCTTTTTTGTATAACATAAGATTGTTTATATCCAAATTACCTGACCATCCATGGGCTGACTCGACTCTACACGAGTTGTCTTGGCTGGTCACTAACATATTAAAACGCGAATCCAATTGAATAGAATCATCATTCGTGGATCCAAACCTAATATCTTCAGACATATCAAGTTGCAATAGCTCATTAGCTTCCATCACTTCAACCATTGCATTTTTATCCTCATGATCAGGGCGTTGAAAACTGGGAAAATGACACGTTTCGGCCACAAAGTCCAACCCGTTTTCATCTTCTTCTTCTTCTTCATCTTCTTCGTCTTCTTTTTCTTCTTCTTCTTCCTCATCATCGTCGTTTTCAATGTCCTCATCCATTGAGATTTGATGAGGGGAAAGGGTGGTGTTGGAAGAATGGGCCGAGTGGGCCGGTTTAGGAGGTGGGGGAATTGGGTTGTCATCGTCTACCATGAAGAAAAGTTTTACATGCTGTATGATTTCAATACTCTCTTCCACCTACATTTGCTTACATGTTATTCAAAGGGTGACATCATCACATCATAATCCATCAATGTAACAAACTAAAATGAGTCAGTCTGAATTATATTTTTTCTTATCATTGGCCAGGTGGGTAAAATTACAGACTAGCAAATGTGTCTTAACTTAACAAAGTCTAAACTTTGGAACATATTATATTCAAGATGCATACTGTTACACGTTCGATCACACACATATTTTGATTGGAGTTTATTTTTATAAAAATGCGCACAATGTAACATGTGACAGTACACATCTTAAGTACAACTAGCAGCGTATAGTAAATCATTCTCCCATGAAATCATTAATTTAACAATAAACACTTTTTAAACAGATGTAGTATATATATTTATAACATTATAAAACTACACCTTACATAAGCCAACTGATTAACTCACCCATATTGCCATAAATAATAAAGCTATCATCTTATCTTATTCACTGTTAAAAGATAGATTTATGATCATAGGCGCGCAAATTGACGATAGGTGCTAAAGCAACGTATATAGGTCTAACCTTTTCAGTTGTTCCAACTTCAACGACCCCATTTAGTAAAGGGATGCATATCACCGTCTGCAGACTTGATTATTCGAAGTTAGTATCAAACACTATAATTATATGTGTAGGTATACGTAAAAGTTGATTAACGGTGGAAATCGACTTGCCTGTATATGAGCACTCTAGTTCAAGAAGGAATCACCCCGGCCAAGCAGACACAATGAAAATGTTAGACAATAACTTATGTTGTTTAATCAAGAACATGTTTCGTCGATTTGTTTATATAGTTTATTTTCCTCATTTCAATCCTCCGTTTGATCACTAAGAGTAAACATGTAAAATCAAACGAAACGTACTAAAACGATAAATTAATCTTATTAACAGGGGCATAAAAAGTTTAATATGTAACTTGCAAGCCTTTTATTTCATTTTTCTTTGGTAGTGTTCACTAAAATTAATCTCCCGGTAGAAAACTAATGAATTCAATTAAGTTATAGTTTAATCATTTATACAAGCAAAATAATAATTATTTCCTTATTATAATACTCATTCCGTTCAATCACGCACTGTCTATTTGCAAAAAAATAACTACTGCCAAATCATTAAAATTTTCATATTACCCTCATTTATTATTCTTATTTATTTTTTTTTAAAAAAATTCAGTCAAACTTGCTTTAAGATAAGGGCAAAACTGATTTGTATCCAACTTACTTTAAATCCGATAAAAAAATATTTAAGGACAATAAAAATATGACAGAGGGAGTAATAAAAATATGGAGTAAATTCCATAAATAGTCCCCATGATTTATATTGATTTACAAAAATCATTCATATACTTATTTTTTCACCTTTTCAGTCCCATAAGTTAACGTTTTGTTTGAAAATGATCAATTCTTCACCTAAAATGACTAAACTACCATTTGGCGGTTTAGATATTGACAATTCAAAATTGACAAGAGAAATTGTACTTTAGTCATTCTAGGTAGAGGAGAGAGCATTTTTGAACAAAACATAAATTTATTGGACTGAAAAGGTGAAAAAATAAGTATATTGACACTTTTTGTAAATCAGTATAAATCATAAGGACCATTTAAGAAATTTGTTCAAAAATATGACTCAAGATACTATGATTTGAATATAATCAAGAGTTAAGTTTCTATAAAGTTACTATGTACTTTTTTGTCCCATTTAAACAAATTTACTTTTTAATCTAATAAATCCAATGAACTTTTAACTCTCGATCGTTACTTTTTATGACCTACGTAACCTGAAAATCAAAAACCATAAGTTCGAAAAGGACAAAACGAAAAGTACCGATATCTGTAGTTTTAATGAACTTCTATTGCTTTCATATAGCGCGTATTAAATTAAATATATGATCGACATGTTTGATTACATTAATTAAAATTAAAATACATAGTTGTTAATTCACCGTTAAGTTAATTACCAATTAATTAATTCAAACCAGATGTGTACATATACCAGAAAATGTCATATCTAAATAAATACGTAGCAGTACTTAATGAGACGTATAATACTGCTTACCTTAGCAAGGATAGCTCTTGTAAAGACTTTACTGTCAACTTGGTTTGCACTTGTGAGCCATACATGTTGTTGCTTCTCGTACGCGTTTCCGACTAATCTGCAACCATATATATAACAATAAATAGCCTATCATCATCATCGTCATTACTCTCACCTTGCGAACAACGTTAAAATGGTGACACCAACATCATCTTGATGGTTTGTCTTTTGTTTGCACATCTTCATCTTCGTCTTGCTAGATAGAATACGCAGTTTTGGTTGAGAAAATGGCGTTTCAAAAATGCAAAATCTATTCCCAAACACTCTCCTTATCTAATTCTAATTTCTAGTTTCTCGCTAATATTTTTATTTAATTTTTCTTACTATAAAAAAACTTTAACCGACTTTAATGCAACATCAGAATCAATGATAAATTTCACGTACTTGAAGAAGTGCGTTATGCAATTCTGCCAATTTAAGAACAACATACATGTAAACAAATAAATGGTAATTAGAACAACTTACCCATCACCAGGAGCAAAAGAGAAAGAAACACACATAAGATAAAACCATTCGGATTCCGTTAGATCTTCGGGTGACAATGCCACCGACGGCCTCCTTACCGTCATCTGCTGGTTCTCCGAAACTTGTTGATCTTCGTTAGCCAGCGAGTCATATAGCTCTCTAAGTTGCTCACTTCTACTTAACGCAGCCTCTTCCGTGCTAACTTCCACTGATTGCACTGTTTTCCTTGTTTTTATTGCTCCATTGTAGTATCCATCTCCCCATACTAAAACCCTAATCGTCAACGACCCATATCAATTTAAATGAAAATGAAAAGGGGGTTGATTTGTACAAACTAACTAACTAGTTGTGGTGTACATATAATTTTTTTATCCGTAGATGAGTGCGATTTGATTGTATATAAGGGCTTAACATTATCAATATTTCTATCTACCAGGCGAACTGTATGATAGATAATAATGATCAATAACGAATTCCTTAACAGCCTTAATTATAAACAACGTACCCTAACCCATCTATACAACAGTTCGAGCATATAAGCAAATTAAAAAAATGATGTAAATTACCTTTGTTGAGGACAAAACTGCCAGAAAATAATGTAAGTCCATTGAATAGATTGTACAGCAGACTGTAACATTTCTTTCAGTGCTTCATAAGGTAGATGATCAACAGCAGCCATCATCATACATTCAACATAAAAACTAGCAGCAAGTTAATAAAAAATCAATCATATATGCATGTGGGACTAGTGATGGGTAAAGAAGAGGGGGTTAACTGTGTATGCAGTTGACTGGTTGGTTGGTGTATAAGACTGTTAAGTAGTTAATTAACTGCTGCAAATGAGAATGACGTGTCAGATTCTTGTTTCCTTCATTTGGTTCACATTTCTCAATCTATACCACTTATGTGAAAATAGTAGCTTTATTTATTGATAAATCCTGCCAAAAAACATTTATAAACATGTTGACAAAGATATATATATATATATATATATATATATATATAATAATATAATGCAGACAATGGATTTTTTTTTTTTTTTTTTTTGACTATCATCACTATTTTGTTTTATTTGTTTTTGGCGATGTGTTAAGTGATTTTGATGGTGTATTAATCATTTCTTTATTTTGAAGGTGTTGTCTTAATCGAGTATTGAGTGTTTAGATTGTTGAAAGTTGTTTTTGGCAAGATTCAATCATGACTCACTTATATCAAGTTTGGAAAATGAAATTAGCAAAGTTTATTACGAGGCTCGAACTTATAATTTTAAAAAATGTTGAAATACCGACAACCCCAAGTACACCGGATGTTTTACTTGATTATAAAATCAAGCTTTTTCCTATTTTATGTGGATGAATTGAGTTTGAATAAAAAGCTACTAAATGAATATAGCTAGTTTCAATAGACATTTGAAGATTCGCAGCAAAGGATACTTTATGAGTATTTTGACGAACATTTTTGAGTTATTTGAGCTCTTGAATCAACCTTGAATCTTATTATATACTTCATCAGTTTCAAATTTATTGTCCACAAACAAAAGACACTCAGTTTAATAAAACATAATTATTACATTATATTTTTATGTACGATGACAGTTTTACTCTTACTTTTTACGCATTTTTTTTATGACACACATATAAATAGGGGTAATATAAGAAGTTTAGTTAATTGAGTAATGTTCAAATGAGTACAACAAAATTTAGTGAGAATGAAGGAATCAATAAGAATGCGACACGTGTAACAAAAACTCATTTTTCTCCATGTTTATTAAAATTAAATATCTTATAAATGATAAGTCAAAAAATTAAAAAAATTACACCATAAAAATCGGTGCAGTTAAATTGCAAGCAACATCCTTACAGTCAAGTGCATATATTTGATTATTAAATTAACATGATCTATGTTTGCGGTTATATATAGATACTCACACCTTTTGGAGTTAATAAAAAAATATAAATAACGTTGTTTCATATCTTTCAAGTAGGGGTGCTACTAAATTTATATGAAGGACGCAAATATTTATAGTTCTGAGGGTGCAAAAATCTAAAAATGTAATCAAGTTAAAAACTAAAATCTTCAGTAGCCGATTTTTTGTTTCATGCAATCAATAAATAGAAAGACTCGTGACATTTTTATATCTAATTTATTCAATGATTTCAATCGCCCATACTCGTGTTGTGTCGCTATAAATTAAAGAATAGATATGATTAATTTAATCTAAAGATATATTATTTCTATATAAAATTATTCCCATAATTCATGGTGTCGGTTGCAGGGGATGTAGTTGTATTTTGATTATAAAAACAAAACATCAAAATCAAATAATTATTTAAAGCTAAAATGGATGCAGCTTCATTTGTTCCTGAAATGTCGATTTATAAAATTATTCAATTCGACATTAAGATCGAGTTCTTATGAATAAAGATCGTAAGATCCTACTTACATATTATAGTGTGTTTTGCTAGTATTGTAACGAAATACAGCATAGCATATGTATGCATTCGTAATGGGGTGTGTGATTTAATTGTCTTTTTATAAGTAATAATTGTAATAATATATTCATTGGTTAAACATGATAGGAATAGTTCATCACAACGTACTCTTTGGGATTATAATTATAATTACTTATTATGCTACATTAGTTCATTAGCTTAAAACAAGCAAAATCGTATCGTATCAATATCCTAGACTTCAAAGATTCTATGCATGATCGACATGTTTCGTTGAATAAGATCATGAAATTGTAAGATTTTAAGATGAAGATCATAATATAGTCTACACTGTCATTGTATATGTTACAAAATAAATGGTTTAACGATAATTTAAGCGTACATAATTTGATTGTACTTCAACATTCAAGTCAAATCGAAATTCATGAAATCTTAAGTTTATTTTGGTGTCTGAAAGCCTTATTCAATCCTTATGACTGTTATCATTTCAATTACCACTATGTTATACTCCCTCTGTCCCACTTCTTTTGTCTCTTAATTTTTTGTTAGATTTATGATAGATCGTATGAATATTTATTTTACTCTTATATTCAAGGCAAGTTTGACTTAATTTTATTAAGAAATATATGATAGTAATAAATAAGGGTAGAATAGAAAGTTCAATAAATTTTAATAGTTATTTTTTGCAAGTGAACAATAGTTTGGGACAAATAAAAATAGTAAGTTGAACAATAAAAATGAGATGGAGGGAGTGACAAATAAGAATCATTCGAATTGCTAGTGTCTAAGAGCATCTCTAGTGCATTGAACCCTTCAGGGTTCAAAGTACTACCATATCAGCATTTAAACTTTTAACATAAAAACTCTACAGTGCATGGAACTTTTAAGGTTTAAAGCACTGCCACAACATCATATTATTTTTGTACTATTTAAATTACTGAAATGAAATTAGTATTGGAGTATAAATTAAAATATCAAAAGGAATAAAATAAAACTTATTCAACAGACAATCATAGGGTGAGGTTCAAATGAGAATAACAAAAGTGTTGAGAATAGCGGAACCAATAGGAATGCGCCACGTGTCACAAATCCCACTTTCCCTCATCTTTTTAACAACTAAATACCTCACAAACGACAAATCGAAAAATTATGAATATTGCACCATAAAATTCAGCGTTTTCTTCTCTTCGATTTAAGATCTCACAAGCTATACTTTCGACGAGTTTTTTTTTTCTTTTCATTTTTTGGTGGGTTTACAAATTAGTAACACACGTGTTAGTGTTGCGTTTAGGGTTTAGGGTTTGCACCCGAAACCCTAAACCCTAAACCATACTAAATCCTAAATTCTAAACCATGCTAAACCCTAAACCCTAAACCCTAACCGTAACCGCAAATCAAATGTACAACTAATCAGTAACACATGTGTTAATAATTTGTAAAACCTACCAAAAAATGAAAAAAAAATCCGTCGAAAGTATAGCTTGTGGGAGCATTTGAACCGAGGGAAGTGACCCGCATTAAAATATGTTTAACCGTACTAAGTAAACAGCAGGAAGAAGCATGCTTAAATTGAAGAGGAGAAAACGCTGAATTTTATAGTGCAATTTTTATAATTTTTCGAATTGTCGTTTGTGAGATATTTAGTTTTTAAAAAGATTGGGGAAATGAGTATTTGATGAAAATGAGTGGTTGAGATTCATTCTCATATTCTCACACAAAGTTGTACTCATTTGAATCCTACTCGACAATCATAAAAAAAAAAGTTTCAAGAAAATAATTCACTGACAAATAAATAGACAAACTTTACAAAATCAAACATAAAAGTGTTTTAATCTAAAACGAAAGTGTGATATCTTTTATATAGTCTTTGGACATATTAAAGTTTTTTAGTTGAAAATCTTGATTTAGCAAGCAAGAAAAGGAATATACAAATTAAACTAAAACAAAAGTTGTTGCTGTAATTTATGAAGATAGAATTATGTATGTAGTGTAAGAGAATCTTCATTATTTATCATATTATAATATTATGGAAAAGGACATTTTGTCAGTGTAATTCTCACCTACAACGCTAAAATGGTTCTCTCTTGTCATCTCATAGTTTAACAACACTTTGAACTTTGTTAAATAAGTCATTGCGGATGCTCTAATGATAACAGTTATTGAACCTTTTATTTTCTTACCTGACATAATAATGTGTTGTTTATTGGGCCTGGTTATGCAAAGACCAGATAATGGAACTTTGAAATACTTAAAAGCCCAACTTGCAGGCCCAATATAATGTGTGTTGTCTTGTCTCTAACTTTGTAGACCAGATTATGGAACTTCTAGATACATTTTGGAAAAATAAATTAACAAAAGGTCATCGATAAACAAACGAAAAATATTACAATTTCTAAAACACAATGCGGCCTTGTCCAAGATTATAAAATATGAGTAATGCTAAATGTGTCAAAAATATATGCCTAATTTGTGTCTAAATCTCACTTTTTTACGGATCATCATGTAATATTCACCAATTAAATTTTTAGGTATAAATTTAGGCATACATTTTTCAGCGTACGAAACATATTTCAGCGTATGAAGCATATTTCATAAACTATAGTTTGAAAAGGCACCAACTCAGCCTTGTTTTCATATTCACTTTGTAAGCTTATAGGTTTGATATTACCAAAAAAATACCAGTAATTTTTTAAGAACCTTAACAAAATTTAATTTGTTTGTCACCATCTAAACATTTAGAAATATCAGTTTTTATGATTTGTGGCTGTAACAACGTATCCCATTTACCTAACATATCCCATTTACCCATCTTGTCGCTATAACAAGATATGGGGAAAATTATTTAGTGGGTTGTTCAATCAAAATTATGTACTATTCTTGGGAACTTTTAGCCACAAAGCCTATGTCTCATATTTTAGTGCTTACCTACTAAATACCAATGCATGATAAATCAATACTAGAGTTAATATTTTTTGTAGTGAAGATACCAAATAATTTTTCACGTGATTGTATAATAATTGTAAGCCTAACAGGCAAAAACAATGTTTTTCTATATACAAACATCACGAAAAGTGGTAACATTGTATTAACAGTGTTCTCGTAAAAATACCGACGTTCAAAAAGTGAAGGAGTGAAGGACATTGAGTTTACTGTTCTCAAAATGTAATTTTGATTTTATAAATCATTGTGTATGTGAAAAAATAAAAAAATAAAGAAACATCGTTCAGAGCCGGACGCCACTCCAGAACGCCGTTGCAGAGTGGGAGAACGCCGTCGAACAGTGTTCTCGACCGGGAATGGCGATAATGCCCCTCCACTCCGTATGCCCTAAGTGTACCTATGTTAGCCTCATAGCCTGTACATCGAGAAAACTCTTTAATCAAAGTCTGCACTTTAATAACCTACACTTTTTACAGGTCCATTGCACTAACAAAATTTATTATTCCATTACATTAACAAAATTTATTATTTTCAAGGTACTAGTACAAACAACAATAAAAATATGTAATATGTGCACCTATATACATAAATTTTAAATTATGTAAAAATAAAAAATATAAGGGTATTAGTGACATTTTTAAATTTTTCCCTCTCAAAAAAGTAGCCAAAAACAAATAAAACAGGTTTCCCCTTTAATCTAAATATCCTAGTTCCACCTATATATATATATATATATATATATATATATATATATATATATATATATATATATATATATATATATATATATATCAAGTAGACGACGTAAGCCCGTTGTTCTGACCATCTCACAAGTCACAACCTTAAATTGAAACATGGTATGGTGGATTCTATTTGGGTCAATTTTCAGTTGATGCATAGTCACACAATCTCATTTGATGTCATACAGTTTCAACATTCACCTAACATTTTTCTTTCTTTTCTTAGGGAGAATCATCATTCACTTGCATAAGAAAAAAAGAACCTCATTTGTCTCCAACTTGTCAGAGCAAGATTAATCTCAGCTCCCCATAACTGTAGAAAGTCTTCCAAATACATCATTGTTTAGTTGGCTAGCACACAACTTAATAGAAATATCAAGGAAACGTATGCACGTTCTTTAACCAAAAAGATATTACAATAATGATGATAGTTTCTGTAGTACTGAACAACAATTGGGGTTTAGAAAAAGAGTGGACTGTGGATGTACAAAGTAGAGGCTGAATTTTCGACCCGGTTGCTGAATGGGTTGATATGGGTTATGTATTATCTCAAACGGGTCAAATCAAGAAAATTAGAAAAAGGAATGAGCAAAAGGATTAAAAGTCTTTGAAAGTGTAGTTTAACTACATACAACCTCCTATATAGCTTTCTTCAAAAACTTATATTAGTCTTGTAACAAACTAACAGTATAGTTTTTTATAATCATATGTAGTATGTAGTATATAGTTATACAAAACCAAAAACTGGACAGACAAAAAAGTGATCTGGCCCGTTTTGCCCACGTCAGGATTAAAAATCACTAGTTCGGCCCGACCCATTTTCACTCATTAATTGACCCTCCCAATCCAACCCATCTTGCCACCTCTAGTAACATATATCCAAATTAAAAAATACGGCCCGCCAGAAATGTAAAAGTAAAAGCACTAGAAACGTTTCAGACGTCTTATAAAACAAAATTTTAATACTTAAGTCATTTTCTGATTTTCAATTGGCTGATAGAAATAGCAGCTCATGTTTCACCACTTGTACACCAGCAACAGTACCGAAGATTAAAGAAAAAATAATGGGGTCTAAGAATGATTATGAAATAAGAATGAACGAAGCAAGTTTGTCTTTTTATGGTTAATCATTTCCTAATTGAAGATAATTAGCTGCTTTAAACATTTATGGTGGTGCACATCTTCATCTCTGATGATTTAGTGCAAAAAGTCACCATGATAGGTACGGATGTTGGTACAACCGTATCATCATATGAGAAAAAGCAAACCGACTTGTTCGCCTTCCAAGTTTCGTTGTGCATCCACGTTTAAGCCACCATCTACATAAACATGCAATAAAAATATCTTGTTTTAGATAATATTTTTAATTGTCTTGCTAAATAAGCATATCCAATGAACATATATTTCAGCTATTAAAATTGAGCTCAAAAGTACATATACAAGAAGATAATCTTTGGAAACAGAACAGCCACAGTTAAGCATCTTGATAAAACCCAAATGATCATTTTTTGTTAAAAATAAGATAAATACTGCAAGATAGAACATACGGTGTATGATAATACACACTAAGCTTAAAAACCAAATATAACAAGTCCGAGGATCTTATAATGGACAAAAATGGAGTAGGATTAGTGATGCAGCTGCCTACTTTTGAAAAACTTGATTAAATCACTATATTTGTACTTGAATCAACATCTAACTACTTTATATGCAATCATGGTTTAGTGCACTTTATCTAGGTTCATTGTTGTTAGCAATATTATTATATAGGGTAAATACATTTTGTCGGCATCCTACCCTCATACTTTGTTCGCATCCTACCCATAAAACTATCAACTATACATTGTACCTGTTACTTTTGTTCCGATATGGGTAATTTGGTGACCAATTACCGGGAGAGCTGGTCAAATTAATTACGTGACAATTAATATTTATATTTTCTTTGTTACCTGAAATTAATATTAAGGGTAAATACATTTTATCGGCATCCTACCCTCATACTTTGTTCCATGGTCGGCATCCTACCCATAAAACTATCACCGTCACCGAGAAATCCATGTGGCAAAAAATTAATACGTGGCACACTACGTGGCTGCTTTGTCAGCATAAAATCTAAACAAACAGTCAAATGTGTATTTTCAAGGATTCTAGCACATAATTGTAGGGTACAATGTATACATTGATAGTTTTATGGGTATGATGCCGACAATGGAACAAAGTATGAGGGTAGGATGCCGACAAAATGTATTTATCCTATTATATAATAGGATTTGCATAGATTATTTTATTAGTACGTTATGCTTTATTAGTTGTAATTTAGTGTCTATGGGTATTTTGTTAATTACCATGTTAGATGGTTAGGGTATAAATACTAGTATTAACCCTAACCATCACTAATTCGATACAACGGCCATACTTTATTTTACATTTCTGTGCTTAATTGTGATTCATCAATAGCTCGATTAGATCGATATCAATTGGTATCAGAGCCTCGTTATCGACTATTGATGTGAATCTATCAAACGATTTCGAAAACAACCACAGATTGATTATTAATTTGTGTTTTTGTGCGAAGTTAGGTTTTGGAAAATTGGGAAGATTTTATTGATTCGATCAGAGACGTGTTTGAAAGCATCCTTTTACATAATAATCTTCTCAAAATCGCTAATTTGGAGATATAATTATCATTGATTTTCGCCTGAGTTCGATTTTGGATCAAATTTGGATTGTAACTCAGCGTTATTTATTGTGTTATGTTTTGAGAAGAGAGCTCAATTCGCTACATCCTTTTAGCGTAATACGCCTGGTTGAAATTTGATCTAACTTGATACGATTAAAAGGATAGGGGTATATGTTTGTGTTTGTAAACTGTGATCGATCAATTCAACCAACTGGATTGAAATTATCAAAATGAAACCATCCAAAAGTTTCAAGTGATGAATCTAAACATAATTCGATCATCAATCACCATTCAGATTCATCCAAAGTAACCAATTGAGATCAAATTTTTATCGAAAAGTTTCTCATTAATCGAGGTTACAATTCGATCCAACTCAAGCAGATTTGACGTTGATTTGTTCATGTACTCGGTTCGAAACATTCACGTGATCGAGTTATAATAGTTTTGATCATCAAAACACTATTTGATTCGTTCGAAAATATCGATCGAATTCTCGGTGCATTAAACAGGGGATAATTTTGGAGCTATTACGCCACTCTTTGTTGGATCATTACGCTAGTTTTCAGTACAATAAGCCATTTCTGGGTACATATTTCAAGCGTAATACGCCACTCTTTGTTGGATCATTACACTACTTTTTGTACGAACAGGAAGAAGCAGAAAACCAGGAAATTGCATTGAGTTATTTGAAATAGGAATTCAAAGATTTCAAGTTTCAAATTGATAAACTTTGGCACAAAATTCGCAATTGGTGTTAAGTTTTGGCGTAATACGCCTACCTTCTGTTGGCGTAATACGCTAACAATTGCAGGTTGTGTTTGTGTTGTTTTGACGAAGAAGAAAAACCAATCGGGTGGGCACAACTTGACCGGGTTAATCGGGTGACAAGGAGAATTCGGGTCACATGAAAACAAGACAAGTGTAACTCACGTGACATCAAACAATCTGAATTTTCAATTGGACTTTGTTTTACATTTGGTTTTTGTTTTACAAATTAATTTTGATTTTGGTTTTACAAATTATTTTAGTTTTCAATATTAGTTTTTGTTTTAAAATTTGATTTTGATTTTAACATTGTTATAGTTTTTCTCTAAAAATATAAAATACAAAAAGATTTTCAATTTTATAAAAACTTTTGGAAAATACAAAAAGATTTATTTTTGATAAGTTTTTTTTAAACTATAAAAATATTGAGCGGAAAAATACAACGTTTTGAGATTGACTCCAAAAGTTTTTCATTGAACTCCAAAGCTTGAATTTGAAAATATTCATTCAAGCAACTTATCAGAATGTCAATTGCTACTGTTGAAAATAAGTTCATCAAAGATTATCGGAACTATCCAGATCCACAATGTATGTCAGAAATGGAATTATTTGGGTTTGTTAATTGCTTGAGAGCAGAGCGTCAAGAATACTATGCAAAAGTAAAGAGTTTAGAAGAGCAGGGATATGAAAAGTTAACTGAAGTCAGTCTCTCCAAACACAAATTCGAATCATAAAGGCTGAGAAAGAAAAACTGCATTCTACAAATTGTCTCTTGGAAGCAGAAATTTCAGAATTTCTGGAGCAACGAAAGAAAAAGCCTGGTAAAGTTTTGATGGCAGAGAATGATGCTTGGTTGGACATAACCGACTTGGAGGAAAAAGATCATGAAGTTAACTTGGCATTCATGGCCAAAATGTCACACGTCTCGGATAAGGAATCTGACTCTGAACATGAGGTACTTGGTTTAAATGAAGATCAGTTAATTCTCATAAAAAATAAAATGAACTCATATAGGGAAAAGATTGACTTTGAAAAATCAAAGGTTGCTAGATTTGAAAAAGAGGTTGCTAGTAACATTGGGGCTATAGAAACTGTGGTTAGGGAAAAGGCTATTCAAGAAAATCATCCCTTGTGGTATAAAAAGAAACATGAATCATTCATTTCCAAACAAGAAAAACTGACAACTCGAATTTCTGAATTAAAAAAGAACTTTGAGGAATCAGAACGTTTGCAAAGAGTATGTACTTTGAAAAACAGCTATGTTTTAACTGAAAATGTTAAGATTTATGCTCGAATCAAAGAACTTGAAGAAAAGTTTTTTAAAAGAGGTCAAACTGATCAAACGATTTTTCTTAACAAACCAAAGGAAATCAAGTATTATAATCCGAGGGAAGGTTTGAGTTTTGACAATCCTTGCTATTACAGAAAGCAATTTCTAACATAGCACCTGTGTATGCTAAAGAATACATGGGTCGGGGTGTACAAATGAATTTTATGAAACTAACTAATGAGGAAGAAGAAATTGAGAGTTTCAATAGGGCAAGAGAAGACAAAGCTCAATTTTCATTTAATTATCAAGAATTAAATAAGAGTTATGGTAATCGAAAAATCTCACTTTCCAATGACTATTTCCCGAGTTATTCAAAACCAGAACTTGAAACGAATGATAAAGTTTTTTCAAATGAAGTTGTTCAACAAGTGGTAACCTCTAAGATTTACATTCCAAACTTGGTTTTGGAAGATAAAATTATTGAATTAGAAAAACAAATTACCACTCAACTAATTGATTTTGAAAAAGGACGAGCTATCCTCTTAAGTACTATTGAACAACTCAAGAGTACCTATTCGTCCTCTCAATCACACCCAGTGTTAAAATCCCAAAAGGAACAAGGGTTTGATAATTTGCCAACCTCTGATAAATCTCAAGTGTCAAAAGCTGCAAAACCACATGTGAATGTTCCATGGAAGATTTACACGGATAAATCTTCTAAACCATTATCGAAAAAGATTTCTCAGTTTACTAATTATTCTATGCAAAAGAATAAGAAGTATTCTAATAAGTCGCAATCAAATGGAACATTCACATCTCAAAAGAATTTTGATCTTCCCGATGCATATGGTTCAAATGTTTCAAAGGACTCGGTTTCACGATTTCCAAAGAAAACAAAAGTTTGGAAACAGAAGCAAAGTTTTTCTGAGAAATCTTCTCAAACAAAATCTTTCAAATATTCGAGATCGAAAATGTTTGAACTTGCACCACAAAATGCTTCTTATCCGGTGCAAAGACGAAATGATTTTGTAACCCCAGTTCCCAAAAGATTTTACTCACCGTTGACTCCACGAAATTTAGTTCCGAGTGAAACACCGGGTTTCAACTCAAAATGGAGTTCAATGTCTTTAAATCAAATAGACACAACTTACAAATGGTTTTTAAAGTTTTTAAAACCCATTGGCACCGTGCTTAAATGGGTTCCCAAAGTTATGGTCTAGTTTCAAAAGGAAATGGCTTTTACTCACATCAGAGTAAAACTCGTTTTGTAAAAGCAATGGCTTCTGAACATTTCAGTTCAAACCCGTTTTAATTTTCTTTACTCAAATGAAAGATTCAAATTTTTGAGGAAAAAGTTTCAATGTTTTGAAAAGAGATCTTAATGTTCGAAATCGAGCTCTCATCATTATTCTTTTGAAGTAAAAGTATGATATCCTTGAGAGGGAGTTCGTTCAATTTCAAAAGGAAAGTAAACTCACCTTCATATGTAGTTTTTTTTTCATAACACTTATACATATGTTAAGGGGGAGTGTTGTTCTAAATTAAAACTTTTAAATGTTCAAATATTTGATCTACTAAAACACTTAGAATGTTTTTCAAATCGTTTTTGGAACATGCTGAATATCTGCACAGAGTGTTATAGTATACAATCATCTCCTACGATCCACCAGAGCCGGTTGGATCTACCCCAAGAGCCACCAACCACAATTTAGGATGCAAGGGTCATATAGGTTTAGGTGAGAAAAAACAATATAAGAGAGGGTGACGGAGATTGGGGTGCAGATCAGCATAAACTTCAAAATGCCAATTGCGTGACAAGATCACAAATAACTGAAATGAGGGAGGAGTTGAAAAATATATGAGGTTGAGTGAGGAGTGTGTGACAAGGTTAAAAGAAAAAGAAAACCCTTCCTAAACGACTAAATCGTCGGGTTGCCACATAATCTATCAGATTTCATACGTTGATTTCTGGTATTGAATAAGACATCGTGGACCCAGTGATGCAATGCACATTACCCTCCTAGCCACTCAAGTACTTCTTAAAAAGTCCTTGTTTCAATTTTCACGGAGACTTGGTACATACTCTATTGACTTCTCATTTGGAGAATATTGATATTGAAACACGAGGACAGTCAGCTCCAGTCCACGACATTTCTTGCACTTATAGAGTCTAGATCCTAATTTGTTAAAAACACACCTTTAGGACACAAGTGTTCTTATACACTATACATGTCTTTGTGACATCTTTGCAAGTCTTTGTGACTTTGCCGGAACATTCATAGTGATATCTACAATAGATATTTGACGATGATTGAATGAAAATCCTATCAATGTTATCATCAAAGCCAACATTGAACGTAGGTCACTCAATTGATTCATTTACATGATTCGATTGATGTGTTAATTGGCAATCTATGTGATCCAGGAGTTAGTAATTTCAGGAATGTGTTTTCAGAAATTACAAACAACTTTTCCTTGTTTACTCAAGTGAATTGTTAACTTACCCGGTTACTTAGTTTCATAATCATCTTCCGCATCATTATCACGGGATAATGATTTGATTGTGAAATTTGGTGCTTATTGAAGATTTAATATTCAAAAGGAGAATGCAGGTGAAAGTTGGTAATTGTCCGTTAGTAGAGCAAAGGCATGCCATTTTGGAAAGATCGTTAGGATCATCTTGTCTACAAACATTTTCGATTACACCAGAGTCATGATGCTCATGATAAAATCATAAACATCATGAGGGGGAGAGAAATGATATATTGTTTAAAGATAGTCGGGAAGAAAAAGTAAAGGTTAGAAAAGGTTATCAAATGAAGTGTTCTAAAAGAGAAGAGCTTAAAAGATTGAATAAGAATTTGAAAGATTGAATGAAAAGAGAGTCAAGTTCGAGTAAGAGTGATAAAAAGAAAGATAAAATGGAAATCAAGAGTTAATCAATGACGGTTGAAAAGTCCGAGGTTTAAGGATTAGAAACGGGATTGATTTGTAACACTCCAAAATTGTAGTTGCATTTTGTGTTATATGAATCATTTTAGAGTTTATAATACTATTAATATAAGTAGTATTTTAAAATAGTAGAGTTTATAATGTGTTGGTGGTCAAAGTGGAAGCATTGAAACTTGAAATAAGTGAAATGGTGGCCAAAGTAAGAGGAATGAGACCTTAGGGTAGAAAATGCAAATTTAGTAGTTAAAGACTCCATCTTTGTAAAATCTGGAAATTTAAAAGAAATTGTGTGTGTGTGCGCACTGTGTGGAGCGACCAGGGAGGAAGAAAAAGAAGGAGAAGAGAAACTCACAAATTGAGTCTTGATTTTGAGATTTGGGCTTGCATTAGTCAAATTCACCATCTACAAGGTAAGGCCATCTTATTCTATGCTTCAATTTGAGTTAAATCATGATTTTAGAGATGAACTCTAAATTGGATTTTTGAGAAAGAATTGATTTTTAAGTGTTATAATGTTAGATGATGATATTTGAGTTTATGTAAGCTTGTTTTCATGTTAGAAAATGAAAGAGAAGAGTTTTAGCATGTAACCTTGAGTTTGGTGATTTTGTTAAATATGGAGGATTTTGAGAAAGATGAGGATGATAGTAAATTGTTGTCTATGTGTTGTTGTTATTGAATTGTCATCAAATTAATCAAATGCATGTTAGTTCTTGAGATGAGTAAAAATTTGTTAGTTGGAGTAATTGTGTATTTTAGATGAGTATGAGTTTGTATATGAGATTGATGTTTTTGAATGAACTTAAGAGCTAGATTTATGGGTTAAAAGAGAGAAACTTAATTAGATAGTAATGGGAAGTTGATATGTATAGAGATTTCACAATGAGTAGTTAATAACCTTGCTTGTATGTTTATGTGATTAGGTGCTTAAAAGAGTCATTGAGAAAACTATTGAGCTAGAGTAATCACAACTTGTGCAAGGTAAGTAATGGGGATGGGGAAACCACTAGTTAATCTTATTTGTGATTCTTGAGTGATGATCAAATGAGTATTAACTAGTGGAGGGATATTGGTTGTATGTATGGCATTAGAGTATGCCATTATGTAGCCTATTTTGGGGGATTCAAGAATGACTTTGGGACTTGAGAAATCTCATTGTTCATGTCTTGGCACCATTGTAGTGTTCCATAGAGTTGGAACAAAAGGTAGATTAAGGATCCTTAATAATGTAGTTGGTGAATCCAAGAGTGTGATCGCCAAGTTAAATGGTTGTAGTTGGTGAATCGAGAGTAAGATCACCAAATCATATTGTTGTTGTTGTTATTGTACATTTATTTTCCATTACTTATTAAGCTTTAAGCTTACCCCTATGTTGTGTTGTTGTGTTGATGTAGGTACTAGCGGGTTAAGGGGTAATTTGGGCAAGGAACCAAAGGTCGACTAAGGGTGGACTTGCTACGAGTTAGTAAGTGGAATCCCTTATTTTGTTGAATCATGCTCTAGATACATATTGAAGCCCTATTTTGTAAAGATCAATGATCATTTGAGTATGATCATACTTTTGTTGTCAAAGTTGATATTGTTGATAATGTGGGTTAAACAATTTGAATTCAATTTAAGTTATGATGTATTTTGAAGTACATGTGGGAAACTTGTGACCGTAAATGGTTTTGAATATGTAGTAATGTAAGCTTGGAAGAATTTCAAGTTGCTATGTGGTTTAATGATTAAAGAGTAACTCTCAATAATGCCCAAATGGTCACTTTTCGGATTAGAGTCCAAAACCGTCATTAGTGTGAATTTTGAAAAAGTGTCAATTGAGAAACCTTTGATATGTTATATAAAATGTGTAAACAAAATTTGGTGGGTTGATTCATAACAAGTCAAAAGTTACATTCGTTTGAAGTTGGGTCCAAAAACTGAGTTTTTATGCACTTTTTAGAAATTCAGCACAGGTACGCGATCGCGTAAGCTTACCAGGATCGCGTACCTTGTGTTAAAATCAGAACAGAAGCTCCTACGTTGTTCATACGCGATCGCGTACCTTCACCGGGATCGCGTACTAATTTAGTACGCGATCGCGTAAGCTTACCAGGATAATAAATAAAACTAAAGTAATAAATAAAGGGATAGACATGCATATATTTCTTTTTGTGTATATAATATAATATTGCAATTTAGAATAGTAGTAACAAAAAAAATCAAAATATAAATAAAACCATAAATATCTAATAACTTTCAAAAGAAGAGAAAATGTTAACATCATAAAAATTAATCTTCATTTTAACAAGATAACATTATGACTTTGAAAGTTAATAACAACGTATTAAATAAAAATATATAGTTAATTAGAATATAATTATATTGCTATCAATATAGTCAAATGTAAAATGTAGTCTGTTGACCTATTGAAATGAAATTTTCATATTCACAAGATATGGTTATGAATTTGAAGAATTTGAAAGTTAATCAAAGGGATATTAAATAGAGCATGTAGCGTATACTCACTAAAAGACACAATATATATATAAAGGAAGTAAGAGGATTGATTAAATCTGCTCAACAAATGTTGACAAGTGTTTAATGGAAGATAGAGCTTCAATGATTATTTGTATTATCTTTCTACAAGAGAGTTATTGATTTGAGGATGAGCAGATTTAGAGGATAAAAAGAATTGTTGATCAAGCTCCAGAACATGAATATCCGTTTGATAGGGAGCTTGAGTACAAAGTGTTAAAATATGTTTTCAACGGCAACAACATTTTTGGAATGTACTTTCAAGATAAAGTTCATTCATAGTATCCTTTCAGAGTATGAGCTTCAAAGAAAATCATTCCAACATTCGTTCAAACAAAAGAGTTGCTGTTGAGGAAAAAGAGAGGATTAGTCTTCAAGGATGCATCAAGAATCAAATCGAAGATTAAAGTTGGGATGTCATCAAAGAAAATGCGCTTCAACGTTGTCTCAACTTGTTAAAGATTCATAGCATTCAAGCTTCAAAGATATATCAGAATAGAAGACAACTTCAAGCACCTACTGAAGTCTATGTTAAATTCTAGGGGGAGATTGTTAGCAATATTATTATATAATAGGATTTGCATAGATTATTTTATTAGTACGTTATGCTTTATTAGTTGTAATTTAGTGTCTATGGGTATTTTGGTAATTACCATGTAAGATGGTTAGAGTATAAATACTAGTATTAACCATAACCATCACTAAGTTTCTTTGGCTGTAATTTACTCCTGCACTAATTCGATACAACGGCCATACTTTATTTTTCATTTCTGTGTTTAATTGTGATTCATCAATAGTCGAGTAGATCGATTACAATTGTGTTTGGTAAACTATATTGACCATTACAGCAAATTGTCATTGTATCCGTGCGTTATTAACTGCGAAATCATCCTAATGCACAATTAAAATGGGAAAAGAAATATGTATCCCGTACTTTTACTTAAATATTTGATACAAAAGAGTGGGAGGGAACAAAGATATACTCTACAGAATTAACAAACACAAGATATTATAACAGAATATTAACGTGTAAAAAGCACAAATCGTTAAAGTCCAACCCACTAATCAGAAATTATATTTGGTAAACATAAGATCTTTCAAAAGCATAAAACATTTGATTGTTCTTATCAGGATTCAGTTTACCAACCACAATAAAACTTATATAAATAAACGTTTCCGCGTAAATCAGGTAAAACTACATAATAAAAAACTGAAAGCTGTTGACACGTTTCGATTTTGGAGCAAGAAGCTACGAAGATAGGTACGGATTTGAGGTACAAATGAGTGAAAAATGTGAAAGCAAAGTTCCCATTACTTTAGCCTTTTTAGCACTAAATATGTCATCAGCACTAGAGAATAGGGATAACATATATAATAACTTAATCCCAGCTGAACCATGTTGCTTGGTAATTTTCACTAAACTATATTACCTGTCCTAAAGTATCACTAGTTGGTAAGTAGAAATGTATTAAACTATTATGCGAGTGCTTTCTCATTTGCATTTAGCTTAAAAGTACGTTCAGAAAACAAATCAATTAAGTGTGAAGATAAAATCTTATCAAAGTATGACAGTATTGAAATGAAACCACCTGCACAATGTATTCTAGAAATGAAGTGCTATGAAATGCTACTTGGATTCCATATACTGCAGTATGTTTTTTTTCATCATTTTTCGGTGAAGTATATTAACGGATTACAATTTACAAAAGCTTTGCGTAAGTTCATTCTATTGTGTTGTAATCTGATATTTTTTAGTCACAACAGTTAGGAAAAAAAAGATCTTTTACAGTACAGACAATTTGTAGTGGGACAACTCTATATGCTGCACTATAGTTTATGTGGTGTCATTTACTGATATACAATACAAAATTTAAATCAAGATACAGAAACCTTTTTATGTGTCTTCCTGTTGAATTACGTAAACTAACTTCAAAGTAATGACCTAACTGATTTGAACATAAAATTATGGCACTCCACAAAATGGAAAAACAAACAAGAATTGTTGAGTCGGGATGCAAAGTATCTTGATGGGTACCATTAGCGGTTGGTGTGCAGAGCATGCAGCTGAGAATTTATAAGATATGATAGTCATGTATATGCTCCAGCATTTTTCAAGTTTCTTTAGGATTTTTAACATTTTGAGCACATACACATAAATAGAACTATTGGGGTGTTTGGATATCGATGTGTTTTGGAAATGACTATGTGATATTTAATAATCAAAATAGGACAATCATAGTAATATAACATCATCTGCAATAAATTTAGGCTAGATAATACTGTTAGGATGTGGTTCTGCCTTCTGAAGTTGTAATAACTAGATGATCACTTGTTTGAAAAATTCTGATTACTTATATGGATTTATAAATAAACCAATTGTTATTTCTATGACAAAAATATAAACAGTGCCTTAAGCGTGTAGCTTCGTTGGTTACGGAAATGAGGACATTTGAAAAGTATCTCAGGTTCAATCCCCACCCGCACCAAGTAGGAACCTAATTTATTAGAAAAAATCCTTGATTTGTTGACACCATCTGAGCGGGCCGCTACGTGGGCTTGATTTACCTCTCACGTGATGACCCTATGGCAGTCTGGTGTGGTGATGCGGGCCCAAGTGTTGATGATTGGCCCTTGGTGTTTATGGAGGCCCAAGATCGAGTTAGGAAAAGGGCTTCACGAAAACAGTCATAACTTGAGCTACGGGTCTCCGTTTCAGGCCCGCGAACTGCCAAATCGAAACTTGGATCGAAGCCCATCTCCTAGAAGAAGTTATGGACTATTTTATGTTTTTATTTTTATTTTGGGTTTTTGTTTTGGGCTTTTATGTTCGGCCCGTTATGTTTTTAGACCCGATTCAAATTTCTGTTTTGCTTTTTAGGGTTCATGTTGAGACAGAAAAAGTTAGTTTTTGATTTTTTGAAATTTATATTTTCTCTCAAATTGTGTTGTTCAATTGAGTTGAAATTTACCTAGCCGCGGTATATTATGTTGAATCAACGCGTGTTTAAAAGGAATTATTCTGGTATTCTAGGAATCAACAGATTTAATTCGTGTTCCTATTTTGTCACTACATCATGTGGGCTGGTTGTATGGTTAGAGTTGACGGAATTCAACATTTTGGAACATAAACAGTTTGTAACATCTATGTATAAATTGCATTGAAAACTGATTATTGAAACTAATCAGGTAAAGAATTTGTTAATCCAAGTTTCAAACATTGAAAACTAATTATTGCAACTTCAAGTCACAATAAATCACTTCCAAAACACAAATCTGAACACTCATTATACTATACATCTATGTACAAATTGCATATGATAGTTAATTAATGTAACACATAACCAAATGACATACCAAATGAGATATTTACCATGAATTATATGATACAAATTATAACCCATACCAAAAATCACCCTGATACTTGATAAAAATCTATATTCGCTCCACATTAAAGTGATCAACAGAATGAAGCATATATAAAAATTTGTTTGAGATAGCGAAAGTTGTGTCGCGTAAATGATCATACATCAGTCATTTCAGAAAATGACAGTAATCTTGAAGGATTAAAGAAAGAAATTAAAAGAGCTAAAGTTTGGTATTGGTCATACTAATGGACATGCAAATTAACTGCACTTAATTAGTGATATTATCTTCTTCCTCAAAAATTTATTCAAGTCAAATCATAGGCTTGGTACTCCAGCAATTAGCATAGACCACATATGCTTTCCTCAAATAACAGGCATTACACTCGTATGTTGTGAAAAGACCATTCTCCATATAAACAAAAGATAAAAAGATAAAAAGGACAAGCATGTTCCACTTAATTCACCAAGTTTACAAATGGATCCACTTACTAATAATAATATAGTTTTATGAAGTGTGATTGGTCAAATGGAGAGCGTTGCTAGGAGACAGATGGCGACTTTGGCACTTACGTATGTCTCGTAACTAATGGGATCGTCATGTATATATAAGTTCCATTTCGATGTATCAACTTACATAATAAAATTTATCTCATCATCCTAAGAGAAACACTTAACCATGAGCACCACAATCGACATTTGCAATGAAAATAAAACTACTACCAACTGCAAGAAACAGAACGAACTCTGTTTTCTTCGTAGTTTTTCTTTTCGCATAGAAAAACAATGTGAGCAGCATATGCAAAAGGTTATTCATAGCATCAAAGTTGGAATTGCTTTGGTTTTGGTTTCACTACTTTATCTCCTTGATCCACTTTTTGAGCAAGTTGGCGAAAATGCCATGTGGGCTATCATGACCGTTGTGGTTGTTTTTGAGTTCTTCGCAGGTTCCTCATCAATTCTTCAAATTATACTATTTATTTTCTAACTCACTTAGCATCTTTGGTGCTCAAGTTTGCATTTTTCTAACTCTTTCTGATACTTGATGTGTAAGTTAGGTGCTACGTTAAGCAAAGGATTACTTCGCGGACTTGGAACTATCCTTGGAGGTGGATTAGGGTGTTTGGCAGCCATTTTGGCAGACGATTTAGGAAAATTCGGAAATGCTGTTGTCGTTGGTGTTTCAGTGTTTATTTTTGGTAAGGTTATTCAATATTACCAAAAATTTACCAACATAACCTTTCCTATCAAGTATGTTTTTTAAGATTATTTTGTGATGTGTAGGTGCTGCAGCAACGTACTGTCGATTGATTCCAAGCATAAAATGGAGATATGATTATGGGGTCATGATATTTATCCTCACCTTTAATCTGGTTGCAGTATCTGGTTTGCGTGCTGATAAAGTGATAGAATTAGCCCGTGAGCGTCTGTCAACAATTGGCATGGGATTTGCTGTCTGCATCTTCACCAGCTTACTTATTTTTCCAATGTGGGCTAGTGATGAACTTCATCGCTCGACGTCTTCCAAATTTGACAAACTAGCTTGCTGCATTGAAGGTAGATATATATAATCACACAAAAAGATCAGCTTTAAATAGTTTTACAGTATATTAGTATCTGAAATATTTAAATGGTGAATTGCAGATTGTATGAAAGTGTATTTAAGTGTAGTTAATGAAAAAGAAAGCATGCCAAGCGTTAATGTCAGCGATTGCAAGTCTGTATTGCACTCCAAATCAAATGATGAATCACTGGTAACATCTCTTCTTAGTCATTTTCCATGTTTACATGCACGCACTTAAACAGATGAATATCATGGATACTAAATTTTCATGTGTATTCTTAAAAAATATTAAATAAGCCTATGTAACTTTCAGGCAAATTTCGCAAAGTGGGAACCCTGGCATGGAAGATTCGGACTTTATTATCCTTGGGAGAAATACATACAAATAGGAGAACTCATTAGGGAACTTGCTTCTATCATTCTGTCAATGCAGGAGTGCCTTCAATCGCCATTAAAGGTACGTTCTAATCTCACTACAGCAAAAAGTACAAACACTTGTTTCTCTTAACAATTTAGTTAGTCGACTTTATATTGCTAAAATTATTTCATACTCAGCCATCAACGCCGTTACAAAATGCAATCAAAGAGCCATGCAAAAGCCTCGGTTTGTCACTTGGACTAATCATGCGAGAGATAGGGGAAAGCATCACGAGTATGAAAAGATGCCAAGCAAAAGTCCTAAGTGTGCCAAAGTTGGAGTCTGTTAAACTAGAACTCATCCTACTTACGACTTCACCAAAGCTAAAAGGGATTACAAGTGTGGAGTCTCTTGCCATTGCAAATTTTTTGTTTCTGTTGATGGAGATAGTTGATAAAGTGGAAGTTTTGGCAAAAGAAGTGGAAGAACTTGGAGAGGCTGCTGGTTTTCGATCAAAATAGCCTAACTTGCATATCCCTGTGAATTAGTAATGACCCGTATTGTCGGTTACCACAGTACCAAACAACGCCTATCGCATATACAGTATGCGTTGCGAAGGTGAAAAATGAGGTTCCCACATAGAAGGTGGTAAGTCAGAACAACTACAAAATACGCGATAACCTATAACATTTACATATTGGAGGATGCAAGTGTCTGCATACATACTTGTTGTAATGTATAAAAAAAAGGACTATTTACAAGCACAAAGTAGAGCATCTATTTATATTTCGCTTGCTAGTACTGAATTATAAAAGGATTATTAACGGTCCCAAATTCACCGATTAAACATAGGGCATATAATCGTATTGTCAGCAACTTGATACTTACATGCAGCAAGTATTTATTTTACATTTGAAACCCATAACATTCTGATGCAGACAGATTCGGTCTCTCTTTTAGGCTAACAGCACAGATACATAATTAGGTGATGTTAAATGCACCTAATATTTTCCTAAAACATATTTATTTTCCTAAAATTTGTATTTAAATGACAATAATTCATGTCCTTGTCCCACATGCATTATGAAATTATAATCAGAACAGAGGTACATTTGGTTATACACATAAGCCAAGCAAAAGGGACAAAAACAAGGCAAAAAGACATTGTGAAAGGTGGAGAATACAATAAATACGGATAATTTATATGCATCATTGGAGATAATATAGCCATAAAATATTGAAAGATAAACCAGCTGATAAAGAATGAGTTTTATACCAAATATGAGGAAACTGATTACCGGATTGTTAATCGGATTATTTGGTTTATGCAAAGTTGTACAAAGTGCTCCAAACACTAATGTGAGGAGCGTTCTTTGTAATTCTGGTATTTATACCACAGGTGATCCATTCACTATAAGTCTAGCATATGTTCTTGATGAACTACCAAAAGTTACACCTTCTCAACAACGTTATGACTATCGAAATATCTCTCCATACCCTAACGCATTCGCTTATGGTCACGCTTCTTGTAATCAAAGTCTTACGAGTACAGATTGTGAAACATGTCTTGATGCAGCAGAAGTCAACATGTTAGATACTTGCAATAATAGGATTGGTGCCAGAGCAGTGCTTGGTGATTGTGCTATTAGGTACGAGCAATATCCGTTTAATGATTAATTTTTTAGAATTCAAGTAGTTACATTGTTGTTGTCACGTTTTATGGCTCTAATCTCGTTTAATCTATAAGATGTGATTGGTAACTTTGTATGCAACTTCTGCATATTAAAGTCTATAAATCTCTCATTTTATTTTCGATTCAATGACTGATATCAGCAAATATGTTAATTAAAACAAACAAATTAATATAAGTATTGTGTTACATTGAGATCAATGATCAATACATACGTTATTTCATATTTTCCTCTAAAGAAAGGTCATGGTAAACTTTTGAACATTGGCTATAGCCTAAGCTCAGAGGCCACCGTAAGTCGAGTTTTTGTAGATTTATATAGCAAATGCTCAATTTCATAATACAAGTACAACAGCATATTCATAACTTCATGATAGCATCTATGCTTTATTTTCATTCATTTTTGGTATGCAAATTCCAAAGAGAAACTTATCGCCATGACATAAGATGGTTTCGTTGACCCAATATGCAGTATGTTTACACTTTACACCCACTTAGACCCAAATAGACCCTTCCATGACTGTGGTCGCTTTACCTCGAAGAAGCACTCTTTGATTCTTCTTATCGATATGGACATGTACGGTGCCACTTCTAGGTGATGCCTGAGTAGACCCAAAACAGCCAAACGAGCATATGAGAAGAAACTTCAATCATATATAGTTTTTGAATCACTAAAACTAACAGAGGTTACTACCGGCCCATGAAAAGGTCTCAATGATTAGCACTTTCTAAATTCCATCAAATTTCGAGATTTTTTCGTTTCTCGTTCTATTATGTTGTTAAAAGCAGTTTGCATAAAATTGATAATTTCCTTCAACCACACCATATTTAAGCAGAGAATTCAACTATTTATTTAAAATTTCATATTCGAGTTTCATTTTATGAATTGTTTAATTGAAAAAAAATTGGTTCTACATCAATAGATTGAGAAGTAGACAAAGAGAGGTAGACCTGATATGCAACAAAATCACATTTCCCCAACTTATCTTGCCAATAGGCTGCTAAGGCACAATGTGCACTCCCACAAACAGCATCCTAAAAGAAAATAAAAAAGCACAGCAAAGATCAAACATTTGTTCTAGTTGCCGCATTTTAACAAGGTAATGCCCATATTCGAATTAGTAAATGATTGAACAATATGCTCACAACATTATTTCAATATTATAACCTCATCAACTCCGATTTTAGGACAGAAGACACGACTATAAAAGTCAAACTCCGATCCATTAGGTGTAAGTGCTGTAATTATTATCCCTCTGCTCGGGGCTTTTCTGATCTTATTCATTTGTGGCTCCAATTCTACAACATCCTTTGCGGATGGAAGCACTACCTGCAGAAGAACAAAAAAGTAACGCTAACTTTCGCCAACTTTGATCACAAGTATATAACCTTTTTCCAAAAAAGGTGAATGTAAGAGCAAATGTAATACATACCAAGATGTCATCAAATGCTGTCTTCTTTACATCAACAACAGAAACACCATTTATTATTTCAGAAATTGCTGAAATCTTGAGATCATTGAAATCTGAAACGGGCACGACAGGGAAATTCAACTCGATGTAGAAGCTGTCTTGTGTATCACCCTTTGACGAGTCGTTAACCTTGCTCTTGGGAAATCTTTTGGCAGTTAAAATTCCAGAGAGGGTTGAGAATTCAACTGTTTTTGAATTCACTAAGCCAGAGTGGAAAAGAAAATGGGAGGCTGCTAAAGTGGCATGACCACAAAGTCCTACCTATCAGCAGATCACAGAACAAATTAACAATAATATATATAATACAAATATGTATCTATCAAATGAATAAAAATATCAGAAACCACAATGAACAATATGCCATCTATTTTTAATTGAATCGAGATACACTGTGCAAGATTCCTAATCCAACAAACACATCATTCAGTAGACAAATTTGCAAATAAAACGTTGATAACCAGTAACGCTGCAACATGCTCCACCCCAAGGACAATAAGTGGAAGGCCATGATCAGAACGACTCGCAGTCTGCTAAGGAGTACTATAAAACATGACCATTTTAAACAAATTATACACTTATATCTCAATATTCAAACAACAAACGGTCAATATGCGTCCCAGTTGTGACTTGAATCCACAAAAACTTGGTTGATGCGATACATCTTATCTAGCTAATAAATCATAACCAAAATAAACAGATAAAAGGAACAGAGCTGTAAATGTAAAGGAATAACCTCAGCTACAGTAGTGAACCATCTGAGCTGGAACCTCGGGTTCTCTAATCCATGGTCAACTATCGGAGTCAAGTAACAAGTCATTGGCATATTGAATTCAACTGCAACTGATCGGAACCACTTTTCATCGTTCACTGTGTTCTCTAACAAACACACAGCCGCTGGATTACCTTTAAACGCCATGTCAGTAAATGCATCCACCTGTTTATCAAATAAAAACACCAGATTAATTAACAATTGATAAAGTACATAAATGCATTGCAGTTCATATACTGTACTATTTATGTTCATAAGCCATGATTGTGTGCGCTTGGCTAGCTCGCGAAGATGTGAAAATAATAAACTTACAACTGAGTATTTGACATGTACTTTCGCCATTTTGAGAAGGGTCTTCAGGTTTTGAGTTTCAGTACGGTTTTCTTTATGAAAACTGTACGTGTCCGGTTATATATAACCAAAAGCCGAACCGTCTTTAAGAGTGTGCAACTGGTACAAAAGAAAAAAGAAAATATGTTATACAATATATTTGACTTATTTAAGATCCATATTGTGTTATTTAAACTCAGAGAGCCTGAAATAGGTGAGGCTCATGTAACATGAATTATGATAATATTTGCATTTATTAGTTGTTAAAAAGAATTAAAATTTTAAAAAGGAGAAAAGTAGGCTTGATCCCTGAATCACGTGATTCACGTGGATACATATGTTTAATTTCATATAGTAAACGAAGTCACAAATCCAGCCTCTTTCGATCCACGTACGATTAATTAATTTGTTGGGTAAACACGTTTTATTGATTACGTTTTGACGCCATCTCGAGACAACTTCCCGTCCAAAATACCAACATTGCCGATCATTTTACCGCCATCACCGAGTCACTATCTCCCCAACTCAAGAAGCAAACTGACACTACAACCAATCCTACATTATCCAAGACAACCACAAACACCAAACCATCTTCCTCTAAGTCACCTCTACTAGCCACAACAAACCCAATATCAAATCCGATACCAAAACTAGCTTTTACCCGTTTGTCATCCAAGGACTTACACATACGGAGAGCCACCGGCCTCTGTTTTAATTGCACCGAACAACTTCATAGCGGTCATCAATGTCATCCACCCAAGTTTGTTATTCTTCAATCCGAACATGAACCACTGTGGGAGCCATGTGAACCGAGGTACAAAACCATGAGCCTTGAGGACAAGGCTCCTTTCAAGGGTGGGGGAATTGATACGTACATGGGAACCCACGATGACGGAGATTTAGTCAAACAACAGTTTCTGGATCCTTTCTAGTTTCTTGTGAGATTGACTATCTCGAATCGGTCTTTATCATTTGATTGTTGAATTTATTTGAAATGTTTCCCTTTTAGTTACAATTTTTTTTTAATATTGCACATTCAACATGTTAGCCTGATTAAAAGAAGCTGAGTGCATCTTCACACGCATGTGCTGAAATTGCCTGTAATCTGTCCAAAGACAGTTTACGACTGAGTTTACTTGAAAATTTCTTTCTACAGAAGCAGATCATACATGTTGGGTTTGGTTTTGAAATATGGTTCCCAGTAATTTCCTCCTACAGAAGCAGATCATACATGTTGGCTTTGGTTTTGAAATATAGTTCCAAATACATCCGTAATGTACGTGTTGTCGATCTAATGGGTTCTAATAAGAAGATTAATGCTATAATAAAACTACTACTTACATGCTTTTAAAGCCATCTGTACCCACACAACATTAGTACTATTGGATTACGAATTACCTGTAAATTGCTTCCCAATCTACAATGATGCAACATGTGCAATAGCACTAGGCATTTGTCAACACTACACAGAACTTACCAAGTGTACAACATTAGAAAATAAGTTTCTATTGCAACAAAATTCGTAAAGATCTAGTAAACAGATGTATTGTAGTGAACTCCGAGTGAATAGAATCGCTGGAACTGGGCTGGTATACAGACAGAATTTGGTGTTAAGTGTGCCACCTAGGCCAGGACGTGCGAAAGGGATTGTTGCGTGGCATAAAAAGCACAGTTCTCCATTTCGCAAGACTCGGCCCAAAATGCCCAAGTTAAATGACTCAAGTTTTTTCTTTTAATTTGTAAATTTTCCCAACGTGTGAACTGACTGTTTTTCTCTAAGAAAGTTTAAGTCAGATCTAACCTTTTTAGGTGTTAGGAAAGAACGACAATATGTTCATAAACTGTATTCAAATACCAAATCCTCAATTTCATAATACAACATCAAAGTAACAAATACATTAAAGCAAATATGTTATTCCATTTTGAAATTCAAATTTTTTAGATCTTATTGAATCCAACATGAGGTACTATTACATCGTGAATTTTAGACCAAAAGAGATCCTTCCATGATGGTGGTGGCTTTACCTCGAAGAAGCACTCTTTGATTATTCTTATCAAGATGGACATGCACAATGCCGCTTCTAGGTGATGCCTGAGTAGAGCCAAAACAAACAACCGAGTATAAGAACACAATGTAGGTGGTCAATAGTCATCAAAACGAGCATAAGAGTACCTGATATGCAACAAAATCACATTTCCCCAACTTCTCATGCCAATAGGCTGCCAAGGCACAATGTGCACTCCCACAAACAGGATCCTACAAAGAAAAAAGCACATAGAAAGTCAAACAATTATGCTATGACTAACCGCATTCTAACAAAATGAATCCCATAATAACATTCATCATGATGTCTACGTCATAATATTTACATTACCATTTTAATAAACGAACATTATGCTCTGAATATTTATGATTTGTGACCATCCAAAACTTTCCAGGATTAATGAACAGTATTTCAATTTTGTTACCTCATCAACACCAAATTTGGGGCAGAAGAAGCGACTATAGAAGTCAAAACCTGACCCAGTAGGCGCAAGTGCTGTAATTATTATCCCTCTGCATGGGGCTTCTTTGATCTTATTAATTTGCGGCTCGAATTCTACGACATCTTTTGCTGATGGAAGCACCACCTGAATGAAAGAAGGAAGAAAAGGTAACTTTTAACAACTTCAATCACAACTCTTTTTTGAAAAAAGAGAATGTAGGAACAACTTTACTACATACAAAGATGTCATCAGATGCATTCTTCTTTACATCGACAACAGAAACACCGTTTAATATTTCAGAAACTGCTGAAACCTTGAGATCATTAAAATCTGAAACTGGGACAACAGGGAAATTCAATTCAATGTAGAAGCTGTCTTGTGGTTCATCGTTTGATGAGTCATTAATCTTGCTTGCGGAAACTTTATTTGCAGTCAAAATTCCAGAAAGGGTTGAGAATTCGATAGTGTTGGAAGTCACCAAATCAGACTGGAATAGGAAGTGGGAGGCAGCTAATGTTGCATGACCACAAAGTTCGACCTATCAGCAGATTAGAAAAATTAAGATTCGTACAGATGTATCGTTATCAAGTGAAAACCATATCAGAAACCAAAACAAACAATCTGCTATCATCATTTGATGAAGTGAAGATACACCAAGCAAAATAACAAACGTAACAACTAACAAGATGTAGCATTCAACATACAAATTTATTGCTAGCTGGTGAGTAACTACAATATAGCTCCCTTAACGAACTATCAGACAACAAAAAACATTCATTGGCTCGCTAAATTCATGCACCGTTTACTTACTAAAATCCGCTTTTTATCAATATAACAACATAATAGATTAATAGATTTACACCATTGATCAAAATTGTTATTCCAATTTTTTGCATCTCTTTAATCCCCTAACTTACATATCCACTAAATCTCCACTAGGTACATATATACCGTTTAGCAAATGTACAGTAAGAAAAACTTTAAAATGCAAAAGTTCAATACTCCAATATTTTACAAAATCATTTTGTAAGTTCAAATGATACACCAAATTGCAGCTAAGAAATTAACAAAATGATAATCTAAATAATAAAAATATAATAGAACTGATAAAAAAATAGAGATAAAAACTGTAAAAGGTAACAAATTACCTCAGCAACAGGAGTGAACCATCGGAGATGAAACCTAGGGTTTGCAGAATCGTGATTAACAATCGGAGTTAAATAACAAGTTTCTGAAATATTAAATTCAGACGCAACTAATTGCAACCACTTTTCATCTTTCTCTATATCATCTAACCAACACACGGCCGCCGGATTACCTTTAAAGGCCGTATCAGTAAATGCATCCACCTGTTTATCAATTCAAATAATAATAATAATAATAATAAATTCACCGGATTAATAACTAACGGAGAAAATTGCAGCTCATTTGTGAAGTGTGTGAGAATGGTGATAGATATGAGGATTAGGAAATTACGACGGAGTATTGGACGAGCTTTTTCGCCATTTTTACAGTGAAGTTTCAACGACGTCCGCCGAGTCAACACTTAGAGTTCAAGTGTTTCTGGCGGCTGTTGTGTCGGTCTGATTGTTGAAAGAAAACTGAATTTAATTTAATTTAGTACAGTACAATTGATTAAAAAGAAATATTTACTTGGAAAACACGTTCTAAGAAAAGCTGCATGAAATTATTATAAATTATTGATTAATTAATTAAAAGTAAAATAGGTTCAAATTAGTAAGTAACTTGAGAACGAGAGAATCAATAAGAACGCACCATGTGTCATAAAATTTACTTTTCTCACATTTTTAAAAATTAAATATTTTCCAGACGGTAAATCGAAAAATCATAAAAATTGCACCATAAAAATCAGCGTTTTTTTCTCTTCGATTAGAGATCTCACGAAATATACTTTCGATAATTTTTTTCCCATTTCTATTGGGTTTTGTAAACGAGTAACACATGTGTTACTAATATTGTACAATCATAAAAAAAAAAGTCGTCGAAAGTATATCATGTGAGATGTCTAATCGAAGAGAAAAAAATGTTGATTCTCATGGTGCAATTTTTATAATTTTTCAATGAGCCATTCATGAGATATTTAATTTTTAAAAACGTGAGGAAAAGTGAGTTTTGTGGACACGTGGCGCATTTCTATTGGTTCCTCATTTTCACTAAAATTTCCATTTTCATTTGAACCTCGTCCAAGTAAAATATTACTAGATGCCGGATAAAAAAAAAATATACTAGCAAGTTGCATGAACTTATTATACCATTATAAAAAATGAAAACAATAGGGCGTCAAATCATAACAACAGACTAACAGGCTTAAAGTACTTATCATCAACTCACATTTTCGCCAAGTAAGATCACCCCGAGTGGGTTTTGTCATCGGGTTTGTCATGCGAGAACAGGCGGAGTGCAAGTTGTGCTCGCGTCTCGTTGTCATAGACACCACGAGGCGAGATGAGAAATAAGCAGGTCTCAACGATTATTTTAATGTTTTTTCTTTGATTTTCGATTTCAAAAAAAAAAATGTGTTTTCCCAATTTTTAGTCATGAGTGGTCGTGCCTCATTGTGGTTAATCCTGAAATGGCAGTTAGTCGTGCTGACATGGCACCCACGACTGCAAGTGGTCTAAAAACATACACACCAGAACTTCAAATCCCATTTGTACTATTTATGGAGACATACTCATAACTTTTCAATTTAGACCCGCATTTATTATTACTCTGTAAAAGATTTGTTTAATATCAAAAAAAAAGAAAAGAACCGAGTGTCCACTCGAGAACGTGCCCAAGAACGGCGAGTGGATGTGCCCGAGAAAGACGTCCCAAGGCCTTTGACACTGCCTATCACGTCCCAGTCTAGACGTCCCAAGGCCTTGACACTGCCAATCACATCCCAGTCTTGTGGTCATTCGTTATAGCACAGTTCATATCGATTATGCTGATTTCTTCGCTGCAATTTAAAGTCATTAAACTTCTAGTTGTAATCATTAACGAGAGTCCCAAGAGTGTGTATTAGCTAGAAGTTTTGTGTCAAGTTTTGTGTAATAACACAGTTGAAATCGCAAAATATCATAGCCCATTGCCCATTAAGTTAAAAGTTAAGTACTTGATGATTCGATGTACAAGGATCAAAAGAACCTCTCTAGAAAAGTGCCCTCATTTTGTATAGCACAGTGATTCTTCCATTAAGACATACAATATTAACAAATGTCAACTTAAAAGAATTAAAAATACTTTCTTTATTCAATAGAGATTAGCAACCCTCGACTTAATTACATGGTTCGAGTAAATCACAGGGAATCATTATTCGACAAACATCTAAAATCCAATAACGAAAAATAAAAGAATCATTATTCGACAAACATCTAAAATCCAATAACGAAAAAAAAAAGAATCTTACAAGACGTGACCCTTACGAATAGTTATAGTTATAACGTTAAACGAAATTACATAAACATAATTTGGACAGATGATGATCAACCCACCAACTTTTTACAGCAATAGAAGGGGAAGATTTAGCATGCATCAAGATGTTTGTCACTTCCACCATAAAATTTACCAACTAGAAATATGTAGTATTCAAGGGGTGAGCAGAATAGAAATAAGGTTACATCCAGGTATATTTTAGCTGGAACAAACTTAGGCTATCTATTTACATGGGTCGGAATCAGTTTGGGCCAAAACGTCTACCAAAACCCGTCTTTGGCCATTTTCAGAAACAGGCAAAGAGTGATGGTTGGGAGCTCGTTGTTGCCCACTTTTTTCTTCTTGATCTTGGTCATCTTCAACACCTTTGCCCCTTTGGACTCCGACTCAGTTGTTGAGACCAAATTGTAGAACTGTCAACAACATACGGATTTAACAGGTGCTTGGAACTGGATTCTATAATATTTAATACACATTATAGGCATACCGGTTGTAACAAAAAAAAAATAATGCTTGGGCCGTCATTCTACTGTTTGAAGTAGTAATCATATGCATGTTATGGCAGATTCTAAATATTTTAGAAACCAACAGACACAAGGACTAACTATATGACTTATGTGTAAAAAAGAAACGTTAAATAAGAGTAAAAGCCTCTCAAACTTGAATTATAAAAATGAGTAAATTGGTAATTTGATTTTAACATTAGATAGTCTATTTTGTTATTATTGAGTATGAAACTCATCTTCCAATACTAATTACGGAGTAAAAAAAGTATTGAGTGAAGTGGTAATTTTATTATAACATTCAAGATCAATTTCAGTACTGACATTTTATATATATACTTTTTAACATGTTTTAAGTAGCTTTAAATATTACGGAGTACCTCGCAAACACCATGCAGTAATAACCTATGGAAAGGGTCCTGGACATATAGCACAAGAACCTCCTCGTTGGCTGCCTCTGAGACAAACGCTCGTATGTTCTCCTGAAAATAATTATCATCGCTAGGTTATGTGGAGATAAAGAAAAAATATTAACTACAAAGAAAAACTCACAAAAATTTGTGTTTATAGGATATTACTTCTTCCAACCCATGGAAACTGTAAGAAGAAATTTCATAAAGATTTGGATATTTCAGGTTCTCTTATTTTAACATGGTTGAGTTTCAAATTTATAATGTCAATATTTTCATATAGCAGGATGCAGGTGTAAAATACCTCATAACCATTAACAAGTTCAGGAAGAAAGCTTCGACGGAATGCCTCTCGAGTCCTGCAGTCAATCCTGTGCCATGCAGTCAATGCAGCTATCTTATCAGCATCCCCACGATTTTTCTTCTTTGATGAGGAGCCTTGAAGGGCCTCTAGTGCACCAGCCTACCAGAGAATACAAAAACTTGAAAGGCAGAAGCATTCTTTTATAAACAATTAGAGGTGTCAATTTCAACTTATTTACTTATAAAAGGAAATAAATTGGGTTATGTTTATTTTCTAAAGGGTCAACTTCAAAAAAAATAAAGAGCTAGCTTTAAAAAATGGCCTAGCATCGTTGAAACTTGCATGAAGTTCACTTCTAATTATGCAACCTGCTAAGTCATTTTATTCGAACAATCATACTATTATGATGATGATACTTATATAACCTTTTGAAATAGACATAGATTAAGATTTATAGATTAATAATTAATAAACTTCAAAAAAGAAAACAAACCCGACCCGTTTCAACTCATACCAAAAAGACCCATTTTGCCACCTCTACAGATAATAAGACAAAAGGCTATATCATGAACATAGTAGATAAACAAGGTAAGATAGTATTCTCGTTTATACAATATAAACTTCTTTCAAGCTAACCTACGGAATCCAAGGCAGTAGGGAAAATGAAAGCATGACTAGATTAAAAAATAATACGCTGACATAGTGTCAAGAAAAAAATGAGAGTAAGAATAATTAGTTTCGCCTAGGGGCTAGGGTGCAATCGTTTGGAAGAAGGATTGAAAAGTAAGAGAAGTGGAAAACCTCTTTATCCATGTCTATATTCCTAAATTTGTCCCACTCCCCCACATTTGTCATGGAAAATGCAGATGGCCGTGCCTCATCGCCTGTAAAACGAACGTCAAATCAACGGTGTATGAAATTATGCGATACAGGGGTACAGCAAATTAAGACATCGGCATGGAGATATATATTATTACTTCTTGGCCAACCAAAGAAAAAAAACGGTAAATTATATGAAGTCGCTTTACACTGATTGTGCATCCACAGTCCACACATCCAACTCATGTTAGACTATCATTTCCAATATTCATTGTTCTAGCCTTAATACACATGCAGTTTTAACTTCCAGCATCTTTTTGGTTAATACCACATGTGGGATAAATGCATGTGCTTTTAATCTAGACACATAAACAGAAGTGCTTTACCAAAAGGAGGTGGAGCAAACAAGCCTCTAATTTCATCTCCAGTCAAACGAGGAACAAGTTCCAAAAGAATACGATCATTAATCCATCTGCGTGCTCGTCTGTTGCTAACCTGGAAAAAAATAATTGAGTGTCAGCTACATAGTTAAAAAAAGTCACTAAATGTTCTGCAAGGTTGAAGAACGGATTTATGAATCTTTGAACTTTATAGACTTCATGCCAAATAATAACAAGTTGGCAACAAGGACTATATAGACACAAGAAGATTTATACATACATAAATAAGTTACATTCAAACCACAAAGATTAAAATTACCAAACGTCCTGGACGACTGAAGAAAGTATTTATCACAGTCCTTGATCTTTTATAAACTTCATACAAGATGATAGAAATAACAAATTCATAGATACAGGAACTTCATATGATAATAATATTATATACATACAATACATAAGGAAACTGACAAACAAGGACCAAACTTTTAGCATTTATTATACTATATACAAATATATCAGTTGATCAAAACATTCAATAATTAGTCAGCAAGATCATAACTTCGCAATCATAACAATTTAACATAGACGTTATATTCAACAAACAGCAAAAAATTGCGAACTTTGAATCCAAAAAATTGTAAATAAAAAAATTACTCTGTCATTCAAGCTCTCAAGGTATTCAATTTTTTTCTCAAGCGCATATCCACGAGATTTGACATCACCTGTAAACATACACAAATTAAATTACAAAATAAAAATATTATTTAAGAAAGAACGTAAAATTAGGGCAAATATAGGTACCGTCAAATAGAGCGTGTTCGTCGTGCACAAAAACATCAGGAGTAGCCATGATTGCAGTGATTCGATTGATTGATTGATTTTGAGTGACTAGGGAATCTGGGAGCTCGTTGAAAGGGAATCTGTGCCCTAATTTATCAGAAATTTGGGGGAATATGCTGTGGTGCGATGCAGTCGTACGCGGGATGCTTCTTGTGGTTGATTGTCTAGATTTTGGTAGTTAGGTCAATTTTGGTCCTTCAAAAATATAAAGTTTTGCATAGTATTCCCATATACTACCCCCTCAATTTCAAACCGGTATCAGTTTGTACACGGTTTAAGAAAAGTGTGTGACCCAATAAGATTTTATGTTGACCATTGAAAAGTATTTTGATTGATTAAAAATTTAAAATTAAAATGGACGTTTACTTTCAGACAAATTAAAATAGAAAGGTTAACATTTATTTTGAACAGAGGGAGTAGTATTTAAGGATATGAATGATTTTTTTTGAAAACGTTTAAACCAATTCAACTACAATTTTGGTTATGCCGATTTCAACTACAGATTTAATTAGGGGTAATTATGTAAACTATGCATACCTAATGGGACTTATTACATAGACATTTAAAGGTAATTAGATCAATGGTTATTAAGTAGATAGGCTAATTAATTAAATGGACGAGATTAATTTAGGAGGGGTTAATTATAGATTGTCTACATAATTTTAACTTTCTTACAAATATATAAATAATATAATATAATATAATAATAATATAATATATATTAAAAAATAATAAAATATAATCTATTTATATCTTTATATATATAAAATAAAGATTTTTCCGTATTTTTTAACTATGCCACATCATCTTTCTACCTTTTTCTAAAACTCACATAATTATGTCACATCATCAAATTAGTTTTTCCTTAAAAATCTTCATTATTCTTAACACACTCTTAAAGTTTTCAAAATTTTGAATTTCTAACAAACTACTCCCTTATATTTTGTGAAGGTTTCTAATTCAATTTTATTATAATTTATTTTAATAGCTTTTTAAATTTATCCATTACATTTAATATATAATGATTTTTTCCTACATAAAAAATAAATTATGTTCTTACTGATATCTCATACATTGCAATAATCTAATATTATCATAATCAACTACCGAGTTTAAAGAAATTAGTTTTAATAAAATATATAAAATTGATTAGTTTCTGTACGTTTTGGTATACGTTACTGTTGAGTTTCAATAATTAATTTTCAACAATATTAATATAATTGAAAACTTAAAAAACATATGATTAATTTTATTTTTTTAATTACCGTGCATCGCAAGGGCTCAACAAATGTATCAAAACTTAACATAATTTTGCAATTAATGGTTGTTACTTTTGTCATTCACATGGTGACAAGATCGATGTTACCGTGATAAATGGACAGAGACTTAAATTTCAACCGCTCGTAAGAAAATGAGGAGACTACATCATACTTGATGTATCAACTGATGAAAAATAAATACAAGTTCATCCATTATAGTTTAATTTATGTTACTAATCATTATCACAATGATAATTGTATTTTTTAATTAACAGCATTAAACTTACAAATTAATATAATTGTATTTATAAATGGTCGTGCATCGTACGGGCTCAAGGCCTAATAATATAATATAAAGAGATACTTATATATTCATTCCTAAGTTTAATCGTGAATTTACTTTGCTAGTTTAAAATAATGCAAGATGATAATAAAAAAAAAAAAGAAAGAAAATATTTACAATCGTTGGTTAAAGTAGTTTAAATGGGATTTTATAATATAATTAGATAAACTTTACTTTTCCTTCTAACTCAATCGTTAAGTTAAATAACATATAGTATTGCTTATCAAAGTAACAACAATTTAATTATAATTAATTATTATTTGTATTTGATTAAAAGAATATATTAAAGTAAAAATGTAAAGATAATGTTAAGATCTAAAAGTAAGGTATTAATTGTCAAAATATATAAAATTACATGTGACATGTACGTGTTATAAGTCTTGAGGGTTATTAGTGATGTTATTTATTATCCCTTATTATCAAACTACCAAGTGAGCAAATTATCATGATATTTTGATTGCATTATCATGAGTTATCATTATGTTTAAAAGCACCATTATCTCATGACAGTTTTAATCTTCTCATGAGAAATTATTTAGGGGTATTTTTGACTTTTGTCATTTTAAATAAACTTTCTTTTTACTTTTTGATCTTTTCAATTAACCCACTACACTTCCTCTTCCTAAATAATTTTTCACACCGCCTGTACATTAACCTACATTCATGGATTCCGATTTTCAAGCTTCAATATCGTACGGTCTTCAACAAAATCGACAGGTGACGGTCATCGTTAGCCGCCATCAGAAGTTCATTGAATCTTGGCACCGGTGTATGTCTCGCGTTAGCCGCCGAAAAAAATTCATTGAATCTCGGCACCGGTGTATGTCCCGTCAATTTTCAAATCACAAGGACGATGATACTAAATAATCTCGATTGCAGGGTATATAATCTTTTCCTTTCAAGATATTATATTTCCTTTTCTTTCTTCTGTAAGTTTTTTTTTTCTTTCAGTGTGTTCGAAATTGTGTTGAGGATAATATGGCAATTGGTGTGTTTTTATACATACTGGTATGTATATATGTATATGTATATATATGTATGTGGATCATTGGTGGCAGATGTGCGTGGAGTAATTTATTCTTCTTTTTATGTCCTTTTCCCCCCTTTTTGGCACAGTTAATTTTAATAGTGCTTTTGCTACGTGTCATAAACTAAGTCTTAACAGATGTCTTAATAGTTAGTTTAATGGTTTGGTGATATAAATATATAAAGGCAAAATCTTAAATATTTATCTTTTACTCATCTCTGTACTTATGCTACACTCATTTTGCAAACAAAATATAAATTGGTATGTATGCATTGTTAAATATTTTGTCTTCCGGCGAATATTGTTTTTACAGCATTTTTTTCTTTCTGGTGGTGTTTTGTTTGTTGTTAATTATCATAGATTGTTTGCATTCAGGAAACTAGCTTTGTATGTATGTATAAATTTTGTGATTTTTGATGAATATTGTGTTTACAATAAACTTATTGTGATATTTTCTTTGTTGATTTGAAGTTTTCTTCCGTTACTTTTTTCATCCTTTGATTTGTTATATGATAATTTCAAAATCATCATATATGCATGTCTTGCTTATATAAAAGCCTTTTAACATAGTACATTACAACATTAATTGTTTATTAGGAAGTAGACATACATGCAATTGGTGTTATATGATACTTTTAAAATCATCATATATGCATGTCTTGATTGTATAAAATCATTTCAACAGACTACATTACAACATTGAATTGTTTCTTAGGAAGTAGACATGCATGCATTTGGTGTTAAGTATCTCTTTTATATATAACATTTGTTGTCCTTTAACTTTTCTTTTTGACAGTAGAATTTTTGTATTTATGGACCATTTATACTGTATATCTCGAATGTTCAGTTGTTCCGTGTTTATAATACAAGATTAATTTTGCAGGTAACAAATAACGACCTCTACCTGTTTTCTATCACAAGTTTGTTTACATTTGTTTTTCTTTTTTTCTTTATATTAAAAGTTCTATGTTTATTGCCTCCTTTATGTGTTTTATAGGAACTGACATGTTTTTTTTATGCAAACTATTTCTATTAAATATATCTATATGCATGTTGCCAACCTGTATGCTAAAATATTGTGGCATGAATTTTTTAAATGTTAAAAAAAATTTCATTTGCATATGATCTGGTGTGTTTTAGCTGCTTTTTGTTTACTATTTGTGGTTAAGTTGATGCTCTATGAGAAATAAAAGAGAAAACAGTGTTTTAAGTGGTAATCAAGTACCGTTCGAAGGACGTAAGCATAAGGTACAATGTCTATCTAATAATAGCGCAAGCGAAGTAGCAACTGTTTCTACCTCTAAGTCACGGAAGTCTCGAAAGGGCATAACAACTTCATCGTCATCCAACTCAGGTTAGTTCAAACATATTGTTTTGCACATTACTTTACTCTCTTTACCACATTATATAAGCTGTTTTGCTGTTTTGCTGTTGTTTTGTGTTTTATTGGTGAAATATGATATTAACTTGGGTTTTATTGATAATATACATATATATGTACACATATACAAAGTAGTATATGCGATGTATATGTGACCTGATATCTTTAATATATGTAATCTTTTGGCTTCATTTGACAAGGGGACAATGGGTTGCATAAGCAAAGCTAGTTGGACTTCATTCTGTGTTATTTGAGTAAATTAATAATGTGTGAGTTTATTAATGATATCATTCTTCTACCTCTTCATAAAGCTAATTGGATTTCATTCTGTGTTATTTGAGTAAATTAATAATGTGTGAGTTTATTAATGATATTATTCTTCTACCTCTTCATTCATATCTACAGCTCTTATATTTTGTATATATAATCTTGGCTAATAGTTCCACCTAAATGTTGCATCATTTGTTATGTATCAGGTCCTACTTCTCTTTACAAAGACTTGGGAGATTGCAAATATGTTTGCCAATATTGCCATGCAATTTTCTGGTATGGAGAACGGTCAAAGCAATATTATAAAGACAAAAACATACACTACAATAAGTGTTGTAATGCTGGAAGAGTAGGATTGCCCATGCCACTAGATCCACCGGAGTACATGAAAAAGTTGTTTGCTGATCAACATTTCATGGATAACATTAGAGCATACAATTCGATGATTTCAATGACTTCTTTTGGAGCATCGGTTGATGAAAAAGTTAATGAAGGATCAGGTCCATATGTCTTCAAGTTGTCGGTCAAATTTATCACTGGATGGGAACTTTGTGTCCGCCTCCCGGCGAGACGCCTAGATTTCTCCAGTTGTATATATATGATACTAGAAACGAAGTGAAAAATAGAATTATTCATTTTGGAGGTGAAGAATCATGCCCCTTGAAGCCGGAGATAGTTGAAGGGCTTATAGGAGTCCTAGATGAGAATAATCCTTTGGTACAATTGTTTCGTACCGCAAGGGATAAATTTGTGAACTGTGAAATTCCAGAATTCCAAATTAGATTGTTTAGTAAACCGAGACATAGAGAATTCGAGCTACCAACTTCTGATTCTTTAGGGGCAATAGTGTTTGAATCAGGTCCTAAGAGCCAAAACGATTACGATGTTGTGATTCACTCAAAAGATGGTTTCCCACAGAGAATAAATAAATTGCATCCTTTATATATGTCTTTACAGTTTCCTCTGTTTTTTTATTTATGGTGAGCCCGGTTATTCAGAAGATTTAAAGTTGATTGATCCTTCAGGAAGTTTGCCGGCCAAGAGCAAGAGACTCACTATGAAAATGTTCTACTCATTCCAATTGCACGATCGATTCAACAAGTGTTCACTCATTCTAAAGGGTGGAAGACTGTTCCAACAATACTTAGTTAATGCTTGGTTGAGTATCGAACAATCTAGGTTAGATTATATACGAGACAATCAAAGTGACATAAGGGGTGAGTATCTTCAAGGTATATACGGCGCTATATTGAGAGGTGATCGTGATGGCTCCGACGTTGGATCCAGAATCATTTTACCATGTTCATTTGTAGGTGGCCCTAGGTATATGTACAAACATTATCAAGATGCATTGGCGATCTGTCGGGTTCATGGGAACCCCCAGTTCTTTGTTACCTTTACATGCAACGTAAAATGGCCTGAGATTAAGAGATACATGAAGAACCACCCACGATTGACAGCACAAGATAAAGCTGAAATTGTTGCCCGTATTTTTCAGCTTAAAGTAAAAGAGTTGGTTGAAGTTTTAAAAGCACAAAAACCACTTGGAGATATCATAGCAGGTTTGTTTTTACTGTAATACCGATAATTCAAACACAACTGACATACATTTATCTAGATTTCTTTATGCTGACCCATTGTTTATTAATTATTATTGCAGACTTATACACTATAGAATTTCAAAAACGCGGCTTGCCACATTGTCATCTTCTGTTATGGTTGACCCCAGAAACAAAAATCAAATCTCCACAAGATATAGATAAATTTATTTCAGCTGAGATACCAGATGACAATGTCGATCCAGAGGCATACAAAGTTGTTTCCGAATTTATGATGCATGGGCCATGCGGCCTAGCTAAAAGTGATGCTGTATGTATGGAAGAAAACGTTTGCATTAAATCCTTTCCGAAAGTGTATGTAAACAGTACATACTTTGACGACAACGGATACGTGCATTATCGGCGAAGAGAGACCAATGCTTATGTAACAAAGCACAATCACAAGTTGGATAATTCGTACGTGGTCCCATATAACAGGTTGTTATTATTGATGTTTTATGCCCACATCAATGTCGAATTTTGTGCTTGGACAATGTTGATCAAGTACTTATGTAAGTACATATCTAAGGGAACGGATAAAATACGGGCACGCATCACACGTGGAATTGCCGAGTCTGTCCCCTCCTCTAGCAACGCTAAAGCTGAGGTAGATGAGATAACCAATTATGTTGAAGCTCGCTACGTATGCCCGCACGAAGCAGCTTGGCGCATCCTCGGTTTTGAAATACATGAAAGTTCACCTGCAGTCCAAGTTTTGGCAGTTCATCTTAAAAATATGCAACATATCAGCTTCAGATCGCGTGACTAGCTAGAAGCTGTTGCAGGTGACCCATTTAGGAAAAAGACAACTCTGACAGAGTGGTTCGAGTACAATCGTTACTATACTGATGGTCGTTCTCTAACTTACTTAAAGTTCCCATCTCAGTTTGTTTGGCATGCAGATGGTAAATATTGGTCGGCAAGAAGCGATAAAAGAAAGGGCTCTATAGGTAGAATGAGTAACGTTCCTCCCACATCAGGTGAACTCTTTTACGTTCGAATGTTATTAAGTCACCAAAAAGGTTGTACTTGCTTTGAAGATCTCCGAACAGTTAATAACATATTGCATCCCACATTTCGATCAGCGTGTGAAGCTCTTGGTCTACTAGGAAATGACACAGAATGGGCAACCGCCTTTAAAGAAGCTTCAGCATGGGCTACTGCTTCGGAATTACGTACTCTATTCTCTCACATGCTTATTTACTGTGAGGTTGTTAATCCAGTTCTCTTCTGGAAATCTCATTGGAAACTCATGAGTGACGATATACCAATGAAAGTTTCGGCTTCTTCGGGAATCAAAAAATTTCATGTCAACGACCCAAAATTGGAAGGATATGTTTTATACGAGATAGAAATAATCTTAAATGCCTGCTCGAAGACCCTGGAAGCGTATGGATTGCCAATGCCTCCTCCTCATCTTCTAGCTGATCTAAAGAATAGACTGCTTATGGAAGAGAGAAATTATGACAGAGCATTTTTGTCTGCTGAACAAGAAATTCTGAAGTGTAAATTAAATAGCAGACAGAAGCATGTGTATGATTTAATGATACACGCTTCAACTAATGTTGTTCAACAACTCATTTTCGTCTATGGACATGGAGGAATGGGGAAAACCTTTTTGTGGAAGGCCATCATAACAACATTGCGAGCAGAAGGGAAAATAGTATTGGCTGTTGCTTCTTCAGGCATAGCATCATTACTTCTTCCAACAGGTAGAACAGCGCATTCACGTTTCAAGTATCAAAAAAGGTACAGAGTTAGCCAATTTACTTGGTGAGACGAATTTAATGTTATGGGATGAAGCACCCATGAACAATAAAAAAATGCTTTGAAGCATGAGATAGGTCATTAAGGGACATAATGGGTGAGCCTGAATTGTTATTCGGGGGAAAATCTGTTATACTCGGAGGAGATTTCAGACAAACTTTACCTGTAAAATCAGGTGGAAGTAAAGCAGACATAATAAGTTCTTCAATTCCAGAATCTTATTTGTGGGCACAATTTAAGATTTGCACTTTAGTAGAAAATATGAGGTTATCGCACCCGAATCTTAGTGAGCATGAGAAGTCAATCATAGCTGCATTCTCTAAGAACACAAAAGTATGGAGAATTTTGGAGCTGGAAAACCTTAAGTAAGCAATTGTTCATTCATAACTATATATATATATATATATATATATATATATATATATATTTCTTTGCTAGACATGTAAAAAAAACTAATAACCATAAATTTCGTATATAAATTTTGCAGCGGGGATATAATAGAGCTTACCATATGGAATCAAATGGCCCAGAACTTTGATGCTAACGCATTCAGTAGTATGCCAAAACCAATGCTAATAGCTGTCAGTTCATGCAGGGTAACAATGTATAAAGGTAGATAAATTACTTCCTCAAAAAACTCAGATTTCCCATTACCCTTATTCAAAAATAATAACAACTATCAAATTCAGAGCTACAACTCACTGCCACTCCAAGCACCCACTACTACCTGAATCCAGATATTGAAGATGCCAACATATCACTTCTAGAGTAAGTTAACGCTATTCTAAACATTCAACTGCTAGCCATTCAAAGGCTACCTTTTAATGACTCAGAATTGGAGAAAACAAGAAACAGATTCTCTTTGAAGACACTACTCAGCCTGAATCCCAAAACATATAAGGTTAATACATTTTACTTATATTAAATTTCATACTACAAATTTTTCTCACCTAATGAAATTGAAACTGCAGAATGATAGATTTACCACAGAAGCAACAATAGTGGATATAAACCCAACAGCTGAGTGGTTCTACAGAGCTTCCCCAAATTGCCCAAAATGCCCAAAAAAGCTAAGACGCGAGAATGGACTACTGGAATGCCTTAAACATGGCCCTATAACAAAGCAACCAAACCATCTGTAAGTTTCAAATAGACCCAACATTCACGATATTTAATGCAGCTCCTTGACTATGACTACTACATAATACAGCTTCAGTTTTAAAGCTTCTATAGCCGATGACACAGCACAAGTACCTGCGACTTTCTTCAGTCCCGTTGCTGATATCTTGACAAATATTGACTGCAACAAAATGGTAATGGAACTTGGATACACTTCACACACACTTCCAGATCCAATTCTCAGGCTCAGAGGCATTAAGAAAATCTTCCAATTTCATTTTAACCAAAGAAGCGTCATAGGGAAAGTCGAGTTCATGATAGACAATATCATGGAGGCTACTACAGTTAATGAAGCGGACAAACAAGTTCAACTGACTCAAACAACCCTTGAAGACGAAATCAAATCTTCAGAAAACCAACAAGTGCTTAACAAGCGAAAATATGAACAACCTGATAACAAAGCATCAACAAAGCGTCCAAAGAACAACCTCTGTCAAGAACAAGGTACACACAACTATCAATAACTATACATTGGCAATCACGTTAACACAATAAACTAACAACTCAATCATTAATAAAACAGATGCGAAGCAGGATGCAGCACTAGACATGAAGAAGTAATAGCACTAGGTAACAAATAACTCTGCCGCATCTTTTGATCCCTACATAAAGAACTTTTTTGGACGAACCTCTTTTGATACCTGCTGCCAAGAAAAACTACATACCAAAAATATATCGTTTGTGTACTTCACATCATAATGTGACTACTTTTGGTACCCTTAAAAAGTGTCGTAGATAAGTATCAATACCGAATATGTAAAGATGCAAAAACGTCAGCAGGTTATGCTATATATAAATATTATATATATATATATATATATATATATATATATATATATAATTCCGGCGCATCGCTCAGGCAATTAAGTCCTCGTTATAATAAAATTACATAATGCGTCAAATTTAAAAGTTTGAGATGTAAATATTTTTTAACATGGAAAGAAAATATAATACTAATAAAATATTCGAAACATTGATTGTTAAATTTATTTCTAACAACTAACGATCATTTGTGTGATCATTTTTGTACAACTCTTAATATGCATATCTTTTCTTTAACGAGAATAGAAATAAAATTTTGAACCGGTTGAGGCAACAATCTTTGGCTCTATACCATACCCACGTAATACTTACTATGAAAAAAATAAAATAAAAAATTATTTATTAAATTATTTATCTGCTTATTATTTATTTTTACCGCTTATAAAAAAAATACTCTTTTTGAAACGGCTTATTAGATTATTTCTTAAGAATTAAAAATAAGTATGTAGACACATATTTATTTTTTAATCAAAATAATGCTTACAAATAAGTCATCAACCTGGTTATATCATCAACGCTTCTTTTATTATATTTAAGATACCACATCGTAAATCATCAACCATACCTTACAATATGCATATAGTTTCAAATGTCTTTCTTTAGGCACAAAAAATGTATTAAATACATATCCTAAGATTTTTTATTTATTATTCTTTTGTCATGGTTGATAAATTGTTGTTTACTCGAATATGGTATGTAGTTATTAATTTACAGAGTCTGGTTCAAACGAGTATATAATTTTTCGTGAGAATAGAGGAACCAATAAGAATGCGCCACGTGTCACAAAACTCATTGTTCTTCACATTTTTAAAAATTAAATATCTCCCAAACGGCAAGCCGAAAATCATAAAAATTGCACCATAAAAATCAGCGTTTTTTTCTCTTCGATTAAAATCTCACAAGGTATACTTTTGACAACTTTTTTTTTCGCTTTCGTTGGGTATTGTAAACAAGTATCACATGTGTTACCAGCGAGTAACACATGTGATACCAGCAGGTAACACATGTGATACCAGCAGGTAACACATGTGATACCAGCAGGTAACACATGTGATACCAGAAGGTAACACATATCTTACCAACGAGTACCACATGTGTTACTAATATTGTACGATCATAAAAAAAAGTCGTCAAAAGTATATTATGTGAGATGTCTAATCGAAGAGAAAAAATGTTGATTTTGTGGTGCAATTTTTATAATTTTTCATTGAGCTTTTCTTGAGATATTTAATTTTAAAAAAGTGAGGGAAAATGAATTTTGTGACACGTGGCGCATTTTTATTGGTTTCTCCATTTTTACAAAAAATTACTTTCTCATTTGAACCTCATTCTTAATTTACAATATATATATCGGAATTTTCATATAATGAAGTTTGGTGGGCTTAAAACTTGGAAGTGTGGATTTTGGGGAGCTTATAAGATAATGAAGATGATGGCGGTTTTCATGGTCGGAGAGGTTTACAAAATTCATCATTATGCTACTAGCAGGATACTCGCGATATGCAGTGGAAATTTTTTAAATATGATGTCAAGTTGGTGAATGTTGTGTGCTAATTTGGTAAGTTTGATGTCGATAATTATAGTGTTATCATTAGTTGATTTTTGTAAGCAAAAAAATTAAAAAATATATAAAGAAATCACTTTAAGTATACTAAAATATAGTAAATTATAAAAGACGTCGAGTTGTAATGGTAATTAGTATAACAACTTATTGTCTTCTAGTTTTAAAACTTCATGTTTGATGATTATACATATAAGAGAAGATCTAAGTATTTTGTTTACAAATCAATGTGGGATCAATTTCTCATTTGATTTTGAATAATCTACGTTAAGTTGTCTCACGTTGATAACTAAAATAAACTATTCAATTTTATTCCCTTTCTTTAAAAATTATTGAAATTTAAGATTAAGAAGTGAACAGGAAATACTTTATATGTAGTTAAAAATAAGAATGGGCATTGGAATTTTTTATTTTTTTATGTGGTATTTGATAGGGTCTTTTTGGGAATTTTTACGGAGCCGTCGTATAATGTAATGCAATTTCAATTTAAATGCAAACTAAAAATAAATAGGTTATTACTATTATTATTAAGGATTCGATCTACTACAAAAAGGATTTTAGATAGAAAGATAGGAAGCCGATGGAGAAGTGACAAGTGTCCGCCTTCTCCCCCTCCTTTTTCTCCTTCCATTTCTCCTTCCCTCTTCTACTTTTCCACATACTTTCTTTTATTAGTTTTTATTATCTTTTTTTTAAAAAAATGTTTTTTAAACTTTTTTGTTAGAGTTTTTTTAACCTTTTTAACATGTTTTTAACTCGATTTACTTATTCTTACTTTTTAGTTGTTTTTATTGTATTTTAAGCATTTGATAACTAATTAAATTTTTTTTCAATATATTTGCAACTGATTTTAGCCTCTTCTTTTTTTACATTTCTTTTATTGCGTTTGACTTTTAATATTTTGTATTTGACTTTTAATGATGATGCATTTGACATTTAACTATTACGTGTTTGACTTTTATCTATGACGTGTTGGTATATATTATTATAATTATGATGCACTTGATATTTAATTATGATTCACTTGACATTTAACTATCAAGCACTTGACTTTTAATTATGATGCACTTGACGTTTAACCATGATACACTTGACGTTTAACTATGATGCACTTGACGTTTAACTATGATGCACTTGACATTAAATATCGTGCACTTGACTTTTAAATTATGATGTACCTGACTTTTAATTATCATGCACTTGACTTTTAGCTATAAATGTAATCATTACTCTGAGCCATAATTAGTTAAAAATAAGTGGATTACGATGCACTAGAAATTAAAATTTAATTCACTCTCATTGTATAGTTAAGATCCACTATAATTCTAACTTTGATGCACTAAAATTATTATTATTTAAATTACTATGATACGCTGTATATTCAACTATGATGCTTTACACAATTTTAAAATATGGTACATTGTATTATTACGACGACGCATCGTTAGAGTATACATATGATGCACTACACTTTCAACTGCGATGCAATTGACGTATTGTATTTATTATTATGATGTACTTAACTTTTAAATATGATCCATGCAATCATTAGAGTGATACATTATATTATTTATTACCATTATACACTATGCTTATACCTAAAAAAATTAGTGCATCGTATTTCAATCAGACGGTACACAATATATATATATATATATATATATATATATATATATATATATATATATATTATAAAAACACTATATTATTATTTTAGTAAAGGTATTATAAGTGAGTTAAATATTTACATAATTTTAAATAAATTTTAAACAAAGAAGTACAAAAAAAATTAAATCGGGTTAAAGTAGCTTAAATGCATTAAAGAAGAAAAAATATAGAAAAAAATGTTGAACATTTTAAAATAAGTTTAAACTGTTAAATTCAAGGTTAAAAAAAATACCAAGTGAAAATATACAAAAGTGAATTTAAATTTTTTTAAATAAAGGTTCGAATAAAAGAAAAAGTAAAAATAAAAGAAGATAAGATTACTAAAAAAGAAGGGGAGGAAAGAAGAAAGAAAATGTAAAAGAGATGAAAGTGCGAGTAGGTCACATGTCACTCTCTTATTGGATGTCTATCTTCCTACATAACTTTTCGTTTTCTCTAGAACCACACCCTTATTATAATTTAATGGAGTTTGTTTCGATGTAGGATCAGAGGAGCAACCCCTATATGAGGGGCAGGAGCCAGGAAGGGCAAAATTAATCTCAGTCCTTGATTTTTTCGATCAATGGTCCAGATTCAATACATTTTAAATTCACTGCATGTTACGCAGATTCGACATTTTAAATTCACTGTATTTTACGTTTAAAATGCAGTGAAATTAAAATGCAATGATCTGGACCGTTGATCGAAAAATCAAGTGCTAAGATGGAGAGTTGACTACTCCTCCTGCCCCTCGTATAGAGGCTAACCCTTTGAACCTTATCTGTTTGTTTTTGTCAAAACCTTTTACCAAGGTTTTCAATTACTCCGTAATAAATTTATATTTTTCTTGTATAAATTATTTTTGCGTGTAGCCAACTTGATGCATACAAATTTTGGAGCTTATACAAGTTAATTAGAAGTAGTTAAAAATTTATTTCATAACTCAAGTTAGGAATTATCAAAAATAATATTGAAAAATTAAAATATATGATCACTCTACTTGGAAAAAACTTGCTTGTTTAACTAGAGGTTGGTTCAATGTAGAATGCTAAAAAAGTGAAGAATGAGAGAACCAACAGGATTGCTCCATTTCCTTTAAAACCCAATTTTCACTCGTATCTTTAAAATCAAATATCTCATAAATGGCATGACCAAAAATTATAAAAATTATATATTCGAGATCAGCGTCTTTTTCTCTTCGATTAGAGATCTCACAAGCTATACTTTCGACAATTTTTTTTTCATTTTTGTTGGGTCGTAGAAAATGTAACTTACATAATCACTTGTGATTTTATATATAATCATATGTGATTTATGAGTAAATATAAATGGTACATGACTATTCGTGAATTGTGAATGTTAACTCACACATGATTATAACTTATTATTCATTCATATAAACAAATATAAATAAGATTTTAGGAATTGCATTCGTTTACGGTCAAAATCACGTGTGATTATTTATTTGGGGTTTAATCCCATGTGTTTTTCAAATGAATTATGTGATAATAACTGATAATTTACATGTGATTTCACCTTTATATTTATTTACATGTATAATTAAAAAAAATTATTTGAAATTCGTATTTATTTACACTTTATTCACATCTGATTACTACTTTAATGTTTAATCACATGTAATTATAACTAAAATTTTTTCTGAAGGTTTATTAAATTATCAAATAAATTATTTTTATGTGATTTTAAACTTATAATTTGTAAATTTGATTATTCACATGTGATTATAGATAGTGATTTAAAACTTATAATATGATTGTAAATATATTCACATGTGAGTGTTAAATCACATGTGATTTATTACTACGAATTTCACATATTCATTAAAAAACAAAAAAAAAATCGTCGAAAGTATGTCATGTGAAATCTCTAATTAAAGATAAAAAGACGCTGATTTTAACAGTGTAATTTTTATAATTTATGGATATACGGTTTGTGAGATATTTAGATTTAAAAAAAAAAGTTGGAATTGGATAATTGAAATGGAACAATCCTATTGGTTCCTTCATTCTACATTTTTTTAGCATTCTACATTAAACTTTTCTCTTTTTAATTATTTGGATCGTGTAGTCGTAAAAAACTATTGGTTATCCCGAAACTGAGTGTACGTACACAAAATTTTCAATTAATCATTGTAAACCGCCCTAATCCGTAGTTACTTGTATTAAAAACAAAGGAATATCTTTCAGGTCCATCGAATGCATATAAAAAATTAAAGAAAACTAACTAACACCACTTGTTCATAAATTACATGAATGTAATTTTTTGTTTATAAGGTACAAAACAAATTGGTTAAGCTACAATAGTACCATCATCAAGTGTTAGGCTCGATCCCCATCGCCGTTCAAAAGAAAAAGACAGGTCAGCGACTAATCTTGAATAAGTTAGGAGGGAAATAAACAAAAAGAAAGAGAACGTACTTTCAATTCTATCAGTTTCTTGATTATATTAAGGTAGGTCGCGTTTTCTTCTTCGTATTCTGTGTGCATGACTATTCGTTTTTTGGCAACGTAGCTAGCTTACCTTATTATATAAATGGGGAAAGAATTTACATGAGATACACAGTGAACTAAACAAGATCATCTGGAGTTGTGTCCGTTCTGGATATCAGAGGTCTATGGAGACCAAACGATGAATCTGCTAAAATAGGAAGCCCTGGTGAGTCTAAGTCTAGGCCATCGATCTCACCATTCTCGGCCAGTGCTTTTTCCAGAGAAGCTTTTGCAATTCTAATGATGTAGATGATCAATATCACTGTTATTACGTGAAGCAACAAAGACAAAGGATATCATCAGTCATCTGTTTACAACACGAGTGGATGAGGCGATAAGGTCATAAAAGTAGACACTAGAGGTGGCAAAATGGTGGGTTGGAGGTCGGGCAGCCGGGTAGGTTACATGAATGATCAAACGGGTAAGTTCTTATGCAGCCAAAACGGATTGGGTTGGGAAGGTTTTTCCTAACCCATTAGATATAACACATATTAATGAGTTAAAATTGCCACCTCTAGTAGACTTGAATAAGCTACAGACATCCAAATGATACGAGAAACTACATATGATTGTGATTTACCTGATACCATGAGCCCAAAAACCATAAACATCTGCAATTACAGAGAGAATTGCTCAGTGTGGGAAAAAGGGAAACAAATGTCATGGAAAATATAGACTACTCGATTTTATTTTATTTCAAATTAAGACCAGATATGACCCTATGAACAATCACTGAAAGTTGATGTATGACACAATCAGGGAACCTGACATATTTGATTTAGTTAACAGTTTAGCCATAACACGACAAAGATGAAATATTTCACTTAGGGGCGCAAATGTCAAAATGTATTACACCCTTATGGGGTCAACTTCGACAAACGTACTTATTAATGGGTCGAATTGACTTGTGTTTTATCTCCAAAATGTCAATTGAGCCAAATCAAATAAAAAGCAAGAAAAACAAACGCGTCAAATGGATCCTACAGTCATACAGGTTGAAAGTCGCCCATATATCAATGTACACATTCTCCTACATATTGTTATGCAAAACTTTCAGATTAATAATGTAATAACACTGTTTTTGTTTGGTTATAAAAAATTTGGGCAAATGGTTCGGATCAATCCACCGACCCACTACACCACCTCTGATTAGACCTTCTGTTCATACCAGTGTGTCCATTACAGGATTATGAGTGACCTAAATTTATCATGGAATGTATCTAAAATCTAACACTGCAATGCCTACTCTATTCACATTACTTGAACTTAGCTTTATAAAGTGCAGACACAGTATACAGATTTACGGAAGCTTCTATACCAATGCCAACTTATTGTTCATGGTCATGAACTAGCCAGCCACAGAATACAACATAAAAAATTATTGCACAAAGGTCAACAGAGGATACAAATCTTACCCAACGAGTTTTTGATATCTCATGCCATCCATGTGTAACATCAGCTATGTCCTTGAGAGTTGTTCCAACATACACAAACACGAATGTGATTGGCTGAAGCAGCAAAAAAAAGTGTCAGGAAGTGGTAACTGAACTAGGATACAACAATAAAGATCTATCAACATAATATCCACAAATTTGTCACTCGAGGAATTCATAGGATTTTTGGAAAACGTACAAGAAGGATAAATTGCTAGAAAAATATAAAAGAGCGTACCATCATTCCCAGCCAAGTGGCCAAGATATACTCCCACAGGCGAACAGGAGTAACAGACAACAAGTAATTCAAAACGTTAAATGGAAGCAAAGGAACAAAGCGAAGCAGCAAAACAATCTGTGAAACAAGGGCGAAAAAATCATTAGACATCTAAAATAGGAAGAAAAAAAATACATCAACAGATAATTAGCCGGGTAAGAAAAATTATACTGCCAAATACAATAAAAATGCAAGATTATGTCATATGCTACAAAATGAAAGAAGTAAACAAAGCGTCCACCGAGCAGAGATGATAATTTTGACCAATTTACTTATGAATGAGTAGATTTGGGCCATCTTTTTCCGATTTTTCGCTTTAGTTTTTCAGATATGAGAACAAACACTAGACGAATTCAATAGCAACCTAGATGTTTAAATAAAATTATAAAAGGTTTTATGCATTAGAACTTAGAAGTACACTTCTGTTGTCAAATGCTTTTTGCAGAATGAAAAACTTCAATACATATCTATTTGACATTGTTATTGAGTATTGACAGAGAAAGAAATACTGTTAACTTTTTTTTTTGTATCAAATAACGCCAAACAGGGAAAACTGCTCATTATTGATTCGCTAGCTTAACATTCAAATGTAAAATACCTTGAAGCCAGATCTCTGTATTGCAATAGCTATGGCCTGGAACTTGGGATATTTCTTTAACTTAGAAATGACGTAAGACCGTCCTATCTGCATACAGGAGACGAAATTACAAACTGAGACTAAATACAGATACTCGAAAGTATATAGCAGAAAATATTATAATTTTCTTGAAGAGACCCATATTCCCAACATGCTTGGATGGCAATGCAAACTATTCTCCACTACTATGAGCTTAATAATTAAAAATAAGAAATGAGATTCGGTCCTAAAAAGACAGCATATATGCATCTTATTAAATGCTCGGTTCTACGATTCAAAAATTACCGTTTTGCCAACAAGAAAAGCAGCTGTCGCACCAAGGGTCGCACCGATTGAATCGGCAACAAATCCTACCGGCAGTCCAAAGAGGTATCCCCCTCCAACCTGAAACATATGTAAGAAAAGAGCAAATAAGGACACATTTATAGGTTAAGATGAAAGAACAAATGGCAGATAGGCATCCAAAACCAAAACCTAGAGATTTGCTGTAACCGACAATCTTGGAACAATATATCTAACTACAGAATGACTGATAAAAACATTGAAAGATACAGTCAACTTAAGCAGTCAAGCCCTTGACTGCTAGACAGGTGCTCATAACTCGTCATTTAAATATATATTTTCAGCCGTCATCAACATATAAGGTGGACTCGCCAAAACTTGCATCAACTTGATAGCCTTAATCTACTTGCATAAAGACTCCATTAAAATCTCAGTGGTTTCACATAGCAGACAAACTCAATGTCCAGCATGCTATGTAAGAGCGTATATCTAACTTTGGGTGATGCCGCCATATCTATCAGTATTTTCCTGGGTGATGGCAGCCTCTTACAATATATCAGTGTTATCAAACTCAACGTAACAGCAGATATATAATTTTGAACACAGTAGTCATTACAGAAAAAGTTTGTTATATCATCCTATTTAAGTTAATTATAACAATGGACACTCAATTTTTTACTCTGTCCAACATTGAGCGAGAAATATGATCATCCATGTCTAGATCGTCGTGGGATCAGCCTCACAAGGTTAAAATAAGCTTAATGTTGATTATTTTGCATATGGACATCAAGTTAATTATTCCGTAGAAGTTAAGAAATAGTACACACAGTTTAAACTAGTATTTCAGTAGGCCACGAGAACATACATTATTTAACTTTATAGCTTTTCTCAAGCATCAACCTTTTCGTTTAAACATAGGCATATCATATACTAAGTTATTAGTGTTATTTACGAAGAAGCGAGATTGCTTCATGTACGGAAGGAATCAAGAGCAGAAATAAGTTCAGTTCTCACCGTAAGGACGGAGGCGGGCACCGCAAACACAGTAAGAGGGATATAAGCAATGGCACTACAAAAATGAGAACGGAAGAGAATATAAGACAAAATATATGCTTGGATGATGCAAGAACAATTAATATGAAAATAGTTGCTAAATTTATAGAACACAACCCACTGCAGAAGAATGTCTAAACTCTAATATACATTGGACACATAAATTATCTTACAGAACTAGTGGCCCCCAAGGACCCAACTCTTCCTTAATCCACACCAGAAAGTTCTTCAAAATCTGCATAAAAACATAACATCAACATCAAAACAAAGTGAAAACAAAAGCTGCAATAATAACATATACAGAGCATTAACTTCCGTAAACATACTTCCCTAGCGCAAATTGAACAATGAATGAAGATAAGTGACATATACATAAAACTATCTGATTGTCACTATTCTGCACTTCCTACTTCTAAAAGATCCTGATATTATGGTGATTCAAGTGGAAACTGAAGCTCATATACTTCAAATCTCAACAAATGATGTTTCAATGTATATCAGTTTCCATAAAAATTGAGCTCTCATAGGATAAACTAACCTCTATTTCACCTAATTTACTCTCCAATTTTCTTTATCTACAATCAATAATATTCTGATGTTACGAATATACAGCACACTAAACAGTAGAAACACTTGCCAAAATAAAATAGTAATATGAAATAACCTGGTATGCTAAACACTCATCTTCAGTTGCTACATTCATTAACTGTTACTGCATACTCAATCAATTTAAGTACAAACCGAATCTCATTAACTTCAAATTCTTAACTAATTGTATGATTATGTTTCAAATGCATATCTATGTAGCTGTAAATCTTTAAATTGAGCTGTCATAGATGATATGACATCTATATCACATCATAACAGTAACATATACGCATACATATATTATGTAACAAAAAGAGAGTCTAAAATGAGCAATAACCTTTTCAATAGGAAGAGAGATACAAGCAACAGCAAAGGTAGCAAGAAGAACAAGAAATACAGATGCACGGACGACGGACGACCATGTGATGGTGCCAAACGAAACCTTCATTCTCATAGCTGATAATAACCGGCGACGCCACGGCCGGAAATCTTCGTCGTCTTCGTTTCCAGATAGGTCTTGTTTTAACGACGACCGTGCTCTTAATCCTATTACGTTCGCCAGATTTATTAATTCACAATCGAACTTCTTACTAATTTTTTATACATAACTGTTGTTCAAATTCTAAACAAATTCATTCAATCTGAAATGCAACGATGCTTAATTAACAGAGATCTCGGTGTCAATTACGTCGCCGGTGATCGGATTTATGTTTGGTCATAAATTTATAAGTAAATAGCACACTTACTTTTCCGGTGTGGATCCCACACACGCTTATGACGTCAGCTACACGGAGTCGGTGCGGGAAAGTTTGTATTGCCACGTCATCTTGGGCCTGTATATTATGGATATTATTTCAAATGGGCTTTGGGGCTTATATGCCAAGGCCTATGAATGGGTTTAATTTGATTCTTCTCAACTAAAGGTGAACAAAAGTCGGGTTGGCCCCGACCCGACCCGAAAATTCGAACCGGGTTTTAATAACGAACAAAAACCCATTTTTGACCCAACCCGAACCCGACCCGATTTGAAGGGGAAAAAACCCAACCCAATACAAACCGGTTGGAACCGGTTTGAAACCGGTTCGGGTTGAAAACCCGGTTCCAACCCGGTTTTTCTATAAAAGTGCATTTTTTTCGAGCGTTGAGCGTTTTAGGGAAAAACAACGTATTTTTTGATTTTTTTTTCAATAGAATGGTAGTACATTAGGATTGAAAACATAACTTAACAATATCGTAAAACAAAGTCTTCTAAAACTTCATAAAAATATTATTGAAAACAAAAAGTCTATATAATTCAATTCTTTTCGAGCGTTAAGCATTTTAGGGAAAAACAACGTTTGGGCCAACTTTTTTTCATTGAATTCATAAAACATTAGTAATGGCAACATAATTAATCAATAACTTAACCAAAAGGCTTCTAACTCTTCTTAAAAATATTATTGAATCCAAAAAGTCTATATAATTCAAAGTGGTTCGAGCGTTAAGCGTTTTAAAGAAAAACAACGTTTGGGCCAAATTTTTTTCATTAAATTCATAAAACACTTGTAATGGAAACATAATTGATCAATAACTTGACCAAAAGGCTTTTAAATCTTCTTAAAAATATTATTGAATCCAAAAGGTCTATATAATTCAAAGTGGTCCGAGCGTTAAGCGTTTTAAGGAAAAACAACGTTTGTGCCAAAAAAATTTCACTGAATTCATAAAACATTAGTAATGGAAACGTAATTGAATAATAACTTAAACAAAGGTCTTCTAAGTCTTCCTAAAAATATTATTGAATCCAAAAAGTCTTCATAATTCTTCATAATCTTCTTGAATATAAGTCTTTATAATCTTCATAAGTCTTCATAATCTTCAACTTATATTAATCTTCAATTCTTCAAAAGTCGAAATCTTCTTCGGAGGTAGCCTCGCGCGAAGCTTGATCGAGAGCAATTTCTTCGTCGGAAAGTGATATTACCATACCCTCTTCCACCTCGACATTATGTATATCTCCTTCGTATTCCATTTCACCTTCAAGACTTGAAACATTTTGTATTCGTTCAGCGGCGTCTAAGTGATCCTTCAAGGAAATACACATCTCTAAGGAGGCCGGTGTGAGTCTTGTTCTTCGTATAGATAATACTCTGCCACTAAGAGAAAATGCGGATTTCGAAGCTACCGTAGAAGCTTGGACGGTTAGTAAATCTCGGGCCATGATGGTTAGAATGGGAAATTGAGATTCCCTCTCTTTCCACCAAGCCAAAATATCAAATTGTTTGAACTCATTGGGTAGAATAGTGGACAAAAAATTCGTTGCGGTATATCTCCCATATTCGCTAGTGGTTTGGTTACTATCACCCCTTGCCTGTTTATGGTTTTCTTGTCTTAAACTATTATATAAGTTAAGCATTGCATTGTTGGAAGAAGATGAACTAAACATTGTGGAAACCGAACTAGCCGGCACATTTATTGTTGAACTATATTTTTGAAAATATACGCCAAATAAATCTTGTAAACAACTCTTAAAATACGTTTTTGTATTATGTGAAAACTTTGGGTTCTCTTCATTCAAATGCAAATTGTGATAAATGTTATCGATAAACATTTTCACCCCGGAAATGTTCAAACACGGGTTCAATGCGTCGGAACAAGTAATTACCGTTGATATTTTTTGAAAATATTTTTTTAGTTTTTCTTTCATGGGAGCCACCATCTTTTCAAATAAAGCACCTTCATATTCGTATTCGTTTAATTTTAAAGTCATCAACCAAATTTGATTAAATACCAAATGACTAGTGGGATAATAAACACCCGATAATAAAGTAGTCGCGGTTTTGAAAACTTTGAGCAATTCGGTTAACTTTTTAATAACCTTCCAAAATTCTATGGGAAATAGTGTTGCAAGACCTTTGTGAACAAGTTGATCATGAAAAACTTGTAAACAGTCACGTTGGCGTAAACCACATACAAACATATGGTAGGTCGAATTCCATCTAACGGGCATGTCCCAATTAGGGGTTAAAAAAATGGAATCTGTTTCCTTACACAATCTCATATAAGCTTTGTATCTAAGTTTACCCTTTTGAAATATGTCTTGTAACCTAGTTTTATACGTCAATTTTACGGCGTCTATTTCTTCAACCGCTAGTCCCGCTTGCACAATCAAGTTAATGATGTGTGCAACACATCGACTATGATAAAAAAATGCCCTTCAAAGGTGGTCCGTATTTTAGTATTAATTTTGAAACGGCGAGTGTATTATTGTAGGATCCCTGATCTTGGACCTAACCGAATCAACACAAACAATCGAGAGGCGGAATTCAAACGATTGTATATAGTACGTAAAACACAAACGAATCAAACGCAAATCACTTGTATATTAATATGATAATCAATTAGCTTGAATACAATGAAATGCCTTATAATCACTCTCTGAAACCCTGGATTCGTCAAAAATAGAACTGAACTCGAGAGCCTCTATTTATAGGCAAACAAAACTGATCATGCGACACAAGGGTTGTGTCGCCTGACCGACTTGTGCGACATAAGCCTTGTGTCGCATACGCGACACAAGCTCTGTGTCGCCTAATCACAAAATGTAATTTCGAAGTCTAAAACAAAACTTGTAATTACATAACCAAAAACTATTACAGACCGAGACCAACTGACAACACTAAATATGCACCAACAAACTCCCCCGTGTCTTCAGCTTGGTCTTTAAGATTTCTTCATTTAGCTCCAGTCTGTCGGGAAACATCCACCAGCATGAATTCCTTTCAAAACGCAGATACTAACAATCATTTGAAACTTTAACGCTTCAGCTCGATCTTCTACTTGATATTCAATCGGTTTGTCATTTAAAGCTTTCAAATCACTCTCAGACAAATTGATCAAACTGATTGGATCAAAAATGCGAATCTGCTTTCTTGTTAATCCCCACTTATCTTTAATCTCTGGCTCTAAGGTTGGAATAAACACGATTTTAGCTTCACCAGTAGAGTTGTTGATATACCAATAGCAAAGTCTCCGTAGAAAGTTTTGTGGTAATATCTCCATGAAAATCCTTTTGCCGGCGGATAAATCATTTTGACAACCGGCTGTCCTGTAACAGGGTCAAACCTTTTCTTTGACTTTCGCCGCTTCCCCAAAATAGGCTTTATCATATTATACCTCTTCGAATATACTTCTCGCCTAATAATCTTTTGAATATAATCGGCTTTTCCTTCTCTTCCTGGATTAATAAGCTCTAGCTGAGCTAATCTGTTGATCTCGCACTTTGGAAGTGAACTCAGCTTTTTGAACTTTGGCTGGAAGTATTGAATCCCGTCTTATCTCTTTATCATGAAAACATTGTGGTCGCTATCAAACTTCCAGCTCTTGATTAGCCCAGTGTAGTCTCCTTTAACCTTATAGAACTTACAGGTTGGTGGAGCTACTGCCACAGCCCTTAGCCAGTCCGAATGTTCCCTAAACATTCTAGGAACAGACTTACTAGCTTCATTATCTGGCTCCTTTTCACTATCAGATTCTTCCCAGTCTTTAACGATAGGCGCATCATCATAAATTTCATCTTCACTCAGCACCTCTTCTTCAATATCAGCCTCATCTAAATCTGAATCATGCGTTGGATGCGTATCTTCATTTAATAGACTTTGAAGATATTCCAAATTGGCTTCAGAGTAGTCAATATTTAATGCGATCGATTGACCTGGAATTGCTTCTGAAGACGCAAAATAATCCAAACAAATATTCTCATTAATATTCGATTCATTTACATTTTCGGTCTGTGTCCCGGTGGAAGTCCTAGGTGTTGTTTCAATGGCACGCAGGCCTGACTCCCCCGAAACAATAGCTAGGGACTCCAACTCTTAAACCCTAGACTCTAACACAGGAACCCTGGAACCCAGGCAGTCTGCGTCTCTAATTCCTTGATCTGAGCAGCTTGAGCCTCGAGAACAGCAGCCTGGGATTGAATCAAAGCAGCTTGAGATGTCATTGTTTGCTGCATCGAGTCCAACCGTTTCATTAATTCTTGAATGACTGACGGAAGTGGTTGAACTGGAAGATCCACACGCGGGATATCGACACGTGGGCGATCCGATGAAGAAGATGCATGGCGAAACAAAGGAGGTTCCCAGTCTTCATCGTTTGGATCATCATCTCGGATCCTCTTACCCGTAGACGGAGGCACATAGATTTGACCTTGTCGAATACGCCTTTGAATCTGTTTGTATTTACGTGGATGATGGCGACGGATATTTTCCATTTCTGCCGGGCGCGGGACCGTTCCCGGAGAAGTCACAGGAGTGGAACCACCATCAGAAGAACTGTCATCCATTTCTTCAACAATATAAGGCTGATCAGCCTGTAAGTTTTCCAATGCAGTACCAACAGGCTCTTCAACATTTGTGAAAGCGTCAATTTCTTGTAAAATATCATCAACCTTCTGGTGGGCTGTACGAACGGGTACATTAACGGAAACATCCTCTGATTGGTGAGGAGCAGCAGTAGGATCCATGTAACCGTTGTCAGCCGGAGGGACGTAACCCTCATTCACAATATGACCAAATAGAGGAACATCTGCCGGTGCCGGGACCCCCTTCGTATATTGACCGCAAATTGCAAAAATGCGGATAATCATAGGAGTTTGTCGAAAACGAAGAGCCGCATTTACCGGAAGACTCGGAAGAAGAAGATTAATGAGCAGCTGAATGAAGCGCGGGTACATGTTCCATCTGTTATCCCTGACATGTACATTTTCTACCATAGCCCGGAATATATACCCAGAAAAGTTGAAGGGCTTGTTGTAGACCAAGGCAAGCATAGCAGAAGCCGTAGAGTGGCTTATTCCATCGAACCCGGCCTTTCTGCTTGAGAGGCACACAATCATAATGTGCATGAGATACCTCCAGACCCTTGTGTGGTTGGCCTTTCGGTATTGGTCTTTGGGAATTCCAGGATATCCCATGCGGTTCATCCCGCCGTTAATGAAAAGGTTCGGGAATAGAATCGGCATGTCAGCATTGTCATTAAAATTGAAGTTTTTGCGAATAAGCTGCTCCGAAATGATAATCTCGCGATCAGCGACTTTGGAGATAATTTGCGTAAAGGGCATATCAGAATTTATGACAGCTGACTCCCAGAAGGAACCAACTTGGTCCTTATCTATCGGAGTTGTTGCAGTGATAGCAGTGAAGATCCGCGATCAACGAAGAAAGGCGATCATCGGACGAAACGGCTCCGCCGAATCCCGATCGTCATCTAGGAAGGCCACTATATTATGACGTGTCTCCCATTCATTTGCATTAACATATGCCATTGCTATTGACACGAAAGAACAAATATAGCTCGAAAAGCGTTAGCAATAAAAGCATACACAATATATCACAAAATTAAGACAATCTGTTTTAGGCGACACATTACTTGTGTCGCTACATGTTTGTGCGACATAAGAAATTGTGTCGCAGAAAACAAGTTAACCAGTTATGCGATATAAGATTTTATGTCGCTATACAATTATACGACATGAAGACTTGTGACGCATAAATCAATTTCTTAAGTTTTGAGACATAAAACCTTGTATCGCTATATGAGTAAGCGACAGCAAGGGCTGTGTCGCATTTTGCAATAAAATAAAATTAATTTAACAGATGGCGACATTAGACTTATGTCGCATGTGGTGTGTCGCTAAACTAAGCGACACACTACTGGTGTTGCATTGCAACAGTGAAAGCCAATTTATTTGACACAACTGCGACACAAAGACTTGTGTCGCAGATTGTGTCGCAAAGACGAACACAGACCCCAACCCAGAAAGCTTGATGATCACATTTGGGGCTTTTTGAAAACAAACACACCAAAAGGTGCGCAATGGTGTACTGAACTTGGAATAATGAGTTTGAACATGTTAAACACATGTTTCCGTGTCCAATTTTATCCAAAACCAAAAACTCTAAAAAAAAACCGTATGTTTATTCAACGATTAAACCCAAGATATACGGTGAAAAAAGGAATTTTTAGTACCTATTGGCCGAGAAAAGTAAGGTAAACAAGATGCACGGGTTGGATTGCAAAGAAAAACAGCAGAAACTTGAAAATCAAAACGAAATTGCGTCGCAGTGGTTGTGCTGCAGGTTTAAGACTTCGTCGCTATTTGTGTCACAAAAACAATGTAGTGACTGAGAGGTAGGGTCCGGCTTTTATACCTCAACCCTGAATAGCGACACAAAATGCGACATTGGTAGCGACACAAAACTTGTGTCGCATTGCGACAAAAAGCTTGTGTCGCACCTTGGACAGTTTGTGAATTTTGATTTGATTTCACGTTTTACACTCGAGAACCGATTTGATATTAACTTAGAGACTTGGTATAACGAAGAACAATAAAGCAATAAATAAATAAAAATAACAATTTACAAAAGAAAAAGTAAAAACCCGTTGATTCTATTTTACAATCAACGACAAAATCATAACGTCTTGTTAGTGACAGGATTGTTTAAGTCTACTTAGGAATCATATCAGGCTAACATGCACATATTAGGAAGTAGTAAACTTTATTTCGATTTCCAGTATATTTGTCCACTTTAAGTTTACTTAACATAGTTAAATCATCGTTTAGAAAAATTATTTCAAAATGATTATTGGTATAGTTTGACCATTTAAACATTTTATGCTTAAATATCTAAACCATGATCTGTTATTATTAGTATGCATATTACGGTATATAATGCATATTAAGATATACATTTGAAATCAAAACATGCTAGAGCAGAAATATGACATTATCTTTAGAATCAGGTCAGCGGTGACATATCTGTACAATGTACAACAGAATCACATGAACAATGATTCGGGTTGAACAAACACCAGTTTGAACAATTAAACTAGATGGTACAGGTCTGTACTTTCGTACAACAGAGTACCATAGTCTAACACAAGCCAGTACTAGGGTATCTATTCATAGATTTTCTTGCATATATATTTATAAGTTTGCAAGATTACCACGGGTGTGCCATATTTGTCCGTAATTTTACATGGACTGCTCACCTATGTCCTTTTCAAAAATATATTAAATGAAACCAGGTCTGTACTTTCCTACAACAGAGGAGTAAATTAATATAGTTCCCTAGATACAACCATATTAAAACTCTAAAGCTTAAGATTAAAACATGTTTATCATTCAAATATTAAGACATGTCAACTATAAGACTTAAATGTCCAAATTTTAACATATTGTCATACATAATAATATGTTTTATATAAAGCAATATGCAATTTTGATATTAGGCTTTTTAGAGATTTTAGAAACTTAAGCATAACTGCCTACCAATACATCATTTGATGAAGACAATTTTTAGAAAAGATGTTTTAAGTATGTTAGATAAACTTACTGACACATCAAACATAAAACTTATAATTCCATTTTGTGCATGTCTCCTGATGTACTATCATTTTCCAAATTGATTACAGACACAATCCAACGTCTATTTTTAAATGTTGCAACTATTGCATCTCGTTACTACTAATTAGTATAAAGAGTGGCAGTTGCGTTTTTTTTTTCTTTTTATTTTTTTATTTTTTTGTCTAAGCATAAATCCAAGTCCAAAAGATAATTATGACCAGAAATGGAAAGTTAGGCACTACCGAAACTCACCATTCTAATCATAAATACTAGCTCATCAAATCGACTACGAGAGAAAGCTTTTGTGAAAAGATCTGCGTTTTGCTTAAGTGTAGGGATTTGGACAAGGTCAACTAGGTGCTTCTCATAGCAATCCCGTATAAAATGATAATGAATTTCAATATGTTTGGTTTTTGAATGTTGTACGGGATTGCGTATGATGGATACAGCAGCTGAATTATCAATATGAATAGGAGTAAGAGTTAGAAGTAACCCATAGTCACGCATTTGATGCTGAATCCAGAGAACCTGGGAACAGCAACTGACAGCAGCAAAGTATTCTGCCTCAGCGGTTGAAGTAGAGATATTTGTCTACTTCTTGCACTGCCACGAGACTAATCGGTTTCCTAGAAACTGACATCCTCCAGTTGTTGACTTTGCATCCACTGAGCAGCCACCATAATCAGAATCTGAAAAAGCAGTTAAACAAAATTGTTTTCTTTAGAGTACCAGAGACCCAAAAAGGCTCTCCACTTAAGGTAACCTAAGATACGTCTAACTGGCTTTTCATGAGAAGCTTTAGGCTTCGCTTGATATCTTGAACAGATGGACACAGCAAACAATATATCTGGCCTTGATGCGGTGAGATACATGAGCGATCCTATCACAGAACGATAGTTTCGCTGATTTACATCATCTTCTTCATCAGCAGGTCCAAGTTTGTGACTAATGTCAATGAGAGTTCCATAGTGTTTAGCATCAAGCATCTGATATTTTGTCAAAATGTCTTTGACATATTTTGTTTGATGAATATAGATTCCTTTATCAGATTGCTCAACCTGCACACCTAAGAAGAATTTAAGCTCTCCCATTGTACTCATCTCAAACTTAGACTTCATAATTTTCTCAAAATCTCTGCACAACACCTCATTTGTCGAGCCAAAAATAATGTCGTCCACGTATACCTGCACAAGTAACAAATCTTTGCCAACCTTTTTAATGAAGAGAGTTGAATCAATCTGCCCACGGGTGTATCCATTTGTCAGCAGATTGTTGAGACAACATTTCATACCAAGCCCTTGGAGCCTGATGAAGACCATATAGTGCCTTGTCTAGCTTGTAAACATACTTAGGATGCACCGAGTCTTCGAAATCAGGAGGAGGCTATTTTACATAAACCTCTTCATTGACCTTCCCATACAAAAACGCACTCTTCACATCCAGTTGATAAACATGGAATTTCTTGTATGATGCATAAGCAAGAAATATCTGTACTGATTCCAAACGCGCAACTGGAGCAAAAACTTCGTCATAATCCAATCTTTCAATCTGAGTAAAACCTTGCACTACCAAACAAGCCTTATTCTTCACAACCACGCCACGATCATCTTTCTTGACTCGATAAACCCAGTGCGTACCAATAAGATAGGCTCCTTTAGGAAGTTCAACTAGCTCCCATACTTCTAACTTTTTGAACTGTTGGAGCTCCTCTTGCATGGTTTCTACCTAGTGAGAGTCAGTTAATGTTTCCTTAATATTTTTTGGTTCAACTTGAGAAAGGAAGCATTACTCCATTTAAGCTAACTGGCACTCTGTTTGCCCTCTTGTTTTAACTCCATCTTGTAAATCACCAATAATATTATCGACCGGATGATTCGCATTGACACTGATAGTTGGAATCTCTTCATGTTCAATGACAGTTTCCAAGTTTGTATCGTCTCCCCCAGAGACAAAAGTCTCTTCGTCTAACTCTCTGACAGGTTCTACTTCACCGTCTGATAATGCCAGCATATCTGGATCTGTATCAGGGTCTTGAACTGTTTCAGTAGTGGGAGTAGGAGGTGGTGGTGTTTTTGAATGAGTCAAACATACTGTCATAGTCGAACAAGAAGTCGGGTCTCATCCCTTGTGTTGAGTATAACGAAGACACGTTACTTCGAAATGTTCCTCCACTGTCTTTGTTGCTTTGTTATACACACGTTTATTAGGTGAATTATTTGAAAATCCCAAAAACTAACCTTCACTTGACTTTTCACCGAATTTAGCCACTCTCTCTTTTGTGTGCATAATCATACAGGGACACCCAAAAGGCTCAAGGAACTGTAAATTTGGCTTACGGTTGTTAAGGAGCTCATAACAGGTCTTGTTGCGCTTCTTAACCATGGACACCCGATTCAGAATGTAGCAGGCTGTGTTGACCGCTTCTGCCCAGAACGTGATTGGCAGTTTTGAATCAGCTAACATAGTCCGTGCAGCTTCAATGAGAGTCTTGTTCTTGCGTTCAGCAACTCCATTTTGTTGTGGAGTTCTCGCAACACTGAACTGGTGATCAATGCCTTTATTTAAATAGAACAGACCTAGTATTGAATTCTTAAATTTCGTACCATTATCACTCCTCAGTTTCTTGATCATCAGATTGCACAAATTTTCCAGCTTGTCGAACAAGTAGATAAGAATTTCAGCAGTTTCATCCTTTGAGGCCAAAAAATAAACCCAAGAGAACCTCATGTAGTCATCAGTAACCACCGAACAATACCATGCTCCACCAAGACTCTTCTTGCTCACTGGTCCAAATAAGTCCATGTGCATTAATTCCAACGGCTTTTCAACAGAGTTTACAAGTTTTGACTTATGGGTCTTCTTGTTTTGTTTCCCTTTTCGGCAGGGAACACAATGGTCATTGAGCCCGAATGATTGCTTCGGTACACCACGCACAAGATCATGCGTAACCAAATAAATTCATCTTTCGAAAATGCAAATGACTCATTCGTCTGTGCCACAATAAAGATTCCTTTTCAGTGGCCTTAGACAGAAAACACGTTTGCTACTTTGTTTCAATAGTACTTATATCCAGAATGTATGTGTCTCTGTCTCGAGGTGCCCTCAGTAGCACCCATTCATCGGGAATAACAAATCCCGGCATCAGAATGCAACACTCATTTTTTCGTGAAGACTGTAGTGTACGACTTATCACAAACTTGCGATACACTAAGTAGGTTGTGTTGCAGCTGTTCCACAAAATTTACTTTTTCAAAGCTCACTCGACCGTTTGAGAGTGTGCCTTGACCAGAAATTATTCTTCCTTTGTCACCAGCAAAAGCAACATATTCCCCATTATAAGCATGAACATCGGAAAGAAGGGATATGTTACCGGTCATGTGCCGCGAGCAACCACTATCGATATACCATTTGCTATTAATTACGGCTTCAGGTTGCTGCAACACCAAAAACAAAGAGGTTAATTAGAAACGGAGACCCAAGCCTTTACAGACTTGGGCACTCTAGTAGCATCATCCACAATGATCACATCACTCAAAATTTTGTTTTTAAGCATATCAGAAGTGTTGACTGATGTGACACTGTTGGATGCAGAATCACTAGATGATTCTTTCACTTTCCAAACCTTTTGAGGTTTGGAAGGTTGCTTGTCAACAACATTGAGCTTAGTAATTGAAGATTTGGTTGGCTCAACCTTGCTGAACTTCTTAGCGGGTGAGGGAGAACGTGAACCTCTAAAAGAAGAAGGTTTACCCAAAGAGTTTCTAAATTTAGAAATTCTAGGAACACCTTTCCCAAACCGCTTTTGAGCACGCAATGGGCAATCATTTATTAAATGTCCTTGTTTCTTGTAATAGAAACAAGATCTTTGCTCAACAGGTTGTTGAAATGTTGGAGCAAACCTATGAGAATGGTTGAATGAAGCATTAAAAAAACATGCACACTTATGTGAGCGTGTTGAGTTTGACGCTTGTTCAGATAAAACTGTGGATTTGAAACAATTTTGATGCTTTTTAATATTTTCTTTTATTTTCAAAATCTTCTTTTCAGACTCAGCTTTAGGTTTGCCTTTTCCACTTAAAGCCTTAATTGGAGATTCATCAGTTATAATCACATTGTTTGGCTTTATGTTTTTCTTTTCAACCTTAGAGTACTCCTCTTCTGTTATATCCTCAATTTCAACAATCTCCTCTACAATACCAGGAAATTTACACGTAGCCTTATTTAAAACAGGCTTACTCTCATCAATAGGCTTAACAGACTCAGCCTTGACACAATCAGTAACTGGTTTAACAGATTTAACCTCTTGAGTCTTAACAATCTCAGGCTCACTAGTTTTTGCCTTAACTGGTTCGGGCTCACTAGTGGTAGGTTGTTCGGTAGTTACTTTAACTTTTTCAGCCTGAAGTTGCACAGGCTTACTTATTTTGACAGGAACAGATTTAACAGGATTTATGTCTACCTGATGTCATCCTTAGTAGGCATTGGAAGATAATCTTTAGGAGGCGGGACTTGATGGTAATCAAGTCCAGCCTTGCTTTTAGTATTAGTTCTTTGTGCCTGGAGGATCTCATCAAAGACTAACGAGGAAGTTGAAAAGTTAGACAATTTTCTTTTTAAATCTAAAACCTCAGTTTGAGAATCAGAAAGTTCTTTCTTTACCTTAGTAAGCATGGTGACATAACTATCTATTTCATCTTGCTGACTAAAGATTTTAGCTTTTAATTATTTCTTTTCTTCAAAAATTGCTTTTAACTTTTTGTCACAAACCTTATCATTATCTTTTAACAAGTTATTTGAAGCAGTTAACTGTTCTATATTTGCGATAAGGCGTTCATTTTCTTCTCTTAGCATGTTCACTTGTCCTGTCAAACGAATACAAGATATACAAGAGAAGGGTTCAATATCAACCTCATGTATGTTGGCCATGAAAGCTTTATTTTGTTGGTCATCATCTGCTTGTTCTGACCAGTCAAATGCTTCATCTGACAACATTAAGGCAGCAGATACCATTGCCTTTTCTTCAACTTTAGCCTTCTCTGTAGATTTGTTTGCAGTAGGCCTTGTGAATCCAGTAGAAGGCTGTCTAGTTTCACATTCAGAGCAAAGTGTCCTTAGTTTTGACACTTGTAGCACTTGACCTTGCTCTTGTTGAATCCTAAACCCTTATCATTTGGGTCCTCCAGCGACTTCTCTCCTTTCTTCTTAAAATAGGTCTTGGCTCTTTGAGTGAGCATAGCCAAGTTCCATCTTTAAGTCCATTCTCTCCAATTCATCATCATCGATTTGATGGAAATCTTCTTCAGTCAAATCCATAGAACCAGCTTTCTTGCAGAGAAAGTCATCATATGCGAATAGCAACGCCGAGAAAAGTGCAGCATGATCTTATGAAGCTGCCGGGATAGGTACTTGATGACTTGATGGTTGAAAGTAAGAACCACCAGAAGAAACACTTGGTTGATGACTTGAAGATCCACCAGATCCACCAGCCAAGAATGCAGAGCCAGATGTTCCAGTTGATGAAACATCCATTCCATAGATCTTAGGATTATGGACATTTGCAGTAGCCTTTGTTTCCTTCCTTTGCATGTCCAGAAGATCAGCTTCTAGCTGACCAATAAGATCATCAAAGACATATTCATAATGCCTGGATCTTTCTCCATCATTAAAACTCGAGTATCCCACTTGTTAGGTAGGAATTCTAGAAGTTTTTTATTTATTTCAGTTTTATCCAGAACTATTCCCCCTTCTATCAACTCACTAACCAACTGTGAGTATCTTGAAAACAAGTCAGAGAGAGACTCATTTGGAAGAATATCGAACACATCATACTGCTTCTTGACTAAACGCAATTTATTCTTTTTATATTGTTCACTACCACCACATCTTTTCTCAAATGCCTTCCATAGATCATAAGCAATTTCAAGATGTCGAAATTGCTTGAGGATTGACGGTGGTAATGCCATTGTTATTGCAGAATGAGCTTTTTTATCATTTTCAAAGGCTTTGCGTTCCTCAGGAGTCATTGATTTAATGGGCTTTAATGGTGCAGCATCAGAATAAACTCCAGGACTTACAGGACGTTCGTATCTCTCAGTTAAAGTAACCCATATTTCGGGATCATTGAAAGAAACAAACGCTTCAAAGCGTTGACGCCAGTAGGCATAGTCCATACCGAGAGTATACATAGGTGGTTTATTGGTACTACCTACCTAAGAGTTTTGCTTGAGAAGATCTCCAACACGTTGTAATGAAGAAGACGCCATTTAAATAACCTGCAAAACAAACACACAAACAAACAAAGAACTGTTTATGCGACACAAGAGTCGTGTCGCAGAGTTAGATAGCGACACTAAAGCTGTGTCGCAAGAAATTAATTAAACAGTCCAATTAGCGACACAAATATTATGTCGCAATAGCAAAGGTTTGTGTCGCAAGTAATGTCGCAACTTATGTCGCAACAGAGATCTGGTGTCGCAAAAGGTTATGTCACAGAAAACCTAACTGCGACACAAAGGTAATGTCGCTAAAACCCTACACGCGACACAAAGGCAATGTCGCAGCTTGTGTCGCAACTTCGAGGAGAGCAGCGGCTGAAGACCCTAAAATTCGCAAACTTTCGAAACCCTAACGAAAAATTGAGATCTGTCGACGAAACAAAACACCCAAATCTTCAAGAAAAACCAGAAAATGATTCTTTAAGACGGTTAATGAAGATCTAATACCAAAAACACCTTGATTTTAACCGAAAATACGCACTAAAACGATCCGATAACACCAAATCCGAAGATTATGGATCTGATACCACTTGTAGGATCCCTGATCTTGGACCTAACCGAATCAACACAAACAATCGAGAGGCGGAATTCAAACGATTGTATATAGTACGTAAAACACAAACGAATCAAACGCAAATCACTTGTATATTAATATGATAATCAATTAGCTTGAATACAATGAAATGCCTTATAATCACTCTCTGAAACCCTGGATTCGTAAAAAATAGAACTGAACTCGAGAGCCTCTATTTATAGGCAAACAAAACTGATCATGCGACACAAAGGTTGTGTCGCCTGACCGACTTGTGCGACACAAGCCTTGTGTCACAAAATGTAATTTCTAAGTCTAAAACAAAACTTGTAATTACATAACCAAAAACTATTACAGACCGAGACCAACTGACAGACACTAAATATGCACCAACAATTATTACGCGCGTTATCAAACGAGATTGAAAAAACCTTTTCTTGTAATTTAAACGTTTTAATTACATATCGTAACATTAAAATAAGTTTTGACCCGTGTGAGGATACTCAAAGTCTTCAAAAGCAATGGTACGTTTCATCATTTTCCAAGTTGCGGGATCAACCCAATGTGCGGTAACACAAAGGTACGAACCGAGCAAACCATGAGGAGCCGACCAAACATCGGTTGTTAATGATACACTTGTATTTAAGTTTTCAAAACCGATTATTAGTTGTTTTTTAGCTTCTTTCCACAATTTAAGGGCATCACGTTTAAGAGTAATACGACTTACATGATTATATCGCAGTTGAAGAGTATTTTGAATCACCCTAGTAAGTCGAGGGTTGTCAAAGTGTTTGAACAACAAAGCTTCTTGAATCACAAAACCCGCAAAAGCTTCTCGACACCGTTCCGCTTCGTATGCAAATATAGCTCTATCTCGTGACATAGAAGTTTGACCACATGCTTCCGGATTAGTTTTGAGTCCCACACAATACTTTTCTTTATGATGTTTCAACGTTGTGTTGGAGTCGACTTTTAAGAATTTCCTACATCGTTTACAATGTGCCTTAGTCGTACCATCCGACAACAACACTTTGTCGTATCAATCCCACACCTCCGGATTTCTTTTGTTAGTCAATTTTTGAACAATCGTTGGTGAATTTGAAGAACCAACACCGAAGGAAGAGGAAGAAGATTGAGTTGCCATTTGAGAAATGAGAATTTTGTATGCGTTTTGAGAGCGTTTTGAGTTTGTATGAATGTTTGAATGTTGTGATTGAACCTAAATTCAAAGTTTGTATATATAGTAAACTTGGAATGGCAAAATGGTAAATAAATAGTGAAAAAATAGTCAAATACACAAAATAACGTTCATATAACGTTAAAAAAACTGTTTTTAAACCGGTTTTTGAAACCGGGTTCAAAAAAATCGGTTTCAACCCGAGTTCTAACGTTCAAATGCCAAACCGGTTTGTACCCGACGGGTTCTAGAAAACCCGAACCGGGTTGGGTCAAACCCGAGTTTGACCGGGTCGATTTTTCGGGTTGGGTTTAGAACCCGGTTTTTTTGTTCAAACCTATTCTCAACTTTGTTTGGCCCACTCTGACTGGTATAATTGTATAAATAATTCCATTTTGTCATTTCTAACAAAAATTAAGAAAATATTTACAATAGAATTGCAAATATTACTTACATTTTACACTTGAAAAGTTTGATCTTTGTGTGATGTTTTACCTATCATCCTTTCTTTAATAAACCCTTTTGAAGAGTAACGACTATCTTTTTTCTCAAAATAATCGAACAAAATTTAAATATATTCTTTACAACTATTATATTGAATTTTGTACATAATAAAATTAATTCTGTTGATAACATTTTTGCAATTACATGAATCAAAACATCGATAAAATACTAATATAATAATAATCATGAAAAAATCAAAATCAAAACTTTTTATAAATTAATTGTATTAAATAAAATAAGGGAAAATTTGATGACATCATCCTAGTTTTAGTTTATACCTCCCTCAATCTCGATTATTATCAAACATGCCTCAATACCATGACTACACAAAATTTAAGGAACGAAAAAAGTCATTCAAAAGTCAAACAACTTTCAAAATTTCAATCTAACCATTCAAGTCACTTGAATACTAATTAACAAACATACTAATTATTCAACAATTACTATTAGCAAAATATAAATTGTCACAATCCCTAATATCATGCGACTAATACCATGACTAAACAATAATTAATATTTAACATAAATCATATAAACAAATTTCAAATGTCATTCAAACTACTTTATTGAAAGAATTTTAAACGCTTATAATGCACCATTCAAATCACTTGACAACTTGGTAAAAGAAAAACACACTTTTAAAACTCAAGACTTTAATCCCCAATGGTAATAAATCAAATATGCAACATTTATAGTTTTATTATACCGTTAATATTACTACACACGTCTCAAAATAAGTGTCTCATTGATATTGGTAATTGACATACAGTTTTAGATAAATTATAAAGATTTCTCTATGTAAGAATTAAATGTCACATTTACCTTTTACTTTAGACATTGACTTTTGTTAACAAAATATAAGTAAGGGTAAATAGGTATAGTCGATTATATATTTTTGAAAGGTGAACATTTATTTTGAGACAAACAAAAATATAACTATAGACGGCTATTTTGAAACGGATGAAGTATTATTTGATACCAATTTGGCACGCTCACTAATAGTCCTATAATAACAAGACTAGAGAAAACCTAATAAAAGTCATTCAAAATTTCAAACCACTTTGAATATTTGATGTCCTAAACATTGTTAGAATTTTGGACTTCAAATTAACTCATTTGTTGAACTTTGAAGTTCAAAATTCAGTTCCATTCAAGAAACTTACAAAATTATATTTTACCTTTTACCACTTACATCATTACTTACAGAAATGATTTTTTTTAAATAAAGAGTTTTCTTTTTGCAAATACGAGCATAAATATTTTGTACCGTTGATAATAAGCAAGTAAAAGAAAATTTATTTTCTTTCTTTTAAACTCTCAATTTTTACATATGTACACAAATGACCTCTCGTTTATAGTTAACACCGTGAACTATTCATGTAGTTAGTTAGTTGCAAGGAATATATTTTGTTTGTAAATTGTAAAATGTTTAGTGTGTGGTTGTTTCGTGTTGGTCCCTAAGTCCCCACTGCTTGAGTCGATTTATTCTTAATGTTTCCCTAAATAGTAACAAACGTTACAGAATGAAAACTTTATGGTAGAGAACAAAATATATATATTTACAAGTAGTTGATTATATATAGGATATCTAATCCATGGTACATGATTTCAAGTGAGCGTGTGAGAATATTTCAACTACAAATTGGTACTAAAGACTGTAGTTTTAAATTAGAATGCATTTCTATGAAAGTGGAATTTCGTCATTATTTACCAGCAACATTTCATTCATGATTATGAGAAATGAAAGCATCTAATTTTCATGTTTTCAACTGCACGAATGTTATCCCGTTAATTAGTTTTAGGGGAAATGTCAGATGCAATTAACAATTTCTAACATTAAGCACTACTAGTGTTAGAATATTGACTGTTTATGTAAATATTATATATCGACCGACTGAAAGTGTAAACTTTCATTAACGTGTTTATTATAAAATGTAGTACATTAAAATATATACATTAACATTTTTTATGGCTCAAACATCTTAAACACGACCAAGTCCAATTTTTTTTTTTTTTTTTTTTTTATTGAAAAACATCAAACTATTATCAAATGGAGTAATATATTACTATATAGTATATACACATACATATACATATATATTTTTATGACCCTTTAAATTGAAGATCTTTAACGGTCGACTACCTCGTTCACAAAAAGAAAACCTGATATGTGTTTATTTGAATTGATAGAGAGTATATACGCATATTCTCATTCTTCTTGCCTCCCAAAGTTTTATGAAATGTTTCTGTTTTCACAAGGGAAATTAAATTAATCAGATAATAACATTGAAAACCATGAAATATAAATAAATTTAACGAAAAAACTTTAGAACCCAAATCATATTCTTGATTTTATAAGTGGAATGGCCTAAACTTAAAATGAAATTAATTATTCGTAACTTTTGAAATAAAAACTACTAATCACATCATAAAAATACCTCCATTAGCAAAGGTATCAAAGCACAAGCTCTTAATTATATAAAAAATCATTAGTCCACTTTGGAGTTTACCATACTATTTATGTCCTCTTTCTTTTAGGTAGAGATCGTTTGGAATGACATTAATAATTATTGCTAAAGTGTTCGTTTGGGAATGAAATGGTCGATTTTAGATAAGGATAAATGATAATGTGGTAGCTATATTTCATTCCATAAATATCATTAAACTCCAAGTGCAATTTAAAGATATTTCAATCCTAAATATTTCAAGTGATGTTAAAAGTAAAATTTATAATAAATGTTTACAATTTTAATTATATGTTTAGCAATAACGAGCTGAAACAGAAGATGCTTATGAGTTATGACCAACGCTAGAACTTATTTAGGAGTAATCTAAATAATTATTTAACAATTTCTGTTAAGATATTGTAAGATCAACCTTTCTCTTTTCAACAACCCACTTATTTTGTATGACAAATAATAATAATTTTTTTATAAGGGATTGAGTTTATAAAAATCAAAATTTCAATTCCTTATAATTCTCTTAAAATCTCAAAAGATTTGGTGTCAAACACACTATAAGACTACATTTGTTTGACAGAATTCAATGAAATTCGATGGAATTGAATTTGTTGCACCATATATCTGCCGGGCTTGTCTAGACGATCCTCATAAGCCGTTTCTCATCTACCCGAGCTTGAGCTTGGCTGCAAACATCAAATATAGGTTAGGAGAGGTACCCGGGCCGAAGCTGAAAAGCTTATCGGCTGGCGATTCCCGATTGGTACCCGTACTACATTATAGGTAGATACGGTTTGTACGCCACGAAGCCGGGAACCTCTTTCGTATCAAAGTTCCAGAGGTAAATGTGAGAGAGAGAGAGTTAGTAGTAAGAGAAAGAGAGTAAGAAGGTGTGTTGTGTTCTTAAAGACTGAGGAGGTGAGTCCTCTTTATAGGACTCACTTGGGTAATAAAGTGTATCCTTGGATACATCTAAATGACCGCTGGACAATAGGTCTGGATATAGGTTCGCGACATATATACGTCATCAAAATTCTCTTTTTTTCTTTTATGTTTCATAAGAGTGTTTTGTTAAAACTGAATTGAACTAAGATTTATCAAAATCCTTTATTCAAAAGAATTCACATTTCTATGAAATTTTAATTCATTAATCAATTTCAGTATATTCAGTGTTTCATCAAAAATATTTATTAAACGCAACTAAGTTTTTAAATTACCATCCTTATTTTCTAATCATATCTCAACACAAGAAATTACAATGTTTTTTTTAGTTAGGACTTAGAAAATACAGTCTATACTCTGTATACCAAACATAACTTCATTAAAAATATACACTATGCGTACAGGGAAGCTTCTTCTATGCACCTTTTTTGTTCCAATGTTACATCACCTTTGTAGTTTCCACTATAAATAACTCCTACACGAGTGTATCTTCCACATCATTCGCATAAAGTCATAAATCCTCACATATAAATTTCCCTCAACGACATTTCAAATATTCTCCCGCCGATTTATAACCACCACAATCCACCATACACCACCACCGATTTTTCAAAAAAATACAATGTCAACAATGATGATTTGTAAACAAGCCCAATCATCCTTACCACAAATACCCATGAAATTATCACTTCTCCGGCGCCGTCCACAAAAGGAAAAAGTTGTGGTGGTGATGGGAGCCACCGGCACCGGAAAATCAAGACTTTCAATCGATATCGCCACTCGTTACAACGGCGAGATTATCAACTCGGATAAAATGCAAGTTTATGAAGGCTTAGACATTGCCACTAACAAAATCACTGAAGATGAATGTGATGGTGTTCCTCATCATCTAATTGGAATCGTAGACCCCGAAGCAGATTTCACGGCTGACGATTTCGTAAGAGCCTCGTCGATTGCCATGAAATCGATCGTCAGCAGGGGAAAACTCCCAATTATCGCGGGTGGATCGAATTCGTTTATCGAAGCGTTGATTGATGATAGGAATTACGAGTTTCGATCGAAGTATGATGTTTGTTTTTTGTGGGTTGATGTCGCAATGCCGGTACTTGAACAATTTGTTTCCGAGCGAGTTGACCGAATGGTGGACTCGGGGTTAGTGGAAGAAGTTAGGAAAAGGTATAACCCCAATTTGGATTACTCGAAAGGTATTCGAAGATCTATTGGTGTACCCGAATTCGATACCTATTTTCGCTCCGAGTATTCCTCTTCTTGCGACGAGAAAACTCGATCAAATTTACTAGAATCCGCAATCAACGATATAAAGGTCAACACATACAAGCTCGCGTGCCGACAACTACAAAAAATTCACCGGTTACGTAACGTTAAAGGGTGGAAAGTCCACCGATTAGACGCAACAAAAGCCTTTCAGAAAAAAGGTAACGACGCAGATGCTGCATGGGCTGAACTGGTGGCGGGACCAGGTTCTGCTATCGTCGGCGAATTTATTTACAACAGTTCTATGATTTTTGCTGCCGGGACACCCGATGGTCGCGTCAGTATAATAAGAGATTTTGAAAAAATGACACCAGTGGCAGCCATGAGTCGCTAGGTAGCAAGAAAATTATTCGAAGACCAATTTGCACAAATTTAAATTATATTCTTACGTAGTTAATGTGTGTACCGTACAATATGATTTGCATGATTTTTTGGGTAGAATGACATAAATGCCCAATGTAGAGTAGGAATGATAATAATTGGGTGAAATTATTTTAATTTGTATGACAGTGTATGTATGATCTGTTAAATGGATGTATACAAAATAATATAAAATGAATCTTATGTTTTTTCGTACGGCCATTGTTTGCTCATCGTAGTGTGAAAACTTAGTGGCATTTAATTATGTAACCAAAACAATTTCCACACGGTTTTATGACATATAATCTTCATAAAAAAATATATTATAATTTTATATAAATATCAAACAAATTTTGATAAAATAATAAAATGTATATATATATATATATATATATATATATATATATATATATATATATATATATATATATATATATATATATATATATAGGATTGGGATCATGTGAAAACAAGTGGATAAAATAAAAACGATGAAAACACTTTTTAGCCCTTAGATCAAAATATATATATATAATAAGGGGTGGAGATAAAAAAAAACGGTGAAAAAAAAAAAAAAAAGAGTTCACATTTGAAAATTTATGTGAAACAAAAAATAAAGGTTCACAAATTTTTTTTTTGTGAAGCTAAAAAAATTTTAAGGTTCACAACTAAATTTTTTTTGTGAAACTAAAAAAAATTAAGGTTCACAACTAAATTCTTTTTGTGAAGCTAAAAATAATTAAGGTTTACAACTAAAAATTTTTTGTGAAGCTAAAAATAATAAAGGTTCACAACTAAAAGTAAATTGTGAATGAAAATTGAGATCGTTTTCACCGTTTTTATTTTAACTCTTTGTTTTCACCAGAACTCAACCATATATATATATATATATATATATATATATATATATATATATATATATATATATATATATATCTATTTTTTTTTATAAATTCATCAAAATTGTGCATTGCTTATATGTACAATATATACTTTAAAGGCATAATTTATGTTGAAAGTATATTTACCCAAAAATTTAACATGTAAGCGAGTGAAAGGGAAGATGTGTTTTTACATGTTTTTAGCCTTAATATAAAGACGATTTTATTTCATTCTTTGTATATTTAAATACTGAGTAATAAAATTGTTGCTCAAACGTATTATCTTTGATAATTTGAGAAATTGGACCGTGCTATACTAATGAAACTAATTTAAAATAGTCTAATCGGGCTGATTTACTATTTGGGTCCAAATAATAGATCCGGCGTTGTTTGAAATTTTGACCCATGAAGGTAGTTTGATATTTCAAGATTATAGTTTTGACTCAAAGACTCTTGTCAAAGTCAAACAAATGTTCAAGACAATCTTTAAATATTTTATCAAATTAAGTTTTAATTTATCAATTAAGTACTTTTATTTTAATAAACAAATAAAATTCCTAACTTATTAAGAAAGTATTTTTAAAATCAACCACCCAGTTACGCATAATAAAAAAATTAATTCATTAATTAAAAATTTATAACATTATCCAAATCAATTTGTAATTTTATCTATTTTTAATTCACCGAGTGAGAATAAAGTTAATTGAAAGAGTTAATATATACTTACAAAAAATTAAGTTTTTTCACTTACTTGGATTCAAAATCATTAAATTTTTGAATCTCTACACATATAAATTAGTATACATAAAGTAATATTATCATGAAACCAACTAAATGCTTAATATAAATATTAATGTAACACCCCGAAATATGAGAAATTAAAATTGTCGATTTAGCAAAATGGTTTTAGGTTCCAGGCAATAGAATAAGAAGGGAACTAAAATCGTAATGGTCTTGGGTTAGATTAAGATATATAAATACTTATATACATATGTGAAATTAGGGGAGATTTCTAAAACATTCGTGAAACCAGGAAACATTTCTCAAACTTTCTACACACTCTCAAAGCTTCCTGCGAACCGAAAGTTTGGATCAAATTGAAAGCAGTAGTTGGTGAAGTGATAATCAAACTCGTATCATCGTCATCACCTTCATATCCTATTACTAACGGTAAGTAAAAAATTAATGTTTATAATGATTTTTATGAAATTAATCAAGTTGCGAATTGATTATGAAATTGGAGGTTTAAAAGACGTTATTTGATATATACAAGTTATTAGAAAACTTGTTAAGATGTTAGGAAGCCGAATTCGTGAGTTTTGAAGAATAAGAATTCGGAATTTTTGGGTTCCAGTAGCGAACTTCGCAAGGTTGAAGATGAACTCGGTTCGCAATGCTTAATTGCGAAGCGAACCGAGTTATCTTGCGAGGTGAGATGTCTTGCGAAGTGAGTTGCCCTGCGAACCGAGTTTTGGTTCTGCGAAGCGAACCGAGCTGGTTTGCGAACCGAGAATCCCTGCGAACTGAGATGTTCTGCGAACTGAGATGTTCTGTGATATGATTAAATTAATAGTTGTAAATTGATATTTAATTAGAGTTAATTGAATACGGTCACCTTGACAGGTATTTCGGATAGCAAGTTGTGAATATCTGAACGTCGCCTTCGAGGTAAGTAGTAGGAGAGTAAAGAGTTTAATTGGTTGATTATGTTGTACGGCCAATTGCTGAGTGATCAATTGTGCCTAGCTGTATGAGTTGAGCGGCCAATTGCTGAGTGATCAATTGTGCCTAGCTGTATGAGTTGAGCGGTCAATTGCTGAGTGATCAATTGTACCCATAACGGCCAATTGCTGAGTGACCAATTGTGCCTAGCTGTATGAGTTGAACGGCCAATTGCTGAGTGATCAATTGTGCCTAGCTGTATGAGTTGAACGGCCAATTGCTGAGTGATCAATTGTGTCTAGCTGTATGAGTTGAACGGCCAATTGCTGAGTGATCAATTGTGCCTAGCTGTATGAGTTGAACGGCCAATTGCTGAGTGATCAATTGTGCCTAGCTGTATGAGTTGAGCGGCCAATTGCTGAGTGATCAATTGTGCCTAGCTGTATGAGTTGAGCGGTCAATTGCTGAGTGATCAATTGTACCCATAAGGGCCAATTGCTGAGTGATCAATTGTGCTAATTATTTACATGTGATTGTACCTTTCCTGTGCTTACTAAGCGAAATGCTTACGTGTTGATTGTTGTGTGTGATAGGTACATCAAGAGGTATGAAGGGTGGGGATCCGGGAAAGCGACCCGAGGGCTGCTAGTGATGGACTTACTATGACAATATAGTAAGAGGAGAGACTCGGAGAATCATGCTCTATATTAACGTGTAACATTTTGTAAAGACAAAATGTATGTTTTGTGGTAACAATGTGAATATTACTTTATATTAATATATAAAGTGTTTTGAGAATTTAAATGAGTATAAAAAAAAAAAATCTGGGACGTTTCAATTAACTTACACACTTTATTATTAAAAATAAGATACTATTAAATATGGAATTTCATATAAACAATCAATGACTCGTGTGTATACACAAGTTTAAAATCTTATAATATGTACAAAAATTATATGAAATATAAGATATATATCATTCATATTAACCACGAGGTCAAAGACATATAAAAGCAGGAAAATATTATGGTTATTCTCTATGAAATCAAATTAATAGTTCGAAACAACCTATTGGATTAATTATAACATAATGAGCGGGATGACATAAAAGTCACGGCCAAACAATATTTCGGTGTTAGTATTGTTAACAGCGCAAATCTTAGGTGTTAGTTGAGCGTTATTTTTAAAAAAATAGTGACATATTCGATCCTATGATTTTCAATATTTATACGAACAATGGATCCCTATGTGTTTATGGTTAGAATCCACGTTACCCACTAAGATAAAATTAAGTTCATGTATGTGTGTGTGATGTGTCCAAATGAGTGGATGACAATGGAAGCTTGTCTACTTGTAATGTGATTATATGGAAAAATTCGCTTTGTATTATCAAATATGTGATGCAACAATGTCCTCCTATTTTAGATAATATTGTTATTATTTGAAAGTCATATGTTTCAAATGAAAACTTGTAGCACAAACAATTTATTCGTGAACCAAACACTATTATAGAATAAAATTGAAATCAATTTATTCGTGAATCAAGCACCGTTATGAAATGGAATTGAAATTCCGACTCCATTGAATTCTGTTGAATTCTACAACCAAACGCAACTTTAATGGTCATTAATGAACTACACAATCACAAACTAGAGAAATGACCTTGCGAAAAAGAAAGTTAAAAGACCACGAGTATAATAAATGGTAATTCATAGGGATCATATGTGTAACTTAATCATAATAACAGCAATTTATAATAATAAAAGAAATTCGAAGATATACATCATTGATAGATTTATTCACTTAAAAAAATAAAAAAAATAATATGAATATTAATTAATTTAAGAGTTTACCAAATATATATCTTCACCCGCAAAAATTTCTTAGGAAGGAAGGCTATCTCTAAAAAATTGAATTGGGACCGTCTCTAATTCAAGAGTTTATATACGTTTCTAATTCTTATTCTTATTTCTATAAAAATAAATTATATTATAAAATCCATAAAATAAAATCTATATAATCTATCATCATCATCTTCTTCTTATTTAGGGTTTGAATCGTTCAACAGAATTGCGGTATTCACTCATACTCTCTAAACCTTTTATTCGCATATATCGTTTTATATCTTTTCATCAAATACGTATTTCACTTTTTTTGTTCACAATTTTAACCGAGAATAACAATCGTCAAACAATCGTACAGTAAGCATTATTGTTATTAATTTTTAGATTTTGTTTTTCGTAGTTTCATCCAAAATTGTGTGAGTGACTTACAATTTAGCAGTATTATAACAATATTATATCTATTATCATTTGTTTTGCATGATCAATTGATGATCAAGGTTTTTGTTTGTATAAAACACGTAAAAGTTTTAATTTTTTTTTGCAGCAAGTGTTAAGGGTTAGGTTTTTTGCTGTCAAATAAGCTTAGTTATTGAGTTTGTTCATCAGTTTGTGTTTTTGATTGATCAGGCATTTAGTGGTTTATAATTGTTTTTTATTTTTATTTATTTTTTCAGATTTAAATTGAATTTGAAAGATGGGATTCAGTTCAGTATATAGGGCGTTACAAGAAATTTTTCCACAGGTATCGATTAATTTTGTCTTTGGAATTTTTATCTTAATGTTTTGCATGTGTTAGTAACCATTATGATGTTTGCTAATATAGTATACAGATATTTATGTATATATTGATGTTTAGATATATTGTAAATCTTATGTGCAATTTCAATGTTTTGGAATACAGTTAGAGATCAATTTTTTATATTTTTAGTTTTTAGCTTGGGAGATTAAGTTCACAAGTTAACATTATTTTTATATATATATTTTTATTTTTGCTTGTAGTGGTTTGAGAGTTGTATGATTTCAAATAAAGCTTAACAACTGATTTGTTTTCATGAGATACATGGGTAATATGATTTCTTGAAAACTGATTACATGGTAGAGTAAAGTTACTTATCTACTCTTATACCTTTATTGTACTTTATTATATTTATTTACTTATTCTTTATTTAGCTGTAATTTTTCAAAATACTTAACACCATTACAAGTGATAATTTGAACATTATTTGATATTGATGATTTTATCGATATGATAATTGAATATGTGTAATGTTTGTTTGAGTACTTTTTGAATATTGTCAGATTGATAATATGTACCACACTGTCTTATGTGTAGGTTGATTCTCGTATGCTGAAAGCTGTGGCTATAGAACACAGTAAGGATGCTGATGCAGCCGTGGAAGTTGTTCTTGTTGAGGTTTTACCTAAGCTTCCTAAACAGTCACCTGTGGTTAGCTCTGTTAGTACAAGCACAAGTTCTCCCAGTCAATCTGAAGGTACTTATAGATTCCTTTTTTGAATCGATTCTTCTTGATTTGTATAGCTGATGTTTTGTTATCTATGGTCTTGATTCAATGGGTGTAGATCGTGGTAAGGCTTTTCAGTTTCAGGCAACTGTGGATTCACCTAAAGTTACCCCACGTTTTCAGCAATACTTAAGTGTAGCTGGTTCGTCAAATTCTTATGAAACTCTAGCTGGTACAGTCAAATCTGTTATGATCATGTCAACTTCACCAATGATAGTTACAGAGGTGGCAAAGTGGGGTTGGGTTGGGTAATGGGTCGGAAAGGGATAGGGTTGAAACATGTAGTCCGGGTTTGGGTTGACTCACCAATAGTGTTTTCCATATTTATATCTCTACATTAATAATTACCGCGTAACTAGTTTATTGATCTAAATTTTCTATTAATACGATTAAAGAGTTAGTATTCATAAGATAAGACTTTGGATTACTTTCGACCCGTTTAACCTGTTCTTCTCCCATCCAAGGGTTTTTTTTTTTCCCTTTCTTTTTAAATTATACCCTTCTGCCATTAGACAGAACCGATTATAAGCGGATGAAGTTGCTACTTGTTTTATTTTTTCTTTTAACCTGGCTTTAGCTTTTATATGGTAATGGGTCTGGTTTGACTTGACCTATCAAATTTGTAGCTCTAAATGATGGCTCATCTAGTCCAGTTGTTGACGACTCTTCTTTTTATGATGCAAATGATGAAACTGAAGGCTCTTTTGATGATGTACCAGTACTTTCAGAGAAATTCGTAGACGACAACAGTAGTAAAAGCAATGGTGCTTCGATTAATGAAAGTGTTGGTGAAAATGTTGCATCACTTGAGAACTCGGTTGTAAGCGGCGCTGCAGTTTCTGGATCTATTCATGAGGATGACACCCTTCCGTTGGATGGATCTGCATCTGCTGCTAACTACAATAATTACATACATTTGGATGTGGATACACTTAAGCTGGATGCATCTACAACTGCATTAAAAGATGATGATTACGTACATATGGATGTTGATAGTCGAATAATAATTCCTCCAGGAATCAACTGTGAAACGCTCTTAGCTGGCACTCATGAATCAGATGCTAGTTCTTCGAAAACTACTTCTGAAAATGATGATGATTTTGAAGTTGAAGTTGTTAATTCAGAGGATGAGTCCAATATGGCCTCCATGCTTACTTCTTCATTACAAAACTGTAACACTGAACTTCTTGAGGAAGTTATTGAAGATGCTAGGAATAACAAGGTATATATCAGTAGAGTAAAAGTGCTATTCTTGACGTTGCTTGTGCAGGCTGCTGTTTTCAATGTTACGAATTAGTGTTCTTATTATATCTGTTACAAGATCACTTTTGCTTTGTTCACTGTAAAGCTGTAGTTTTATTTCTAAACCTTTTTTTTTGTTTTTATGTTTAATTTTTTGTTTGTTTCTTTGTTTTGGTGCAGGATGTGCTTGTATTGGCTATGAATTCAGTTGTTGACCTAATGAAAGAGGTAGAATCTAAAGAAAAAGCTGCTGAAGAAGTAAAGGAGGAAGCCACTAGGGGTTGCTCGGATATTTATGCGAGAGTGGATGAGCTTAAACAAGCACTTCGACGTGCAAAAGAAGCAAACGACATGGTTGTTAGCTTGTTTTTGGTGAATTATTAATTATTAATAATCACTTGTGTTTGTACTTAAATTTTATGTTATTTATTGTTAGCATGCTGGAGAAGTACATGCGGAGAAGGCTATCCTTGCTACTGAGTTGAAGGAGCTTCAGTTTCGTTTGTTTACTTTGTCAGATGAGAGAAACAAATCACTTGAAATTCTTGAAGAGGTATATATTATTTTTTAAATTTAGTCTGTCCCTTCACTCTTAATTTTAGCCAATCAGAAAAGGTTTAAGTGGGTAAATATGAAAGTTTGTTGGTTAACACTGTAATCATTGCACTTTTATTTAACTCTCTGCATTTCTTCAGTGGACAATTAATTTGGGAGGGAGGAAAGTGTGATTTATCATTTAATGTCTTCTATATCTTGTGTGTATTGTTTAAAAAATGTATTATATGATGCTTAACTCATTAAGCGTTTCTTGTTTAGATGCGTAATGCGTTAGAGGTTAGGTTGGCTGCAGCTTTAGAAGAGATCAAGGCAGCAGAGGAAGGAAAGTTGGAAAAAGCAAAGTTGGCTAGAGAAGCACTCTTGTTTCAAGAAAACCAAATGGAAAAAGTAGTCGAAGAATCTAAAAAGCTGAAATTAGAAGCAGAGGAAAATTCCAAGGTAGGTAACATTAAGCGTTTTACTATGCACAGAAATTGAAAACATTGATTTTTTGCTGATTATGACATGTTTATATATTTGTGTTTTAGCTGCAAGAGTTTCTCATGGATCGTGGCCGTGCAATTGATATCTTACAGTAAGTTTTGGTTAATATATTAGTATGGCTAGCTATTAGAGGTGGCTGAATGAATGTATCACAGGCGAGTTGGGAAAAGTGTCAAAATTGGTAAACTTTTTGGTATATGTTGAGAAGATGTAGGGGGTCGGGCGGGGTGAACTGGAAATGCTTTACTCCAATTTTTTCATCTTTCTTGTGTGTAGTTTGTTAACTTTGAACACACAAAAAAAAGTTGTTACAGTTACATATTATTACTTTTTACATTTTTTTAAAAATACAAGTATTTAGTAGATTATATACTTATATGCGTAAAACAATTTTTTTGCGACTGTCGACACATTTGAGTGTAGTTTTTGAACTTTTTTCCAAGTAGATTGTTATCTTTTATGATATGAAAATAACAATGTTAACATATGGTTTTTATACAATTTTGCAGAGGAGAGTTTTCTGTCAAATTCCAGGATGTGTTGCTCCTTAAGGAGAAATTTGACAAGCGAATCCCGCTATCTCGATCCCTATCATCTAGCGAAAAATCGTCAATACTAGCTTCCTCAAACTCATCCTTCAGAAGTACTGGTTATCGCGTTGACCTCGAACAGGAAACATTTGAAACCCCAAGGAAGGGTGGTGAGTTGGACGATTCTTATGGGTTTCTTGAAAATAGTACAAAGTATGAGGAAACTTATAATTATTCACCAAAGTCTCAAACAGAAACTGCATATCCCATTGATGATCGTAGTCCATATGGAGATGATAAGCATTTGAAGGAGCGTAAGGCACTTATAGAGGCTGAATGGGAGTTATTTGAAAATGAAGACTTCATTATCCGTAATTAATTGTTTTGGCTGTACTAGTTTTTGATTATAAGAAGGTTGTTTTGTTCGTTTTTTGCACTATAGGGTGTTTATCGAGTCTTAACCATTAAACGGTGTTTACCTAAGTTATAAATATCTCCAACTCTTTTAGTACCATGAATTGTGAAGAACGATTGCTTGGTTTTTATACTTATTAGGGTGCCGTTTTAGCAAATCTTGGTTGTGATTTTGATTGGAGGTGTTTATCTTATTATTACGTGTTCTATGCTTCAGTTTACTTTATTTGCTGAGTGGAAAAATATCGTTAGTAAGGTTGGAAGAAGTGATAATGCACAATTGTAGTCAACACTGTTCAAGTGTGAAATTTTTTGGCATCTTAGAACTACAGAGCGTATGTCAAACCAATGTCTACTATTAAATCTTCGGCTATTGCTAACCTTATTATGATGGTGATGGTGATTTTGATCAGCACAATTGCTTCTGAAAAAGAAAATATTGGTGACGTAGGTCAAAGCGGAACAAGGGGCGGAGCCATGTAATAGGTAGGGGTAGTAGTCTTTACGGGCGGAACATCTTCTCATGTACTCGACGTTTGTTTAATAGGAGGTAATAAATACTCTAAACAGATTTACAATAGTTAAAGCTTTCCTACTATCAATCAAACTTTACAATAGTTAAAGTTTAAATTTACAATAGTTAAAGCTTACATTACTGATACATTATAACCTCGGTGTATGAATCAACTTGTTTGTGTGTTTGTCATCTTTCTGAATACCTCCCAAAGAAGTTACAGAAATTAGAACTGGGTTAATCATTTGGTTCATGAAAAATATAAGTATGGAACCATGTTGTTTCAAGTCAAAGAGACCGATTGGTCAACATCCATAAGGCTAATTGATGATATTGAGTAAGAACTGATTACACACAAAGTATCCATATTTGCATTTCAATTGTTCAACAACAAACACAAAAAACCGATCCTTAAAAGAACATAATTTTAGCTTCAAAAAACTCGACATCTAATAACTAGAAACCACAAATAAATAGAACTCAATCATGTCAAACGAACATCTAAACATTTCAGTAACCGTCTCGACTCTAGTGCACCAAAATTCACCTTTTGATGCCTATACTATACACCCCAAAAAGCACATTTTGGTGGATCATGCTTTAGGAACACTTGATTAGTTCATTTACATCACGGCGCTCAATGCTTTCTGAATATCTTTCTGCAATGAAGTTAAGAAAACTAAATCTATCAGCTGTTCAGTTCATGAGTGAGAATAGATGTGGCAAAAATGGGCGGAGTGTGCAAGTTAAGTTAGCTAACATGTCAAAATGGGTCAGACTAGGTTGACCCATAACACTTGTTGAACTTTTTAGCCTTAACGTTAATGATAAGTATGACAAATATGATTTACAAAATTATATCATTTGAGAGGTTTTATGCATTAAGAGTACACTTTAAGTGACTTTTGACCCATTTCCTTGTTTGACATGTTAGAATTAGGGCACAACCTGAATCGACTCACTTATAAGTAAATTTGTCCAAATTGCTACCACAAATTAAGTACACATTAAGTGACTTTTGACCCATTTCCTTGTTTGACATGTTAGAATTAGAGCACAACCTGAATCGACTCATTTATAAGTAAATGGGTCCAAATTGCTACCCCAAATTAAGAAGAAACATTGAAATATGACTGCAGGTGCTAAAAGGAGTTACCTCAATGGATAATGGTGAAGTAGATGGTCCATAACGGCCAATAACATGACCTTCTTTATCCACAAGAAACTTGGTGAAGTTCCATTTGATTCTAGACCCACAAAATCCTCCTTTCTTGGCTTTAAGAAACTTGTACAACGGTGCTGCTTTGGGCCCGTTGACACGAACCTTCAAGAAAGAAGCAGTTGATTAGAAACAACGTGACCCTTTAAAAGTCAAACATATCACATCTTCAAAATTATCATAAATACACACAAGAGAACAAATAAATCAAGTTTTTGGTAGAGAACCAACCTTTTGGAAGATGGGATATTCGGCGTTAAACCTTGAACACGCAAATTCTTCAACTTTTTCACTTGATTCCGGTTCTTGGTTCAAGAATTGATTGCATGGAAATGCCAAAATCTCGAGGCCTGATAATAGTAGATCAGATCAGACTTCAGTTTTTGTTAAGCTCAAAAGTACTTATTCGTTTGAAAATGTAAAAGAATTTGTGGTGCAAACCAGTAATTGTTCCAATTCCATCACCATTTACCCTTTTGAGGTTGGAATCAAAGCTCACTATTTATAAGTCAATAACAACAGAATATGAAATCAAAATCAAACTCCAAGTTCAATGTTCATCAAGAACCAAACTAATACCTTGCAGTATACATAACCTAAATTTAAAATAATAAAATTCATGGTCGCATTAATTTTTTTTATTATTTGTCCTAACTACACCATTGCCAACCTTTTTCACAAGATATGCACGTGCATATCCTGAAGCTAATTGCCAACAGAATGTCTTAAATAGTTTCAGAAAAGGAAACATTGTGATGAGGTAGCAAAGACATTGGATTCCTTAAATGCTACCTAAACTGTAGGTTAGATATCCCACATAAGTTAAGCTATATTACTGACTAATACTAAGACGGTATTTAACCGTGCGTCACAAGTGATTATTGCAATTTCAACTTGCTGTACAAAACTGAATATCCAGATCCATGCAGATTTACCCAACTATAGATGATTAAACGTCCAATTTCTTAATTACTCGAGATTAGCAAATTTAGTGATTAATCTATAAGGAAAGGATTAACAGGTACGTTATTTTGAAGGGAAGCAATGATTTTTGCCTGTTATTCATTAATGAATATTTCACCCGCTAATAGTAAATGGTTGCTCCCCTGCTTGATAAAAAAACACGTTTCTCCGTATATGAAAGGGTCGGAAACGGTCACGAGGATACCCCATGTAGTCCGCGTACATCTGGGTAAAGAACTCGTCCTCCCCGGGTAACCTAACAATGGAAAACCTTCTCCATTTACGTTTCCCCGTGTATCCTTTCTCAATTATATAAATGGAAAATCACCTATCTATGCATAGCATATATCAACTGATTACATTGTAATCTAAAATTGATTATTCAAACAGATAGTTTATATTAATTATTATGATAATCACATATATCTAAATAGTGTACTGTAATTGGGTAAAAGCATATACCTTTAGCTCTATAGTTTTCATAAAGCTGAGTCAGTTGTGGGTAATTTGAGTTTGTATATCCACTGTTTCAACCCCAAAACACACAATTAAAACACAAAAAAACACTAACATCTTCATAAAATACAAAAAAAAAGAAAAAGGAAAACAAAAAGGTTTAGAACTAACCATTTAGAAGCAACATTAACAATAAGTACAACTTTCCCCTTGTACATATTTAGATCCACATCTCTACCTTTGCTATCCTGCACCATTTATTTCATCAATCAAATACAAAAATCAATCAATCAAACAAACAAGAGAAATCATAAAAAGAAAAAAAAGAAGTTTAACATAAAGTGTGAAAATACCTTGACAGTAAATTCATGAATAGAATTTTCAGGAACAGATGAAGCAGCACCCATTTTTATTTCACTATAACTTTAAAATTTTGATGAAATTAATGTTTTGTTTTTATGAGCATCAAAAGCAGAAGCACAGGCAGGGTGAATTATGGGAGAATTTTATTGGGAAAAGATTTTTAATATATTTAAGATAAATTTAGACAGGATGGAATTAATGTAAGTTGTTGAAGTTGCCAGCAAATGTCCTCTGTCTGTTATATATTGATTGCATCAATTAATTTTGACTTTTTTTATTCAACTTTTTGGAGTTTGTTTATGCCAATCCAATTCAAGTCAACAAAGTTTTACACCTTTCACATTGAAAAAAGGTTTAATGTGATATTTCAGTAATGAGGTTTATCTAAAAAATTTGATGATTTTTTATATTCGTAAATTGTTTATACACGTTGTTAGTCATTCTAGAATAAAGTCATACTATTTCTGAAATGTGACACTCATAAAAAACTTATAACATCACCCTTTTCTTTAATAAAATCCCATCCCACACAATACAATATACAGTAAATTACATTTCCCGTTCTTACGTTAATTTCACTCTTCGTCTCCATATTTAATTTTTTACGGATTCAATCATTTGATCCGATTTTTCGTTTCACTTCCCGTCTCTTAAAGGGTCAAAGTTTCTTAAAATATTTAAGGGTATTTTAGTCATTTCATGATAGTTGAGGGACGAGAAGTGAAACGAAAAACCGGGTCAAGGGACTGAACCTGTAAAAAATTTAACCCGGGGACAGAAGGTAAAATTAATAACATCATTTAGGGATAGAAATAAATGAAAATTCTAATTATATATTTGCATGGAATGATAAAACTAACAATTAACATTAAAAAAAAAAACATTTACACAGTTAGGGAATAAAAAGATTACATGACTTGTAGTAATCTCCATGCTAATTTTTACGTGTTATACTCACATTACATCATTTGTGAGTATTTATAGTAGGTTGATCTATGCATATAAGCATCCATTATGTTTGCTTTATTTATTGCGGTCTGAAATGAGAAGAATGAGAGACATGTCGCATTTGCTGTATTTTAAGACAACTTTGTAGAGGCAAAATGCAGTATTATAATACAATCAAATTTTATAGGCATAAAATGTAATTTTGTTAAAATACAGCCGTTGTAAGATGCAGTAAATCTGGACATAAATCACAAATAAATTTGTCCTAAAATACAACAAATCTGGTATGTCCTTCCTTCCCCTCGTTTGAGGCCTTACCGTTGGATACTCCACCTATCAATTGGTTTATAAAAATAAATACTCTGTAAAAATAATTTAGAGCAAATTACATTCCCGGTCCATGTGGTTGTCTCAATATTTCAGTCCTTGTTCTAGGGTCAGGTATTATGCGGGTCCAGTCTTTTGACCTAAATTTTTATTTCACTCCATGTCCTTTATCAATGTAAAATGACTAAAATACCCTTAATTCATTTATTTATACATTTCTTTAATTCAACAATAAATAAATTGTGATGGCATGTTTTTTTGACTTGGTCCATCTTCTTTGACTATCACGTAGTAAAGGAGCGCTAGAAGTATCACTTCATTTTATTGTCAAACTAACAAAATAAAACAATATACATAACATTAAAATACATACATTGCCTTTTGCTTTCTTGTTTCGTTGGTATACATTTACACCGAAATAAGATCGGAAATCGCTACCGGTGTTAAAATATGATTCAGTTTTCTAAAATAAGAGATTTGAATATCAAGATAAATTAAGAAAGAATTTTTCTTGATGAATAAGTTGTTAGTTGCCTATATATAGGAGTTTTGTGTCAGATATTTGGGGAGGAAGTCGAGATAAAAAGAGAGAGTTTATGAGAGTCATCTCTCTCCGTCTCGTCTGGTGTTCTCGGTGATTCAATAATGACGGCGCAAATTCTGTTATTGTAATTAACCGTTGAGAGTAGTGTGAGCATATTGTGCGTCTCCAATTTTGTAAGATCTTTCGTATACTAGATGTTAAGTGGCGTACGGTCCCGTGGTTCTTACTCTCCGGGTTTTCCACTCGTGTCTTGTGTGTTTTTCTGTTTTATATACTTATTTGGAGTGGGTGCGATCAATCCCGATGAGCGGTGTCGATCCTAACAACAACGGAGTTCTTCCTTCTAGAAACCACCACCCTTCCCCGTGAAACACGAAACCACCGTTTCCGGCGAACATCAAAGCTTCCAGACCTTCGGATTTTTCCTACGTCACCAGATATGGGTTAGATTTACGTTTCCGCACTGATCGTATGTAATAAACCGGCTTGTGTGTGTGTCGTTTTGCAGGTGTTTGCCGGAATGTGGCTGGAGAAGACAAATTGGGGATGTAGGTTGCTCGATCGGAGTCGAACAATGTTGTATATGTGTGAAAAACGATACCAATTCCCGGTTCATGGAGTTTGGCTGGAGAAGACAAATTGGGGATGTCCTTTTGCTCTATCGGATACCAATTTCCGGTTTACGTATATGTATATGTAGTGCAAAATCGATTTTCGTTTGCTTGTTTTGTCAATTTGTATGTATGATGTTTATTGAAACCAAATTTTGAGAGGTGAAATCGTACTCCGAGTGTTTTTTTGGGCCTTAATTTCCTTGGAGGGTGTTTATTGTCAATTTGGGCTTATTTTTAAAGCTTATCAGCTTCTTTTTTTATTTTTACATAAATAAGTTTCAATCTAATATTTGTACGAGCTTATTTGGTGAGTTTATATGTCCATATTAGATGGAGATTGAAAATAAGCCAAGATTTTTTAGTTTACTTGTTTATAAGCAAATAAGCAATAAGCTAGCAAATAAGCCTACCAAACACCCTCTTATAGGTTATTTGCTTATTTGTACAAAATAAGCTATTATATTAAGCGGTTAGATGAGCTTATAACTTATTTGCTTAAACTTATTTGTTTATTTGAGAGGTGAAAAATAAACTTCAAATTCTTGACTTATTTAATTATTTTATGGGTGGCGTTTTAAAATTACCCCTCTGTCTTTATTCTGTTTAAAAGGAGTTAGTCTGTTGATGTAAGAATAACCATTTTAATTATCTAATAGTAACGAGCCCATAATACATAAGCTAATAAGCTATAAGCTAAGTCAAACACCCAAATATAACTTTAAAGCTTATGGCTTATAAGCTATAAGCTGTTTATAAACAATAAGGAATAAATAATTAAAATAATCCCCAAAAACCCCCTATGTATTGTTATTTGTTGGTTATTGTTATGGATAAGAACAAGGAATAAGTTATGAAAAAGAATTAAAAAATTGACTATTTTACCCTTTTTAAAATTGGATGAGGGACTGGTTTTGTAATAAAAGTTTGGGTCAAAATACTAGACCCGCGTAATACTCGACCCGGGAACTGGATCGTAATCTTAAATATAATATAAGATTCACCTTGACCACATCATCATTTAAAATTAAAGTTCAACTGATCAATCAAGTCATTTTATTAGTTAATTTTAAAATAGAACCTCCTACTTTAAATTATAATAAAACATAATTTTTACAATAATTATATTTAATCAACGTTTTAGTCTTGAATTTAGAAAGAAAAAAAAACTACTTCTGAAGTACCCTATCTAATACATATATATCCATTAAACTACAATTTATAAATATAACATATTTTATTATAATAATAATTTATCTTTCAAAATAACATTCAGATAAAAAAATGACTTCAAATACTTTCATGTACATCTAATCCACATGTAAAATCTAACATTTAAATTAATAAATTATCATTTAAATATTTTAGTTATTTTCTTAAGTAATACTCTAGTTTATTATAATACTCTGTATAACATTTACAAGGAATATCCCGTATATATACACGGGTTTAAACGTCAGTATAGAAACATCCACAAGACTGAGAATGTGATTTACTCAATAATTCAGTAGTTGAAGCCTTATTGTAACAAAATCATCTTCTAAAAAAGGTCAAATTTTGCAATAACAAAAAAATCCCCTAAAAGATTTGAAGGAGCCCGTATGTTAATTTGCTAAAACTGTTTGGGTAGTTAAGTTTCCAGTTTTGTACATTTAAGTACTAGCACAGTAATTTACCCAATTCAATACCAATATCAGAAGGTCACAACTTAGCAACCATTTGACAACATGATGTCATGGTTTGTATTACATAATCTGATAAAAATCCAGCATTACCAGAACATAGCTACATGATGGATTAATATTTAACTAGAAAACCACTAAAATTCAACTATTACTTCATCTATCACCTATATAAAAGATTAATAACTACCAACTTAATTTTATGGCAAGATCCAAAAGAGCTTCAACTTGGCTAATCACCTTCTTCTTCTCTTGTTCTTTCAACCTATTTGCAACTGATTGCGGATCAAAAGCTTCTATATTCGATCCTCGAGTTTCTGGAGGTCGAACTTCTTTTAACAATGTGTCAACTTCTCTTATAAAATCAATTCTTAGTAAAAGATCGTCTGCTTCCATTGCTGGTCTAGCTAGAGGGCCATGATGCTGATGGTGAAAAAAAAATAGAGATCAAACCGCGCATTATGGCTAAATATAAATGGATTTTAATCAATGTAAGTGATAATGAGCCGATTCGGATGATATGTTAGCATGTCAAATGGGTTTTAAAAAATAGTACACACAAACACACAAAACAGAAAAGAAAAAGAAAAAACCGAGTCGAAAGTTGCCCAAAGAGTAATTTAATGCATACTATCTCCTATTTGTTTTACTGAAATATTCAATCATCTTCTATACAGAGGTATAGTTACTGTAATCTTATTTAACAACAGAGTTTTGGATCAACCTGACAGGACCCGTACCTAAAATATAATTGATCCGTTACACGACCAACACATTTTGCGACCTATAGAATACAATTGTCAAAGTTTAGATGTACCTTATCGAGATCAAACCCTGATGGGACCAAGAGACTGAAGGGATCTTCTCGTGGGAAGGTTTCAACCATGCGTTTTTTACATGCCTTGAGCCACCCGTCATCATCAAAACCGTCATGCATGATTAAAAGATCGTTGAGCAATCTCATGGCTGGACTAGCTTCCCTTTTCAAGATTTCCGTCTGAAATGCACTTAGAAAACCGTTCAGTAATGAAGAAACGAAAAGCAGAAGCATTTATAACACATTTGATAAAAGACAACATAAAATAACCATGCGAGGCACAGAACGTACCTCCACACGCCTGTATAACAGATCTAGACTTCTTATCACGTCTTTTTCTTCCTGAAAGTTAAGGAATTTTCATATAAACTAGAACTCTCGTTATATCAAAACCAACTGTAAAAACAGTAGATATGGCAACTTCGACCCATACTTATGAACGGTAAAGGATATGCATTATTAGTAGGTCAAATGGCTTGATCTAAAATTAACATGTCGTGACCGGTTAGGCTTGGTTGATTTTGTCAGAAAAGAAAGTACGTATTGGGGGTTCATTGATTAGTACACCCCCTGGTGCTGGTAAGGTCGGGACCGTGGTTAGGTCTAATTCCTATTACTTTTTGGCTGGATTATTCATAACTGCAATTTTAAATTATTGTTAACATAAAACTTTATGTAATAAATCGCTTTATCTAAAAACATTAAATTATTGTTAACTAAATCGCAAGATAAGTCTTTCGGGACAACCCACCCATTTTGCCACCTATAGACCTTATTTGTAACTTTCTGTAAGCTGCATGCCAGAACGGTTTTTTCAACTTTTTTGTTCAAAGAAAATGTTAACAATAATAAAAAATTCAACATTTTTAAAATCAAATAACATGGACGATAATGATACGGGTAGCATACATCACGGCGAGCAAGATCAAGACGGGTCCAGATGACCATAAGAACAAGTTCATTCAGTTCACCTTTCTCCGCAGCTTCCTCAATTTTCTGTATACATAAAAGTTAAATAGGTTTATAAATAATCCACAAACATTGAATCATTAATTTACAGTTACAGAAAATGTATAGAAAGATGCAGACAAACATTTCACCAGATGGATGAGCTAGACATGCTAAACTGGTAATGGGTCAAAGCGGGTGAGGTGGGTTAACCTGCAACCTTTTTTGGCTGTATGCATTACAATAATAACTAAACATGTAAATTAAGCAATACAAGAGGTTGTCTGCATTAAGAATACACTTTGGGCAACTTTTCACCCTGTTTGACCCGTCTGTCTGTACTAATTCATTTTAGCTAAATATTTTGATTTGACCCATTTTGGGATAAAAGACCTAAGTTGTATACTTGTAGTTGTATATACCTGAGATCACATATTTTCTCACATGAACAAAAGTGGAAAATTTAGGAACTTAAATCTTGAAATCATAGCAAATGACTACCTCTTCTACTTCTTCAGCAGATTTTATAAAACTGGAGACCAATTTCTTTGCTTTAAAAACATCTTCTTGAGGATAATTCTTTAGTAACATGCCGATTTCGCGATACTCATCAACTATTCTTTCCTCTTCTTCATCTTCTTCTCGACGTAACCGCTCCAACTCTTTAGTCTTTTCTCTTTGTTGGGCTTGCCATTCCTAAACAAAATTCGATACAAAATGAACAAAAAAAAACTATTTGGGACACTTGACTATAGACCACTAAAAGTCTTAAATCCTAAACCCTAAACCTTTAAGATGAGCTACAGAAAGCCCTATAAGATTCAAGATATCAACAAACATGAAACCCTCTATAGCTATAACCCTAATTAGTCAAATACAATACCCTTTTAATAAGAAGAATCAAGTAGGACTGTTTCAAAAGTAAGATAATTTGGCTTACAGCAGAACATAACCCATTTCAGATGAGCTTCAAGATTGGAAAATTTCAAGAAATTAAACGGAAATGAAACCTTTAAGCTATAACCCAGCTGGGTGTACGTTGAAACTTTACGAATTTTGAAAATTTATAAAATTACAAGAAATAAAGTTTGAAAATTTGGAATTTCAAAAGTAAGAAGTACCCTTTTCAAAGACTAAAATAGTAAGAATGAAAGTTGAATTACTTCATCATGAAATTCTTTAGGGAGGCCAGCTAATACTTCATCTTCTAGCTTCTTGCTCCTGCACACAACTGCAAACAAAACACTATTTAGAAAGGAAAAAATATATTAGAGATGAATAAATAGTAGACAAATACTGACATGTTAATTTTTTGTTTGGAAGACAAAGATTTGAGAGAGTGGTAAATGGAGAATTTGAGATTCGAGGGAAAAAAGAAAGCTGGAACAAGACTTGAGCCTTCATATCTTTTTAGTTGTTGTTTACACGAATCAACAATTGCTGTTTTTATTCTTGTATTGGTGTTTGAGCGAGCTAATTTTCAAGTTTACTTCTTATTGAGTTATTAGTAAAATAAAGGGATAATATAAACACAATAAATAACATATATACCCAATTAAACTTAAAAATTACATATATACCCAATTTCTAATTTCTTATTTCTTGTTATAATTAAAAATTTTCAAATCAATAATAATTTCTTCAAACCCATTAAAGACATATATACCCCTAATCTTCTTTCAAAATAAGATAATTCTCCTTTTTATTTTTTTACTCTGGTCGATCGACACCCTAAAAATCAAGATGATAGTTTTGAGCCCAATTAATTCAAGTCTTGATTCACACTAAATCATTATTGATAGGTTATCACATACAAATAATATTTTCTTGTTTAATTTGTGGTTTGTTTACGTAATAAAATGTCAAACATGTCTCAATTTTTATTTTCTTTTTCCGATGCTTGTAATAATAAGATTTTTAAGTGGTTTTCAGTGATTTGTTTACGTAATAAAATGCCAAACATCCGTGAATTCTGAATTTATTTGTTTGCACAGTTTTAGTGGTTTTGTGTTCATATTTTCTTCCGATCATGTATTATGTGTTGGAGGGTTTTCAGTTTGTGGAAGATGAAAAAATAAAGGGAAGAATGTTACAATTGTCATTAATTAATTTCTAGAAAAATATTGGTGAATTTTGAATTTTAATTATAATTAAATTGATAACATGGGTATATATATGATATTTTTAAGTTTAGTTGGATATATATTTTATTTGTTGTATTTAACCCTAAAATAAATTAGAGATTTGAAGCTTTTCCGAATCTATGAAATTCCCCTATAAATAAATAAACAAACAAGTTTAAATAGATAAGTTTATCCATTAATACTCTCTTCGTTCCAATATAATTGCCCATCTTTCCTTTTCGGGTTGTCCCAAATTAATTTTCCTCCACCAAAGATAGATAGAAAAATTTGATCGAGATTACCATATTATGAAATTATTATTAAAAATTTTAAATAAAGCAATAACTAATTATTTAATGATAACTGTCATTCTGTAAAAAATAAGAAGAAGAAAACAGTAATGATTATATTTTTAATAAACTATGTATTTTTTGTAACGGAGGAAGTTGAACAAATGCTACGTTTATACAAAGTAGATGAAACTTTTATAAAAATACCATAGGTCCATAGTACGAGGAGGAGTAAGAAAGAGAGCAACTGTAAATATTTAATTATTATTCCACTTTAACCCTTTTATCAGGTTATATATATATTATATATATATACACCAGGGCTTGATCCTATGCGATGCACGACCATTTATAAAATATAATTATATTAATTTGTAAGTTTAATATTGTTAATTAAAAAATACAATTATCATAGTGATAATGATTAGTAACATAAATTAAACTACAATGGATAAACTTGTATTTATTTTTCATCAGTTGATACATCAAGTATGATGTAGTCTCCTCATTTTCTTACGGGTGGTTGAAATTTGGGTCTCTGTCCATTTATCACGGTAACACCGATCTTGTCATCATGTGAATGACAAAAGTAAGAACCATTAATTGTAAAATTATATTAAGTTTTGATACATTTGTTGAGCCCCTGCGATGCACGGTAATTAAAAAAATAAAATTAATCATATGTTTTTTAAGTTTTCAATTGTATTATTATTGTTGAAAATTTATTATTGAAATTCAACAGTAATGTATACCAAAATGTACAGAAAATAATCAATTTTATATATTTTATTAAAACTAATTTTCTTAAACTTGATAGTTGATGATGATAATATTAGATCTTGCGATGTATGAGATATCAGTAAGAACATTAATTTATTTGTAGGAAAAAATCATTATTTATGAATGTAATGCATAAATTTAAAAAGCTATTATAATAAAATTGAATTAGAAACCTTCAAAAATAGAAGGAAGTAGTTTGTTAAAAATTCAAAATTTTGAAAACTTTAAGAAAGTATTGGGAATTATGAAGATTTTTAAAGAAAAATTAATTTGATGATGTGACATAATTAGGTGAGTTTTAGAAAAAGGTAAAAAGATATGGCTAAGAAACAAGAAAAAATCTTTATTTTATATATATAAAAAATATATATAATAAATAGATAAATTTTTTAAAAAGATGTCGTAAATCCTAGTAATTTCTCTCCATAACGAAGGGATGTTTGATTAACTTATTTGCAAAGTTAGCATGATTTAAGAAAATTTGAAAAACCACTCTATAATTCTATTTTTAGCGGCTTACGAGGCTATAGGCTTATGTTTAAGAAAACAAACTTTAACCAAATACTTACAAGATTGATATAAAGAGTAACGGTGTGTTTAATAGTAATCCAACAATGAAAGACATGTATAATAAACACGTTTAATAGTAATTCAACAATGAAAGACATGTATAATAAATATCTCGTCCTTGTATTAGTTTTATCGTATATTACATGATTTACCTCTTCATACCGACCGTATAATCCATGAAGAGGATTGTAGAAAGCCAGTTACCCTTATTGTAGTTGGCTGGTTGGCTTTCTTAAGAATCTATACACCTTTATTATTCATATGATTTAAAGTATAGCTAGCAAGATTGGTAAAAAGAAAACTTTGAGAAATATAATTACTTTAATGTAAAAGGTTCATTCGCAAAAAACATATTTTCTTTTTGGGTAAAGTTCAGAGGGACCGACACAACCCCTATTTGAGGGCAGTTAACTCCTCATCTTACCCATTGATTGTTCATTGCATTTTTCGATAAAATATCAATAACCGAGATGAATTATATCCTTTGTGCCCCTAAAATAGAGGTTGTTCTCTGATCCTTTCTTTTTATGAAAAGCATGAACAATCACAATGCCATTAACTATACTCAAACTTGGATGTCCTAAAACAAGTTTTCAATAATATTAACTTTGAATAAATTTAGATTACTGGACTTTAAGACTACTGGAATAGAAAAAGAGAGAAGGGAGAGAAATCATTCATTGCTATGAATAAACTCGTATCAAAATGTATACTGCTACACTAGCTTGGTATTGAACAGGTCAAAAGCTACTGAAGCCAATAAACTTCCAACTGATTAGCATTTTTTGCAAGTTCAAGAAGATATCTACTTGGTTATGTTCCTAGATATCTCATAATACGGTCTACAAGTTAACCCAAAGAAATATGTACGAAACTATCTCAAATGAAACTGTTACACCAAAGAAGATTTTACGATAAGTTCTGCAGCCGCACCCATTGCACCGACCCCACCAATCTCGAGCAGAGCCAATGCTAACTCCTCCTCATCCCATTTCCTTAGCCCCTTGCTCAGGCTCCTCAAAACCTCCATATCAACCTCACGAGCCCACTCAGGTGCGCATGAAACCATCAAGCTCACAAAACCTGACACATAAGCCCGCCATATTGCTTTATTACAACCAAGAGAGATTTTACCATCGAGTGCACTAAGCATGAACTCGAGGTGGGCTCCAAGGACAATCGGACGTTTTTTAGAATTTAAAGAAGCTGACTCCACACCCCAAGCGAATGCACCTGAAAGAACCGTGAAGTATGCAAGAGCATACCCTTTGAGCATACCAATCATCCCACCCGAGTCATCAACTTTGTTCGGGTCTGACCGATGCACCGATATGAACCACGAGGGCAAGGTTTCTTTAATTAAAGTTTGTATCAGGTTTAACCCGCCAGTTATCCAAACGAATGAAGCCCCAAGGGAGGCGGCTAGCTTGATACGTGTCATTGCTGCAGAAAGAGAAACTTCACCGTATCTTATAATAGTTCCACTTCTGGGCTTTTTTATTTTTTCAATTGGTATACCAGTAGATACAATATCTTTAACCGATAGCATTAACAGAGAGACGGTTTCTTCAGTCATGAACATGACGTCTCTAACACTACGGTGGACTCGCAAGTAGAGGATTCCAGGAGCCACTGGGGCAATCCCGCCTGAACAGTGGGACCCATATCCATGACCTAGAAGGTTACCTGTCAAAGAAATTAGATAATCAGATTTTACACAGTTATTTAATCTCCGGAAGATTTTATCTACCATATCAAATCAGTATAATATGTCATTCATTATCATCAGTACCATTTTGAATCTGCGGTCCCAGTGAGCCAGATTAAAACTTTTGGCTGGTAAACGATGCAGTTTAATCAAAATTAAAACCAAGAATAATAAGAAAAATCAATTTGGGACAGGACCAAGGGCCGATTTTCGGCCAATAAATGAGTTACTGGTTCTGGTTTGCTTTTACAGTTTTGCACCATGGTTTCACAGAGCTACCTTTTTCTCAAAAAAAAAAAAGAATAAAAAGAAAAAATGGTAAGTTTGTGCTTACCAACTCCACTACTGTACGGGACCAGGAGAGGTGTGTTCAGGCCGAGAGTTGATTGGAAACAGACTCTGAGAAGTTTGACTATGGCTTCATTGCTGTGGTGGAATACGATCCGGGATGCTGAGAAAACAAGAAAGTCAGTCCAACGTTTGGCTTTTTGGATCCATAGAGCAGCTATGATGGCCATGCACGGACACGGACAACCTGCACCGAGGGTGTTCAAGGCTGGGCCCGCCAGGTTCAGCACGGATTCAGAGAATCGATCAACTGTGTAGGTTATTGTGAGGCTAACAAGGACAGCAAGAGGCAAAGGAAGTGTAGCTGGAGAGGTACCCCCTGAAAGGAAGTTTTTTTTCTCTCATCAATTATCAAAATGTGTTTGGCACCAAATATAAAAAGATTAGAGGAATCAAGTTCAGAAATGCAGATACATACATATGATCCCAGTTTCTGTTTTTGCTAATTTATTCAATCAGTTTTAGAGTCGATCTAAGCTTAATAAGCACACATTAAAAGGTTTTCGTTTGATAACGTTGCAAAAGCAACAGTACAAATTGTATAAGTAACTTCCAACAAGTCATACCTGTAGAAAGATTTGGAACATCAACTCCAGTTGCAGCCAATATTTTGCTCTAATATGGAGAAGTTTGTGGCAGGACTTGGCCAATCAGTTCCATTCATAGATGCAGGTTTCCAGAGACCCCTTGTTGTTTCAGCTGAAAGGTAACTTACTATAGTTGCCATAGAAGCAGGAAGAAAGTCCGCCAGAGCCCTCAGCCCTGAGTTATATATCATCACAAATTGATTGCAACATAACTTCAATAGTAGAATACATATTACAAATCAATGTCGACACAGATAATTTCATTATTATGTTCTCGATGCATATAAACTCTTTTAACTTTAAACTCGAGTAGCATGTCGAACACATGGAACCTTAAAAATGATTTTAGTATTCTACTCGTCTACTGGAAAATAACTACCATGAAAAGAAAGATATATGGCCCTCATTTTTAGTGGTAAAAGAATATACTATACTACTATGGCATCTTCTAAGTGGAAGATTATTTCAGGAAAAAAAATAAAACATAAAGTATAATATATTTTGATGGGTATGCTTTCTATTCAACTTCAATGGTAATCTGATCACCTGTTAATGTAAGGTATATAAGTTAAGCTTGGTGCACTACATTCTAACGTCTAATTTTAAAAGAACGAGTACAGAATTGCTTATGTTAGAAAATAACTGGTTGCAGTCTGCCACCACACCTATACATGGGTGAAAATCGTAGATAATTAGAACTAGTTGGCAAATAAACTAGCTTAACAAGAAAATCTTAAGAAAAACTAATGCTTAACCTTCAAAGGCTTAAAGGTGGATACTTAGACCCCTTTACCGATATAAATAAGACGATCCTAGTCATTTTTCATCTCTGGCGGGCCAAAGTTTCCCAAGTGTATTTTTCATGCATAAAACTCGTAAATCATTTTTTTTAAAAACTTATACTTTTTCATTAACAATGTAATCTTTGTAATCAAAATTTAAACACTGATTATTTACAAAATAATGATACACAAATGTGAATATAAAGGTTTAGGTCAACCCAACCCACACAAAATTAGCCTTTTGACCTGTTTACCAACCA